>CM076574.1:537272700-537872700 GCA_034641835.2 Pinus albicaulis | reverse complement strand
AAAATTAATCAAGTGTCTGCCAAGAGTGGTTCCTGATTGTTGATGATGGACAACAACCAATCCTAGAAAACAAGTAAAAATCTTCCACCTGGTGACTCCACTGGTTTTCAGTAGGCCTGTTGACCCCATTGGTGGTCCAAATATTCCATTGGGAAACCTATTTTATCATTAGAACATCACAAAACCAAGTTAATAAAACTTTGTGGATTAAAATTTTTCTTATACAGATTAGTTTTCATTTAAAAAACTGTCATATTTGGCTAACTTTTCTTATCTTTGGGTCTAAATATTGGCTTCCAAAACAATCCATACTAGAGCCTATCCTGACTCAAACCCTCCTGAAATAGTTGATAATCCTGAAAGAATCCTTAGGAAGTGTCCTACACCCAGAAATCAAACTATTGTCAGACCAATTCACAGAGAAAACTCTGTTCCTGAAAACCTTACAGTTCTGCAAAATTTTGAAGTTGACTTATCCTATAATAGAAACTTATCTAGAACCAAGTAATTAAGTGGTATAGATCAGATATATTTTGAGCCTGTAAATTCATAGCACACTAGCAATAGAGAATCCTCCCCTTCCACACCTCCTGATCTCCATTTCATTCACAATTTTGGTTTCTCCCATCCTAAATCTTCTCAATAGTACTTAGCTGGTCCTAGTACTTCTGTGACACTAACCCACACATCCACAGTTCAAACCACTTTAGCTCATCATCAACCTCCTATCACAAATCCTCCACTTGTAAACCCCCCATTGTTTCCACAAATACATATCATGGAAAGATGGTATGCTCCCTTAGTCCTTCCTTTACCTTTAGCCATTCTACCACAATATTATCAGTCCAAAATTCCTTTATATGATGCTAGTAGTTCCAGTACTGCTCAAAAACATGTGGACAGAATGAATGACTACTTTTATAGACAAGAAATAGATGATGAAACTGTAAAACATAGAATTTTTGCTCAAAGTTTAGGGGGAGAAGCAAGAAAGTGGTTCAAAGGCTTAACCCCTAATAGTGTCAATGACCTCCCTTCTTTCCATCAATTATTCTTCAAAAAATGGGAAGTCAAGAGAAACCCCCTTCAAATCCTGTCAGAATACAATGATCTTAAAAGAAATACTGGAGAGAGCATCCAAGATTATTGCACTAGATTCAATAGTGTTTATAATGCACTTCCTCCACAAATGAAACCCTCACAAGGCTTAGCCTTAATAAAGTTTCCTGAAGGGTTTGACCCAGAAATGTGTTATCAAATAAGGGAGAGATAACCCCTCACATTAGAAGACATGCAAAAAGGGGCAGTAAGTGTAGAAGCTAACCTTAATGCCAGAAGGGCTAGATTAAAATTAGAGAAAAGGGTTACCTACAAAGATGAAATAGGTCCTTCCACATCAGACTCCAAAATTGATAGTCTAGTTAGAACTGTGGAAAGGATGATGGAGAGAATAAACATAAATGAGAGAGCTTATCCTAAAGAAAACCAAATAGCTCCTCAAATTAAGAGTCAAAATCAAAACCAAAGCTTTGGAAGGAATCCCCCTCGAATTAGACAAAGAGGCCCTGATCAACATGTCAGACCTCCTTTCCAACAAAACTATGTTGATGAAGATGAAGGAGTGATTGAAGAAATAGAGGGAGATCACATAAAATTATTGGGAGTAAACAATGAGGATATTGTTTTCCTCATTGAAGAAGAACAAGGCATATATACAACCTATGATGAGGAAAGCCTAGAATCTGAAGATTACCAACAAGGCTTTGAAAATGCCATAATATAAGTACATAAAAAATATGACTTAAGGAGTAAAAATAACCAAGATTTTCCCAAGAAAACAACCTCTGAAATCTCTGCAAAAAACAGCCATGTAAACACTCCAAAAAATAAAACAGAAAACCATAAAACAGTGGCTGAAAATTCTGATTAAAAAAAAGGAAAAAACACTCAAATTCTTAGCAAACATAGTGGTGACCGAAGTAGCACTAGAAACTCAGCTGATGCTCCTACTAAAACCATTTTAACTTTTGTCCATAATAAAAAATCAACAAGCCGATTTCGATGAGAAAATAGTGACTAAAAAGGCTGAATTAAACATTTCCAAAAATCAGACTCCTTTTAGCATAGAGAGTGAAATTTCCAAAATTAAAATCTCTATTCCTCTCACAGAGTTAGTCACTCAAGATGTATATAAATCTCAATTTTTAAGAGTGTTGAACATAGGATATAATAACTATTCTATTAATTGAAGTGATGATAAACCTGAGCTTCTATTCGGACCAAAAATTGAAGGAAAATTTCAAGAGGGAGGAGTCCCTCCATTTTATGTTAGTCTCAACATCGATGATAAAATTTTGTACAATGCCATGCTTGATTTAGGAGAATTGCATAACCTCATGCCCAAATTAATAATGGAGAGGTTAGGCCTTGAGGTAACTAGGCCCTACAAAGATTTATACTCCTTTGACTCCAACAGAGTCAAATGCCTAGGCTTAATAAAAGATCTTTCTGTCAACTTAGCACAAATCCTAGCCAAAAGATTAGTGATGGATATAGTAGTGGCTGATATACCTCCAAATTATAGCATGCTCATTTTAATATCTTGGGGTACCAAGCTTCAAGGCACTATGCAAACGGATATGACTTATGCCACCATCCCTGTCTTTAGTCAACCTAGAAGACTATATAGGGAAACCCACATGAAGTACATGGTGAGTAGTCAAGAAAGACTAGACAACTCCCCTATTTACTCTATTCATACAGAACTTGACTCATTCATCCTTTTCAATGATGAAAATCTCAATGAGAAAGGATTAGAAGATCAAAAACCAACCATAGAAATAGAGGAAGGGAAGGGGAAAAAACATAAACAGTTTGCTAATTCAGAAAATCACAGCAAACAAAGTCAATATCCTAAGCCACAAAAAAACCATCTACTTAGTACTAAGCATGAAAATCAAAGAAACAATCCCCAACACACTGAAAATATTGAGGAACAAGACAAAAACATACATATTACAGAACCTCAAAAACAAGATAGTGGTAATCAAGATAAACAAAACAGAGAGGACAAAGAGGAAATTAATGAAAAATATGAAGCTAGTCCTCTTTGGAGTATGAGTTTTTATGGGTCTTGTAGCAATACTGGTGCAGGAGCATGCATATGGGTGCATAATACGAAGAATAGCCATGTTGAAGGCCATTCATACAGACTAAATTTCCAATGCACTAATAACATAGCAGATAATGAAGCACTCCTCTTAGGACTACATTTACTAAAGAAATTAGGAGCCAAGAGGATAACTGTGCATGGAGATTCAGAACTGATAATTAGGCAAGTAAATGGAGAATACACTACCAAACATCCAACTCTAAGAGCCTATAGAGATGATTCCATGGACCTCCTAAAAACCATTGCAGATTTTGAACTCACCTTTGTCCCTAGAAACCAAAATATTCTTACCAATGGTTTAGCCTTTGCTACTAGTACATGTATAAGATCTTATGAAAACAAAAAATATTCAATCCAAGTCAAATATAGACCAGCAGTCCCAGATAATGAAATATACTGGCAGGTTTTTGAAGGAGATAAACAAGTAGAAGAATTCCTGCAGTCCAGAAATGAGTTTGAAGTGCCAAATTCAAATTTACAATATGAAGAAGACTACCCTACTGAGGAACAATCTTGCCAAGAAGAGCCTCCTAACACTGCTGATATAAATCTATTAACCAAAGGATGCAAACATAAATACATACTGATTTAGAGAAAGAAGATCTAGAAGTGCTGCAGTCTTACAATGAAAACTTTCCAAAAGGATTAGTGCCTCTAGAATAATTTTTTGACTTTAATGATGTTGCCAAAAAGCCAAAAATAGAACCCACTGAAACTAATGTTGAAGAATCTAATATAGTCAGTAAAGAAAGGCCTAAAATGATCAAATTATCCAAAACACTACCAACTCACATTAAATGAAATATCATGAGTTTTTTAGAGAATTTTCCGATGGATTTGCTTGGACTTATCAAGATTTAAAATCATATGATATAGAAATAATTCAACATAAAATACCCCTCAAAGAAAACCAAAAACCTTTTAGACAAAAAATACGTAGAATAAACCTTGTTCAATTACCTCTGGTTGAGAAAGAAAACAAAAAAATGTGTGATGCTGGAATTATTGTCCCTATAAGATACTCAGAATGGGTATCCAATATTGTATCTGTAAGGAAGAAAACAAGAGAAATAAGGCTTTGTATAGACTTCAGAAACTTAAACAAGGCCTCATTAAAAGACAACTACCCCTTGCCTAAAATGGATCACATCTTACAAAGGGTAGTAGGTTCAAAAAGAATTTATTTGCTATATGGCTTCTCAGGATACAACCAAGTATTGGTACACCCTGATGATCAATTTAAAACAGCTTTTACCACACCTTGGGGCACTTTCATGTATGTGAAAATGCCTTTTGGTTTAATTAATGTTGGTGCCACATTCCAAAGAGCCATGGATATTACTTTTTCAGAAGAAATAGGTTACTTCATTGTGATTTACTTATATGACATAACAATCTATTCCAAAACAAATGGAGAACACCTAATACACCTAAGAGAAGTCTTTGAGAAATGCAGAAAATATGGTTTATCCTTAAACCCAAAGAAAACATTGTTTGGTCTCCAAGAAGGTAAACTTCTTGGTCATATCATATCTGAAGAGGGGATAAAGATAGACCCAAAGAGGATTGAAGGTATATTGCGAATCAATCATCCTAGAAATATCAAGGAACTTCAATCTTTCACTAAGAAGATCAATTTCTTGAGAAGGTTCATACCCAACCTAGCTGAACTCCTTAGAAATATTACAAACATGCTTAAAAGAGAAACATGAGTTAAATGGACCTTAAAAGCAAAGAAATCCTTTTAACTAGTAAAACAATAACTTACCCAAACACTAGTTCTTTTTAGTCCTGATTTTACCAAAGAATTCTTCATATTTTCCTTTGCATCAGAACATACAGTGGTTGTTGTCCTATTACAGAAAAACATAAATGGATGAGAGCAACTCATTGCCTTTTTTAGCAAGGCATTAAGAGATACACCTCTAAAATACAACATAATGGAAAAATGGGCTTTTACCTTAGCCAAAGCCTTAAAATATTTTAGAGTTTAAATTTTACACTCACATATCATTGCATTTGTGCCTCATTCAGTGGTGAAAGACATTTTGACACAAGATGCTGATGGCAAAAGATAAAAGTGGATTGTTGTAATATTAGAATATGGTTTAGAAATTAAGCCCACTAAGCTCATCAAAGGTCAAGGACTACCAAAACTTATGGCTGAAACCAACTTACAAGAACTTGATATAAACATGTTTAATGCATTAAATGAATAGGAGGAGTTGGAAACTCCACTCATTGAATATTATTTTCCGAATTCATCTTGGTATGCTGATATTTTGTATGTGGTTCTTAATCTTATTGTTCCTCCTAGATTGTCTAAAAAAAGGCAAGGTTTCTGAATTTAAAAGCTGTTAATTACTACATTTTAGATAAATGTTTATATTGGAAAAATGCAAGTGGATTATTTCTTAAATGTTTGCCTGAGAATGATGCACGTAAGATCAAGCATGAGTTTCATGAAGGAGAATGTGGAGGACACCTCTATTGGAAAACTACTATCAACTAAATCCTTAGAGCTGGTTATTATTGGCCCAGCCTCTTTCAATGTGTCCATAAAATTATAATTGCTTGTCACAAATGTCAAATATTTGAAGGAAAAATAAAATTTCTACCCTTACCTCTGCATCCAATCATTGTTGAAGCTCCTTTTCAACAGTGGGGTGTAGACTTCATTTGGGAAATCCATCCTGCTTCATCTTCCCAACACAAATGGATCCTCACAACAACATATTACTTCACCAAATGGATAGAGGCCATCCCTTGTAAGAATGCCACATACTCAGTCATCATTAAATTCCTTAAAGACCATATCCTGTTTAGATTTGGCTGCCCTAGGAATATTATCAGTGACAATGCTGCTGCCTTTCGGTCCAAAAATATGGTTGATTTTTCCCACAAATATCATATTATATTCGGTCATTCCATAGATTATTACCCTCAAGGTAATGGGTTGGCAGAATCCTAAAATAAGATTTTGGTGAACATCATCAAGAATTTGCTGGAAGAAAATAAGAAATCATGGCACAGCAAGCTAGTACATGCACTTTGGGCAGACATATTGACCACTAAAAAGTCAATTGGAATGTCCCCTTATCAGCTAGTTTATGGAGCAGATGCAATATTTCCAACTAGTTTAGGAGTGCCAGTCATGAAGTTAATCCAAGAAATACAGTCTGAAGAAGATGATATGATAAGAAGAATTAATCAGACTGTACAGTTGTAGCAAACCAGAGAGGAAGTCTACAATAGAGCACAAGAAGTACAAGAAAACATCAAGAAGTTGTTTGATAAAAGGACAAAAGCAAATGATTTTAACATTGGTGACAAGGTACTAAAATGAGATTCTAGGAAGGAAGATAAGGGAAAACATGGAAAGTTTGAAAAATTATGGGAAGGCCCTTATCTCATTTAGTCTATTATAGGTAATAATGCATTTTTCCTTCAAGATTTGGATGAAATAGAACCTTTTGGACGTCCTGTCAATGACAGGATGCTCAAACATTATTTTTGTTAAAAACTCAGTTCAAAGATTTTTCCATTGTAAATAATATTGTTTTAAGAAAAATACTTGAAGGAATAAACACCAAAAACAAAAGAAAAAGAGAAAAGAGGGCAGATAAAAGAATAGGTACAACCCCATACCAAAAAAGAGAAAAATATGAAAGTGTGCAAGTCCAAATGCCACTACTTTGAAAGAAGAAATGTTATTCAATCATACAGCCTAATCATGATTGAATAAGTTTAAATTTATTGTTGATAGGTTAGTGAATGAATATCTTCCAAACAATGTAAACTTGTCCTATCAGTAGAAGAGATTAGGAGAAGAGAGAAATGGTTCTAAAAGGATCAAAATATGAACCAAAGAAAGAAACAAGGATGCTTATCAATTTAAAATCTTAAGCCTTCATAGTTTTGTTTTAAATTTCTGCAAATAAATTGTATGTGCAGCTTGTACAAAATTCCATAGCCCCATAACAAATCAGACTGTCTAATCCTGATTTGATTATGTTTCGATTTCCTGATTTAGACTAGAGAATGAAAATCTGTCAAACAGTCTAATCTTGACAAATAGCTAGAATAGGTAGAGAAACAATGAGTTCATCTGTTTAATCTGAAATCATAGATGATATAAGGGTAGAAGTAGATAGTTTTCTTCTTTCAAATGAAAGAAAAAAATTGATGTTACAAGGTTTTTCAAGTCTAAATGCACCCACTGAAGAAGAAAAATGTTAGGAAAGTAGGCAGAAGTTTGGGTAAAGATCAGTCTCAATATGATATTGCAGATCATCTCTGAGCAGAAAAATCATCAAGTCAAGGAGGATTGTCAAAATGGTAAAACAAAGCACTGGTCTACTTTCCAGAGATTTTTTTTTTGAGGTTCTTGACACCTCCAAGGAGCTGCCTTCCCCAAGTGGAGCCACTGTTAGCCATCAGTAAAAATTTGTTGTATAGGATGGCTAAATAGTTCCTTAGATTTCCAAAAGAAAATATTTTATGAAAAATTGTGTGTTTTTAAAATATCATTGTGTTCATTATCCTAAAAATTATCCATTTACTAAAATATTCATTCAAATATATTCCAATTTAACCTGCTGCTTCAAAAGAGATTGATTTCATGCTATTTTCACCATTTTCACCTCCATTTCATTTCCCCATTTTTCCATGTTTTACTACTATTTCTATCAGTCCCTTTCCCTCTGAGAAAACCCATTTACCCCTTCACTAATCCTTCATTTCCCTTGAAAAACATTTCTAAACCATGAAAATCTCCTTATTTGGTTAAAAACCCCTTTTCTAAACCCTACCAAAACCTTTAAAAAGGTTTAAAATGCCCTGTTTTAGCCTAGATCTGATCATTTGAGAAATTAGGCCTTAAGCCCCTTCAGTCTTAAGCCCTTCACCCCTTCCTCATGTGACCCAAGGCCCACAACCGTTCGCTAAGCCTATAACCCTGGTTCTATTTTTTCCCCACCGAACCACATCTCCACTTCACTTAAGTCCTTTTTCCTTATTTTTCTACCCCTGCCATTACTTTCCCCAGAACAAATCGCAGTCGTCGATCTCCTAGATCCAATGACCACCACAACTCCCACAATTCTAAATCCTGCCGATAACACCCCCACTACCCGAAAAATTAGCTGATGTCATCATTGGCCCACTTTTCCTCCTCTATTCCCACCACCGATCACTTTCCCTGATCACACTCAACCTCTGCCGTTGCTCTAGCTCCCCCAGATCCAACGGTCTACAGTCCATTTCACGCGAATTTCTCCATAACAGTTTAATGCCCCATTTCCACGTGAAATGGGTGGTTTTCCTAGGGATAGGTGTCGCTTCCTGATTGGCATTGCGTCCGTTTGGGCCTTTACTGCTTACCGCCCAAATTCACCATGATACCACCCGGTTTCACACAAAACCGCCTATCTCCATTTCATGCCAATATTTAAACTGGTCCATTGTTCTTCCTGGTTCCATTCATAAAACCCTCCTCTGCACATTTCTTCCCTCTAAAATCGCTCCAAATGCCTCACCAAGCCTTTGAAATGTAGTTTAGCCAAAAATGCAGGATTTAAATTAATGTTTTTATTTTTTGTTGCAGGTTTAATGGTGGCCTGACCTAAAAGGCCCTCCCACAGCCAATATCAGTGGCATAGTCTGGGATGACGATCCATGAGGCTAAATAAAGGAAAAAGGGGAAATCCAGGGTTCAAGTTTTGAAGATTTTGATCAATGCTTCATGGCCATTGGTTAAGTACATGAAAACATCCAGTCCAACAAAGAAGATTCCTACACATAGAAAATATAGAAGATAATCAATGAAGAATGAAGAAAAGAGAGATAAAGGCCTAATCAAAGAAATTAAAGAAAAATAGAGGATTAGCATAAAGGTTAAGGATAAAGGACACAGTCAAAGACAGATGATTAAAAGATTAAAATAGTAAATAAAGTGAAAAAGACAACAAAGGTGATTATAAAGGCGAAAGAAAAATGAAGCCTCAAAATAGAGTTTAAAGAAATAGATCAAGGAAAATCAGCCCAAAGCATGCTTCGAGTGTTAAATCCATGAAATAGTTACTACATCAAAGGCTAAAAGGGCACCTAAAAACACCTATTTTCCTCAAAAAAATACAATAGTTATTACAATAAGATATATTTCCAAAAGGGCAGCTCAATAGTTATTTCAAAGGTTATTAAAAAGCCTAAAAGTCAAATATTGCAACTAAGTAGCTCAAAAATTAAACAAAATTCATTATAAATAGTAACTTATTTTAGATATTTTTTCCTTGGGCCTTGCATCGTCCCAAAGGTCAAAAATCATTAACTCAGTCATAAATGAAATATATTAACCTTAGCTTTCATTTCACCTTCTCATTTTCTTATAAATATAGCATGAGGACTTCATTACAAAGGGTTCTTGGTTGGTTGTAGAAGGTTGTTACTGTTAGTTGTTTAGAGTGTTGCTGAGCTAGTTGAGGACTGCTAAGCTGGATAGAGAAGCTTTGAGCTGTAAAGACTCACTGTGTTGGAGTATGTAACTGGTTTGAACATCAATTAAACAATTTGATTCATAGGATCTTGGTATATGTTAATCTTGATGTTTTTTCTCACTGTTTTTGTTTTCTCCTTATGTTTTCATTCTGTCCATTTTCTCTGATAAAGAACATAAAATTTATATTAGGATTTGCTTTCAAAAGTATCCTATTCCTGTCTGCAAGATTTATCTTCATGTTTTCCTCTGCAAGGTTTGATTGAAGGATTCTTAATTGTCCTCCATTTTTATCTAGCTTGTTGTTTTTAAGAATGATTGAATAAAGTATAACCAGGGAAGTGTTGGTAAGCCCATATCCTTCTGAGTAAAACTTGAGATATTTTTCTTGAAATATCTTTTCAAAGTATGCTAAGTATAGTTTGAACCAAGGAAGTCTATGGTATGCCATGTCCTCTAGCTATTCTTTAAAGGTTGCTTTGAAATATCCCTAAAGAGTTTGTCAAAAGAAAATTAGATTATTTCTGTTTGATCTTAGGTTGCTCTTATCGTTATCTTGCTTGTTTTCTTTATCTGAAAGTAGCCTTAGGATTACTGGATTGTTGTCTTAAAATTTTCCTTTAATAAAAGTCTGTCCAAATTATTCTATGGTTTTCCGTGTCCTTTGGTTTACTTCAAATAGTTACTTTGAAAGGCTTTTCTTGTTTAAATATAGCTAGAAGATTCTTGACTCACTATAGCTTTATTTCCTTCACAACAACTTAATATAAAGACCCATTTAATCTAGATAACTTTCCCTATGAAAACCCTTGAATAGTTGTTGAATGATTAAATAATTTTATGACTCCGTAGCCCAATGGATTAATGTTGTCTTATAGTCTATCCTTCCAGCTGAAGCATTCCCTCAATCTTCTCCAACCTTTAATCCTTCCAGTACCTTTTCAATCAGCCAAAACCAAAAAAATTTCTCAGAGCTTCATAACTAGCCTAATATCTTAATCAAATCATAGAGATATATCTTTCAAAAACAATTATATAGAGAGATCCCTCTCTAAATCCAGGAAGGCTAGGTCCTAGGATTCCAAAGTGGTTCTGATGTGGCCCCTCCAGTGTTTATTCTTGCCATTATTGTAAATAACAGGGCGCAAACATGAGTGACGATATTTCACATTCACTGGGTAACACAACTTATAAACCATAAACAATTTGAAAAGGAGTGAAACCTATGGTAGTTTTTGCAGAGGTACAATATGCCCATAATGCTAAAAAAATCATGGTATGACAATTAGATTTATGAGTTCCAACAATCCGTTTAATCATGGTGGTTAAAATCTTGTTGACAACCTTAACTTGACCATTAACCTGTGGGTAACATGGTGTATAATTATCATGACATAGGCCAGTTTGATCGGAAAGTTCGGTCATCATAATATTTTGAAAATGGCTTTGATTGTCTATAATGATAGCTTGAGGGACACCAAATTGAGAAATCATGTGTGTTAACACTGGAAAATCGTACAATCAGAAGACCACATTAATTATTGTCAGGAAGAAGGATTTATAGGGTTGAAAGACATTAGAGAATCTGGAAAGTATTTAAAAATCTCTAAGGTTCGAGGAAAAATCATATTTGAGCAAGTCATAAATTCTTTTGCACGCATAATCGTTCGTGAAGAGAACCTTTGCGTGCCTTTTGACCCGAAATGCGTGCAATCCTGGGAGTGGTAAAAATCACTTTTTGGGACACAAAAAGCACACTCCAGGACAATGATTCCTCACTTGAAGCCACCTAATGACAACCACCAAAGCCTCCTTAGATATCAAGGGAGCACACAATGGAATATTTATGGCACACAAAGGAATCATCCTCCTCTCTTGGGTCACAATCCACAATGTACCAAGAGAGGGAAGGATGATTTGAATTCCCCTATATAAGGCCACCATGAGATGAAGAATTGGAGAACACATTATTATGCTAGCCATAATTTCGTAAGGAACACCATCAGTGTGTGATCCAGAGCTGAAGATAAAGGGGACTCAATTGTTGGCCATCCAACAAGTTCATTCCACCATATTAGAGAGAGGGAGACTTTGCACTGAGGCAAGCTTGTAATTAAAAGCATCCTTGCATCGGGACTTAGAACCCATGTTCTAGGGGCCCTTTGGCAAGAGGGTTAAGGTTTCATCTTCATTTCCTATCAGCACTCAATAAGAGGGGCTGAAGAGCCATTGTTTGGATTATTGCAGTTGTTTGACTCTATTTAGAGCCTTTGTTTGTTTTTTTTAGTTTTAGTTTAGTTTTAGTTTATATATGCATGTTATTTCTCTATCTAGTATGTTTATGATTATATCTTGTTCCACTAACTTGCTTAAATCCACTTCCTTTTCTGCTTGTGACCAACAAATTAAGCGGGTAAACCACATCCCTTAAGTTGGTGTGATTTCGTACATCTGTGCACCAAACACACTAACACAATATTGGCGATTCCACTAATGTTTATTACCAAGTTTATGTGGTTGTGCCTTTTTGTAGAGACCCCTGTCTATGCTGTGGAGTGGAGTTGAATGTCCTCGCTTTTCCCTTGCAGTCCCTAGCTCATCCCAAGTGACAGAATGAAGCTAAAAAAATCCAAAATTTACTTTTGTAGAAATTTGTGTGCTTTTCCCTCCCACAGACGTGCCCAGGGCATGCGTTCAGAGCTAACCCACGCTTAGAAATCATGCCTATTTCAGCCTTTTGCACACAAAAGACAGAAAGAGAAATTTCTCCCACATTTCTATATTTTCCTACTTTTAAAGTGCTTGGAAGCCCATAATACATCTGCCAGCACTGGTTGAGGTACCCCAAAATTTTCTAAAGCTCACTCTTAGCTACTTTTTGTAGGCTTAGTGTCAGTTTTATTTCAAGTTGATTTTTGCAAAGTTCACACATAGTTAAGTAGGGGGGAAAAGTAACTTGCATTCTGAAAGATTTTTTTTTTTTGAAAATTTAGGTACCGACACACCTAGATGACTAGCCAAAGTAAGTGGCCCAAGTCCACACATGCTTATCTATTTTCTTTTTTCTAGTGTAAAAGTTATTAGTTTAGTTCAATTTTTTCACTAGGATTTCGGGACTAGGATTGAATTTTCAGTAGAAGAGAAAGTAATATTTGCTGCCTTTGCACCCTCTAGTGATCCTAGGCAAGCATATGAACACTCTCTATTCACAACTCTCCATCTCCCTTTATTTTATCACATATATTAACTAGAAAAAATAGAAAGTTCCCCATATTTGCACATGTTTTTTTTAGCAAGGAAGAATACAACATAGTTTAATAGGGAATTTTGAAAAGGATCATCGCATATCCATAGGTTCAAACTATGTGCTTGTCCATTTTTTTCTCACACACATCCACCCACTAAGAAAAGCAAAGACACCTAAAACTAACTTAATCAAAATCACTAAATTCTCCCCACAGGGGCCACAAAAGAATTTATAGTCTAAGTTAGGATCAAGGGCGTAGGCATCCAATAAGTTGCCTTGATCATTATTCATCTTGAAACATATAAGCTAACTATTTAGGGAGCTTTAAATCCACCTATCAGCCCACGTAAAATAAAACCCAAGTACGACAGAGACCCATTTCAGAGGGGGTTAGGCTTAGGCATAGTGCGAGCAGGTATCAGTCAGGGCTACCTGACTTGGCTGATACTCGGTACCGTTAGCTGACTTACCAAGAAGCCCAAGACTTGAACGCTAATGTGGGATGGTGGTACTTAGTGGAAAAATATACGGTGTGATTTCCCTATAGGTGATGGTGCAAGCAAGCACCAGACCCTCTACCCTTACCTTGGTGGATTTTCGTCGGCCGACTGGGGGCATCGATAACTCTTATGGGATGTTGTGCTAGCACTCACAAGATATCTTCTCAAGGCCCAGTTACATTTGAGTTTGTGAGGAAGAATAGATCTTATAGGATTGTGAGTATCATACGCAAAGAAACAAAAACCACTTTTTTGATTGCTTTATTACAAAGAATTAATTTAAAGGGAAAATTTATTTTATTTTCGCTTTGTTTTATCTATGTGACCAGAATTTTTCTTTGATCATAGACTCTATCCTCTCAATTTTTTCCAAAACAAAACCTATTCGACGCCAGAATGGACCCAATGGGACCTCATCGATCTAGGAATTTTTTGGACCTCCCCCAGATTACCGGGAGGGGTTCTAGGTCTTTCGCCGTTTAGGCATCAAAGATGGAACACTGCCACCATTATTGGGTCATCCTTTATTGGGGCATCCTTAGTTGGGAACCCTAGTCGGTCTCCCAACACCACACCACACACCACTCCTACCATGACCCCTAGGGGGTAGAGGAGTGCAACCTATTCAGGAAGTCAATCAAATGCACAACAGGGTACGTCACAGACCAACGCTCTTCCTAACCAGAACATTGTGTTTTCGCAAGTTGTAATAACATCAACCTCCCAAACACATTTCTTAGCTTCATTTAACCTACCCGATTCAACCAAGCTAACGAATGACCCCCATCGAAAACAACCCTAAATGGCCTCCCATGCCCACGAAGCTCCCTTAAGATATTCCAAAGTTTGATGGAAAGCAAGCAGAAGACCCAGGTAATCATGTAATAACCTTCCACATGTGGTGCTCATCGAACAATATCATTGATGACACTATTCGATTGAGACTCTTTCAATGCACTCTGATAGGAGTAGCTACGAAATGGTATGTGGAGCAACCCTCTACTTCACATGGAACCTTTAGCTCCCTCGCCACTGCGTTCCTAACATATTTTCAGTTACCCATTCATCATGATTTCAGAATGGAATTATTGACACATTTTAGAGAAGCCCATGCCATCCATATCTCAGACCATCTCCACGAATTGAGGTGGCATCGTAGTTTATGTAAAGCCAAACTTGATGACCAAGTTATTTTAGATTTTTTCCTGAAAACTCTCATGGAAGAGATTTCAAAGGATGTGGTGCAACAAAGGTCCACATCTGAAGAGGATTCCATCAACAAAGCACAATAGCTTGAGATGATTTATATGCAGTCAGGATACATTTATAATATCCTGCCAAATGCCCCACACCTACAAACTTATCAAGAATTTCTAGGCACATCGAAATCTGCAGATGGACTAATTGGGTCATTAACCCAGGGTTATCTAGGTAGCATCAGTCAAATCCATGGTTACATGTACAGTTCTACCCAGAACGTACCTCACCCTGGTTTTGAATGTCATCATATGGCTCAGGAAAATTTGACCAATAGGGTGCAAGCATATCACCATGGAGGACCCTATTCTCTCGCCTAGGGGACCCAGTACGTAGATAAAAACAATGATGGAAGAGCTCCCCTCCAATAGCTAGGTGAAAACCAGGGACCGCGTTATACTCAATCTCCAGCACAAGACCCACCAATGCAGACCAATGCATAGGTGAAATTTGTGCAGCCTTCCCAAAACCAACCTCACCAATATAACCAGGAGAACTACCCTCCAAACGTGGTGAAGAAAAAAGAAGAAAACAAGCCAAAAGGGAACCCTAGACAGGGGGCGACAACTAGCAACGCCCGCCGCGATCCCTAGCTAGAGGAAACTCCAACCAGAATCAGAGCCAGGAGCCAAGAACTACCCAACGACAGAGAAAAAGGCCACCCGTTCAAAGAAACCATTATTGTTCAATATGTGGTGAGTACGACCATTATACTCACCACTATCCTAATCTCCTTGAGCTAAAGAAGCTACAGAGTAACTGAGGACAAGGAGGATCTTCCCAGTAACCAGCTGTAATGAAAGAAACTTTCCCCCATCAAGGGATGGTAAGCACTTAGCAAGAAAATCCAGATGACTCCGGGAAAAGTAGCCATGAAGTCTACATGATTGGCGAAGAGATGTTTTTCTAAACACAAAATCAAAATTACGACACCCCACCACACATCAATATGCCAGGGGCAAGTACTAGTGCATCGACTGCACCTTTGACCATTTCAAATATTCCTATCAAACCATTTCCAAATATGGTGAAGGGACCCAATAGGCGAGCAGGAAACTACTCCAAAGCAGTCCATAATTATATTATTATGGATGATTTGGCCCAATTTCCCATTGCTATGTCATATTTCGAAGTATTACAGTCATACCCAAAAAAGCAGAAAACCTTACTTTCTATGTTAGGCACTATCGACCTTGTCGATACATGCCTAATGGGTTTCGACTTAGACAAAGTCACACCCAGGCTTCCTTCCATGATCGCCTTCCAAATACCAGTGTCAATATGGAATATCACAATTCACTGATGTGTCATTGACAAGGGTGCATCCATGTGCATCATGTCAAAAAAAATTTGGCAAAAGTTAGGGTCTCCCGAACTAAAACCCTTAGTCATAAAGCTTAGAAATTACGATGGTTGTCCTTCAATCCACGTCAGCCTCTACCAAAACGTCCCGATCTGCTTAGATGGAAATATGGTACACATAGACATTGAAGTCTTGGTTGCTCATTTGGATTATAATATACTCCTTGGGTGGAGTTATATGTACGCCATGTCAGCCATAACCTCCTTCGTCTTCCGCATTATGATGTTTTGTTGGGAAAAATACTGAGAGGGGGGGGGTGAATCAGTATTTACTGCATATTCAAAAATTTTACTTTTCTTTACTTCAAAACCCATACGCGACTTTCCTGAAGCAGACTCACGTATATACGCAGATACCCTTTATTAAACTCGCGTATACACAGAGAACTAATTATGTCATTAATTCTTCACTTAAACCGTTCTCATTTATTCATCGGATATTCAATAGCGATGGCTGTGTACGTTAAAAATAGAATAAACCATCACACACAAAGCATCACACATAAAGACACGGGATTTGCAAATTTAAGAGCAAGTCGGAAAACCACCAAGCTGAGTTGATCAACCTTCAATATTTTATTACGAAGAAAACATCTTACAACATATGTCTTTGAGTGCCCGAGACTCCTACCAGCACGCAGGCACCAACCTGCTCTTGTTTACCAGCCTCTCCTGGAAGGGAGCTCCAACCCCCCGACTCGTTTACCAGCCTCTCCTGGAAGGGAGCTACGACCCCCTGATCTCGTTTACCAGCCTCACCTGGAAGGGAGCTACAACCCCCTGACTGAAGGCTACAACCCTCAGCGCCACCTTGGACCACGTTTCGTCAATTTTCTGCTGGATCCAACAACCCAATAGAACACCACTTGCGAGTTGGAAAATGAACATATTTTCAAACTGGACCCTTTCCATACTTTTAAGCACAAACATACATCACCAACAGATACTTATCAACACAGATCAGATAGCAGAAACACAGCAGAACAGATCAGATATTTCATACCCTTTTCTTCAGCAAACCATAGTTTGCATACGCGCTTTCACTTCACTGATGTCGCGTATATACGCGCTTCTGTCCACAGAAACCAGCGTATACCTTAGTACATATTTCATTGCGCATATGCGCTTTCTCTTCAGCGAAGAAGCGTATATACGTGCTTCCTCTGCGGCGAAGTAGCGTATAGATCTTCAATCATTATAGAGCAGCATACTTCTTCAGATCAGATGTTCAGTTCAGATTTACCCTTTCACTTCAGACAGATGTTCGCCTCAATTCAGATCTAAGCCTTCCATAATCAGATCTAGTAGATACAAGTACATTTCAGATATAGATCCCATTCTTCATCATTGGTGCATCATACATTCAGATTTATCTTCAAGTGTAACCCTTTCCATTCAGATCTACTTCAGAGAGAAGTATTCATTCAAGCTCAGACATCTTGCACCCACACCCTTGCAATTTGCATAATGAATTTCATCTCTTTATATAGGTTTATCCTTTTTCAATACCATGAGCCCCTTTTTCAATACCATGAGCCAAAACAATACCATGAGCCCAAAACTACATTACTTCCGAAGGTATTCCTAGACGAGGTCAATTAGGAAGATCATTACCCAATACAATCGGTCAATACCATGGTGGTTACCCCTGGTTTTGCACTTTTTGAGCGCTTTTTGCCATACGCGACTTGGCACGTTCTTTTCCGCGTGCATACGCGACTTCCCCTAGACAAATCCGTGTATGCCTAGAGACATACTCTTTTCTTCATAGATCTAGCACGTACTGAATTCCTTTCTTCATTCCCTTCTGTACTCACTGTAGATACATCAGATTTACTTCATCAAGAACATATTCTATCAAGCATAACTTCATCAAGTAAGTTGCCATCATCTTCATCAGGTGGGTTTCCATTCAAGAACAACTCTCTACATCATATTGTCAAAAAACATCATATCACATCAGATTTACATCATTTACCAAGTCCATCAAGTCAAGAATAACTTCATTAGGTGGTTTGCCATCAAGGAAAACACATGTCAACTGTCTCATTTCTTCATCTTCATTCAGTGGGTTGCCATCAAGGACAACACTCTGCATCATATTGCCAAAAATACCCCCCTTTGGACTTGATGGCAACCACGATGGTGTTTGGTTACCACAACAGATAGGTACATTAAGAATACAATGACACCATGTCACTCTCTCCATTTTTGACACCATTCTTTCTCTTCATTCAAACACCATGTCACTCTCCCCCTTTGACATCAAGGGAAAAGGGCGGATCAAAAACCAACATACTCTCCCCCTTTTCTCCTCATGTGGAAGAAGCGTTCTGCAGATCTGATGTATACTGAAGTGACCAAGCTCCCCCTGAGTTCATGCTGAATCTTCAAACATATTTTCCAAAGAAGTACATGACTCTATGAACTTCCTATTACCAAAGACTCATACTTACATCAAAGATTCATCCAAGTGGATTTACATATGAGACTCAAGTACCCAACCAAGTGGGTTTACACATTTCAATTCAGCTACCCAACCAAGTGGGTTTACAAATTTGACAAGTCCTTATATGACTGAATATTACAATTTTACATCATTGGTCTCAGCAAGACCTTTTCAACAAATTACAAAAATGACCATTTAAGACCAACACCAGAAAGTCCTCAAGAAGGAGAACATGTTTTAGAACCATCATAATGCCAAAAATGCATTATACTCAGCAACGCTAATGCTCCCCCTGAATCTGTTCATCCATGCATCCTTTTCATAAGACTAAGGCTCCCCCTTAGTTTGTGCATCCTGGACACTTTCACCAACAAATCATCAAGGCATATTCATCAAATCATTAGAAAAAGAATTATGATAACTGGAACACTACCAGAGATACCAAACAGTATCAGATATACCGAACAGCACTGCAGCTGTGCTGAAGAGAGCTGACTCCAAACAGAAAAATGTCAGCAATCAGTCATACACGGTTTTCTGTGCAGGAACTCGAGTATATACACGACTGTGTTTCAGGAAACCCGCGTATCCAATTCCATCTTCTAAATTTTAACTAGATCTGATCCTCTGTGAGAAAAAGGTAGTGTTCAGCTTCTTCTGAATGCTTCTCTGGACTACAGATAGATAGAACAGTGCAGTTGTGTCTTCAAGTGTCATCCAATGGTTGTAGCATAGGCACATTTGTAACCAAGCCTTCAGATTCTTTGCAGCATCACTACAATATTTCCAAGAAATATTATCATACCAGAACAACAAGTGTCAAGCAGTCATTCATGTGGTCCACCACCATCCTGCTGCTCCCCCTAAACCAGTGCTCTTCCAATCTGAAACACCTTCAACAGCAAGTCATCAGCAACAATCTCTACATGATCTGTCCTCATATCTGAATTATAAGACTTTCATCTCAACAACGAATGCTCTTCATCATAAAACAACCAGGTTTCATCCATAATATTCAACACAAGAACCCATGTATCATTTCATTATCATGAGTATAACCAGAATAATGCTAATAGTGCAATCATCAGCAGTCAGACTGATGCTCCCCCTGGACCTCTGCTCCAGATCTTCAGCTATCAGATAAATTTTCTTATCATCAATGCATACGCGGCTGTGTCAGATGGAACTCACGTGTATACGTGACTTTGTTTCATAGAACCCGCGTATGAAATGTGTAATATAGAAAATTTCACACCTTCATCTCCTCCTGCAAATTTACCTTCTGTTCCTGTCTTTTCTTCACACCAGATGCACTGTCAGAAATACATATAATCAGGATAATCAAATCAACCATGAGAGACATCATACATTGCTCCCCCTGTGACGATACATTACTAGATCTCATAATGTATCCCACATCATTCCTACAGTCAAAAAAAAAAAAAAAAAAGTCAGCTTCATAAGCGGATGACTGCAGTAGGGTCAGAATTCCCTACGTTTCTGATCGGTCCTCCATCTTGAATTGAGTGTTTTCTTCAAGAAAATCATTGTCTTCTAGAGCATCCATAAAAATATCCTTTTCTTCTCTAGATTGATTCTTATTCCATCCCTCCATCTTTTTCCAGATTTGTTTAAACTTTCTATTTGTGTGCTGGAAGTTATCCAATTTCTCATATCTTTTCAACCTGCATTCCTTTTCTACATGTCCATACTTGTTACAAGAATAACATCTCATGTGTCCAGAGAAATAAGCATAAGAATCATAATGAGTATTTCTAATCTTTCTCCTTTTTCAATCAACTGCTTTATGTCCATACATGTTACATGAGAAACAATATCCCCTAAAAAAACTAGAGTACCTTTCTGAGTAGAACCTATTTGTTTGTGGCTGAAATGATCTACTCCTGCAATTTGCTGCAACATGCCCATAATTATGACATTTAAAACATTCAACGTTCTTGAATGAATTCTTTTGAGAATTCATGATTGTTGGTTGATCTTTTATTTCTTTCAACACTTCAGGTTTTGCATTGACATCCTCTGAATTTATTGCACTTCCTTGTGAGCTAGATTCACCTTTAACAGTTTCATGGAAACCAAGACCAAGTTTGATAGCAGGAGACCTTTGACTACTTAGAATATTGTCCAAAGTGTTAGTACTATCTTGAAACCTCAAAAGTTTAACCTTTTCTTCTAATTTACCTTTGAGAATGTTTACCTCAACCTCCAAGGCTTGACATTGCTTTGTCATGCTTTCTTCTTTCCTTCTTCCATCTTCTACTTGATCATTCAGATTTAGGATCTCTTCTTTCAACCAATTTTCGTTTTCTTCACATGTTTGTTCTAGCTCTTCATTCTTCTTATTTGATTTTTCCAGATCTTCTTTGAGAGATATGATTTCAGCTTCAAGGCCTTCCTTTTCAAATGATTGTAGAGGTTCCTCATTTTTCTTACTTGATGCTTCTAGATCTGCCTGCAGAAAGATGATTGCAGCTTCAAGTCCTTCATTCTTCTTGCTTGATTTTTCAAGATCTGCTTCTAGTTCTTTAATTCGATTGGATGCATAAGTATGAAACCTTTGATACTTGTCCACCTGTCCATTCAGCATTTCTATTTGTTCTTTCATTTGAGAGATCATCTCTTTGTTGCTAGAATATTTCTTATCAATTGCTCTTTGTTGTTCTTCATTTTTGATCTTGAGAGCTTTCTCTATTTCCAAAACACTACTTTCACAAACTTCATCATCATTGTTTGTACCACAAAGATCATTCAAAGGATGACCCCAATCACTATCTGATTCATCTTCTTCAATTTCTGCTAACCATGTTTTCTGAGAGATCTCCTTGTATCGAGTAGGCTTCTTCTTTTGCTTCTTTTCCATGAGCACTTTCAGATCATGGTTAGAATCTTCTTCATATTCATTGGACACTTCATCATCATCTTCTTTTGCATAATAACTCTTTCTCTTTTCAAATTGTTTCCCTTTACCACGCTTTTCTCTATAAGGACATTTAGCAGCATAGTGACCAACTTTTCCACACTCAAAACATTTGAAGGGAAGCTTACCTTTGAATCTTCCAGTACCTAGTTGGAGCTTTCTCACGAAATTCGCTTCTTCTTCATCGGATATATAGCTGGATTCTTTGACAACTTCTTTTTCTTTTCCTTTTGTAGATGCCTTAAAAGAAGTTTCTCTTATTTGAGAAGGACCTCCTTGTCTCATTTCAAAAGCAGTTAGAGTACCATGTAATTGAACAATAGTAAGCGTTTGCAGATCTTGCCTTTCTTCAATAGCTGAAACTTTAGAGTCAAATTTTGAAGTCAAGGATCTTAAGACCTTTTCTACCAGAGTAGTATCAGTTATGGTTTCACCCAAATTTCTCATTTGATTTACAATATCATCCAGACGAAGAAAGAAACTGGCAACACTCTCATCACTATGCATCTTCAAATTTTCATATTCAATTCTAAGAGTTTGGATTTTTGCACTTTTTACCTTTGTGTCTCCTTCATAGCTTAGAATGATTTTGTCCCATATTTCTTTTGCTGAATGTAGCTGCATCACTTTAGCAAATTCTGATTCAGACATGCTTCCTAACAAGACATTCACTTCTTTGGCATTGATTTCATACTTCTTCCTTTCTGCTGCATCGGTAGGAATACTTGCTGGGTATTGATAACCTTCTTCCACGATTGCCCATACATCTGCACCAAGAATTTGTAGATATGCTTTTGTTCGTACCTTCCAGAATATCAGATTGCTTCCATTGAATAGAGGTGGCTTTATAGACATTACTCCTTCTTGACTTCCCATTGCGATGGATCTCCTTTAAGCGATCAAGCTTCTGCACAAGGACCTGCTCTGATACCAATTGTTGGGAAAAATACTGAGAGGGGGGGGTGAATCAGTATTTACTGCATAATCAAAACTTTTTACTTTTTCATTCCTTAAAACCCATACGCTACTTTACTTCAGTAAACTAGCGTATATACGCGGATCCCCTTTATGAAACTAGCGTATACACAGAGATTTAGATATGTCATTAAATCTTCACTTAAACCATTCCATAATTTATTCATCAGATATTCAATAAGCATCAGATGTTCAATAAACGTTAAACATGTGCGGTAATAATAGAATAAACCATCACACAAAGCATCACACATGAACACCCGGAAGGTTTTTAGGTGGAAACCCAGAGTCGGAGAAAACCACCTTCACGGTTACTCGACCATGCAATATTTTATTATAGAGAAAACATCTTACAACATATGTCTTTGAGTCGGACTCTGCAGCACGTAGGCACACATGTGCTCATTTACCAGCCTCTCTGAAGGGAAGCTCCAACACGACTCAAGTTTACCATCCTCTCTGGAAGAGAACTCGACCCCAGTCTCGTTTACCGGCCTCACGGAGAGAACTGCAACCCCCACGGCCCAGAAGGCTACAACCCTCAGCACCACCTTGGACCACTTTTCATCAATTTTCATACTGGATCCAACAACTTCAATAGAACACCACTTGCAAGCCACATTTCATCATATTTTCAAACTGGACCCTTTCCATACTTTTAAGCACAAACATACATCACCAACAGATACTTATCAACACAGATCAGATAGCAGAAACACAGCAGAACAGATCAGATATTTCATACCCTTTTCTTCAGCAAACCATAGTTTGCATACGCGCTTTCACTTCACTGATGTCGCGTATATACGCGCTTCTGTCCACAGAAACCAGCGTATACCTTAGTACATATTTCATTGCGCATATGCGCTTTCTCTTCAGCGAAGAAGCGTATATACGTGCTTCCTCTGCGGCGAAGTAGCGTATAGATCTTCAATCATTATAGAGCAGCATACTTCTTCAGATCAGATGTTCAGTTCAGATTTACCCTTTCACTTCAGACAGATGTTCGCCTCAATTCAGATCTAAGCCTTCCATAATCAGATCTAGTAGATACAAGTACATTTCAGATATAGATCCCATTCTTCATCATTGGTGCATCATACATTCAGATTTATCTTCAAGTGTAACCCTTTCCATTCAGATCTACTTCAGAGAGAAGTATTCATTCAAGCTCGAGACATATTACATACCCACACCCTTGCTCCTTGCAATTTGCATAATGAATTTCATCTCTTTATATAGGTTTATCCTTTTTCAATACCATGAGCCTTTTTCAATACCATGAGCCAAAAAACGATACCATGAGCCCAAAACTACATTACTTGGAGAGTGGTATTCCTGAAGCGGAATCAATTAGGCAGATCATTACCCAATACAATGGGTTAATACCATGGTGGTTACCCCTGGTTTTGCACTTTTTGAGCGCTTTTTGCAATACGCGACTTGGCACGTTCTTTTCCGCGTCCATACGCGACTTCCCCTAGACAAATCTGCGTATGCCTAGAGACATACTCTTTTCTTCATAGATCTAGCACATACTGAATTCCTTTCTTCATTCCCTTCTGTACTCACTGTAGATACATCAGATTTACTTCATCAAGAACATATTCTATCAAGCATAACTTCATCAAGTAAGTTGCCATCATCTTCATCGAGGTGGGTTTCCATTCAGAAACAACTCTACATCATATTGTCAACAAACATCATATCACATCGGTTACTTCATTTACCAAGTCCATCAAGTGAAGAATAGCTTCATCAGGTGGATTGCCATCAAGGACAACACAAGTCAACAGTCGCATGTCTTCATTTTCATTCAGTGGGTTGCCATCAAGGACAACACGCTGCATCATTTTGCCAACAATCTTCCCCTTTGGACTTGATGGAAACCATGATGGTGTTTGGTTACCACAACAGATAGGTACATTAAGAATACAATGACACCATGTCACTCTCTCTCCATTTTTGACACCATTCAAACACCATGTCACTCTCCCCCTTTGACATCAAGGGCAAAGGGCGGATCAAAAACCAACATACTCTCCCCCTTTTCTCCTCATGTGGAAGAAGCGTTCTGCAGATCTGATGTATACTAAAGTGACCAAGCTCCCCCTGAGTTCATGCTGAATCTTCAAATTTTTTTTTCCAAAGAAGTACATGACTCTATGACTTTCCTATCACCAATGACTCATACTTACAACAAATATCCAACCAAGTGGATTTACATATGAGACTCAAGTACCCAACCAAGTGGGTTTACCAATTTGACAAGTCCTTATATGACTGAATATTACAATTTTACATCATGGGTCTCAGCAAGACCTTTTCAACAAATTACAAAAATGACCATTTAAGACCAACACTAGAAAGTCCTCAAGAAAGAGAGCATGTTTCAGAACCATCATAATGCCAACAAAGCATTATACTCAGCAATGCTAATGTTCCCCTTGAATCTGTGCATCCACACATCCTTTTCATATGACTAAGGCTCCCCCTTAGTTTGTGCATCCTGAAGACTTTCATCAACAAATCATCAAGGCATCTTTATCAAATCATGAGAAAAAAGAATTATGATATTTGGAACACTACCGGAGATACCAAACGGTATCGAGATATACCAAACGGCTTAACATCTGCGTGTGCGAAGGCGACTCCAAACGGGAAAAATGTCGACCCCAATCGGTCATACGGGTTCTGTGCGGGGAACTCGCGTATATACGCGAGCGTGTTTCGGGAAACCCCGCGTGTCAATTCCATCTTCTAAATTTTAACCCGGATACGATCCTGCAGCAGAGAAAAAGCAGTGTTCGGCTTCTTTTGAATGATCACATCTGGACTACAGATAGATAGAACAGTGTAATTGTGTCTTCAAGCGTCATCCAATGGTTGTAGCAAAGGCACATTAGTAACCAGGCCTTCAGATTCTTTGCAGCATCAATACAATCTTTCCAAGAAAGTTTATCATATCAGAACAACAACTTCCCATAAGTGTCAAGCAATCATTCATGTGGTCCACCACCATCCTGCTGCTCCCCCTAAACCAATGCTCTTCCTTAGCTTGCAATCTGAAGCACCTTCAACAGCAAGTCATCAGCAACAATCTCTGCATGATCTGTCCTCATCTCTGAATTATAAGACTTTCATCTCAACAACGAATGCTCTTCATCATAAAGCAACCAAGCTTCATCCATAATCTTCAACACAAGTACCCATGTATCATTTCATTATCATGAGTATAACCAGAATAATGCTAACAGTGCAATCATCAGCAGTCAGACTGATGCTCCCCCTGGACCTCTGCTCTAGATCTTCAGCTATCAGATAAATTTTCTCATCATCAATGCATACGCGGCTGTGTCAGCTGGAACTCGCGTGTATACGCGACTTTGTTTCATAGAACCCGCGTATGGAAAGTGAAATATAGAAAATTTCACACCTTCATCTCCTCCTGCAAATTTACCTTCTGTTCCTGTCTTTTCTTCACACCAGATGCACTGTCAGAAATACATATAACCAGAATAATCAAATCAACCATGAGAGACATCATTCATTGCTCCCTTTGTGACGATACATTACTAGATCTCATAATGTATCCCACATCATTCCTGTAGTCAATAAGAAAAGTCAGCTTCAGAAGCGGATGACTGCAGTAGGGTCAGAATTCCCTACGTTTCTGATCGGTCCTCCATCTTGAATTGAGTGTTTTCTTCAAGAAAATCATTGTCTTCTAGAGCATCCAAAAAAATATCCTTTTCTTCTCTAGATTGATTCTTATTCCATCCCTCCATCTTTTTCCAGATTTGTTTAACCTTTCTATTTGTGTGCTGGAAGTCATCCAATTTCTCATATCTATTCAACCTGCATTCTTTTTCTACATGTCCATACTTGTTACAAGAATAACATCTCATGTGTCCAGAGTCATAAGAGTCATAATGAGTATTTCTAATCTTTCTCCTTTTGCAATCAACTGCTTTATGTCCATACATGTTACATGAGAAACAATATCCCCTGAAGAAACTCGAGTACCTTTCTGAGTAGAACCTGTTTGTTTGTGGCTGAAATGATCTGCTCCTGCAATTTGCTGCAACATGCCCATAATTATGACATTTAAAACATTCAACGTTCTTGAATGAATTATTTTGAGAACTTATGATTGTTGGTTGATTTTTTATTTCTTTCAACACTTCAAGTTTTGCATTGACATCCTCTAAATTTTTAGCACTTCCTTGTGAGCTAGATTCACCTTTAACAGTTTCAAGGAAACCAAGACCAAGTTTGATAGCAGGAGATCTTTGATTACTTAGAATATTGTCCAAAGTGTTAGTACTATCTTGAAACCTCAAAATTTTAACCTTTTCTTCTAATTTACCTTTGAGAATGTTTACCTCAACCCTCCAAGGCTTGACATTGCTTTGTCATGCTTTCTTCTTTCCTTCTTCCATCTTCTACTTGATCCTTCAGATTTAGGATCTCTTCTTTCAACCAATTTTCGTTTTCTCCACATGTTTGTTCTAGCTCTTCATTCTTCTTATTTTATTTTTCCAGATCTTCTTTGAGAGATATGATTTCTGCTTCAAGGCCTTCCTTTTCAAATGATTGTAGAGGTTCCTCATTTTTCTTACTTGATGCTTCTAGATCTGCCTGCAGAGAGATGATTGCAGCTTCAAGTCCTTCATTCTTCTTGCTTGATTTTTTAAGATCTGCTTCTAGTTCTTTAATTCGATTGGATGCATAAGTATAAAAACTTTGATACTTTTCCACCTGTCCATTCAGCATTTCTATTTGTTCTTTCATTTGAGAGATCATCTCTTTGTTTCTAGAATCTTTCTTATCAATTGCTCTTTGTTGTTCTTCATTTTTGATCTTGAGAGCTTTCTCTATTTCCAAAACACTACTTTCACAAGCTTCATCATCATTGTTTGTACCACGAAGATCATTCAAAGGATGACCCCAATCACTATCTGATTCATCTTCTTCAATTTCTGCTAACCATGTTTTCTGAGAGATCTCCTTGTATCGAGTAGGCTTCTTCTTTTGCTTCTTTGCCATGAGCACTTTCAGATCATGGTCAAAATCTTCTTCATCTTCATTGGACACTTCATCATCATCTTCTTTTGCATAATAACTCT
This sequence comes from Pinus albicaulis, assembly GCA_034641835.2. Lineage (NCBI taxonomy): Eukaryota > Viridiplantae > Streptophyta > Pinopsida > Pinales > Pinaceae > Pinus > Pinus albicaulis. Next base: position 537,845,178 of record CM076574.1, on the reverse strand, counting down.
TTCTCTTTTCAAATTGTTTCCCTTTACCATGCTTTTATCTATAAGGACATTTAGCAGCATAGTGACCAACTTTTCCACACTCAAAACATTTGAAGGGAAGCTTACCTTTGAATCTTCCAGTACCTAGTTGGAGCTTTCTCACGAAATTCGCTTCTTCTTCATCGGATATATAGCTGGATTCTTTGACAACTTCCTTTTCCTTTCCTTTTGTAGATGCCTTAAAAGAATTTTCTCTTATTTGATAAGGACCTCCTTGTCTCATTTCAAAAGCAGTCAGAGTACCATGTAATTAAACAATAGTAAGCGTTTGCAGATCTTGCCTTTCTTCAATAGCTGAAACTTTAGAGTCAAATTTTGAAGTCAAGGATCTTAAGACCTTTTCTACCAGAGTAGTATCAGTTATGGTTTCACCCAAATTTCTCATTCGATTTACAATATCATCCAGACGAAGAAAGAAACTGGCAACACTCTCATCACTATGCATCTTCAAATTTTCATATTCAATTCTAAGAGTTTGTAGTTTTGCACTTTTTACCTTTGTGTCTCCTTCATAGCTTAGAATGATTTTGTCCCATATTTATTTTGCTGAATGTAGCTGCATCACTTTAGCAAATTCTGATTCAGACATGCTTCACAATAAGACATTCACTGCTTTGGCATTGATTTCATACTTCTTTCTTTCAGCTGCATCAGTAGGAATACTTGCCGGGTATTGATAACCTTCTTCCACGATTGCCCATACATCTGCACCAAGACTTTGTAGATATGCTTTTGTTCGTACCTTCCAGAATATCAGATTGCTTCCATTGAATAGAGGTGGATTTATAGACATCACTCCTTCTTGACTTCCCATTGCGACGGATCTCCTTTAAGCGATCAAGCTTCTGCACAAGGACCTGCTCTGATACCAATTGTTGGGAAAAATACTGAGAGGGGGGGGTGAATCAGTATTTACTGCATATTCAAAAATTTTACTTTTCTTTACTTCAAAACCCATACGCGACTTTCCTGAAGCAGATTCGCGTATATACGCAAATACCCTTTATTAAACTCGCGTATACACAGAGAACTAATTATGTCATTAATTCTTCACTTAAACCATTCCATCATTTATTCATCAGATATTCAATAAGCAGTCAACATGTGCAGTAAGAATAGAATAAACCATCACACAAAGCATCACACATGAACACCAGGATTTTTAGGTGGAAACCCAAGTCGGGAGAAAACCACCGCTGCAGTTGCTCAGCCTTCAATATTTTATTATAGAGAAAACATCTTACAACATATGTGCTGGCACAGACTTGACCAGCACGCAGGCACCCACCTGCGCTCGTTTACCGGCCTCTCCTGGAAGGGAGCTCCAACCCCCTGACTCGTTTACCAGCCTCTCCTGGAAGGGAGCTACGACCCCCCGATCTCGTTTACCAGCCTCACCTGGAAGGGAGCTACAACCCCCTGACTGAAGGCTACAACCCTCAGCACCACCTTGGACCACGTTTCATCAATTTTCACACTAGATCCAACAACTTCAATAGAACACCACTTGCAGGCCACATTTCATCATATTTTCAAACTGGACCCTTTCCATACTTTTAAGCACAGTCAACCATGAAACAGATACATATAACTCACTGACAGATATCAGTAAACCAGCAGAACAGATCAGACATTTCTTACCACAGACTTCAGCAAACCCTAGTTTTCATACGCGCTTTCCATTCACTGATGTCGCGTATATACGCGCTTTTGTCCTCATCAACCAGCGTATTCCTCAGTACATATTTCATTGCGCATACACGCTTTCTCTTCAGCGAAGCCGCGTATATACGCGCTTCCTCTGCGGCGAAGTAGCGTATAGATCTTCAATCATTATAGAGCAGCATACTTCTTCAGATCAGATGTTCAGTTCAGATTTACCCTTTTACTTCAGACAGATGTTCGCCTCAATTCAGATCTAAGCCTTCCATCAACAGATCTAGTAGATACAAGTGCAATTCAGATCTAGATCCCCTTCTTCATCATTGGTGCATCATACATTCAGATTTATCTTCAAGTGTAACCCTTTCCATTCAGATCTACTTCAGAGAGAAGTATTCATTCAAGCTCAGACATCTTGCACCCACACCCTTGCAATTTGCATAATGAATTTCATCTCTTTATATAGGTTTATCCTTTTTCAATACCATGAGCCCCTTTTTCAATACCATGAGCCAAAACAATACCATGAGCCCAAAACTACATTACTTCCGATGGTATTCCTAGACAGGGTCAATTAGGCAGATCATTACCCAATACAATGGGTCAATACCATGGTGGTTACCCCTGGTTTTGCACTTTTTGAGCGCTTTTTGCCATACGCAACTTGGCACGTTCTTTTCCGCTTGCATACGCGACTTCCCCTAGACAAATCCGCGTATGCCTAGAGACATACTCTTTTCTTCATATATCTAGCACATACTGAATTCCTTTCTTCATTCCCTTCTGTACTCACTGTAGATACATCAGATTTACTTCATCAAGAACATATTCTATCAAGCATAACTTCATCAAGTAAGTTGCCATCATCTTCATCAGGTGGGTTGCCATTCAAGAACAACTCTCTACATCATATTGTCAACAAACATCATATCACATCAGATTTACATCATTTACCGAGTCCATCAAGTCAAGAATAACTTCATCAGGTGGTTTGCCATCAAGGACAACACATGTCAACTGTCTCATTTCTTCATCTTCATTCAGTGGGTTGCCATCAGGGACAACACTCTGCATCATATTGCCAACATGTTCCCCAGCGAGGATGACATAATTAATATAGAACAATTGACGCATAGCGAGAATCTACCCCTAACACACACTGATGTAATTCTACCCTATGTAGATACATCCTAGGATGTGCTTTAACAGTACCAAGAATATGGCCCTGGCTAGTTCAAATCGTCGTCTGTTCTAGGGTCATTCCTAGGAGATACTCCCATTATCCCTGAGTCATCACCTGATGTCACAAGGGCTCTGATGTGAATGATGTACACATCAAGCACCAAAGCTAGTCAGGAAATCAACACGAGCAATAATGGCACCAAGTCATTGGCCATGACAGCCTTTCTAGCCTACGCTGCTTCCCAAACCCATTTCCTATACCCCCCAGCTAGTTTAGTCTCCCATCAAATTTTGGCAACACTGGTGTTTCCAAACATATAATTCGAAATACCAGTTTGGTATCTCATTCCCCATACGGGAACAAGATCCACTCACATCACTGCTATAGGGTTGAAGCCCCTCAATCCCAAGGAGACCTCACCAGCCCAAGAAACGGTCGAAACCACCCCTGCAAAGGAAATTTCCATTACAAAACCGTTGATTATGGCTATGAAAACAGAGAAGAGAGGAAAAAATATGGTGACTTCTTCCATACAACTGGAATCACTATTTTATGCCATATGCGATGTAATAGGTCACCCTACCCATATCTGGTGTTAGCCACCTATAAATTCTAATATGCCAAATGGTGGCTAAATTTGTGTTGAAGCCTTCAAAATATTTATTTCCTTTGAAAATCCATCATCTTTGAAGTATTATGATGATTCTTTGTCCCTTTGAATTAATCTTCACTACTGTCTCCATCTTAAAACCATGTTGATTCACCAAAGAAAGCTGCTCCAAAGGCCACTGCCTCCATTTTCATAAATCCTTCTTCTCATCTTTTAACCCTCAATTTAGCCTCTAAAAGCCTTAAATCCCCATTAAACCCTCAAAGATTAATTTATAGGTTTAAAGACCTTTTATTTCCTCTCTACCGAAAGCCCAAAAACCCTTAAAAAACCCTTCAAAATCCTAAAAAACTGATTTTTTAACATTAAGGCCTTAAGCCCATTTCGGCCTTAGCCCTAGCCCCTTTTCCGCAGATGACCCAAAGCCATAACCAGGCACTAGCCCTTATTTTTCATTGCAATCAGAGTTTCCTTTCCCTAACTTTTCCTTTATTTTTCCAATCTTCTGATGCGATGAGCCTCTTCTCCTCCGATCCTTCGATCTAATCTCGACCGTCGAATCCACAAGAACCGACAACCGAGATTCAATCGCGCTTCGCTCGTAGCCCTTCGTCATCACACATGCCGATTCAGAACTGACCGTTGATATCTCATACTGATCCAATAGCTAGCACTTAATTGCACATCGTAATCTCAAAGATGACGGTGCTTTGGCCTCTTTCCTTTTCTCTGATTCGATGTAATCCTAGGCGTTCATTCCACCAGATCCGACGGTTCACGTCTCATCGCATCACGCCCTTCCATCACATGATCCTCCACCGTCTCGACCTCTGATTTAATATTTACCATCAATCTCTCTTCAGATTAGATGGCCCGCGTCGCATCGCTCCATCGCATCAGAAAAATGCAAAGGCTTAGTCCCTTTTCCTTGTCTCCTCCGATCCCGATTCCCAATTTAATCTCAGCCATTGAATCCACAAGAACCGACGGCTAGGATCATCCCGCGCTCCATTCATAAGCCCTTCATCATCGTCCCATCGATAAAGATCCGAGCCATTGATCTCTATCATGATCCGACGGCCCTCATTTAACCCACCAATCACCCCCAAGATTTTTCCTCCGTACTCCCAGTCCCACCACCAAATGCCCCTGTTTCCTCTCATTTTCACCTTTTTCCTATGTATTTGCCCATGCATAAATTTTTATACTTTAAAATTAAAAGTCATTTTTCGCACCTACTTAGTTTAAACCCTGGTTTTTGTGGTGTTGTGTCATGAAAACTTTTCTCCGCTGCATACCCCTTTTACCCCACGGCTCTTCATCCATCGCGTTCAACCTGGACCATTGGATCTAGAACCTCTAATCCAACGATCGACGATTTGTATCATGCAATTTTCACCCCTCCTTCCCAGTGTGCTACTTCCGTGCGATAAAAGTGGTTTTAGATATCCACGTGTAGAACGCTAACACATATCACGTTCAAAAAGCTAATACTGCCTCCCCCCCTTTTTGTTGCGCGAAAACCATTCCCGGTTTTCCGCCATACCGTGTACACTCCATAAATTTGCCTTTTGCATTTTTTCCCAGCTGTCGATTTCTAAGATCGGACGATTCTGATTTAATTTCACCCCCATCCATTCTTCATTCATCCGATCTTCCAAATGACTCCATCGAAAGATATCCACCATTAATTTTTGTAATCCAACGGTCCACGTTCATCCTCGCACCCAAACCTCGATTGACCTGGTTAGTTGCTTTGCCAGGGTTTTTTTCCGATTTTCCACTACAATCACACTCTTCCTCACTCCTCCTCCACCACCCCAGAACCTAAGCAAGAAATCTAAACCAAGCTCATAGGATTTCATAACATGTTTGTCGTGTGTTTGCGGGTTTTCATGGCCAATGAAGGACAAATATTTTACAGTCACAAAAGTGACACAAAGGCTCAGATAACAGTCTCAGGGTCAGGAATAAAAGTCAAGAGGACTAGAAATAGAAGGCGAGGTCGTGCCAATCAATGGATCAAATCCATGAACCCTCAGTGACCCTCCAGCTCAGCGAAACCCTCCATCTGTACACAGAACATTCAAAGAGATGATGATCACTTATCTAGTGGCGAAACACAAGGCATAGAAGATTAATAAATCCTCCGAAGGCATTAGTATAGAAATAATTTTGAGCAATCAGTAGAGATAAAGCGTGAGCAAAGATAAAACAATTTGAAGTACATAGAGATAGAGCAGTTATTAGTGTAGAAGTTGACTGACACAGACATAGCCCATCTCCATGCTCAAAGGCCTGCCAAGGAGTTATTACACTAGGGAGCTACTACAACTGTTAGAAGTAGTTATTTAGAAGTATGGGAGTCCTCATAGCCCATTCTTTCACTTAACTCACACCAAGAAGATACCAGTACCACTGCAGATAGTTTTTCCTCCCAAGGACACCCTGCGGGTGATTTCTGTCATATCAAAATGGTCTCAACAAGCTACAGAGTTATTGATCCAGTCTAGAATTTAATGAAATTTCTAAGACATAGAATGGAGAATTCAAATGCAATCCTCCTATCTCTGATGTTCATTAAAACTTCCTTCACCTAATTTTCCTAATTTTTCGTATAAAGACTCTTTGAAGTCTCATCTTGAAAGGTTCGCATTCGGTGATTTCTAAAGTAATACATATTGCTGCTTTGAAGAAGAATTGGTGTTCTGAAGGAGTATGGAAGTCTCTGTTTTTTCTGTTGATGAGGGAGGCTAGACCATTGGATCCCTGAGCTTGGTTTTGGTGAAGTAATCTCTTATTATTAATGTTGTTTCCTGTTTATCACTTTGTTCCATTATGCTTTGACTTACAGTAGGATAAAAAGTTTAGGCATAGAAATGTAACTTAGAAGCACCTCTGACCTGTTTATCCTCCATTGTTTATATGTTTTCTGCTACTGAACATGACAGGGTATTCTAATAGCTCTCTTGAATATTTAGTTTGTTTTATTTCAGAAATGGTTAATTCAGTTGTGCTAAAGACTGTTTAGGCGTTCCCTCTTTCTTTACCATCTAAAGTCTCCCTTTGATTATTAATGCTTGCAGTTTGACAGTGAGGTTTGTTTCAATCATACCCTCTGTTCATTATTGTAATTATTGTATTGAAGGTCCCTATAATTGCAGTCCTAGATGTCTAAGGCATTCCCTCTTCTTTGAATGCAATTGTATGTCTTTGTTGATTAAGCTCTCAACGATGAACTTATAGGAGGAAATAGGGCATTCCCCGAATCCTATAATTCATTAAGAGGGTTTTAGTCTGCATTTCTCCTCTATTTGAGAATTTATGTTGATTAGGTCCAAAACAGTGAGCTTACTGGAGGAAATAGGGCGTTCCCTGAATCCTTTAAGTCATTGTGATAGGGTCTAGTCTGCATTATCTCCTCTTCTTTGACTGTTTATTTTAATTAATTCCAAATCAGTAAGCTTACTGGAGGAAATAGTGTGTTCCCTAAATACTTTAAGCCATTTTGAAAGGTTTTAGTTTTCTTTCACTCTTAGTCCTTGATGTTCATCCCATTTCACATATATTATTCAACAAATCCTTGAACAAGTTAGATTTTCCCTCTGGTTTCCCTTCCTTCTCAGTCAGAACTATTTGGAATTTCACATGACTCCATTTCCCAATGGCTTGTAGATTCCCATGCTCTATCTATACCCATGCTCTTCATAACTAGCCTAAAATTAACTACCCAAAACTTTCAAGACATATCTTTATAAAAACATTGAGAGACCCCTCTCTGAGACTAGGAGGGCTAGATCCTAGAGCTCTAAATATTGGTTCTAATGTTGCCTTGTCTTTTGGCTAGCCAATCTACCAAAAACACATGACCCCAACATAATGGCAATCATGGTGGGACCTATTGAGTATATGATAGTCTAGCTAACTCTTGTACACTCTTTAGTGCTACAAATCTCTAAGAAAATCAATTAGTAAGCCATAGATTTTACTTTGTTTGTTTGAGCACCTTAGCTAAGTGTAAGATCAGACATAGGACACTCTCACAACCATTAAAATGTATAAAATCCAAAAAAAAATCAGATTGGCTTCATAATAAACATTGTGAGTGGAACCATAAAACAATTTTACCTTCAAAAAAAGCTAAAAACATTTCCACTTGGTGACTCCATAGTTCCTAAATACCAAAAGACTCCACTGGTGATTAGTAGGCCTGCTGATTACCCCTATTTTTCACAAAGACTCCACTGGGCAGCCCAGATTACCATTAAATCATGCACACCCATGATTAGGAAACTTTGAGGATTAAGTTTTCGTTGTTAAAGACTAGTTTGCCTCTATATATTGTCATATCTGGCTAATCTCTCTTTTCTGTCGGTCTAAAATCAGCATAGTGGCCTCTCCATATCCCAACACAGCAAATACCAAGTCACTTCACTAATGGAAGACTCTAAAAAATTTGCAATAACACATTCAAGTTTCATAGAAGAGTGTCTTTATATAATATCAAGTGGCCTGGCAGAACTTGGATGGGAGGACCTTCCAAAGGTTGTCCTTCTCAACTCAAAATTCAATGCTAAACCTGAGCTTAAGAAAATTTTCCTAGACTTGGTGGTTGAAAGGTATGAAACTGAGATTGAAATATTAAATTTACAAGAACAATCATACCAATTCAGGGACCCTCGGGCATTTTTGGAAAGTCTCCCTCCCCCTGAGAAAGAAGAAATTTCACTGCATTTTGATGTGCAGGAAAAGGATGATTGCGCTTTCAAGAACCACACTGAAGATGTAGTGAACCAAGCTCTCAAGGATGTAGGTAACCTACTAGTTATAGAAGGCCTAAAAGAAGAAAGTTTATATCATGTTTTTGCCGATCCTGTGGCAGAATATATGGAGGCCCTAATTGCCTCAAGTTCCCAGGCATTGACCCTTTGCAAGAGCCAGATACATCGAGTGGTAACCACTAGTGGTGGCCTTGGTTTTGAAGACCCACATTCAAAATACCCTATGGTTATCTCTGACAAGCAGTCAGATTTTCTACCCTTTTTTGTTACTGCTTAACTGGCTGCACTAGCAATATTGTATCATACAAAACAATAGAGATTTCCAAGATAGATTAGGGTAGCTAGGAATGTCAATAAAGCTTAGCTATGAGAATTTAGGTAGTTTTTTTTAGTTTTTCTTTGAAAATGGAAAGAAAAATACAAAAACAAAAAAAAATAGAAAAGAGGGTAGAAATAAAAAAAGAAAGGTATAGCCCCATACCAAAAAGAAAGGAAATATGAAAGTGTGCAAGCTCAAATGCCACTACTTCAAAGAGCACTACTATCCAATCATACAACCTAATCATGATTGGGCAGATTTCAATTTACTGTTGATAGGATAGTGAATAAGATTTTCCAAACTGTTTAATATTTGCTTATCAGTAGAATAGATTAGGATAGAAGAAAGAAAGGTTAAAACATGCTCAAAAATTGAACCAGCAAAGAAGAAGAAAAAAAATCTAATATGATCAAAACTAGAGCTGAAATAAAGAGAAAGGGTGACTCTAAAAAGCTCAAAATCTGAGTCACAATAAGAAGGAAGAATGTCCTAAAATTCAGATCTCCAGCCTTCAAAATTTTGGTTTGAATTTTTACAAGTTTCAGTTCATGTGCAACTTGTCTTTATTCCAGGGACCCATAGCAAATCAGACAGTCTAATCTTGGTTTGGTTGTGTTTTCAATTTCTGTTTTAGAATATAGAGAATGGAAATCTGTCAGACTGTTTAATCCTGACAAATATTAGATTAGGTAGAGAATTAAGAGTCCAACTGTTTAATACGGGCTCTTGGAGAAATAAGGGTATCATTATATAGGTTTATTTTTATTTTTGCAAAATAAAATGTTATAAAAGAGATGCCAGCCCAAGTGCACTCAAAGGAAGAAGAAAATGTTAGGACAAGTAGCTCTGGGTAGGTATAAATGTTTGTTTCAAAGAGATCTCATGCTGCAGGTCACTGAAAGAACTACCAATATGCAAAAAGTACAAGAAAGAAAGCAAAGAATTTTTCCCAATGGAAAGGCACTGGTCTACTAAATACAAAGATTACTATGGTTCTAGACACCTAAAGGGCAAGTTGTCCTCCCCAAGTGGAGCCACTGTTAGCCACCTATAAATTCTGATATGCCAAATGGTGGCTAAATTTGTGTTCAAACCTTGAAAAGATTTATTTCCTTTGAAAATACATCATCTTTGAAGTCTTATGATAATTCTTTGTCCCTTTGAATTAATCTTCACTACTGTCTCCATCTTAAAACCATGCTGATTCACCAAAGAAAGTTGTTCCAAAGGCCACTGAAACTGCCTATTTTCACTTATTTCCCTCCATTTTCATAACGCCTTCTTCTCATCTTTTAACCCTCCATTTAGCATCTACAAGCCTTAAATCCCCTTTAAACCCTCAAATATTCATTTATAGGTTTAAAGACCTTTTCTTTCCTCTCTACCGAAAGCCCAAAATCCCTTAAAAAACCCTTCAAAATCCTAAAAAACCCATTTTTTAACATTAAGGTCTTAAGCCCATTTCGGCCTTAGCCCTAGCCCCTTTTTTGCACATGACCCGGAGCCATAACCAAGTGCTAGCCCTTATCACTCATCAGAATCGAAGTTTTCTTTCCCTGAATTTTCCTTTATTTTTCCAATCTTTCGATGCGATGAGCCCCTTCTCCTCCGATCCTCTGATCTAATCTCGACCGTCGAATCCAAAAGAACCAACGGTCGAGATTCAATAGTGCTTCGCTTGTAGCCCTCCATCATCACACCTGCTAATTCAATCCTAACCATTGATCTCTCATACTGATCCGATGACCAGTGCTTAATCATACATCGCAAACTCGAAGACCACGGTGCTTTGGCCTCTTTACTTTTCTCCGATGCGATGTAATCCCAACCGTTCATTTCGCCAGATTCAACGGTTCGCACCTCATCACATTGTGCCCTTCCATCACATGATCCTCCACTATCCTGACCTCCAATTTAATCTCCACCATCAATCTCTCTTCAGATCGGACGGCCCACGTCGCATCGCTCCATCGCATCAGCAAAACACAAAGGCTTAGTCCCTTTTCCTTGTCTCCTCCAATGTCGATTCCTGATTTAATCTCAGCCATCGAATCCACAAGAATCGATGGCTAAGATCATCCCACGCTCCATTCATAAGCCCTTCATCATCGACCCATCGATAAATATCTAAGTTGTCGATCTATATCATGATCCAACGGCCCTCATTTAACCCGCCAATCACCCCCAAGATTTTTCCTCTGTACTCTCGATCCCACCACCAAACGCCCCCGTTTCCCCTCATTTTCACCTTTTTCCTATGTATTTTCCCATACATATATTTTTACACTTTAACTCTAAAAGTCATTTTTCGCACCTACTTAGTTTAAACCCTGGTTTTCATGGTGTTGCGTCATGAAACCTTTTCTCCGCCGCATACCATTTTTACCCCGTAGCTCTTCATCCATCACGTTCAACCGACACCGTTGGATCTGGAGCCTCCAATCCAATGATCGACGATCCATATCATGCAATTTTTACCCCTCCTTCCTAGTGCACTACTTCCACACGATAAAAGTGGTTTTAGAAATCCACGTGTTGAACGCTAACACATATCGCGTTCCGAAAGCTAATACCGCCTCCCCCTCCTTTTTGTTGCGTGAAAACAATTCCTGGTTTTCCGCCATACTGCCTACCCTCCATAATGTTTCCTTTCACATTTTTTCCCAGCCGTCAATCTCTAAGATCAGACGGTTCTGACTTAATTTTGGCCCCATCCATTCTCCATTCATCCGATCTTCCAAATGACTCCATCAAAAGATATCCACTGTTAATTGTTCTAATCCAACGGTCCACGTTCATCCTCGCACCCAAACCTCCATTGACCTGGTTAGCTACTCTGCCAGGGTTTTTTTCCAATTTTCTACTGTAATCACACTCTTCCTCACTGCTACTCCGCCACCCCAGAGCCTCTGTAAGCAGTCTAAACCAAGCTCATGGGATTTCATAACATGTTTGTTGTGTGTTTGCAAGTTTTCATGGCCGATGTAGGATAAATGTTTTACAGTAAAAAAGTGACACAAAGGCTTAGATAGCAGTCTCAAGGCCAGGAATCAAAGTCAAGAGGACTAGAAATAGAAGGCGAGGTTGTGTCAATCAATGGATCAAATCCATGAACCCTTAGTGACCCTCCAACTCAACAAAACCCTCCACCTGTACAAAAAATATTCAAAGAGATGATGATCACTTATCTTGTGGTGGAACACAAGGCATAGAAGATTAATAAAGCCTCTGAAGGCATCAATCTAGAAATCAGTTTAAGCAATCAGCAGAGATAAAGTGTGAGCAGAGCTAAAACAATATGAAGTACACAGAGACAAAGCAATTATTAGTGCAGAAGTTGACTGACACAGACATAGCCCATCTCCATGCTCAAAGGCCTGCCAGGTAGTTATTACACTAGGGAGCTACTACAACTATCAGAAGCAGTTATTTAGAAGTATGGGAGTCCTCATAGCCCATTCTTTCACTTAACTCACACCAAGAAGATAACAATACCATTGCATATGGTTTTTCCTCCCAAGGACACCCTGTGGGTGATTTCTGTCATATCAAAATGGTCTCAACAAGTTACAGAGTTATTGATCCAGTCTAGAATTTAATGAAATGTTTAAGACACAAAATGGAGCATTCGAATGCACTCCCCCTATCTCTGATGCTCATTAAAACTTCCTTCACCTAATTTTCCTCATTTTTCCTATAAAGACTCTTTGAAGTATCATTGTAAAAGGTTGGCATTTGGTGATTTCTAAAGTAATACATATTGCTACTTTGAAGAAGCATTGGTGTTATGAAGGAGTGTGGAAGTCTCTGTTTTTTCTGTTGATGAAGGAGGCTGGACCATTGGATCCCTGAACCTAGTTTTGGTGAAGTAATCTCTTATTGTTAATGTTGTTTCCCATTTATCACTTTGTTCCATTATGCTTTGACTTACAGTAGGATAAAAATTTTAGGCAGAGAAATGTATCTTAGAAGCACCTCTGACCTGTTTATCCTCCACTATTTATATGTTTTCTGCTACTGAACATGACAGGGTAGTCTAATAGCTCTCTTGAATATTCAGTTTGTTTTATTTCAGAAATGGTTAATTCAGTTGTGCTAAATACTATTTAGGCGTTCCCTCTTTCTTTACCATTGAATATTGTATTTGAAGTCTCCCTTTGATTATTAATGCTTGCAGTTTGACAGTGAGGTCTGTTTCAATAATACCCTCTATTCATTATTGTAATTATTGTGTTGAAGGTCCCTATCATTGCAGTCCTAGATGTCTAAGGCATTCCCTCTTCTTTGAATGCAATTGTATGTCTTTGTTGATTAAGATCTCAACAGTGAACTTATAGGAGAAAATAGGGCGTTCCCCGAATCCTATAATTCATTAAGAGGGTTTTAGTCTGCATTTCTCCTTTCTTTGAGAATTTATGTTGATTAAGTCCAAAACAGTGAGCTTACTAGAGGAAATAGGGCATTCCCCAAATCCTTTAAGTCATTGTGAGAGGGTCTAGTCTGCATTCTCTCCTCTTCTTTAAGTGTTTATGTTAGTTAAGTCCAAAGCAGTAAGCTTACTGGAGGAAATAGAGCATTCCCCGAATCATTTAAGCCATTGTGGAAGGGTTTAGTTTGCTTTCACTCTTAATATTCCTTGATGTTCATCCCATTTCACCTATATTATTCAACAGATCCTTGACCAAGTTAGATTTGCGCTCTGGTTTCCCCTCCTTCTCAATTAGAACTATTTGGACTTTCACATGACTCCATTGCCCAATGGCTTGTAGATTCCCATGCACTATCTTACCACATGAAACAAATTTGTCCAACCAAACAAAACAAACAACTCTGCACTTCATAACTAGCTTAAAATTAACTACGCAAAACTTTCAAGACATATCTTTATAAAAACATTGAGAGGTCCCTCTCTAAGACTAGGAGGGCTAGATCCTAGAGCTCTAAAGATTGGTTCTGATGTTGCCTTGTATTTTGGCTAGCTAATCTACCAAAACACAGGACCTCAACATATGGCGAGATCTGGATGAATTAAAGCCACTCCTTGGCTCTGAGATAGACATCACAATGTCAGTTTCCCGTAAAAAGGAACCTACCACCAAAGGTAAAGGAAAATAATTGCGTACAAATCACGCATGTGCTATCTGCAACAACTGTGGGAACTATAACGATCATTGCCTAGAAATATCGTGATATAGGCACACCTTACATGCCATTGAGCGATCCTATCAAGAGGATCCCCTAACCCAATCTCTCGGGGATGAGCCTCGTATCATCTTGTACCTACGAGAAGAATGAGGATCACCTGAAAGGCTCCCCACCAGACCCGCTCCCCCAATAGAAAGGTGTGTACTTTTTGATGAACTCTATTATTTCATCATTGATTTCCCAGCTTTTGAAATGTTCCAACAATGGTATCCAGTCCATATAGTATATCGCGCCAACATGGACATCCCATATTCATGTCAGATATGTGGTGACAACCACCTAGTATGTCGTTGTCACTACATACCAAAATTTCGTGCAGCACTAGCCTGCATGCGATCAACCATAGTCTGCCTCTCCCAAGAAGATGGCACAGACTCGGAATACATGAATAGCTTGACAACCCAAGAGGATGTGACAAACAGAAACATCCTATTCTTTTCAACTAAGAGGAGACCAATCAAGGAGATTCTTCCCCCACCAAATTTCGATGACACGATACACCATATACGATTCATATCATCATGTATCAGAACCAAGACTCAAGTTGTCTTCTCATCTACCATAGGTGTTGAGTCAGCTACAACTCGAGAGTAGTTGTACATACGACAGTGCAGACCCAATCTACCTACACTCTGTCGATCACGTCTAGTTCCACCACATCGACAATGGAATCCTTCTCGTGTCTCTCAACTAGCTCTGTGCATATTAACCCTATTCAACATAACCTTGCGCAAGAACAATGTAATATCCAAAAATGGTAATGCAACAATACATAAACACAATAATAGAGTAGCATTGAGAAATCAATTCATAAAATTTGTTGAGAAACACATTTCCATCAGTTAGGGTTACAACAGCAACTTATTAAGCCTTTTATGATCCCAAAAGTTGGGGAAATGTAGCAATATGGACCATAAAAATTTTATATTCAGTAAATTATGCTATAACTATGAGAAATGGGACTTGGATCCCTTAGTTCATGCACTATATATCTCACATGCAGAATGGGAGAAAAAAAAACTCTCTAGCCATGCTAAATAGGTATCCCCAAGCCAATACAACTAAAAAATGCCCAATCCCCATGACTTATGCAAACAAAATTTTTTGAAGCATGTGACAACATTATTTTAATGGGGTTTTATGAAAAAATTTATAATAAATAATAGATCTGGAGTTTTCAATCATTCAATGGTTGATAAAAATGGAGATCTCTTCCTTTTTATACAATATAAGAATAACCCAGGAAGGGCTTCATGAATTTACAAGTATAAAATACTAGATCTAAAGATCTAGATCTGAAACGATGCAGTTATATGGCAGCTATATATATATATATATATATATATATATATATATATATATATATATATATATATATATATATAGTTGAATAATACAAGGAGTAGAAGAGAATGCTTTATACAAGCCTGCTGGGAGAAGGGTTGGCCCTTATCCCACGGAATAGACTCAAGATCAAGGGTCTTTACCCTGCTACTGCAATACTAAGAGAAATGATGCAGTTCCTATAAGGGAATGCACTATAGAAGATGGGGAATGCTTTGGCCAAGTGCCAAGATGTAAAATATGCTCAGAAATCTCCCTCACTGATCTCCCAAAGAGAGGAATGATTCCTCCTCTGAAAAACAAGCTCTGGAAGTGGTGTTGTGAACCTTCCACTACAACACCCTGCAACAAAACATTACACTCTACAGAAATAATGTTGTGGCTGAAGGAGGATTCTTGGCCTCAAGCCTGAATGTGGAAAACTGAAGTAAAATGATCCACCAAGAGGCCTCTCAAGGTAGGAGAAGGAATCCCTAAGCAGAAATGCTTTGTGCTAAGAAGCACTGTAGCTCTACTAGATAGCGAGAGAATGAAAAATAGTCATGCGGACTGTTGGTTGATAAAAGGTGATTTTTAAACTCCTAATTATCCTCACATTAATTATCAATCTAGGAAAGTCCTTCTATTTCAAGAGTGTACACAGTATGTGGCTGCTATTTAAATCAGAGAGTAATGTTTCATAGATTGCAGTAAAGATATTTTATTACAAAAGTAAACGAATGAAAAAAGTAAATTCTAACTGCAATTAAACTATAACTCAATCCTATAATTAAATCAAATCCTACAACATTTCAAGTAACAGCAATATTAGTGAAGAGTATAGTAGTGATAACTCTTCTCTTCGAAACTGATTGAATTTAAATCAAATTCTTTCTTCAGTAAAACAGTCAATGATATTAATCTGAGACCCTAACAACAATAGTTAATACTCATTACAGTAGATCACATTGAGAAGAATAATTATCTAAGAAACTCAACCCAAACTTAAAGTAAATTGAATAAACAACAATATTGTAAATTATTTAAAATAGAACTATTCGGTTAACATAGGAAAATAATGAATAGTAAGGGAAATAAAATCACAGAAAGTGATAATACTTGTTGGAAATACTAAGAGGCGGGGGGGGGGGGTCAACTAGTATTAATTTCAATTACAGCATTACTTAATCTTCAATTATTATCAGTGTTTGTACAATGATAGCAGCAAAAAAGATGAACACAAATGCACACAGTTTTTAAGGTGGAAACCCACTTAGGGACAAAAATTGAAAATAAAGCTCCAACTTCCTAGAATCTAGAAAAGCATTCTTCTCCAGCTCCCACTGGATGGACGCTCGAACGCCCGAGATTCTTTAGTAGTCAATTGAATGGATGCCCCAACACCCAATGAGCTACAACTCACCCTACCACCACCCTACCACCCTATAGAAGAAAAAAAGAAGAATGGAATCCCGTACCAAGGAAAATGGTCCACTTTACAATGATATAGAATGATGTAGAAGAAGAAGAAGAAGATATACTAGACCATAACCCAAACTTTGACACAACCATCTAATGATGATCCTAGACCTCCCAACACTGCCTTTTCAACCCTTGGCAGATAGACACTAGTACAATTTGTATAATAATGTATTTACAATGACTAAGTACAATGATACCTTTACAATGATTGTAAGCAGTGATGCCCACTTGAATACTTCATATGATGAAATTATTGCTGCTATTATGCACCTTGGTTGCTGCTCTTGTAATGCTACCTTCTGTTGCACCTTGATTTTCTTTGCTGTCGTAGAAAGTCTGGTCCTTTGCAACCCTTGACAACACATGATCTAGCTTTTTCTTGCATTCTAGGAGCTCGATATTGAATCTGGTGTATGTTAGGTCCCTATATTACTAATATAGTCCCTTATTATTGTTAGTGTAACCCCCTTATTGTTATTATTGTACCCTTTTAACCCCCATATTGTTATTATTGTGCCCCTAAATTATTATTGTTAGGTCAGCTAGGATTACATTGTGGCCCCACTAGGATTACATTATGGCCCCATGGAATCCTATATATAGAAAGGAGGTTTTGTAAATTGTATCATCCAAGAATTTTTCATTTATGTAATGTATTAGAGGTTCCCCCCTTGAATTGGCTTATTTATAAGGAATTGATATCTCTTCTCTTCTATTTCTGGAGCTGGTTACACAACATTTGGTATCAGAGCTTTGGATTATAGGGTTTCGCTACTCTAAACAGGTCATCGTGGAATTTTTGCTATAACAATTTTTCAACAAAGTTTCAGAATCTGAACTTATTAGGGTACGAAGAAGAAATCCTGAGGAAACTCGTCAAAAAATTTTAGAGCTTGGTTCGCAATATTTTTAGAGATATGATCTGTGGAAGGTAGTGCTTTTTCAGGCTCTCGAATTTCATCTCAAAGAGGTGATCATGGGAAAATTTTCATAAAACTCTCTCTGAACATCAGATTAGAGTGTTGTAAAAAGTGGTTACAAGTACACGGACTGTAGTTTCTTGGATATAAATTTCAGAGCCGAAGGACGAAACAGTGACATGTGGCAAGTCGTACAAGTTCGCTCTACCGAACTAATCCATAATTAGGTCATTGTGGGAGATTGGACATAGCTTTGTCTTGGAGAATCCAAATCAGGTCAGACCTGTGGCATTAAAAATAGAATTTAGAGGGCTACTTCAGTGTTTAATTTCAGATATTGAAGAGCCACAATCACAGAGATAATCCAATTTCAATATCGAGCTCCTCAAAAGAAAGAAAAAGGTGTGTATTTTATATATATATATATATATATATATATATATATATATATATATATATATATATATATATATATATATATATATATTTTCCGAATTACACAGAACATTTGAAGAATCAATTTGAATTGATTCCAAGGGCATAT
This sequence comes from Pinus albicaulis, assembly GCA_034641835.2. NCBI lineage: Eukaryota > Viridiplantae > Streptophyta > Pinopsida > Pinales > Pinaceae > Pinus > Pinus albicaulis. Next base: position 537,827,110 of record CM076574.1, on the reverse strand, counting down.
TGTAGAATAGATATTAGTATTGGGTTCTAAAAATTCCCAGTAAGAATAATTCAACACCCATTAAGCCTTCGGAAGGCTTTATTATGACTCATGAAGATGAAGAATTGCAACATGATCTATCAAAATTACAAGAGAAGTGCACAGAATTTCACTCTCGCTTTCACTCTCGTAAAGAGGAGAAAAAACCGAAATAAAACTTTGAAGAAAGGTGTGGAAGCAAAGAAGGATGGTTTGAAGAATAATATGGATGTTTTGAAGAAAGGTGTGGAAGCTAAGATGGATGGCATGGAAGCTAGCATGGAAGATAAGATGGATGGCATGGAAGCTAATATGGATGACATGAAAGAAAACATGGAAAACATGAAGAATGATCTAAAAATAGACATTGAAGGTTTGACAAAGTTGATACAAGGAATGTTTCCTAATGGCGAAAATATAGTAGAGGAAACTCATGATGAGAAAAAAATAAATGTTAATCTTGATTTCATAAACTCTAACGTTGGATGGAAGAACCACCATATTCCAAAGATGGATATGAGGAAGTTTGATGGCAAGGATCCCGTAACATGGATACTACAAATGGAGCAATATTTTTATCTCCATGATGTGCAAAACACACAAAAGGTACGCATTGCAACTTTACATTTAGAACACAATACATTTGTATGGTATTGATGGCTTTTCTCCTGTAAAGAAATTTTCACTTGGTCAATTTTTATGGAGGAAATGATAGCACATTATGAGGATACAAAGAGAAACACCTTCTTTAGCCAATTGATAAATCTCAAACAAAACGGTTTAGTGGGGGAGCACATTGAGGACTTCCAAAAATTGAATATAAGGGTAATTGATATTCTAGAGGAACACAGGATTGATCTCTTCATAGGCACTTTAAAGGATAACATCCAACATGAAGTTCGCATTTTGGAACCTGATTCATTGGAGAAGGCATTCAGGTTGGCAAGAAAAATTGAATGTAAAATTATGGCGACAAGAAAGCCTACCACTCACTTCTATAAAGAGGGAAGTGTTGCTACTCCTAGATTTCCACAACCTACAAGGTTGACACCACAACAATTGGAAGAAAAAAGAGAGAAAGGGCTTTGCTACAGTTGTGATAGCAAATACACTAAAGGTCATAAGTGTGCTGAGAAGAAATTATTTTACATAGATTGTGAAGAGGAAGAAGAAAATGAACAAGAAGAGGATATACACCAGGAACCAACCATAGAAGAGGAAGAAATGAATCCGACCATATCGTGTAATGCACTGGCAGGAATTACCACTCCTCAAACTCTCAAGATAGAAGGACAAATCAAGAAGAAAAAGGTAATAGTGTTGATTGATTCAGGTAGCACCCATAATTTTATTCATTGTAAGGTAGCCAAGGAATCAAATTGTTTCCTATACCTAGCACCAGAATGTCAAGTGATGGTTGCAAATGGAGGAACTATAAATTGCTCTGGAAAATGCCATAATATCAAGCTAACCATGGGGGGATATGTATTGAATAGTCCAATGCTTTCCATTCCTATGGGAGGTGTTGATGTTGTACTAGGAGTACAATGGTTACAATCTTTGGGGACGGTAGCTTTTAATTTTCAAGAACTTTTCTTGAATTTTTTTTCAGAAGGAAAGGAAGTTGAATTACGGGGTATTGCGGGGAAGCCGGGAAAGATAATAAGCTCTAATGTCATGACAAAGCTTCTAAAAAAAGAACAACGAGGCGTCATTGCACAATTATGCTCACTAGAAGTTCCAACATCAAAATCATCTATTTCTACAGATCTCCAACAAGTCTTGGACAATCATTCCAAGGTGTTTGAAACTCCCAAAGGACTCCCACCTATTCTTGATCATGATCATGCTATTCATTTGATTCCACGAAGTGCTCCTCCAAACATCAGGCCTTATAGATATCCTTATGTCCAAAAGAGCGAAATTGAACGTATGATTGCAGAAATGTTAGGGGCGGGTATAATTCAACCTAGTCAAAGTTCTTTCTCTTCTCCTATAGTATTCGTACACAAGAAGGATGGATCATGGTGGATGTGTTCGGATTATAGGGAGCTCAATAAGATCACCATTAAAGATAAATTTCCCATTCCTGTGATTGATGAATTATTGGATGAATTACATGGAGCAATTTATTTTACCAAGTTGGATCTTCATTCAGGATATCATCGAATTAGAATGAAGACTAAATATATTCCAAAAACAACATTTCGAACTCATGAGGGTCATTATGAATTTTTGGTCATGCCTTTTGGCCTTACCAATGCAGCTTCTACATTTCAAGGGTTGATGAATTCCATTTTCAAACCCTTCCTTAGAAAATTTGTGATATTATTTTTTTATGATATACTAATCTACAACAGGTCTTGGAGGGATCATGTTGAACATGTTGACAGGGTGCTCAAACTATTGCAGGAGAAACAATTATATGCAAAAACATACAAATGTTTCTTTGGAGTACAAGAGGTGGAATATATGGGTCATATTGTATCTCACGAGGGTGTTAAGGTAGACCCTAACAAAATTAAATCCAAAAAGGAATGGAAAATCCCCACAACCATCAAGCATTTGCAAGGATTTCTTGAGTTAACAAGGTATTATCGCATGTTTGTTAAGAATTATGGGAGAATAGCAGCACCACTAACAACATTATTGAAGAAAGATGCATTTTCATGGACTCCTGAAGAAATTAAGGCCTTTGAACATCTTAAAGAGGCAATGTGCCTAGCACCGGTCTTAGCTATGCCATACTTAACAAAAACCTTTATTTTGGAATGTGATGCCTCTGGAAATGGAATTGGTGTTGTTTTAATGCAGGATGGAAGACCCATTGCTTTTGAAAGTTGTCCAATCAAAGGAAAGTATTTACAGAAACCTATTTATGAGAAGGAAATGTTAGCAATACTGCATGCACTAAAGAAATGGCGAACTTACCTAATGGGAAGACACTTCAAGGTAAAAACTGATCATGATAGTCTTAAACACTTTTTGGAACAAGGACTATCTTCACAAGAGCAGCAAAAATGGGTCACAAAGATGTTGGGTTATGACTTTGAAATAATCTACAAAAAAGGAAAGCCTAATGTTGTTGCGTAAGGACTCTCAAGAAAGAATGAAGAGGTGGAAGCATTTCTTTGTGCCATTTCTATTATCCAACCAGATTGGATAACCGAAGCAAGAGATGAATGGAATAAGGACAAAGATGTATGGACACTCATTCAAAATTTGCAGCAAGATCCTAGTACATCTGATACATTTAGTTGGAAAAATGATTTCTTATGGTACAAATATCGCTTATATCTTTGTAAGAATTCCCAACTAAAACAAAAGATTCTTCTGGAATTGCACACTTCTCCTTTAGAAGGACACTCAGGATTTTTAAAAACTTACCACAGGGTGAAGAAAGAATTTTTTTGGGATGGCCTTAAATCTGATATTCAAAATTTTGTGGCGGAATGTTTGGTTTTCCAGCAGAATAAAGTTGAGACAATTAAGACCCCGGGACTTCTACAGCCTTTATCCATTCCAAGTCAACGTTGGGAGGAGATTTCAATGGATTTTATCACAGGTTTACCTAAGTCCGAAGGAAAGAGTGTCATCATGGTGGTAGTTGATAGATTTACCAAGTATGCACACTTTTGTGCATTATCTCATCCATTTAAAGCAAGTACAGTTGCTACTACATTTATGGACAGAATTCAAAAGCTACATGGAAGCCCAAGGGTTATTGTGAGAGACAGAGATCCCATTTTTATTGGAAATTTTTGGATGGAGTTATTTTCTTGTTTGGGTACTCAATTAGCTCATAGCTCATCTTATCATCCTCAATCTGATGGTCAAACTGAGATAGTAAATAAATGTTTGGAAGGATATCTTGGTTGTTTTGTATCTGATAAACAAAAACAATGGGTCAAGTGGTTACCTCTCACTAAATGGTGGTATAACACTTCCTTCCATACTGCAACAAAAATGACCCCATTTATGGCACTTTATGGATATCATCCACCATCCATCACATCATCTTTAAGGGAAAATTTGAAGGTTCAAGTAGTGGAAGATCACATCGAGCATCAACAAGAAGTTCTCCAACTCTTAAAGGATAACCTGAATTTGGCACAAAATCGAATGAAACAACAGGCAGATCAACATCGCAGCGAGAGAAGTTTTGATGTAGGAGATTGGATATTTTTACGGCTACAACCATATAAACAAATGTCCCTCAAGCAAGCTAAGAAGGATAATAAATTATCGCCAAAGTACTATGGTCCTTACAAGGTGTTGCAAAAGATTGGTACTATGGCATACAAATTGGAGCTTCCTGCTTCTTCACGAGTGCATCCAATTTTCCATGTTTCATGCTTAAAGAAGGCTATAGGTGAAAATATTCTAGTTCAAACAATATTGCCAGAACTTGACGAGGAAGGAAAAATCATATTGGAACCTGAAGCAGTCATGGAAACAAGAACTCAACAACTACAAAATCGATCAATTTTAGAGTATCTCATCAAGTGGAAGAACTTACCCACTGAAGATTCTACATGGGAGGATGAGAATTTTATACAGAAGCACCCAGAGCTACTCAAGCATTGAGGACAACACTTTTTTGAAGGAGAGGGGCATGTTGGGTCCCTATATTACTAGTATAGTCCCTTATTGTTGTTAGTGTAACCCCCTTATTGTTATTATTGTACCCTTGTAACCCCCATTTTATTATTATTGTGCCCTTAAATTATTATTGTTAGGTCGGCTAGGATTACATTGTGGCCCACTAGGATTACATTATGGCCCCTTGGACTCCTATATATAGAAAGGAGGTTTTGTAAATTGTATCTTCCAAAAATTGTTCATTTATGTAATGTATTGGAGGTTGCCCCCTCAAAGTGGCTTATTTCTAAGGTGCTGATATCTCTTTTCTTCCATTTTTGGAGTTGGTTACACAACAGTGAATCTCTGTTATTTAAGATCTTCAATATCTGATTTTCAGTCTTGTAGTAGTCCTCTGATTCATCTTTCCAGTGGCATAGGTCTGACCCAATTTCGATTCTTCAAGAGAGAGTTATACCCAATATCTCACAATGCCCTAATTATGGACAATTTCAGCGGAGAGCACTTGTACGGTGTGCCACGTGTCATTGTTTCTGCATTTGGATCTGACATTGATAGCGAGAAAATTAAATATTGTGCACTATCTTCCAATCTGATACTCAGACAGAGAGTTATGATGAATTTACCAAGGTCACTTCCTTGAGATGAATTTCAAGAGCCTACAAAAACCCTGACTTCCACAGATCATATCTCCAAAAATATTGTGCACCTTGATCTAAAGATTTTACAGCATCTTCCTCAGGACTTTAGCTTCACCTCATAAAAATTGCAGCTTCTGAACCTTCGTAGAAAAAACGTTAGAGAGAAAATTCCACGATGACCTGTTTCATATGGCGAAATCCCTTGCCTAAGGAGGAAATGAAGATCACAATTTATATAAATGCTTCAGTTGAGAGGGGCTTCAACAAGTGAACATGGGAGGGATTTTAAGAGCTTAAAAAATATTAATTATGAATTTTCAATGACCCATGCCCCAACCCCGTGGGGTTTTAGCCCACTAACTTGGGGTACAAACTTCAAACATGAATATCTCTATAACCATGAAGAATTACACAGCGTGCCATATATCAACGGAAACATCTCGACAAGTAGAAACCATAAAAATAATTATTGACCCAAAATATATTGATTTGGTAGGTCAAAATTCCCATGCACTATTAGGTTAGCCCCTGGTGCTACTTGGGTTGACATCAATGACAACCGTTGATCAACAATCTCCCCCTTTGGCATTGATGGCAACACAAGTACTCCCCTCGATCATGACACCTCTTCCTACAACATTCCTCTCCCCCTTTGACATCAATGGAAAGGGTAACTCCCTCAAACACAACCATCCTACGGACCTATACACACTTCCCTCCCCCTAACACACAACCATCTTACTGGACATAACAATCTAATGAGAACTTGGGAGAATCCCAAGCTTTTGGCTTGAATATTCAAATTATTCACGAGGTAAAGGTTTAGTGAAGATATTAGCAATTTGTTCTTTTGTACCAACATACTCAAGTTTGATATTCTTTTCAGCGACTTGTTCTCTAACAAAATGATATTTGATCAGAATGTGTTTTTTTTTTGAATGCATGACAGGATTCTTGGAGATGCTGATGGCACTAGTGTTGTCAGAGAATATGGGAATAGGCTCACTGAATTGTACTTGAAGATCTAGCAAAGTTTGTTTCATCCAAAGGACTTGAGTACAACATGATGCCGCTGCAATGTATTCTACTTCCGCTATAGATAATGAGATTGAAGTTTTCTTTTTTCTCAACCATGATACGAGACAACGACCTAGATAGAATGCTGCTCCACTAGTACTCTTACGATCATCAACGATTCCTACCCCATCTACATCTGTAAAGGCTTGAATAATGAGATTGTTACCCTTGGGATACCACAAGCCATATTCTTCTGTGCACTTTAGATATCGAAGAATGATTTTGACGGCAATAATATGTGATTCTTTTGGTGCTGCTTGGAATATTGCTACTTGTCCAACTGCTTGCATAACATCTGGCCGAGAGGCTGTTACATATAGAAGACTACCAATCATATATTTTTACAACCTCTGATCCACATCCTTAGATGAGTCGTCTATGCTCAATTTGCAACCTGTTACCATCGGAGTAAGGATGGGTTTGCAATCTTCCATTTTGAATTTCTTGAGCATTTCCTTGATGTACTTGGCTTGACATATAAATATTCATTTTCTCTTGTTGAGATATTTGAAGCCCTAAGAAGTATGTCAGCTCACCAAGCAAAGACATCTCAAACTCACTTTGCATCTTTGCAGAAAATTTCTTACTTAGTCGATCATCATTGCTACCAAATATTATATCATCCACATATACCTCAACAATTGTTAAATTATGTTTATCTATTTGTACATAAATATTGCTATCAATAGTACCTTTCTTGAACCCTTGTTGACGTAGATATCCATCAAGACAAGCATACCATGCTCTGGGAGCTTGCTTGAGACCATATAGAGCCTTGTTTAACCTACAGACATAGTCTTCTTTTTGTGATAGTAGAAAACCTTCAGGTTGTTTGATGTAAACTTCTTCTTCTAATTCTCCATTCAGAAATGTTGACTTAACATCCATTTGGTAGACTTTGATTTTTCTTTAACATGCATAGGCGAGAAAAATTTGGATGGCTTCCATTATGGAAACTAGTGCAAATGTTTTTTCGAAATCAATTCCTTCCACTTGTGCATAGCCTTTGAAAACCAATCTTGCTTTGTTTCTGGTAACCTGCCTATGTTCATTCAATTTGTTCCTGAACACCCATTTAGTCCCAATGAAATTTTTATCTTTTGGTCTTGGAACTAATTCCCAGGTGTTATTCTTCTCAATTTGATCCAATTCTTCATTCATAGCTACTACCTAATGTTCTTTCTGGTTGGATTCCTCAAAACTACTAGGCTCAAAGGTTTCTAGAAAAGCAACGTGAGCTTGTTGTGATGAACGAAGCTATCGACCTTCATTTATGTCACCAATGATTTGATTTGATGGATGGTTCTTTTGAATCCACTCTTTTTTTCTCCTTGGAGGAGCTTGTTGTTGTTGTTTTGGTATATCTTGATGATCATTGTTTACTTCTTCCTCGTTGATAGTTGCTTCTTGTTCTAAAATTTTATCTGTTTCTTTTTCAGCCTCTGTCTCAAGTTTCAAAGATTCTAGATCCTCATCATTACTCAGTATAACACCATCTTCGTCAAATGTAACATTTATTCTGTCCACTATCTGTTTTTGTCTTAGATTATAGCATTTATAGGCCTTTCTTTTGCGTGAGTAACCAAAAAAGATACCTTCATCAACACGTGATTCAAACTTACCCAAATTTTGATATTCTCTTTTGATATAACATTTTCTTTCGAAGATTCTGAAATATTTTACATTAGCTAGTTTTCCTTTCCATAATTAATATGGAGTCTTGTTGCAATTATTTCTGAGAAGACTTCGGTTGATAATGAAGACTGTCGTCTCAGTTGCTTGAACCCAAAATTTTTCATCCAATATTGAGTCCTTCAACATTTTTCTACCCATTTCCTGTACGGTTCTATTCTTTCTTTCAACAACTCCATTTTGCTGACGTGTTTCCACTATTGAAAATTGTCTTTTTATTCCATTTTCATCATAGTATTGCTGAAACAATTTGGAAGTGAATTCTCCAACATTATCTGATATTAAACACTTTATTTTCAAATTAGTTTCATTTTCAACCAACTCCTTGTAGATCTTAAAGCACTCAAATGCTTCAAATTTTTTCTTTAGGAAACTTACTGCTGTCATCCTGGTATAGTCATCTATCATTAACACGAAATATAATTCTCCGTTTAAGCCTTTTGTTCTCACAGGACTACATAGATCAATATGTATCAATTCCAATGGATGTGATGCAAAGTGTTCTTTTGTTTTAAATTGGAATTTTTTCTGACTACCATGCCGACATGCCTCACATAGTGTGTTGGAAGGTTTTGAGAATTTTGGCATTTCTCGTACTGCTTCCATTTTGCTTATCCTAACAAGATTGTCAAAGTTTATGTGACCCATTCATTTGTGCCATAACCAAATTTCATCTTCTTTAGCTAGTAGACATGCTTTAGTTGCTTCATCCAGAACATATATGTTGTTTGGAGCTCGACTTGTTGTAACCACAATTTTACCATACCTGCCTTTCCTGATTTCACATTTTGTGGAGTTGAATAGCATTGTGTGTCCTTCATCACACATTTGAACAACACTAAGCAGATTTTGATTCATGTTTTCGACCAATAGAACATTCTTGGCTATAACATCTTTTCTTCCAAGAGTGACGGTACCTAATCCTATAACATTTGAAGATCCATCATTTCCAAAGGATACGGTTCCATCCTTCTTCTCTTTCAGAGATACAAATTTCCTTCTATGTTTAGTGATATGCATTGAGCAACCACTGTCAACATACCACACATCTTTATTTTTTTGAGCCTTGAGAGCGAGAGCACAATTACCAGTCTCCTTCTTCCATGTTCGTTCATTCTGTGGCTTCAAATATTCTTCTGGAGGATTTTCAAGTCTACAGTCTCTGGCTATGTGTCCAAATTTCTGACATTTGTAACATTCCATATTATTTCTTAAATGTTCAAATATATTGATGTTTTGTTGAGCCCTGGGAGGTTCATATTTGAAGAATCTCTTGGAATTCTATTGGTTCCTAGGGTACATGCGGCATTCTACAATTTTATGACCAAATTTTCCACATGAATAACAATAAGCATGAAAAATATGTTGGTACCTGGATGAAAATATTCATCGAGGAATCGTCTTCCAAGGATGTGCTTGTGAATCTTGTCCAATGAAGTCTACATGTATGTTAGATCTCATAGGTTCATTGTATTTTCTTGTAGAAGGTCCTGCTTCTTCTTCTTTGTAATCGACGCCAGTTATGTCATTGTAAAATCATTGATTATTGATGATTTCTTCCAATTCCCTTAAGATGTTGGCATAGTTTTGGACAATTTTTCCCTTTTTCACTTCCTTATGCAGTGAGACTACTTCGGCTTCTAATGGTTCCCTTTCTTGGTTGCTTTCTTCCAACTTCTCTTGAAGTGACTCTTCAATACATTTGTGTTCTTCAACCTCAATTTTGAGACCTTGAACTTGTTCTTCAATAGTATTGGAACAGATCTTCTCAGCATTGAGCTCTTTTATAAGCTTGATTTCCTCCTCATAAAATTATTCTATGGTCAACCCTTATTCTTCATTGTTTGATACTTCTTGTTTATTGTGCTTGGCCATAAACAATACTTTCTCATTGGATTCTTCTTTGCTGTCACTTTCTTCATCGGATGATGAGCTATCTTCTTTAGAGAGAAAGTTCCTTTTAGATACTTTATTTTTGCCTTGATTGTTGAATTTCTTAAAGCCTTTCTTTCCTTTTGACTTTCCATCACTTTTGTTCGGACATTTTGCTATGAAATTCCCAACCTCACCACAACTAAAACATATCAATGGAAGTTTACCTTTGAATTTTCCCTTGCCAGGTTTTAGTTCTCTGGCAAAGTAAGCATATTCTTCATCTAAAAGACCTTCTCCATCATCTCCCTTTCCTTCACACTTGCAGGTGCATGTCATTTCAATTGAAGGTTGTTTTTCCTTATTGGTTTTCTTAGATGCAACGAACGTAGTTTATAGATTTGAAGTACCCTTTTCTTCATCAAGTCTCATTTCATATGCTATGAAAAATCCATGTAATTCTTCCTTGCTGAGTTTGTCCAGATTTGCACCGTACTCTAAGATCGATACCTTTGGTTTGAATCTCCCTGGTAACATTCTAAGAATATTCCATATAATATTCTTCTCGTCAACTGGCTCTCCCAATCCTTCTAGAGTATTGGTTATTTCATCAACGTATTGGAAGTATGCAGCAATGTTGCAGCCTTCTTTCATTCTGAGTTGCTCAAATTTTTCTCTATAGATTTGAAGCTTTGCTTCTTTGACATTTGAGTCACCTACATATATATTTTCAAGCTTTTCCCATACATTTTTGGTGGTTTTACAACCCAACACCTTATGATAAGCAGATTCAATAAGTCTACTGATAATAATATTCTTTTCTTTTGCATCATTTACCAAATTCTTCTTACCTTGTTCATCCGCAATTGATGTAAATCCATTTTGAAAAGTGTCCCATACTTCATAACCTTGCGCCAAGAGATAGACCTCCATTCTTCCTTTCCAGAGTGCATAATTATTTTCATTGAATAGAGGTACACCATTCTTGGTATGCTCCATAACCTCCTTCCAGATGTTAAAATGTTATTGAAGGAACCAAGCTCTGATACGAATTGTTGGAAATACCGGGGGGGGGTGGTGTGAATCAATATTCCTTTCAATTAGAGCATTAGTTAATCTTCAATTATTATCAGTGTTTGTACAATGATAGCAGCAAACAAGAGGAACACAAATACACACAGTTTTTAAAGTGGAAACCCACTCTAGGACAAAAACCACCTAATGCTTTTCTAATAATTCTTAAATATTCAACTCCAATTGAAAATAAAGCTCCAACTTCCTAGAATCTAGAAAAGCATTCTTCTCCAGCTCCCACTGGATGGATGGTCCAATGCCTGAGATTCTTCAGTAGTCAACTGAGCAGATGCCCCAACACTCAAAGAGCTACAACTCACCCTAGCACCACCCTATAGAAGAATAAAAAAATAATGGACTCCCGTACCAGGGAAAATGGTCCACTTTATAATGATATAGAATGATGTAGAAGAAGAAGATATACTAGACCATAACCCAAAATTTGACACAACCACCTAATGATGATCCTAGACCTCCCAACACTGTCTCTTCAACACTTGGCAAATAGACACTAGTACAATTTGTATAATAATGTATTTACAATGACTAAGTACAATGATTCTTTTACAATGATTGTACGCAGTGCTGCCCACTTGAAGACTTCAAATGATGAAATTATTGATGCTGTTATGCACCTTGGTTGCTACTCTTGTCATTCTACCCTCTGCTACACCTTGCTTTGCTTTGCTGTCATAGAAATTCTGGTCCTTTGCAACCCTTGACAACACATGATCTAGCTTTTTCTTGCCTTCTAGGAGCTTGATATTGAATCTGGTATATCTCTTTTATTTCAGATCCTCAATATCTAGTTTTTAGTATTGTACTATTCCTCTAAGTCATCTTTCCAATGCCATAGGTCTGACCCAATTTTGATTCTTCAAGAGAGAGTTATACCCAATCTCTCACAATGCCCTAATTATGGATTGTTTCAGCAGAGTGCACTTTTATGGAATGCCATGTATCATTGTTTCTTCATTTGGCTCTAAAATTGATAGAGAAGAAAGTACATACTATGCAATATTTTTCACTTTTTCTGGAATTCCAATCTGATACTCAGAGACAGAGTTATGACGAATTTACCAAGGTCACTTCTTTGAGATGAATTTCAGGAGCCTGCAAAAACCCTGACTTCCATAGATCATATCTCCAAAAATATTTTTCACCTTGATCTGAAATTTTTACAGAAGCATCCTCAGGATTTTGTCTTTGCTTGAAAAAATTTCAGCTTTTGAACCTTCGTAGAAAATAATTTAGAGCGCAAATTCCAGGATGACCTGTTTCAGGTGGCCAAATCCATTGCCTAAGGAGGAAATGAAGATCACAATTTATATAAATGCTTAAGTTGAGAGGGGCTTCAACAAGTGAATGTGGGAAGGATTTTATGAGATAAAAAAATATTAATGATGACTTTTCAATGACCTGTGCCCCAACCCCATGGGGTTTTATCCCACTAACTGGGGGTACAAACTTCAAACATGAATATCTCTCAAACCGTGAAGAATTACATGGTGTGCCATATATCAACAGAAGCATCTCGACAAGTAGAAACCATCAAAAGAATTATTGGCCCAGAATATATTAATTTGGTAGTTCAAAATTCCCATGAAATATTGGGTTAGCCCCTGGTGCTGCTTTGGTTGACATCAATGACAATCGATGATCAAAAATACTATCAAACCATCACACTTGCGGTAATAAAAAATGTATGACACAGATGAAGTAGTGAATTCCACTGGAAGCCGGACCCTTAGCCACCAGCAAGCACTGCTAGATTACTTCAGATGATGTGAATGAAAACAACAACTTTAATTAATCATCGAACTTGAGTAGCATTACAAGGTAATTTCATTCTTCAACTATATAGTCTGCAATTAAGATTACAATTTGGAAAAACAACAGTCGTCCCTTTCTTCCTACAATCATTTCCTTTTATAGCCCAAAAGGGTAAAAGGTAAATAGTAAATGTGATCCCTTAGGATAGGGAGATCCCGAGGGATTTGCAACCAATTTCTATCTTCAAGACATCTTCCTCTATTCTGCGCTGATCTCACTGATTTGTTCTTATCCTTGTCTACAACCAACTCTTTCATTTCTTTGCTTTTCGGATTTCACTATGCCAATAGCAGGGAACAATAATCGTTCCTTGTCCATTTTCCTGCATGAAGAAGGGTAAACATTTGTTAAATCACAAATGCAATCATTCCTCATTTCTTACCATAATTCCTTAACATATTAGCACATTAAAACATGAAAAAGATAAGAATTAAGGATAATGAGGATGAACTTTCTAGCAAATACATACCCATTTCGCAACCCAACATACTCCCCTACTTACTCTGTTTCATGTCCTCATGAAAATAAGTAATTCCGATGGAGTGCAGTTAAAGAGTAGGCTGGAGAAGGGGCATCAAATATTGGTCTGAAATCATGATGTTGAGATAATAGTGAAAAAGCGGTCCTTTTCTCTCCTTCAAGAAATTCATAGGTGGCCTGGTAACCTTTGGGAGGATACCAAATGATAGGGCTACGAAACCGACAGCCTAACCAGTAAGGTCCCTCTCTTAATATGAGGTTGATATAGTTGATAAAACGGTCTACAGTTGCTTTAAAATTTATATAATGAAATGGCTCTCTATCCTGAACACTACCAGCAAAGACCGCCCACCTAAGCTTGGATGAAATCATAGAAATTTCTCGAATGAATTGAAAATATGACACTCTAGTTTGTACAATCCCTTTATGAATAGTCCCTAAGACTTGAATTACCCCTTCTCGTTTCATCAGACTCTTTTGGTTAGCAAGCATTTGCAAAGGATGCTTGGGTTCACTTCTTACCATAAGATCCAACCCTTGCTCTTGTTTTTGGAAGGCGTTATGAGCTTTGAACCATTTAACTTGATTAACTGCAAATGAAATAAAGGCTTGGAACTGAATATCCCACACGAAAGAGTTGGGTTCTTTTCCACTTCATCTGCTAGTACAAGATTGTGCAACTAAAATTCACATAGCAACCTTTGAACCTTTACACCGTATAGTTTGCAACAATGTATAAAATCTTCAACTGAGTTTAATTCAATTGGTTTTCTAGATCTTGTGGCTTTAATTTTTAATATAAAGTATTGTTCTTGTAGAAACAAGGCATAATTAGTAGCGGGAGACCTGCATGCCAAGACATTGGTATAAAATGAGCAGATAGTATCTGTGCGAGCTAGGACCTTATTCAATCTAAGCTTGATTTTCTCTATTTTCTCTTCTACCTTTTTGTATTTGTCGAAGGTCTCGTTCTCTGTTTCATTCATCTCCCGAAGCTGCTTCTGCAATGCTTAACACTTTTTCTGGGGAACAGTTTCTTGTTCAAGCCCTTCTAATTCTTCCTGAAGATTCAGAATAGTGGGATCATTGTGCGTCGTGTTGTATTTAGTTGGTGTACTTGTTTGGGTTTCTTTTTCATGAGAGGTCCATGCCTCCGTCTGAGTAGCTATATCTGCAAAAATTTCATGCTGTTATTTTTTTTATGATGATTGGTTGTATGGCCTCAGTTTGATGCTTTTCTTCTTTGATGGTGACTAGTTGTATGGGCTCAGTTTGAGCTGCGTTTTCTATCTCTGGGGTTTTGTTCGGGACCTTCCCCACTATAATTTGTTTTATTTTTCTTCTTTGCTTCCTTATTGTTTTACGTAGCTTTTGTTGTTACTTCCTAAGTTTTTTCAATTTGGCTCTATAGTTTTTCGAAGGAGCCACTACTCTGGTTACAGTCTCATTAATATTTTCTACCTCTAGGGAGCTTGGTAACTCATCCTAGCTCTGTCTTAATAGAAACATGTCTCCAGATTGAGTATCGGCTTCCTGAAGTATCTTTGTCTCTACTTCTTCCCCTTGGCCTTTGTTTTCTATGCTTAGGCCTACCTGGTTGTTTGCCACTGGAAGCTTGCCATTGGATTGGTGTTCTGCTTCATGGCTTGCGCCTCTCAAGGGAGATGGAAATTTGGTGTTGCCAACATTCTCGGGAGATTGGATTGCTTCTTCATTAAAATTGAGTGGGCTTTCGATCCGCATATAATTACTCATATTGGCCAGGACCTGGGCAAGGTCGAAATCATGCAAAAAATCCTCTAGGGGGCCCATGCTTGGTGTTGAGGGGAGTCCTGATTCATTTCTTTGTTCATCTAAATGCTTCTACTTCTTCCTCATGATTTGATTCAGGAACACCCTAGCCTTGTGGTTCTGGCTGCAAGCATTGTTCTCTTACCGGGCTAGATAATTCTATCGGTTGACTGGTACTACCTTGAGGTTTTTCGGCCACTCCTGATCCTGACCTCAACCTTGTGGACCGTCTGCACTTTTGAGGGATAATATTGTCTTGAGAATTTTTGGCCATTCCTGTCTTCGACCTCATCCTTGCAGACTTTCTGCACTCTTGAGGTATGTCCCTTGAAAGGGGGGTCCTTTTCCTTTTTTGAACCTGGTTAGGTGCATGTGGGGCTAAACCTTCTTCCGGAGCTGAAAGTAAATCATCCTAGCTTGATTTCTGCTGGGCAAGGTTATGGATGACTACTAGCCTAATCAAATAGTGATGGCTTACCATAATTTCTACATGTTGGGACTGTCTTAGCCTCTTAGCAATGTCATGAAATAAAGAGTTTAAAAATGCACGTAAATTAACAGAGCATTTTTCTTTTAAAACTACTAAAAGTTTCAGTTGATGTAGCCTTACCACATATTTTCACCTGTCACATGTAATTTAATTCTGCACAATTTTTTCTAGCTCCCGCTATGGTTCTTCAAGAGAGGATGGTTGAATGCCCTTAACCTTTTTGAACAGCTCTTGTCCTTCATCTCTGAAAACTTCTATAGTGTCCTGCAGCTTCAACCACTTGCCAGACCACATAGGTCCCTCTGCAGGTAACCCGCATGCTTCTACTATCACCGTGTCTGATACTGTTATTTTCCTTCCCCTTACCAGAGAATGTCCATTCTATAAATTTCGTAAAAACTCGATGGAAATTTCCTCGCTGGGTGGTTGGAATCTTGTAAGGAACGTTATCCACCAAGCTTGAGCTAAAATTTCCCTAGTTGCATCAGAGACAACCAATATCAATGGTTCTCTGCGTACTGCTATTCCTCCCATAGTGTTGTAACTTTGAAAACGATAAGTGTAGCAACAAAACACAACGACGCATAGAGCCGAGAAATGGAACAACAAATGGTTATATGATGTTTTATACCATTATTGAGGCTTTTATCATACCACATGCACTGCAATCATGGAATGTTGTATTATTCCGCACAATCAAATGATAGAACAACAATGCACTCATAAGTACACTGGGGATCCCTACCTCCCTTCAAAATGATAGGTCGTCCTCGTCCGCATAAAATGAAAAGGGTAAGGTACTGGCGCAAGGCATAAGAGGAATGGATTGGTAAGGCATGCGCATTAATGACAAGATCATAAAGAGTATGGGTGGAGTGAAATTAAGGCTTGTACCGTGAATTCTAAGTGATAAGCTTCCATGATTTGATATAATAAAGAAAAAGCGAACAACAACAAAAACACAAAAAATAATACTTTTAATGCCATTATTCCACTTAAACCATTATGATTGACTTTAAAAATATTCGTGCATATAGGGTCAATGGGATGTTAGGACCATAATCTCTCCATAGAAAAGATTTGTAAGAAGAGGGTATTATAATAATTATTGATGTAAAATAAAGCTTCAATACCATCAGCAGAGCTTCTGCTGCCCAAAAGCGTCCATAGCCTCGACAAAGTTTCTTTTTAACCCTTGAGAACCATGGTCCTCTATGTATAACTAGGGAAATGTCTTATGATGTTCTATAGTGGAGATCAATGTGCTGGCTTGGTGACTAGGTAAGCACATTTCCATTCACTGGGAAGTAGCAAGAGTGGTCAGGCCAGCTTGTGATGAGACCTCCTATTTACAAGGACTTCATTTGTTCATGCATCCATTGGATCATATCCCTGGTGTGGTGGCCATAGTGGGAATGCCATTTTGCTTCTTCCTTATGGTCATGATAGGCTGGCTCGTGATGAGACCCCCTATCCTCCCATGTGGAAAATCATAAAATCATTAGTAAATGTACATATATTTTTTATCTCCTTTTATTTTATACTATTTTTATTTTTTAATCCCCATTTTATACATAATGGGTGGCTCATCACTCCTTAAGAGTAGGGATGGTGGAAGAGGTTTGACATATTAATATAAAATAATAATATACCCATAATCTTATTAATAATATATAGAGAGAGTTATACAGACAAGGGAGAACCAACATGATACAAATAATCAATCAGTTTGATTTATAATGGAAATGAAGGTAGTAAAGTGAGATAGATAACTGTGTCTTCTTATTTTTATGAATCATCACAAAGCAATCTTGTTAAGGATGATAATATTCACGGTATTTTCCTATTCCACTATACCTCCATACATATTTTACTTTTCATGTCATTAAGAGGATCATACAGAGTGAAACTGGGGTGGTTGAGGGACAAAAATAGGATGTTCTTCAAAAACATTTACAAAGTGTTGTTCTTTGAAAGAAAATGACAAAATAAATATTCAAAAAAATGTTGTTCCTTAAAGGGAACAACAGCTGTTCCTTGTAAGGAACAACAAAACACATGAAAAATTGTTGTTCCTTATATGGAACAATAGTTGTTCTCTGTAGGGAACAACAAAGTAAAATTCACAAAAAAAATTATGTTCCTTATAGGGAACAACAGTTGTTCCCTGTAGGAAACAACAAAGAAAAATTCACAGAAAAGTTGTTATTCCTTATAGGGAACAACAGTTGTTCCTTATAGGGAACAACAAAGAAAAATTCACAAAAAAATTGTTGTTCCTTATAGGGAACAACAACTATTCCCTGTTGGGAACAACAAAGAAAAATATATACGAAAATTTTTGTTCCTTAGAGGGAACAACAACTATTCCCTGTAGGGAATAACAAAGAAAATATATACAAAAAAGGTTGTTCCTTAGAGGGAACAGTAGTTGTTCCCTGTAGGGAACAGAAAAGAAAATAGAGGAAAGAATCAAAACTGACATACAACCAAATCCAATCAAAAAATAAAAAGGAAAACTTATGTACAAGTTTTGGAAAAAAGTATACTCCTTCATTGAACTGGTGTTGTGGAAGGGTTTCCCTCCTCATCAAGAATTTGCATAGTGGAATCTTCTCGTAGCTATTGGAAAAGGGGCTCCCTAGTAAGAGGTTTGTGATAGAGGTGTACTTGATGTCCATTTGCTTTAAAAGAGTAGCTAGACCCATCAATGGTGGCTAATGTGAGGGTGCCAATATCATGCACCTTTTGTATCTCATAGGGGCCTAACCATCTAGTCCAGAGTTTTCCTGGGAAATCCTGGAACCTAGAATCATACAGAAGTGACCAATCACCTTCATGGAATTTCTTCTTATTGATGAGGGCATCATGCCATTTCACTCTTTGTTTTTGGATTAGTGCAGTATGTTGAAGAGCTGATAGGTGGATTTCATCCAATTCATTGATTTGATGTAGCCTGTTAATTTGTGCTTCATTCAGATCCAAGCCTACTTCTTGAGCTATCCTCAATGTCTGAATTTCAAATTCTATTGGGAAGATAGGCTCTTTTCCAAACACTAGCTGATATGGGGAATATCCCGTGGTATTTCTCCATGTCATGCAGTATGCCCACAAGGCTTTTCGAAATCGGGTGGCCTAGTCACATCTATGTGATGTGACTATTTTTGTGAGTATTTCCTCGATTACTCTATTAGTGATTTCTACTTGGCCATTTGCCTGCGGGTGGTATGGAGTTGTGATTCTGTGCAAGATATGGTGTTTTTTTAATGTCGCAGCAATCTTATGGCCTATAAATTTTGGCCCTCCATCTATTATTATTTCTCTAGGAAAGCCATATTGCACGAAAAGTTGGAAAAGAAAGTGAATTACTGAGTCCTCCATTGCCCTTGGTAATTATTCTGCCTCCACCCATTTAGTCACATACTCTATTGCAACTAAAATATATGTATTTTTATTAGATATTGGGTTGATTGGGACGATAAAATCTAACGCCCATCACTCAAAAGGTTCGATGACTAACTGCAGATGCAGGGGCATCTCATTAGACTGCCCAAGGTGTCCCATTCTTTGGCAACTATCAAATGCTTGGAAAAAATTCTTGGTGTCTTTAAAAATGGTGGGCCAATAATAGCCCATCTGTAAGACTTTGTGACCAATCCTGCGATCTAAAAAATGTCTGCCACAAGGCCCATCATGGCAGGCTTTCAGGATGTCAAAGATTTTGTCTTCCCTGGCACATCGTCGAATGTGCATATCAGCCCCTGTATGAAATAAATAACCTATGATCCAGAAGAACCACGTGCTACGTTGTACTATTTGTTTTCTTTCATTAGGCGTCAGGTGTTTAGGTAACTTACCCACTGCTAAGTAGTTTGCGACATCGGAATACCACGATTTTTTCAAGGTTACTGCAAATAAGTGTTCATCAGGGAACCAATATTATATTGCTGCCGAGTCATATGTCTTTGCAATATGTGAAAGGAAGTCTGCTACTATATTTTCCTTTCCTGGTCGATCTTTGATTGTTATGTCGAATTCCTGCAAAAGAATCAACCATCTTGTCACTCTTCCATTTGTAACAGGTTTATTAGCTAGATATTTAATAGCAGAGTGATCCATATAAAAAACCACAGGGTATCCTATTATATAATGCATATATTTATTAGTATCATATATTACAGCCAGAAATTCCTTTTTAATCACAGTGTAGTTCAATTCAGCAGGAGATAGATTTTTGCTAATGTAGTATATTGCATATTGTAATATTCTAAATGGGGAAAAATAGGCTCAGTAGGGAATATATTGAGATATTCCTCTATGGATTCACAGCAGTATGGAAATTCACCAGAAATTATAAACCATAGATAGACTGAAGAGGCTTTTACTGGATGTGTCACCTCTAAGGAGAGGGTGAGATCCAAAGGCTACCTGGCCCGTTTCAGACTCTATCTATAGAAAGTTGGTGAAACAAAGAAAGGATGGGGATAACACAATAAAAATGGATTTTTCATCCCTTTGGATTCTTATATCTTCATATCTAATAAATTAATCCAAAGAGGAGCAAAAACCATCCAAGGAAGAAGCGGGAAATTCCACTTCAGGAAATTATGCAACAGGCTTAGGGAAGACGTTGTATAAGAAAGGGAGTGAAAAAATAACGCAAATTAGGGCTGGGATTCCATATATTAGGCTATGTGGGACCTAAATTATGAATTTTAGCTGAATAAAATGTGTTTAAGGACCTTAAACAGATCTCCCACGAAGCTGACTAGTTAAAAATCAGCCAAAGAGAAGAGTTGCTGCAACATGAAACCCATCAACCAAAATTGCACAGTTTTGCCTAGTAACCACTGAATATCAGAAATAAGGCTTAGAATTCAGCCATGGGACATCATATCAGTATTAGGAAATATTCTCCCATTAACATACAACAAATCACATGGAATAATACTGCAGAAATCCACTAAAATGACATCTCTGGCATTTATAAAATTGCAGAAAATAATGGATTGTGTCCCTCTAAGTGTGCTTTAGTAGATAAATAATGGATCTGAGATATATGGAAGATCTATGTCTGTAACATCAGATCCATACCGGATTTTGAAACTACTCAGCCTCTTCCACAAGTCCCCTTTGGGGTTTTTACAAAATAATGCACAAGAAGATATAGATCTAACTTTTAATACATGAAACTGGAGGAAACTTCCAGAAATTTCTGAAGATGAATATTATTACAGTATAACAGATCTATACAGTAAATATCAGCAAGATACAAGATGAATCCACAAGATGAGAGGCAAGCCTCAATCATCAGAGAGCAAGTACAATGAAGGATCTAACAATAGTGCAGAAGTACATAGAAAATAATGTAGTTCCCTAAGGAGACAGCATTGTAGCCTGAACATAATATGACAATATATGAAATCTACAGATCTGAAATGGAAATACAATAGGGATCCTCTTCCGGGTGATCACAAGACACCCTCCATGAGATAAATCCCTCAAAACAATTAGAACTTTGCAGATCTGAGTCACCACTTGCTGCAACTTCACAATAGCTGCAAAACCCTCAATAGGACTAGCATTGCTAATGGAGGTGAAGCTAGGCCAAAATTCCGGATAGTGGAGAAATGCATCACAATATCCTCCAAGAGCTACTAAATGAAGGAGAGAGGATTCCTAAACAGGAAATCCTCCTTCTCTAGCTAAACAGACAAGAGAAGTAGAGTTGCTCAAGCAACCTCTATTTTTAAAATACATCAACAACATCTTCATGTGCCTTCTCCTCCTTTTTATAACATTAGGGTCTCTTGGAAAAACCTAAACCACTTCATCTCTTTGGCCCCTTTCACACTTGGAAACCCCTTCTAGAACAACGCAGTCCATCAAGGAGGTTCAATGAACCTAGACAACGCTGGTTGACTTGGTCAAATATCATCTCCTTTGGTGGTCTTGACCCTTTCACACCTACAAGTTTTATTCAAGTAGCTCAACTATGCCTCTTTTCACATAGGCATTGATTTATTCTTGAGTTTTAAGAGTTTTTCCATGTCCTCCTTTCCATTTTATTCATCAGTACATAAAAATCAAGACAAAATGAAATGTTTCAATTAGCTTGGGCTAATTGGGAACATTACAGTCCTCCCCTCCAAAATTGTTGCTTGTCCTCAAGCAACTGCAAGGTGAGTGCTACAAAATTTCCTCCTTGGTGACACCAACATAAGATAGGATCCCTCCATAAGCCAAGTGCTCACCAATCCATCCATGTCTTGCTCCTCGAATGTTCTCATGAGATGAAATTAGCTCATCCCATAAGGATACAATAGATCATATGAAACAAGCATGGTTTGCCCCATGCTCTCTCTGGAATATGAGAAATTCATTACATGGAGAGTGGTCCTCTCATGAGGGACATTCCATCCTTAATTCTTGCTGCCCATGCCACATCATCATGGATGAAAGTGAGATGCATGTTTGGTGATTTGGGGCAGCACCTTCCCTTTTCAAAAATCCCCCTTTTTCCTTTCAAGGGAGTGGCTAAATCATAAACTTTTGGAGCCCAAAATTGGCCAAGAGGCTCACATGATATATAATTTCTCCTTGGAATATTTGGCCTGAAAAAACATGGTGTAATAATGCATGAAATCAGAAATAAAAACATGTATAACATGATCATTTCCTTCACCAATAATTCTTCTCCAATTAAGGGAGAAGTGCATGGTTCTATTCCCTCCCTCCATAGAAGGAAGAGTGGGATGATTCAACTCTCCCAAAGAGTCATGTTGCTGATCCACCTCTACAATGCCCATTCCTCTTTGAAAATTCTGATGTATCCCTTTTTCAGATCCCTTCCACCAATAGATTTTCAAGGTGTATGTTGGAAGACTCCTCTTCCCATGCTGCTCAAAAGTAAATGGCCATCCCACCACTTGTTTGCTGAAATAAGCTTCTTCAAAGCTTGGAAATGATAGAATATAATGATTGTTGGCTGAATGGAATTCAAGAAAAATATTCCATGCTCCAATTCCCCTCCATGTGAGGGACTTACCTTCATGATACCAACTCAATACATGACCTTTTACATAAGGAAACATCATACATAATGCAGCAGTCATATAAGGTTTCATCCTCTCCTTGAAATACCACTCAATTTGGGAGACTCCATTCACCATGAACACATTCACCCAATGTGTCATTCCTCCTCTCATGTTTGGAGCATCATTATGATTTGAACAAACCTCATTATGCCAACCCATGAGAAGGTTACAATTTCTCCCAAGCCCAAGTACATACATGATTTTGAAATGCATTCTAAATAAAAATACGTGCACATACATGGTAGGAAAAAGTGATTGTATGGACATGGAGCTTATCATGTGATGTCCATACCTCTTCCTTGTCAACCCAAACACTCATGCCTTCTTCTTATGAAGCCTCATCTTGAGATACAAGGCATGTGACAAGAAAATCAGAAAATTTGGGGAGTGTTTAAACTCACCCAACAAGAACCAACGCAGGATGTCCCTTTCCTACATCAAATCTGAATGTCGTAAGTGGTTCACAAGACACTTAATTTATGATCCCTTCATCTCACCATGGCTGAAAGTGAGCATTATATTTGGTGCCTTAATACAGCACCCATCATGGTGTAGAATCTCCCTTAGCCCATCAAGGGAGTGGCCATGTTTGAGAACAATCTTGACCCATAGTTGGCCATGAAGCTTGTATGGTAGAAAAATCCTCTTGGGAGTCATGGGCTACAAATATGAAGTAAGGAAATACATGCAACCATAAACTGAAATGTGATTCTCATAATCATGCATCTTACCCAAAGTATCCAGCGTGGTGATAGTTTCCCTCTTGGGAAGAGAAGACATTGATGCACAAGGTTGAGGGAACACTTTTCTCTTCTGCTCATCATGGGAACTCCTTGGTGGAATTCATTCAAGTAAGGAGAAATCAAGGCATAGATAATTAGAAGATGTAGGTACTGATATGTCCTTTCTTTTCTTGCATTGATCCTTCAGCCTTCTTTGTGCAACATGTTTCTGAAATACAGAGGGGAAAAAGTTTCTCGCCATTTGAAGCTTGCCCTTCCCTCTATCTTCTGCAATCTTCAAGATCTCACATATGATAAGTATGGCACATGCTGCCCATGGATTGTGGCATAATATCTATGTTTGAGATTCTTAGGAACTCCTTGCAAAAATGCAAGAGCTTCTCTCCTTGGAGCAGTTGCTCCTTCTTCTTCTTCATGCAGTTCTAGAGGTCCTCTTGTTATGTATGTGCTATCACCCCTAGCCTTTTCTTAAGAGATGGAACATGCCTCATCCTCAATATGAGACCTTAGATATTGGTATTATCTTGAAGAAGGGATCTCCATGTCTTCTTCTTTCTCTTGAAACCTCATAAAGGTTTCACTGCATCTTCCCTCGTGAGAAGAGGACCCTTCACCCAAAGGAGATCTGACCCTTAGTAGTGCATCCGATAGACTCACTCCTTCTCTTTACCTCTTCATGTAGGAGTCACTAAAATTTTTTTGAGGCTCTGATGATATGAATGAGTGAACATATCCATAATATGAGGATTCTGGATGTTCCTCATGCACAAATCTTGTAGATCTGAATGGAAGATCTTCTCTTTCTTGAAACTCCTTTGGAGCTTCACTGCTTCTTATTTATTCTTCTTGCACAACCTCTTTGGAGAGGTTCTTCTTAGATATAAAAAGAGATGAGAGTAATCTCATATTTTCCATACTTTCTGCTTTCTACTTGCTGCTTTCTGCTTCTTCTCACTGATAGCTTGATCTCACTGGCTATGCCAGAGATCATGCTCTGATACCATTGTAATATTCCAAATGGGGAAAAACAGGCTCAGTAGGGAATATATTGAGATATTACTCTATGGATTCATAGCAGTATGGAAATGCACCAGCAATTCTAAACCAGAGATATAATGAAGGGGCTTTTACTGGATGTGTCACCTCTAAGGAGAGGGTGAGATCCAAAGGCTACCTAGCCCGTTTCAGACTCTGTCTATGGAAATGTGGTGAAACAAAGTAAGGATTGGGATAACACACTAAAAATGGAGTTTACAGCCCTTGGGATTCTTATATCTCTAGATCTAATAAATTAATCCAAAGAGGAGCAAAAACCATCCAAGGAAGAAGCGGGAAATTCCACTTCAGGAAATTCTGCAACAGGCTTAGGGAAAATGGTGTATAAGAAAGGGAGTGAAAAAATAACGCAGAAAAGGGCTAGGATTCCCTAGAATAGGCTATGTGGTACCTCCATGCTGAATTTTAGCTATTTTTTTTTTTTTTAAGGACCTTAAATAGATCTCCCACGAAGCTGACTAGTTAAAAATCAACCAAAGAGAAGAGCCGCTGCAATATGAAACCCAGCAACCAGAATGGCATAGTTTTTCCCAGTAACCACTTAAGATCAGCCATAAGGCTTATAATTCAGCCATGGGACATCAGATCAGTATTATGAAATATTCTCCCATTAACATACAACAAATCACATGGAATAATAGTGCAGAAATCCACTAAAATGACATCTCCGGCATTTATAAAATTGTAGAAAAGAATGGACTGCATCCCTCTAAGTGTGCTTCAAAAAATAAATAATGGATCTCAAATATATGGCATATGTATTGCTGTAACTTTAGATCCATACCGGATCTAGAAACTACTCAGCCTCTTCCACAAGTCCCCTTTGGGGTTTTTACAAAATAATGCACAAGAAGATATAGATCTGACTTTTAATACATGAAACTGCAGGAAAATTCCAGAAATTTCTAAAGATGAATATTATTACAGTATAACAGATCTGTACGATAAATATCATCAAGATACAAGATGAATCCACAAGATGAGAGGCAAGCCTCAATCATCAGAGAGCATGTACAGTGAAGGATCTAACAATAGTGAAGCAGTACATAGAAAATAACGCAGTTCCCTAAGGAGACAACACTGTAGCTTGAACATAATATGACAATATGTAAAATATACAGATCTGAAATGGAAATACAATAGGGATCCTCTTCCGGGTGATCACAAGACACCCTCCATGAGAGAAATCCCTCAAAACAATCAGAACTTTGCAGATTTGAGTCACTAGTTGCTGCAACTTCAAAACAGCTGCAAAACCCTCAATAGGACCAGCAATGCTAATGGATATGAAGCTTGGCCAAAATTCCGAATAGTGGAGAAATGCATCACAATCTCCTCCAAGAGCTACTCAAGGAAGGAGAGAGGATTTCTAAACAGGAAATCCTCCTTCTCTAGTTAAATAGCCAAGAGAAGTAGAGTTGCTCAAGGAACCTCTATTTCGAAAATACATCAACAACCTCTTCATGTGCCTTCTCCTCCTTTTTATAACATTAGGGTCTCTTCGCAATCTGTAAACTAGTTGATCTCTTTGGCCCCTTTCACACTTGGAAACCCCTTCTAGAACAACACAGTTCATTAAGGAGATTCAATGAACCTAGACAGTGCTGGTTGACTTGGTCAAATAGGATCTCCTTTGGTGGTATTGACGCTTTCACACCTGCAAGTTTTATTCAAGTAGCTCAACTATGCCTCTTTTCACATAGGCACTGATTTATTCTTTAGTTTCAGGAGTTTTTCCATGTCCTCCTTTCCATTTTATTCATCAATACATAAAATCAAGACAAAATGAAATGTTCCAATTAGCTTGGGATAATTTGGAACATTACACATATGGCTTCTTATCTTCCTCCTAGCTGAGAACTGCTCCAATAGCCATGTCTGATGCGTCGGATGAGATCTGAAATGGAAAATCCAAATTTGGGCCCCTTAGCACTAGGGTTGTTGATACAAGTCCTTTTAAATCTTCAAAAGAATTGTCACATTTGTCAGTCCAAATAAAATCAATATTTCCTGTTAATGCATACAAGGGTGTAGAAATTCAAGAAAAGTTCTTTATAAATCTCCTATAATATCCAGAAAATCCCAAGAAACTGAGTACCTTAGTTTGTGTGGAAGGGGTAGGTATTAAAAGAATCATCTGAATTTTTGCTGGATATACTTGGATTCCAACTGCTGAAATATAATGGCCTAGGTTGAGGCCCTGTTGAAGCATTGAAAATCGCTGCAACAACATTGGGGATAACCACCCGGTCTAGACCATAGGACAACTCCTTTTCCATTTGGTGTGGTGGCTCCAACTGGATTTATAGGACCAGTTTCCTAGTAATAAATGGATTGGTGATGGAATATTTGTGTAAATGGATAATGGAACTAACTAACTGAACTATTCTATCTAACTTAATCTATAACTTACAAATAATTCTAAAACTAGCCCTGGTTTTAGATATGAATACGACTTAAAGATTGTTTCAATTAAACAAATAACCATGAAAATGTATTATTATTTAACATAAATATGCAGTATCATATAATGATAACTCTGTTTAAGAAATTAAACAGAGTTAGAATAACACATCGCATTCATAATTCTATATATCATTTGCATATACTATGATAGGTGAATATTTCTATTTCTTCAGAAATGATATGATAAATAAATATTTGAGAAAACAAGCATATATAAATGATAGAAGATTTCAAAGAGAATACTTCATAACATAAAGAAAATAACAGTAAATCGATAGAAATACCAGATTCATTTACATATTTTCTTGATGCAATTCGATATTCAGATCCTGCACTTTAACTTAGAACAACCTCCAAGGTACAGAAATGCAACTCTTAAATATAATTCACCTTAAATCATAGGATGTGATCCTTTATAAAAATAAAATAGTCAATGGAGTACATAAATGTATGATCCAAGCCAAAGTATTACAAATTCAGGACCCCTTTCTAAATGCATGAAATGGGTTTAAATAGGAAATTAAAAAAAAAAAATCTATCTATAACTTATGCTAAAAACTATCATCGAAGATCTGACAAAAGACTTGCGATATCAAATAAAACAGATTCACTAAATTTCTTCTGTATTTAATGTGCTGAGGTGCCAGATTTTAAGTATATCTTTAACTTCGGTTGGATTACTCAACCTCGAATGCAACTAACTAGTGTACGTGGCATCGGATAGCTCTGGAATGATGTAATTTATGGCATTAGAAAGGCATTTGATTGCCATCTGCTGAATTTGTGGTTTGATCAAATATGTCCATAGAACATCCCATGTAATTTCCTGTATTTTGTTGATCTTTTGATTTCTATTGATTATTTCCTGCTTCCATCTGTTTTCAGTTTCTTTCATCCTTGGAAATTTACCTGGAGCACAATCTGAAATTAAATTAGTAGCATATAAGCTATCATTTATTAATTGTGTCAGATTGTTCATTATGGCTCTGGCCCTTGATGTAGCACGTTCTTCTTTAATCAAATCTGTATCCCATTCAGCAAACAAAATTTCTTTATGTCTTTCTTCGATCCTGGGAAGATTTTCCTTCTATCCTGGGAAGATTTTCCTTCTTTCCTTGTTCTGAGTCTTACCATGAAATAAATTCTGAAATCTTATCATCTGCATTCTCAAATTCAATTCTGGTACTGACTGATTCATCAATGAGGGAAGATGTTATTTTACATAAAGGTTCAACTTGTACAATTTTTGAACACAGATCATCCAACTGCTGAGACAATAGTTTACCTATTTCCAGAGCTTCTGTTCTAAATTGGTCAATTTTAGGATAATCTTTAAATTTATCCAATCTTGCTTGAAATACTTTTTCTTGCTCTGCTTTGGAATTTTTCTCATTTTGCAGCAGGGTCTGTAGTTTGGACACCTCTTGAGACAACTATTGTTGTTTATTCAAGGCTTGCTGATCAAGCTTCTTCTTTTCAATACTCAGTTGTTATTCCAATTGTTTGGCTCTGAGTCTTTCTTCCTCTAACTGCTGCTCCAACTAAAATATTCTTTGTTGATCACCTATTGTTTTCTATTCTAGCAATGCTATGTGTAAGTATTTTTGCTTTATCATTTGATTGACTTCAACATCTTTCTCTATAGTGGCTGCACTATAGGCACCTTCATATTGTGATAATTTGGTAAGATTATATGAAGGATTTACATCATTATTCTTCTATACAACATTCATTAACTCAACTTGTGAGGTTGCAAATGGTCCTTGATCTACGTCCCTTCTCTTCCTTTGTTTTCTGACAACAACCCTATGCTTAGGACTGCAAAAGATATCCAGAGGAGGAGTGTCTTCAACTCTCAACACAATTTCTTCTGATGGATATTCAGGAATGATCTCCATATCCTGATCATTTAGATGGTCAAATTGAGGATTATTTTTTTCCCCTATTTGTTGACTGAATTTTTCATATTGAGTTAGCAAATGGGGAGTAACAATAATTTCAGCAGAATTCACCACTTTGTCCATGGATTTTTCTCTATCAAGTTGATCATCTGGCTTTTTACCTATATCATATTTTTCAGTCTGGACATTAGCCTTGCTACCAATATTCTCTTTTTCTGTTTGCACATTGGGCTTGCTGCTTGTATTCTCCTTTTTTGTTTGCACATCAATTTTGCTAGTAGACACTTATTTTCCTTCTTTGCTAGTTGTATCTTCATTTTTCTTTTGTTCTATTTCCATACTTCCATTTTCTTGTAATGGAATCCTTAGTTGGTCAAGAGGAACTTTCAGTAATCTCTGACTTCTGAATTGCATGAATTTATTCATATCTTCTTGTTGAAACTTAGATTTGGACAGGTCATAAAATTGGGAAAATTTCTCAATTGAAACAAATAAATCATCAAATTCATCAGGTTCATGCTCAAAACTGGAAATTTGAACCTGAGTTGTGAAATCGAAAGCTACTTTATTTGGATCATATTGCCTGCCTGGGACAGATGCAAGCTTAAGATCTCTTATTTTAAGGACTTCCTTTTCATCATGCTTAAAATCATTTAGGGTATAGGTTCCACAATGGAAAGGGAAGGTTGGCCACATCAATTTTTTGGCATTCTTTAAAGACCTAGACATTCCTCTTTCTATCAACTGATAAGATATTTCTTGAGCTAAAAGTTTATCAGGGACATAAAGGGGCAAGATATGGGGTTTAACAATGCTTCCAAAAATTCTAATATAGGTAAACTTTTCCTCTCCAAACCAATTTCCTATTAGGGATATAGCAAGCTTTTCTTTTTCAAAGAGCCGACGAGGAAATTGATTAAAAATGATCTGGTAAATGGGTAACAAAAATCCATGGCAAATTCTATATACACGGTTCTTGAAATGAACCTTCCACAAGAGTTTATGGTAAATGTGAATCGGAACAGGTTCCTATGAAGTCCATTCCCAACCCAGAATAGGGAATTTAGAATTAAAACACAAAGCATCTAAGATATAGGCACATAAATGAAATGGGGGGGTATTTCCACTATTTTTATCCTTTCTATATTCCAGAATTTTGTTAGCGATCTTATCATAAAGGATAACTGACCAATCCATAATCTCAGAATTTATAGCAGCATGAATAAGGGGTACCATCTAAATTGAAAACCTCGCAGAATTGTCATTCACAAAGAGTCTACACATCATTGCAGCAACATATAAATACGAGGGTGCAAGAGACTCCATGGAGTACATACCTGATGCTTCATTTTTATGTTTCTCTCGAGCTCGTCTCCATTCCTTAATAGGGTCCAATTGAACTTCATTGCTAGCGGCGAAATCTTTAATAAAGGCTTTGTTATAGATCTTTTCAGGGTCCGGAAAATGGTACATTGATTTTATATCTTCTGCTCCAAAAGAACCGAAACTTGTTCCTGCAGCTGAGACACATTTTCTATTTGTGATGGTGGTATTGTCTATCACCCATTGTATTATATCATACTATGAGAACATATTCTCCCGAGCTGTGATTCTATGCAAAAAAGAATTTGCAAGTTCTTTGAGAGGACTTTCAGCATCAGAATATGAGTCTTCATCCGGTACTGTCGCCTTTACCACTGTAACAATAGGGTTTTCTGCTTCAAGTAACTTATAAACATCTTCCTAGGAAAGCTTCCTGAGACCTTGGCATGCAGTATCTATAACCAGCTTGATTTTAGCTAGTTATTGTTTTGGTATTGTGGGAGTGTTAGCAGTCTTTGCGGCAGCAAAAGTTCTTGATTTCTTAAACTTCTTAGACATATTTTCGTCTGGTATTATTTTTCTAGTTCGGTGAACGAGAGGGTTTGATGTTTTATTGCTCTGCAAATGAGGAAAACATTTTAGATGCGGGAAGGAATGAAGTAATGAAAATAACTTATGCAAAAAGATTTTATTAATGATCAAAATTGATTAACTCCATATTAAACTTAAATGCCCTCCATGAGATTCACATTCACACATTCATATTAAAATCAATCACCATAATTCGTTTGATTTTCTAATTAATTATGATTGTACAATCAGAGATCGAGGATATTAAAATGTTAATATAAAACTTTCCTTTTGAATTTTCCGATTGCGATTGGTCAATAATAATATATGCACGGCGCAAACAATGATAAATAAATACTAACTATTCATCGCATTGGAGGTTTTTGAAAGGAAATCAAATAACATCTCATATTTTCCTCCGATTTGCGATTGCGATGATAGTATATCGCATCGGATATTTCTAAAGGAATTAAGTTGTAAATGATTTTCGCCGAAATGCTACTGCAATGATGGTGGGGTCCATCGCATCGAAACAAGTGATGTTGCTTCTCCAAAATGCAATTGCAATAAATCACATCGCATCGGAGTTTATGAAATAGACTGAATGAAGGGTATCCTTTTCGAAATGCGATTGCGATAGGTTACATCGCATCGGAGTTTCGCAAAACATAAGCGAATCCTTAAGACCCTACAGATTTGTGATTGTGATTTACTTTATCACACCGAGATTTTTTAGCATGAATACTTCTATGCTTTGTGCCAATGCGATATAAGACTTGATAGTTCATTGGATCAGAAAAATTCAATGTCACATTTGTTAACTTGTATTATATATATGGGATATTCGATATATGACTTTTAAACAATGAATCTTTTTATTGTTTTATTTAAAATAATTGGATTTCCTCAAAGTCTTTTATTTTTATCTTTAGAAAAAGGGGACCTATTTCTAAAAAAAAATTATTCTAAAATTATGAAATGGGGAGGGTTGTTGTACTGTACAACAATTGGCGATTCACTGGAAGAAATAGTTATCTCTAAAAAAATGAACACTATATCTTAAGTAAGTAAAAAGTTTTAAAGATAATGAAAACTATCTAAGAGAAATTTAAATAAAATCTAACTTTGAAAAAGAACAAAAATCACTTACGATTTATTTCTAATTCCTCAAAAATATTTTTTTTTTTGGGTTTTCTCAAGCCTTGATTGGTTGATAATAATAAAGTAAGGGGAATTTCCAATTTTAGCTTTTGTAATATACTCTATTGTCATAGGAATTGCCTCTTCTGCCCACAAACGTTTATAGTCTTGACAGGGTTACCTTTTAATCATCAACCATTCATTGTCCCATCCAACTAAGATCATGACTTTTTAAAAGATAAATTCATAAGACATATTATCTCATGTTTTTCTCTTTTATTTATTTTTTAATTTAAAAGCCATTGTTTTGGTTTGGTAGCTAGTTAATAACAATGCCATTCACTAGTTGTTATTAAACTGAACAATCTGGCTCGTGATGAGACCCCTTGTCTTATAATTATAAGCCATTACCCTGTTTTGGTATGCATTGTTGGTAATGTCAGTTTTATTACTTCTTATGATCATGGTAAACAGGCTCGTGATGAGACCTCTTATCTCTTTATTTTTTTTTTTTTACATATAATTTCTTAGAATTACATTCTAAAAAATCACAACCTTAATGGTTGGGGTGAAATGATTTTTCTCCTTAAGAATCAATGGATAACAATTTTTTAGAGTTTTGAGTGCCAAAGCTTGAAAAATTATTTACTTTTTATGGATAACCTTTCTCTGCTCAATAAACTTATAATGATTTACAACTTTCTCAAGGTTTAAAAAATCTTTTGCAAATGTTTTTAAACAAATTTCCAAAGTTTAATATTTTATTTTTAACTACCCGAAAATTGTAATCATTTCCTTAAAAATTCTTATTTACGCAAAATAAGTATTTATAATATTTTCTCGAAGATATTTTCAAATAGTAAAAATCCAATTAAAGAATATTAACAATGTTATTTACAAAATAAAAAAAATTTCAGAAAGGAATATGTACAAGTAAGAAGGGGTTACCTCCTTAAGAAAAGATTTTTTTTAAGACAAGCCCATTGACAGGAACAGATTCTCTCTTTCCTGATAAGTCTTGCAATATGAACGTTGATGAGCTTATGTTTTCAGCAATCTAAAATGGTCTAAGCCACGTTTTTTGAAATTTGGTATGCTTACCCTTATCTTCATGTGCTTTGTCCCATTTCGGAACAAGATCACCAATTTGCAAAGTTTTGGATCAGTAGAACTTGAATCAAAAGAAGATTTTACAAGCTGTTGGTGTTTAGCATGAATGCTTTTTTCTTTCTCTATGTTCTTCTAACTTAGGAATTTGATCAAATCTCAACTGAATAGATGATAAAGGATTCTCTTCAATAAATTGAACTAGGGCTAATGATGGAAGAACTAGATTTGATGGTATCACAACTTCTTTTCCATAAACTAGATTAAAAGGTGAAGTACCTATTGAAGCTTTATGAGTAATACGGTCAGCCCGTAATGCAAAAAATAAATACTTATGCCAATTCTTTTGATTCTGATCAATGGTATTTTTATGATTTTGATGAGATTTTTAATAGTAGATTCAACTATACCATTACCTTGTGGATAATAATTTGTTGAATATTTTAATTTGAAATCTCTTTTAATTGCAAATTCCATTATACTATTTGTAGAGAAACAAGATGCATTATCAAAAACAAGAGCGTTAGGTACACCAAGCCTGGTAATGATGAATTGATCAATGAATTCAATGATTGCATTATAATTGGCTACCTTTAAAGGAACTGCTTCTACCCATTTTGTGAAGTAATCCGTTGCTGTAAGGATGTATCTGTGTTTTTTGGAAGAGTGTGGTACTATTTCTCCAATAATATGAAGCCCTCGTTGCTCAAATGGTTGCTCAATGTTTACTGGTTGTAAAAGAAAAGCTGGCTTCCTTTTTCTTCCACTAGCATTTTGACAAGTCTCGCACTTCCTTACATAATCATGTGTATCTTTGAAAAGGGTAGGCCAATAATGTCCATCATGGATTATTTTGTGAGTTGTGGTATCACCTCCAAAATTTCTACCTGCTGGTCCATCATGTAATTCCTGCAATACCTTTTTTTCTTCAGTATTTTCAAGACATCTTAATAGAATTGAATCATAATTTCTTCTGAATAACACATCAATAATGATTTCATAGTGTTTAGCCTTTAATCCTAAATGATTCTTGTTCTTATAGCTAATATTAGAAGGAGCATAACCATTTTTCAAATAAAATATCGGATCAGCATACTGAGATTCGAAATCTATAACACTTATCTGATTTACTTGAACAACTTTATCTTGATCTTGATTTTCTGGTATGCTGTGAGCTCCTGCTAACAATCTGCAAAAACCTAGTCCTCTAACAATTTTGGCTGGCTTAATATCAATATCATACTCTTGTAAAGATATTACCCAATTAGATTTCTTTTCTCCTACTTTCTTTTGAATTAACAATTGTCTCACTACAGAGAATGGGACAATAATTTTTGTATGTTTCTTTAGGAGAAAAGGTCTAAAATGTTTGATTGATTTAAGCATAGTGAAGGCTTGTTTTTCAACATCAGAATAATTAAGCTCAACTCCTTGCAGATTTGAGCTAAATAAAGAAATTGGTGCTTCTATTTATTGATCATTGAGCCGTGTTAAAACAACAGCATAGGATGTTTCAGTGGCCAAGATATATAGAATAATTTTTTTTGGAAAATCAGGAGTATTCAATGTAGGTGCATTAATGATTGCCTTTTTTATTGCATCAAAGGCTTCCTTTTATTTATATCCCCATTTGAATACTGAATTTTTCTTAATCATATTTTACAAAGGTAAAACTATTTGAGAAAAATTAGAAATGAATCTTTTTACAAAATTTATTTTCCCTAGAAACTATTGCATGGATTTTTTATTATGTGGTAAAGAAATATCAGAAATTTCTTTTACTCTGTCAGGGTCAATATATATACCATCTTTTGACAAAAAAATCCTAAGAGTTTTCCTTCATTGAGAGAAAAGAAGGATTTCTTTGGATTTAAAGAAATACCAAACGTTCTACATCTTTCAAATATATGTTTCAAATCATGTAGATGATTGGCTCTTTTCTTTGAAAATATTGTTATGTCATCAAGATAGATAACAACTGATCTATTAATTAGACCCTTAAATGCTATATCCATGGCTCTCTGGAAAGTAGCTCCTGCATTTATTAAACCAAAAGGAATTTTTTGGTAAGCATAAGTTCCCCATTTGGTTCTGAAAGTACTTTTAAGCCTATCATCTGGATGTACCAATATTTGGTTATAGCCTAAAAAACCATCAAGAAAAGACATGAGTTCAGAACGAGCTACCTTTTGAAGTATTTGTTCCATCGTCGGTAATGCGAAGTTATCTTTTTGACATGCCTTGTTTAAATTTCTAAAATCAATGCAGATTCTAATATCTCCATTCTTCTTTCTGACCGGTACCATGTTGGAGACCCAATTAGAATGTCTTACAGGAAAAATGATTTTGGCCTTCAAAAGTTTATTGAGTTCTTCTTTGATTTGAATTTCCAGATTGGGATGAATTTTTATTAACTTCTATTGAACAAGTTTCACATTAGAAATCATTGGAATTGTATGTTGAATGACATAAGTGTCATAAGTTTTCAAGTCCTTATAATTCCAAGCAAAAACATTTTTATACCTATTCAGAATCTTGATGAAAGCGATCCTTTCCTCTAAAGTTAACTCGAGTCCTAGATCAACATTTTGAGGTTTAGACTCAGTACCAAGGTTTACTAATTTGAACTTCAAAGTAGAACATTGAAGTTTATCATTAGTAACTTTCTTGAATTTTTCTTTTATATCATATATATCCTCAAGTTTAACTACAGATTTGGGAATAGAAGTTTCATTACTTTTTGAGGTGTTTTGAAGATCATGATCATTTTCATCAATTATTTGTTCATCATAAGATTTCTCTGAAGTCAAGAAATTCAAGATATCTTCATCATGATATAATTCTCTCCAATTTGTGATATTATCGGGAACAGATGGTCGAAAGATTAACTGGACTAAAAACCTATCTATACTATAATCTTCAGCTGGGAGGAGCTTGGATGCAACATTAGCTAACAAATCAGCTGATGTATTTTGAGTTCTAGGGATAGAAAAGATATTGAATGCTAAAAATTGAGTGGTAAGTTCTTGAACAAGGGATTTATAGTGTTTAAGGTGATCTGAAAGACAATTTATAGTGTTTCTTACTTGTCTGATAACAATTTCGGAATCACCATACACTTTCAGGTACTTAAAATTTAACCCTATTTCTTTATAAAGCCCTTGGATCAAGGCTTCATATTATGCAGTGTTATTTGTACACTCAAATTCTAACCTACATGAAAGCATAGTTTTCTCCCCATATGAATCAACTAGAATTCATCCTGCCCCTGCACCATCCCTAGATTTTGATCCGTCGAAATACAAAGACAAAAATAAAGACTTATTTACAGGTTTATTTACAAATGAATCAGAAACATTAACAATTCTTGAAGAATCATTTTGTGAAAATTTTTCAATTTGAGAAACAAAAGTATTTACAAAAAAAGGTGATTGCAGTGCTATGAAATTTCCAAGGAATGATTCAGCAAAATAACCTCCAAGAATGTTGTTATTAAAAGCTACAGGTTCATTTTCTTGTTCAAATTCTGTCACAATATGCATCATGTGCTTTTCTCGCTCAACTTTGATTTTATTTGGTTTCCCTTTGTGAGGAAGCCACATGTGAGAATAATTAGTGGCGATGTAACCATTAAGCTTTGCAGACCAATCCCTGCTTAAGACTAATCCATAAAACTCAGAAATATCTACAATCAGAATATCAATTCTTTGGACTATCCTGGGATCAGAGGCTAACCTAATGGTGACTGAATTAATTTCTCCCAGAACTTGCACTTTAGTTTGATCTAATTAAACAATATGAACTGCATATTTCTGGGGTTCAGTGTTTAATTTTGAGCAGACTGAATTAGGCATTATGTTAGATAATGCTCCTGAATCTATTAAGAAATTATGAAAATTCTTATTATAGATTTCATAAGTCAAAAGAAAAGGAGGTGTCTAAGAATTTGATCTTTCTCCAATAAGAACAGTATCAGTAGCAATAGGTGTTGCATTTAATTATTTCAATAACATATTCTGTTGATATTTAAGTTTTCTGAGCTCATGTAGAGAGATATTCACTTTGGTTTTCTTCATGTCTTCAACAATGTTATAATCCATAGGATCTGATACAACCAAAGTCTTAGATGTTGTTGTAGGAGGATTAGAAGATGATAGTTGATTTTGAGTAGGAAAAGAGGATGTTTTATTTTCAGGGGTTTTGTCTTTAGTATTCGAAGTTGAACTTTTCTTCTTTGGAACTATTTGGATAGGCTCTGCCATAGATTTACTTTTGTATTTACTAGCATGGATTCTTATTCTTTTTCACTGTGTGAATTAGGAAGAATGAAATCCCACATCCCATGTAATTCAGCTATTTCTTCTTCTTCATCTTCTTCCGATAACAGAGTTGTATCATCTTCTTCATCTTATTCTAGATCGGACTCTGCATTGGAGATTGAATTGGGTGGCTTTGATTCAGTGGTTTGATTTCTTTTGAAATTTCTGAATGGCCTTTTGGTAGAAGTTTCTGTCACTTGCTTTTTAATCTCAACCATCTCATTAGACATAGTTTTGAGAACTTTCTGTAATCCTTCCATATAATATGGATCTCTCGGTGTTTTCTTCTTTGAATCATCCTTAAAGCTGAATTTTTTGTATTTTATGTCTTCAATAGCATTATTCTTATCCAAATCAATAATCCATCTTTCAACTGGAATTGTTTCTTTCACGTTTTCAGCCAAAGTAGGTTTAGCAACTCTATCAACAAAAATTTCTATATTTGAAGGAAAAGCTGTTATATACCATTCACTTCGGACTTGCTCATTAGGCTTCGATGTTGTAGGGATTTTATTCAAAATTTTATTGAATTGGGAATTAAAATATTTGATGGGTTCTTTGGGTTTTGTCCTAAAATTGGAGAGATCATTGATTAGTGTAGCCATTGATCTATCATCTCCAAATTTGGTTAAGAAATGTTCTTGGAAAATATCCCAACTTGTAATAGATCCTGAAGGTAATGAAAAATACTAGGATCCTTCTTCCCCTTGCAAAGTATATGGAAATAACCTGACCACAACATCTTCATGTTCTACTGCATTTAAATTTATGACAAGCATAAAGTTATTGATGTGTTCTTAAGATTGTATGTTAAGGTCAGGACTAAATTTTGGTAGCCATTTTTTAGGATGATCTGGTAAATCATGTAAAGGTGCAAGCATTGTAATGGCCCCTAGACTAGCCCATGGTCTCTATGCCATTGTTGTGATAACGGTTGAAGGACTAGAAGAGACAACTGGTGTTTGAGTAGATGATGTTGGGATAATTGTACTCTTATGGGTTTGAGTTTGGGAAGAAGATGTAGTTTGCAAAGAAGAAATAATATCACTATCTGATTTCGATAGGGTTTTTCTGGTCTTAACTTGACTCAGTAAAGGAAATTCCTTTGGAGGAATACCAAGTTTTTCACTTTGTGACCTAGTGAGAGGTTTGGAAGAAACAAATTGTGAAGTAACACTACGTTCGGATAATTCAGACTCTTCTAATGATAATGAAAACCCTTGGAGTTTATGAAATAAAGCTTGTATTTTAGGGGACTCAGGAGGTTGAAAAATATAAAGTTTTGGTAGTGGGTGTATTAATGTTCTTCTCAATTTCTTCCCTAGTGATTTGAGATGTAGAGGAAATTGAAGAAGGTGATGAGGGTGAATTGCTCTTAGAATGGCCTGTAGATTTGAATTTACTTGCCATTCATAGCTTGGCCCTACCTCTAGCACCAATTATGTTGGAGCCTCAAAAATCATTACAGCAACATTGGGGATAATCACCCGATCTAGACCTTAGAACTGCTCCATTTCCGTTTGGTGTGGTGGCTCCGAATGGATTTATAGGTCCAGTTTCCTAATAATAAATGGATTGGTGATGGAGTATTTGTGTAAATGGATAATGGAAATAACTGACTAAGCTATTCTATCTAAGTTAATCTAGAACTTACAAATAATTCTAAAACTAATTCGGGTTTTAGATATGAATACGACTTAAAGATTGTTTCAATTAAAAAAATAACCTTGAAAATGTATTATTATTTAATGTGAAAATGTGAAGCTCGGTTACACTTTTTGCCCTTTTTTGAGAAAAAATTTTCATTTTTTTGGGTTCTTCAACTTTCTGCAAACTATAACAATTTTTCCGTGTAGAATTTCATTTTGCGGTAAAAATAAAAGTTGTGAGAAATTTTGTTAGCTTTCTATTACTTATTTTTTGAAATTTTTTTATGCGGATTTGATATGTCAACTTAGCGTTTCTTCGAGTGTGTGTTTCTTAACAATCAAAGAATTCATAAGTAGTCATGTTATGTGGCAACGTTGTATTCATTGAAAATTTGTGTTTTTGAAAAAACAAAATGTGTTACAACAATCTAGACAGAGTCTACTTTGGTTTCGTCATATTTACAAAGCCAATGGATGCATATCATAATTACTAGAATTTTGTGAATTGGTCTAATACGAAAAACTGCGTATTTTTGATATGTTTTGTGTGGCAACAAATTTCTTAACATATTAGTTATAAACTAAAAACCTAAAAGCTACCCATTAGAGTCAACGGACCAATGTAATGCCCCATAATTTTTTCAATTTTTTTTACAATGTATTTTGGGAGACACAAAATTTTGATTTCACTGAATCACGATGACCCTCAAAAATTGTTTGCACTCATTTTATTAGAAAAATAATTAAATTAATAAACGTTTACGAAATTCCATAAAATTTATATATCCTGAAAGTAGATTCAATTCTGAAAATGCTTGTCTTGGTTCCGACAGTTAATTAACAAGTTTTCATGGAGTTTAATCAGTCCAAAGTTGCAGAACCGTTTTCAAAGCCTGGGTCTGCGTAATTGGTGACACGTTAGTTCGGCCGAACTATTAGTAATAGTTCGGCCGAACTATGTTTTCCGCTTACGAGCAGTTAAAACTAACGTCACAATAGTTCGGCCGAACTTATTATCAAAATTTCGGCCGAACTATTGTGTAATTTTCCGTCGGCCGGAAATTTTTGTGGAGCCCCCTAAAAAACACATATTTCGCGATCAATATAAATTGCCACGAAATGATTCAAAATTTTCGCACATTTCGCACTTCATTTCATCTTACAACTTGGTTTGAATTCAAAAACATTTCTTCAAAGTTTGGGTTTAAAAAAATTTTTTGGAAGACATTTTCTGGAGGCGGCGTGATTTTTCTTGGAGGTTCAAAGTTTGAATTTAAAGAACTTTTTTGGAAGACATTTTTGGAGGCGACGTGATTTTTCTTGGAGGTATGTACGTGTTTTGTGTTAAAATAAATCTTTTGAGCTTTTTTGTTCAAAAATTTTTCTTCACATTTTAAGATTTAAAGAATTTTTTTGGAAGACATTTCTTGGAGGCGGTGTGATTTTTCTTAGAGATATGTACGTGTTTTGGATTGGATTACGTATTTTTTAGAAAATATTTTTTTTAAATTAAATCTTTTGTGATATTGTTTGTAATTGAGTTATTGTCTAATTTTTTAAAGGAAATTTTTTGAACCTCATACCCTATTATCATGGGAAATCGAAGAACTTGTGTGAGGAAATATGATCGAAAAAGAAAGCCCGAGGAACGTAGAGAAGAGACGAGACAATATCGCAAAAGAAAGTTAGAAGCTCTCTCAAATATTGAAGAGGAAAATCAACCTCAAGCAGAAATTGAAGCAGGTATGTAAATGTAAATATTACATGTTCTATTGATATATATTTAAAATTTTCCTAATGTAAAATGTAACGCTTAATTTTTATTTGATAAACTAGTTTGAAAAATATTTTGTTTGATGTAAACAGACACAGATATTCCTCAAAATATTGAAGAAGAAAATCAACCTCAAGCAGAAATTGAAGCAGGTATGTAAATGTAAATATTGTGATCTATTGATATATTTTTAAAGTTTTCCCAATGTAGAATGTGAAGCTTAATTTTTATTTGATGAACTAGTTTGAAAAATATTTTGTTTAATGTAAACAGACAGAGATACTCCTCAAAATATTGAAGAAGAAAATCAACCTCAAACAGAAATTGAATCGGGTATGTAAATGTAGATATTATGATCTATTGATATATTTAAAATTTTCCTAATATTTATTGACATATTTATTAATTTAGTTATTTATTGAATATGTACTATTTTTCGAATATGTACAGATGAAATCACTATCGATAATGAGATGTTAGAAAATGTCGACACTCACACATATGGAGATAAAAAACCTGACTATATTATACGATATCGTGTCGAGAAAATTTTGGAAATGTTTTTCAAAACTGAGGTGACAGTTCAAGCTCAAATGTTGAAAGGTCTCTTATCATCAAGGAAATTAAAAGAAGCGACGACACTATTGGGTATTCAAAAATCAACCAAAGATAAAAAAATGAAAGAAGAGGTGATAAAAAATATGAGTAGTGCTATAGAGTCAATTAAGAGATCTAGAGATAAAGATGTTTCAAATATACGTAGAGGAATACAATTGGCAATGGTTTCACCAAGTACTCAAGAGAATCGTTTGAATCTAACATCTATGGCACGAGCACTGGGAACCTCGCGAAAAACTCTGCACAAACATCGAAAATTTCGACCGCAAATAGACGTAAATGATGAACTCGCTTGTTGGAGAGCTATTTGTAGGCAACCATACAAAGATAGACTTGGAGAAGATGTTAAAAAAATAATATATGAATATTGGAAGAACAATTCGCGTGTTTCACCGACTGTAAGACATGTGATGCGAAGAAGAATAGCATGAAATCAATACGAAGAACATGAAAAAAATCTCTTGGAAACCACTCAAATAGAGTTATTCAACAAGTTCAAAGAAGAGAATCGTCAAATTCAAGTTTCACTCAGTGCTTTTGTTCAACAAAAACCATGGCATGTAAAACCTATCACCGTACGCGACACTTGTTGTTGCCGTTATCATGTGGAATTTGAGTTATATTATGACACATTCCTTGATTTCGGTAGAACATTATGGAAGGATTCACCTCCTCCTTCCACTATCCGTGATTTCATATCTCAAATTCTATGTGAAAGAGAAAGCGATGAACTATTTTGCAAAAAGAAATGTGTTGGTGGTAAAAAATGCGATGATTGTGGAAATTTGACTAAATTTCAAAACAAATATCATATTGATATAAATGATCAATCATTGTCCAACATGAAAGTGAAATGGAAGAGATACGAATATACCAGTACATCGATTCAAAGTGCAGATAGTGTTAAAAAAATCGAATTACGAGAAGACGAAATTTTTCTAATAGACTTTTTGAGAAAGTTTGAAGCAGAAATTTACAAATACACCATGCATTCCCATAGAGCTCGATGGCAAGACTTGCAATTCAAAAAATCTCGTGAAGTTTTTCCACCAGGAACCATTTTGTCAGTGATTGATTTTGCAGAAAACTACACATTTGCTCCACAAAGAGAAATTCAGAGTGAATACTATCACTCTGACCAAGTCTCCATGCTCGTTCATATTCTATATAGACATGCTGAACAAAATGTCGATCATATAGAAAGCACGAGTGAAAATCGACATATCATTAAAGAATATCACTTTTATATCAGTGACGATCGTACACATGATACATGCTTTGTACAACATTGTTTTGGAAGAATTTATGATTCATTGAAAAATCGTGGAATAACATTCAATGAACATTGGATATGGTCAGACGGATGCGCAGGTCAATTCAAATCTGCACGATCATTTTTTTGGTTGTGTCATCTTCATAAGAAAACCTCCATTAAACATTGTTGGAATTTCTTTGAGACTGGCCATGGAAAAGGAGAACATGACGGTGCAGGAGCATGCATAAAACAAGTACTTCGAAGATATCAAATGAACCACTTTGCACGCCGACTTGCAAACGCTGAAGAAGTTGTTCAATGGTGCAAAAATGCTCTAAGCCATGAGATTAACCCATCACGAGAAGTGCAAAGGTACATTCAATTTAATTTATAATGGTAATCTAATTTTAAACATTGTACATTTATCATGCAATGATTATTTTTAATTGTATTTTGATATCATATTTACAAATTCTTTTTCTAATTTTCCATATAAAGGTTTTTCTGGCATATTGGAATCGGAGACGTAAATAGATCAATTGGAAATGAAGTTGGAACAATAAAGGGACTCGAAAATTGCATTCAATTCAAACAAAATTGTCCACAAATGTGTTTGCATTGGATAAAAGAAAATATTCTTGTTTTTGTGATGTTTGCATAGACAACACAAAATCCAATGACGTCTGTGAAAACAAAATGTATGTGAACGATTGGAAACATACAAAGCTAAATACAAAGGGAAAAATGTCTGTTGCAATGATTGAAGAAATGGAATCAGATGAAACTACAATATCATCCGATGGTGATCGAGTTTCTGATCTTGTTAGAGAAGGTAACAATTGAATTACTTTTTAATGATTTAAAGATTTACAAATTTAAATTTAAATATGCATAATTAAATGTTAAATTTATTTTATTGTGCAGGAGATGTTTTTGCTGTAATTGCACCTATTGACAACGATGAAAATGTGAAGTATTATTTGATGCGTTGCACCGAACAAAAAATGAAATTATTACAAGACTATAATGATCACGGATTTCAGTATGACAAAGGGTCTATTATACTGAAAGGTTATTTTTTCAAACAAACTCGTTAAAGTGGAGACTTTGTTTACTTCGAAGACTATGAACCCGATTCCATAAGTTGTCAATATAGTCACTTGGTGTGTGCAGCACGCATAAAGTTGATAGAAGTTCAATCAAAGAAAAAATCAAAAATTAAGAAATGGAAAATGTCAAAATCCGATCATGAACGGATTATTGAGGATGGAATTCCATTAGAATTTTTTGAGTGAAGTGTCAGGACAACAATTTATTATCTTTTAAACCTTTCAGTACTCAACTAAAAATTGAACTGCTTATGTTATTTGTGGTTTGCAAATGTTACAAATTGTTTGGATACAAGCACGTGCTCTAGTTTCCACTGAAAATAGTTTTTCTATACATGTGCATTGATTAAAAATGTTAAATATGTATTGGATATATATATTCTAGAATGAAATTAATTGTTCTTGTATATTAATTGTTTTTGTATATGTTCTCCGACCATATGGTACAAATTATTTCACTTTATTTTGTAAAGTCATATTCGGTCCCCATATGGCCTAGCCTCCAAGGGACGAGATAACAAGTGGTTGTCCCCACTTGCCCGAATCTCGGCTTTTAAGTACAATTTTACTGTTTATGTCGAGCATCTTACATGATGTCCTAGCCAAAGATAGATTCTCTTTGTTTCAAGTTTCTAGTAAAAGTTGTCACCGAATGCCCCGCTCGAACTCTTGTAGTAAACACCATACCTCATCTCTCTTGCTCTCCAATATTATTAG
This sequence comes from Pinus albicaulis, assembly GCA_034641835.2. NCBI lineage: Eukaryota > Viridiplantae > Streptophyta > Pinopsida > Pinales > Pinaceae > Pinus > Pinus albicaulis. The sequence goes on along the minus strand of CM076574.1, from coordinate 537,782,696 downwards.
GTTTAATTATTATAACACAAAAATCGTTCTACATTATCAATAATTTTTTTCGCTTAAAGTAAAATCAATGAACACTATTAATCCAATGTCTTTACAAGTAATGTACCATCATACATGCAATTATATCAAATTAGAAATCAACATATACAATGAAATCAATGGGGATTGTCTTGTTGCAAGTAACATAATTTCAATTTACCATATGTGCAAATGTAGGTCGAAACCATCCAAAACTTTAAGTTGTAAATTGAAACCATCCAAAACTTTAAGTCTTAAAACCCTTTCGATTATATATTGTGCATCATTAAAACATTTAACATTTAAAGTTCATTAAATATCACATGCAAAATGTAGATTGAAACCATCCAAAACTGGAGTTTTAAAAACTTCACATGCCACATGCCAATTATAATTCAACAATCCAACAAAAACATTTAACAAATTAAATATCACACGCCACACTAAGACGACCACACTAAGAGGATTGGTGCACTTCGTTTGGAAGGAGTCAATATATGTCGTATTGGAGCGATTAGACAGAATTCGAAATGGAAAGAGCTTGAACCAATTCAAGCAGACCCAGGATCGAATTGTTCTATGGAGCTTCATGAGAAGAGATATGTGAAAAGCACTGTTAAGCCATGCCAATTATAATTCAACAATGCAACAAAAACACTTAACAAATTAAATATCACACGCCAAAGTCGTTTCAAGTTTTTGGTAAAAGTTGTCGCCGAATGACCTACTAGAATATTATAAATACTAACTTTGTAAAATCATTTGGCATTCGGAAAAATTCGAAAGTCTTAGACTGTCAATCAATTTAAAGTATCATTCACCATAGGGAGTGTAAAATATTCAATGTAGGTTGGTGACGATTCTCACTCCTAGCTTGAAGCAGCGCCAATGACCAATTCTTTAATGAATTCCAATGCATTAGACCAACGTTGGTTCAACCTACTTGGTTTTTCACGCAAGAAATTCCAAGGATGGACTTTCTAGACAAACTGCTGAAATTGAAAAGCTTGACATGGAGATACGACAAGGTGAACAAAGACTTCAGGAACTCTTTATGGAAAGGGCTCACTTCAAGGAAATAAGCACCACGTTGCAGGGTAAAGTCAAGAACATGGAAGATAAGATCAAGAGGGACTTTCTTGATCCGAAACCTATTGGTTTGAAGAAAGAAAATGCATGTGTTGGCACACTTGGAAAAGAAGACGACCACACTAATAGGATTGGTGCACTTCATTTGGAAGGAGTCAATATATGTCGTATTGGAGCAATTAGACAGAATTCGAAAAAGAAAGAGCTTGAACCAATTCAAGCAAGCCCAGGATCAAATTGTTATATGGAGCTTCATGAGAAGAGATATGTGAAAATCACTGTTAAGCCAAGGGCTAGTTTGAAAAACATATTGGAAGAGGAAATGTTGAAGAAGATTGCAAAAGTAAGGCACAAGACAAGGAGGAATGATGATGAAAGTTCCTTGGACTTGAGATTCATGTCTACAACCGTACATGGGAAAAAGTTCTCTGCTTTGATAGACACGGGGGCCTACCCATAGCTTCCTAAGTCGAAAGGCAGCTTCATCTCTTAGAAAGAGGAAGGCTAGCATCGAGAAAGAGTTGAGTGCTTTCAAGGCAGTCAACTCAAGGATAAAAGTAGCACGACCGGTGTCATGAAAAGCACACATGTGAGAGTAGGGTCATGGTTTGGAAAGATAGACTTAAGAGTCATTGACATGGATGATCATTCTATGATGGACCATACCAATGATGGACCGAGACATTCTCTTAATTCTTGTGATCAATCTTAAACTATTTTATGAAAGATAGATAAACCATTTAAATATTTAGCTCAAACTCTCGTAGTAAACACCATACCTCAAGTCTCTCTTGCTCTCCAATATTATTAGGTTTAGTTATTATAACACAAAAATCATTCTACATTGTCAATAATTTTTTGCGCTTACAGTGAAATCAATGAACACTATTAATCCAATGACTTTACAAGTAATGTACCATCATACATGCAATTATATCAAATCAGAAATCAACATATACTACATAATGAAATCAATGCCGATTGTTTTGTTACAAGTAACATTTCAATTTACCACATGTGCAAATGTAGGTTCACATTCTATCATTCATGTTACACTGAAATCAATGAACACTATTAATCCAATGACTTTACAAGTAATGTACCATCATACATGAAATTATATCAAATCAGAAATCAACATATACTACATAATGAAATCAATGCGGATTGTTTTGTTACAAGTAACATTTCAATTTACCACGTGCAAATGTAGGTTCACATTCTATCATTCATGTAGTTTTAAAAACTTCAGATACCATTAGAATTATAATTCAACTATCCAACAAAAACATTTAACAATAAATATCACATGCCATGCCAATTATAATTCAACTATCCAACAAAAATATTTAACATTAAATATCAAATGTCAAATGTAATTTAATGACAACATTACTTCACATTGACATGCCAAAAGTACTAAAACCATCCAAAGAACACTGAAATCAATGAACAAGTTATTAATCCAATGAATTTACAAGTAATGTACCATCATATGTATGCAATTATATCAAATCAGAAATCAACATATATAATGTAATGAAATCAATGGGGGTTGTCTTGTTACAAGTAACATTTCAATTTACCACATGTGCAAATGTAGGTTCACATTCCATCATTCATGTAGTTTTAAAAACTTCAAATGCCATGCCAATTATAATTCAACTATCTAACAAAAACATTTAACATTAAATATCACATAACATGCCAATTATAATTCAACTATCTAACAAAAACATTTAACATTAAATATCACATGCCATGCCAATTATAATTCAACTATCCAACAAAAACATTTAACATATGTCCAAAAATATGTCCAAAAAACATATTGTAATAAAATATGTCCAAAAATTGTAAATCTCACTCAAGTATCAAATTGTATCAAGTTTAACAAATTTTAAAACCATCTAAATTTTGAAATAAAATCAAATCTACTGTATGTCTTGTCCGTCAAATGGAAGATCTAGCCTCTGGGTCCCGATTGGCTCGCTATCTTGTAAAGGGAAAACCTACATACACAATGTACATGTACTTGAACATTAAAATTTGAAGTTTTAAAAATGAACGAGAATATATATATCTAGAACTTCATGTAAAAAACAAAATATAACAAAAAAATCGCACAATACCTCGTAAGGTTGCCTCTCCATTTGATGAACAGGATCTGCCATAGAAACATCTCTAGTGGTAACCTGTACAATATACATGTACAGTTAAATATAAATTTATATATATATATATATATATACAGAAATAATTTATATAAATTAAAAACTTTCAAATGAAAATGCAGGTGTGTACATATATATAAACTTATTTGAACAATAATATTAAAAAAAAGAACTAAAGACAACTTCTTCAAATGCTGTGGATGTCCCTATCTCCGTCGCTAAATTCCTCGGATTAAAAAAATCTTCTATACAAACCTAAATTCAAAAATTTTTAAATAACTCAAAATATAGATCTCTCTCTCTATATCTCAATTTTTTATGGAACTTTTTGAGGTAACATAAATTTCAAGAACTTGTGAAAAATTGTCCATACTTGGTCATCTCCCAATGAAGTAGAAGGTATATCTCCTAAAGAAGAAGAAGGTACCGGGATCCCAAAAACATCAGACGGAATCGGTACCTGTTAAAACATTTTATCGAATTATATATATACATACATGTACATGTGTGGAAACAATTATTTATTTTAGAGTCACTTAAAAAACACTAACATACATGTGCCAACATATCATGATGGGCAGACCCATCTGCATCGTTTGAGCCAGAGGTCCCGAACGTAATATTAACATTTTCATCACGCATCATGCCTGAGAACCGCAAATGGTGTTTTAACATATAATCATACCTTTTTGTTAGATTAATGTACACATACAAATAAATGTATACATGTGTACATACACATGTATTTATTACAAATTGTACAAATGTATATGTAAATATAATTTCAAATCCTAAGGTCACTAACACATACCGTTCCGGTGCCCTCTTCCTCACGAAAAATTAGGTCTTGCAGACCATTGCGACAATTTATTGCGTATGTTCGGAGATCTTCAACATTCATGTTGTAAATCTCCTCATCTGTATGATAAACAAAATTGACACGTGCATATTCACGTGCTCTTTGTCGATTTAAGCCAAGATCGACTCCACTCAATCCGCTATGAACATTTTCGATCATAACATCTCTTGCTTCACGACTTATTTGAGAAGTCGCATCCATCTCTGATCGCAAGGTTTCGACTCGAGATGGTCGACTCACCAATGGCGGCTCAGGGCGAGGCAACTCCACATCTCGCTTTGCGCCCTTACGTTGACATAATCAACCTCTCCCCGGGCCAAAAAATTCTGAAGGAAGATCATTGTAGTCGGGTTTCATACCCAAAAAAAATTCTGCATAAAACATTTGTGCAAAATAAAGAGGAACCTCATCGTTCCATGGAAGCCTTCCAAAGGCCGCAAGATGTCAACTATACAAATATTTTGCTATGTCTGGGTGCTTGAAATACTGCACCTTCAACATCTTTCTTTTTGGCCCTTCCTTATAATTAAACATTGACTTAGCCAGGTCTCTTGAAACTTGTTTTTTTATGTCCTGCCATTTATCGGGACCTATCACTGCTTCTCTTCTCTGTCTCATCACTTCTACAAACGAATCAGTGGTTGGCCCCAAATATTTGTACACTTTTACCATTTCACTCAATGAATGTGTAACTATATGTAGGCTTTGTCTACTCTCAGCAGGTAGAGTCAAATCCTGGAGATCTCTCTGCAATTTTGCATAAAGGCTTTGACACCTTTGTAAGGTGCATTCCGCCATGTTCGTTTCCCATGGTATATCAGTAATCTCAGCCGGATAAGTTGTGCTAGGTTGATAGCCTTCTTCTTCAATGTAGCGTGCTGCCCTGCGTCTTTTTTGACCACTGGCTCGAACATTTTCAGCCTCTGCATCAATATATATAAAATTTCATATATTAGAAAAAACACGTGTAAAAAAAGTTGTAAAAATTTAATGAAAAAATATTGAAATTGATGGCAACCTTGATGTTGTTGGTTAACATCATCTCCAACATGACCCTGCTGAGAACCAGCCCCAGAATGATGCTGCTGAGAACCAGACCCACAGCGAACCTGCTGAGAACCAGCAGCCGTTGATTGCTGGCCTTCGGGGGAATAAATATCACCCCCTTCCGGCACCCTGCTACCTCGACCGGTTGAACCTTGGCCACGCTCCATTGATGGAGTAGAAAGCCTTCTCCTCTTGCCTCCTAAAAATTAAAATATGAAACCTGTTAACAACTAATTTCACTCACAAAGTTAGTAAAAAAATCAATTCCATATGTACACACATGTATGTAGATTTAAGATTATATTTAAATACCGTGAACATCCTCTGATCCCCGAGACTCCATATGGGATTCGGTTGATCTTCGTCTTTCATCCTCCATGATATATATCTATTGGTCGACATTCACAAAATAGATTTCAAAAATCAATACCTCAGAGTAAAATCCAATTTGGGGATGTTAAATCCAATATGTTCTATATTTCTTACATTTCAGCCCTCCTATTTTTCTTTCCAACCAAGGTTTATAAAATAACATGAGAAGCAACATGAGACTTAGAACAATCATTTTCATTATATATATGGAAGGCAAGAATGATTATATCCCCTTGAGCTTAAGGGTATGTAGTTTGTCAATTTTTATCATATATTTTTTGGTAAGTGTAAATGTTTTTTTTATCTATAGTACACGTCATGAGTTCCCCACTTTTACCTTATGTAAAGCATGATTCTAGGATTACTAAAATTTGTACTTGGTTTTTTAAGAATATATATCAAATAAAGTTTTTGAGAAGCAAATATGGCTTTTTCCTTAGAATTTGGCACTTTGAATTTCCTTACCCATATTTCTTGTTAATGATTATAACCTTAAAATGGCTAATATTGGTTTGTCATCATCATCTAAAAATGACTTGGCACATGAAAATTTACCATGTCCATCATCATCACTTCACACCATCTCCTACATGACCCCTTCTACATATTATATGCATAAATTTTTGAAATGTCATCCTCTCTACCTATCCCATGAATGGATTGTGACAACAGGTGAATAAAATACAATTTATAAGCAGAAGATAGTTTCTATCTTGTCCTCCTCCATCCGCCCCATAGCTAGTGATTTCTCAATTTTCCACTTCCAACTTTCTATTCTCGAAATTCATTAGCAGCTAATTTTATCGATAGCCACACCACTATACATATAATTATCATATTATACACTACTACATTAATGAACTCTACGTTGTTTTTTATTGTAAAGTCCAATAACAAACAATGTTAATTGAGTTTAGTAGTGTATATAACAATTTCTTTGACTTCCAAGTGTGTTGTGACTAAATAGTAGAATTAACTACCAAAATGAATTTCAAAAATAAAATGTTGGAAGAGAAAAATAGGCAATCATTAGATATGGAGTGCGTGGAGGAGGACAAACTTATACTGATCATTTCCTTATCAAATTTCCTTTCTTCACCTAATGTCACAATCAATCGTGGTCTAGATAGAAGGGATGACCTACCATAAATTCAATCATATAATGTGTAGAAGGGTCATATGTAGATGGTGTGAAACGATGATTACAAACATGATAATTTTTCATCTACTAGGCCATTTTGAGATGATGATTACAAACTAGTGCTAGCCCATTAAAGGTTATAATCATTGGTGCCTAATGTGGGGTGGACAATTTAAATCAAGTTCGTATTAAAGTACAATTTAGCTCATTTTATTCAAGGTTAGTTAGAAGAATTAGCTATTGGTTTCTACCTTCAATTTCCTCTGAAAATGAATGTGTACATGCTTTTGAGAGACATTAGAGACATTAGAGGAACAAGGTCCAAATTTTTGATGAAAATGTGCTATGAAAGTAAAGGGTTTTAAAGGCAAGCATGTACAAGGAATAGTTGAGCCAAATGTTCTTCAAGAAGGGCCTAATTATTTGGGTCTTGGTTATGGAAAACATGGAAAATTCTCCAAAGCCAAGGAGGCTTGTGAGGTTTGTGTTCATGATGAATGGAACATGTACATAGTTTACCTTAAAGTTGTTGTGTTTTACAAATATTAAAAAATGAAGAACTTCTATTTAGATCCATTCCAGAGATTGACTGCAGGGGCATTTACTAGATATGTCACCTTTCATAAAAGATGAGATCCAGAGGCTACCTGGCCCTTTACAGACTCTGCCTATAGAACTTGTAGAAGTAAACACTAGAGGCATTAACAATATCAAAGAACTAGACATGGAAATGTGTCTCTTTCTCTACGCAAAAAAATAATTCTTGAGGTAGTTAATCTTCATAGACAGGTCATCAAGCAAGTCAATGTGATCATCCCTCCTTCCCTCCCTTCTAAAATAATTATGTTTTGCGGGTCAGAAAGCCAAAATATGGAGACAATTATCACCAAATCCAACGTACGATTATGCATGATGGAGAATATCTAGCGCTTTCCCTCGTTAAATATATTAACAAGGGAAAGCGCTAGAGATTCTCCATCATGCATAATCGTACGTTGATGCTTATAGAGTGAAAAAACTAAAAGAATCAACTTGTAGGGTCATTTTAATGGGGGGTGGAGAATTCCCGGGTCTTTGCAAATTCAAAGTATGGTGCATGTTGCATGAAGCAAGATGTTGAAAGTAGAGTTATGTTAGACACACATAAATGCAACAAATATGGAAATTTGTACATGAGCTCTATTATTTGACTTAAGAGTCAGTTGTTTGAATTTAGGCATGTTTTGTCAACTTGTGTTTGGTTGATGGTTTTGTACACCAATATGTAAGAGTACACGGACATATTCACATGATGTGAATTTTTTGTTTCTTTGAAGGAGAAAAATGACGTGTTTTCAGTTTGATGGTTTTGCTTGTGACAAGACGTCACAAGATTTTGCGTAGGTCCACTCTTTAGCGAGAGCCTCATGATTACAACCTAACCGTGAGAATCAAATGGGAGTGCATCCTTATTTTGAAAACAAGTAGGATTCTAAGCTACCTAGGACTCAAACCATCATTTTTAAATTTGAAATATAATGGTGTTGTTTGAATGCCTGAATCCACAACCCTAACACATGAAATCACTAATCTAATTACACATGAAATAAATAGTTATTTTCTTCAAAATTAAAAATATAACTAAAAACTAAATTCATAATAGTTGAAAGAAAAAGAAGCGCCATTGAAATGGTTTGCTGACAAATGGTTAGATTTCTTATCCAATTAAGGCCTAGCATGTATTTTGATGTTTCATTAATTTCTTTGCAAATTCAAAGTATCCAGTGCATGTTGCATGAAGCAAGATGTTGAAAGTATATGAGCTCTATTATTTGTCTTCAGAGTCAGTTGTTTGAAGAGGCATGTTTTGTCAACTTGTTTGGTTGATGGTTTTGTACACCAATATGTAAGAGTACATGGACATATTCACATGATGTGAATTTTTTTTTCTTGGAAGGAGAAAATGATGTGTTTTCAGTTTGATGGTTTTGTTTGTGACAAGACGTCACAAGATTTTGCGAAGGTCCACTCTTGAGCGAGAGCCTCATGATTACAACCTATCTGTGAGAATCAAATGGGAGTGCATCCTTATTTTGAAGGAGAAATTTGAATAGGCTTTAGGAAATTTAATTTCAAGTCATTTAATTTCACTAGAAATAATTCAGAGGTACATGATATGAATAGTATTTAGGAAGAACAATAGTCCCTCATGGAATATGAAGAAAGTAGCCACTTCATTTTGTATATATGCATGCTTTGAGTTACTTCTCAAAAAATTTCAAAACATGTGTATTTATTACTCTACCCATCCCGATTTTCATAGGATCCATAGCACATACATTTCTATATGCACCCTAGTTGTTGTAAGGCTTAATTATTTCATCACTTTCAAAGGAATTACATCAGTTGTTTCTCCTAAATCTAGCATATAGTTGTGTAATAATATTTTATTTATAAATAGGAATATATGAAAATGTTTATGAATTACATTTTTATTCCCTTGATTCATCTTTTATAACTCTATAGGATAATCCTTAAAAGTAGGGTCATCTACTTCATCAAATTTTAAGAACTTCTTAACCTCATATCTTTATTTCATATTTGCATAACTTCCACAAATGGGATAGAAACAAGATATTTTCCAAGTGTTGAAGTAAACCAACATTAATTTCATTGTACACTCTTTATATAGGTATGGTTGAATGTTGTACATCTGGTACATAGATCAATTTGTTGTTTTCATTGTTTACTCTTAGAAATTATATGAAGTGGGAGCGAAGAGTTGGTTTCTTCCTAGGTTGGCTTACATTTCCTTTAATATGTGATCCATGCCTTTCTCTAATTCATATTTTTATCTCTTGTATTAATTATGTTATTCTTTCTATGTATTGTTCAAGTACAAGGGGGTGAAATAATTTCTTATCATTTTCTAAGTGGTGAGGTCGTTTGAATCTCTAATAGTTGTGTTGGTGTGGTGGGAAACTATCAAACTGTATAGCTCATAGAGAAACAAATTCTAAAATAGAAATTAATATTAAGATATGGAATAAGTAGATACTTTATAGCCATAGATATGTTGTATTGTACGGTTACACATTCTGTACTAACTATAGACAAATAATTCAGAACTGAAACTAAGGTAGACAAACATATCTCTAAAATGTATATTTATGCTAAAAGTAGAAATTCAAAGCATCTTTGCAGAGAGAAAACATTCTAATATTTGATACTGAATTACATCTGAGCAACAGTTAGTTATACATGAATGAAAATAAAAAGTACAGTATTGTAAATAGTTACTAGTCCATAATAGAGATGGCTGACGGATAAATAAAGGTATCGCATAGTTAAGAAATATTCATATACTGTCGTATATTTGGATGTAACAAATTATGATCTAAAATATATGCAGGAAATAGTATGTGCATAATTTCAAGATGCATTCAGGACATGTTACTGTGGAAAAAACACTGACTATAAATAAGTCATGGTATAGAAAATATAAAATATCTTCATTTAAACCAAATAGAGCCTTATATTTAGAAGCTAGAAACATATTTCTAAACTGTCCAGCCCTAACAGTTATAGGATTACATATAATCTATTTATAATAAATAAAATTACAATGAAACACTCTGTCTCCTTTTCACAAATTTGTAATAGTTCTTAGAAATTCTACGCAGAACTACATGTAAGAAAACCAGTAGGTGTCCAACCAACCTCTGAAAAGAAATAGCCCTGTATTTTGAGGGACGAAATAAAGATATAAAACGTGTACCAATCCCAATGGGAATAATATTGAAATTTTACTTGAAATCAACAGAATCAGATTCTGATATAGAAGGGTTTGAAATAAACATGATTAAATATAAAAATTTATGTAGCAAATTGGTGCAGAAGCAGTATATGACAGATTACTGGAAATCAGTGAAAACGTTACAATAGCATCGCAGAGCCTAAGAAGTACACATATGGTGGAGATATATATACACATATATTGCGTACAAGGGGAAAACTTATTCGTTTACATAGTTGTCAAAAAGTAATAATATTCTAGCAAACGATAAAGTAACCAGAGAGAAAAAGGGCTTGGGACTTCAACCACATGGATGTGTTGAAATCCAGGAACCATGACGCAACAAACCCAAACGAAAAGGGAAAAATAAAGAATAACATACTTAAAAACATACTAAGTCAGTTATGTATGCTAATAGTCTTAAGAGAAGCCAACGATAGAAATAAAAAATGCAATAGCAGAAGTCTGAGGATTGTTCCACCATTCACCGGGGTTCAGAAAATGCGGTGATAAAATGAAAACATAGACAAGTTCCGAAATTCAACAACACCCTATTTAAAATAAAATTGGAATAGGTAGAAAATATGGAAATTTCATTTCACATTTCAGAATTTACGCCTATTTCTGAAGGGATACTATGGCGTGGGTAACAGAACGTACCCGGCTGATTTTAACTGTGGCGCCCCTAACGACGATGAGCAGAACCTCGACCAGATGCGGCAGAACCTCGACCAGATGCGACCAGATGTGGCAGAACCTCGACCAGATGCGACCAGATGCGGCAGAACCTCGACCAGATGCGGCAGAACCTCGACAAGGCAGAACCTCGACGACAGAACAGAAATTCGCGCGAAAACAATGAAAACAGTAAACTGATACCCTTCGCGGGCGATTTATTTATAAAAACGTAGTTCGGCCGAACCTACAAGTTCGGCCGAACTTTCAACTGAGTTCGGCCGAACTACCATTGCCAGTTTTCCAAACCTCCGGCAAAAATTCTGTTTGCTGGGCCGTCACTGTGCCGTCAATATAAACGGACTCAAAAGTTCGGCCGAACGTACTAAAACAGTTCGGCCGAACTATTATAAAGTTCGGCCGAACTTTATAAAATGTTCGGCCGAACTATTGCCGAAAAAAAAATTTTTCCCCCGATTCTCACAAAAGTGTAACCCAGCTTCACGTTTTCGCCCAATGATAACTCTTTTTAAGAAATTAAATAGAGTTAGAATAAAACATCGCATTCATAATTCTATATATCATTTGCATATACTATGATAGGTGAATATTACTATATCTTCAGAAATGATATGATAAAGAAATATTTGAGAAAACAAGCATTTATAAATGATAACAAATTTCAAAGAGAATACTTCATAACATAAATAAAATAACATTAAATCGATAGAAATACTAGATTCATTTAGATATTTTCTTGATGCAATTCGATATCCAAGTCATGCGCTTTAAATTCATCAGGTTCATGCTCAAACTTGGAAATTTGAACCTGAGTTGTGAAATTGAAAGCTACTTTATTTGGATCATATTGCCTTCCTGGGACAGATGCAAGCTTAAGATATCTTATTTTAATGACTTCATTTTCAGCATGCTTAAAATCATTTAGGGTATAGGTTCCACAATGGAAAGGGAAGGTTGGCCACATCAATTTTTTGGAATTCTTTAAAGACCTAGACTTTCCTCTTTCTGAAAACTGATAAGATATTTCTTGAGCTAAAAGTTTATCTGGGACATAAAGGGGCAAGATATGGGGTTCAAAAATGCTTCAAAAAATTCTAATATAGGTAAAATTTTCCTCTCCAAACCAATTGCCGATTAGGGATATATCAAGCTTTGATTTGTCAGAGAGCCGAGGGGGAAATTGATTATCTGGTAAAAGGGTAACATAAAGCCATGGCATATTTTATATACATGGTTCTTGAAATGAACCTTACACAAGAGTTTATGGTAAATGTGACTCATAACAGGTTCCTGTGAAGTCCATTTCCAACCCAGAATAGGGAATTCGGAATTAAAACACAAAGCATCTAAGATATAGGCACATAAATGAAATGGGGGGGTATTTCCACTATGTTTATCCTTTCTATATTCTAGAATTCTTTTAGCGATCTTATCATAAAGGATAACCGACCAATCCATAATCTCAGAATTTATAGCAGAATGAATAAGGGGTACCATATGAATTGAAAACCTCGCAGAATTGTCATTCCCAAAGAGTCTACACATCATTGTAGCAACATAGCAATATGGGGGTGCAAGAGACTCCATGGAGTACATAACTGATGCTTCATTTTTATGTTTCTCTGGAGCTCATCTCCATTCCTTAATAGGGTTCGATTTAACTTCATTGCTAGTGGTGAATTCTTTAATAAAGGGTTTGTTATAGATATTTTGAGGTTCCGGAAAATGGTGCATTGCTTTTATATATTCTGCTCCAAAATACTCAAAACTTGTTCCCGCAGCTGAGAAAATTTTTATGTTTGTGATGGTGGTATTGTCTATCACCCATCGTATTATATCATAATGTGATAACATATTCGCCTGAGCTGCCATTCTATGCAGAAAAGAATTTGCAAGTTATTTGAGAGGAATTTCATCATCAGAATATGAGTCTTCACTTTACCACTGTAACAGTAGGTTTTTTCTTCTTCAAGAAAGATATAAATGTCTTCACGGGGAAGCTTCCCGAGACCTTGGCATGCAGTATCTGTAACCAGCTTTATTTTAGTTGGTTTTTCTTTTGGTATTGTGGGAGTGTCAGCAGTATTTGCGACGACAGTAGTTCTTGCTTTCTTAAACTTCTTAGACATCTTTTTGTCTGGTATTATTTTGCTAGTTCGGTGAATGATAGGGTTTGATGTTCTATTTCTTTGCAAATGAGGAAAACCTTTCAGACGCGGGAAGGAATAACTTAATGAAAATAACTTATGCGAAAATATTTTATTAATGATCAAAATTGATTAACTCCGTATTAAACTTAAATGCCCTCCATGAGAGTCACATTCACGCATTCATATTAGAATCAATCACCATTATTCGTTTGATTTTATAATTAATGATAATTATACAATCGGAGATCAGTGATATTGAAATGTTAATATAAAAATTTCCTTTTGAATTTTCTTATTGCGATTGATCAATAATAATATATGCGCAGTGCAAGCAGCGATAAATACAAACTGACTATTCATCACATCGGAGGTTTTTGAAAAGGAATAAAATAACATCTCATATTTTCCTCCGATTTGCGATTGCGATGATAGTATATCACATTGGATATTTCTAAAGGAATTAAGTTGTAAATGATTTTCGCCGAAATGCGATTGCGATGATGGTGGGGTCCATTGCATCGGAAAAAGTGATGTTTCTTCTCCAAAATGCGATTGCTATAAATCACATAGCATCGGATTTTATGAAATAAACCGAATGAAGGGTATCATTTTCGAAATGCGATTGCGATAGGTTACATCGCATCAGAGTTTTGCAAAACAAAAGTGAAACCTTAAGACCCTACCGATTTGTGATTGCGATTTACTTTATCTCATCGGACTTTTTTAGCATGAATACTTCTATGCTTTGTGCCGATGCGATATAAGACTTGATAGTTCATCGGATCAAAAAAATTCAATGTCACATTTTTTCACTTGTATTATATATATGCGATATACGATATATGACTTTTAAACAATGAATCTTTTTTATTGTTTTATTTAAAATAATCGGATTTCCTCAAAGTATTTTATTTTTATCTTTAGAAAAAGGGGACCTATTTCTAAAAAAAAATTATTCTAAAAATATGAATGGGGAGGGTTGTTGTACCGTACAACAATTGGTGATTCACTGGAAGAAACAATTATCTCTGAAAAAATGAACACTATAGCTTAATTAAGTAAAAAAATTTAAAGATAATGAAAACTATCTAAGAGAAATTTAAATAAAATCTAACTTTGAAGAAGAATACAAATCACTTACAATTTATTTCTAATTCCTCAAAAATAAAAACATTTTTGGGTTTTCTCAAGCCTTGATTGGTTTATAATAATAAAGTAAGGGGCCTTTCCAATTTTAGCTTTTGTAATATAGTCTATTGTCATAGGCATTGCCTCTACTGCATGCAAACGTTTATAATCTCGACAGGGTTACCTTTTAACCATAAACCATTCATTGTCCCATCCAACTAAGATCATGAATTTTTAAAAGATAAATTCATAAGACATATTATCTCATGTTTTTCTCTTTTATTTATTTTTTAATTTAACAACCATTGTTCTGGTTTGGTATCCAGTTAATAACAATGCCAGTCACTAGTTGTAATTAAACTGAAAAAGATGGCTCGTGATGAGACCCCTTGTCTTATAATTATAAGCCATTACCCTGTTTTGGTATGCAGTGTTGGTAATGTCAGTTTTATTACTTCTTATGATCATGGTAACCATGTTCGTGATGAGACCTCTTATCTCTTAATTTTTTTTTACATATAATTTCTTAGAATTACATTCTAAAAAATCACAACCTTAATGGATGGGATGAAATGATTTTTCTTCTTAAGAATCAATGGATGACAATTTTTTAGAGTTTTGAATGCAAAAGCTTGAAAAAGTCTTTACGTTTTATTGATAACCTTTCTCTGCTCAATAAACTTGTAATGATTTACAATTTTCTCAAGGTTTGAAAAACTTTTTGCAAATGTTTTTAAACAAATTTCTAAAGTTTAATATTTTATTTTTAACTACCCAAAAATTGTAATCATTTCCTTAAAATTTCTTATTTACGCAAAATAAGTATTTATAATATTTTCTCGAAGATATTTTCAAATAGTAAAAATCCAATTAAAGACTATTAACAATCTTATTTACAAAATAAACAAAATTGCAGAAAGGAATATGTATAAGTAAGAAGGGGTTACCTCCTTAAGAAAATAATTTTTTCAAGACAAGCCCATTCACAGGAAGAGATTCTCTCTTTCCTGATAAGTCTTACAATATGAACGTTGATGAGCTTATATTTTCAGCAATCTGAAATGGTCCAAGCAACATTTTTTGAAATTTGGTATGCTTACCCTTATCTTCATGTGCTTTGTCCCATTTCAGAACAATATCACCAATTTGCAAAGTTTTGGATCCGGTAGAACTTGAATCAAAAGAAGATTTTACAAGTTGTTGGGGTTTAGCATGAATGCTTTTTTCTTTCTCTATCTTCTTCTAACTTAAGAATCTGATCAAATCTCAACTGAATAGATGATGAAGGATTCTCTTCAATAAATTTAACTAGGGCTAATGATGAAATAACTAGATTTGATGGTATCACAGCTTCTTTTCCATAAACCAAATTAAAAGGTGAAGTACCTATTGAAGCTTTATGAGTAATACGATCAACCCATAGTGCAAAAATTAAAGACTTATGCCAATTCTTTTGATTCTGATCAATGGTATTTTCTATGATTTTGATGAGATTTTTATTAGTAGATTCAACTAAACCATTACCTTGTGGATAATAATTTGCTAAATATTTTAAATTGAAACCTCTTTTAATTGAAAATTCCATTATACTATTTCCAAAGAAATAATATGCATTATCAAAAACAAGAGCGTTAGGTACACCAAACCTGGTAATGATGAATTGATCAATGAATTCAATGATTGCATTAGAATTGGCTACCTTTAAAGTAACTGCTTCTACCCACTTTGTGAAGTAATCCGTTAATGTAAGGATGTATCTGTGTTGTTTAGAAGAGTGTGGTACTATTTCTTCAATAATATCAATCCCCCATTCCTCAAATGTTTACTTGATGTTTACTGGTTGTAAATGAAAAGTTGACTTCCTTTGTCTTCCACTAGCAGTTTGACAAGTCTCGAACTTCCTTACATAATCATGTGTATCCTTAAAAACGGTAGGCCAATAATATCTAGCATGGATTATTTTGTGAGTTGTGGTATCACCTTCAAAATGTCCACCTACTAGTCCATCATGTAATTCCTGCAATACCTTTTTTGCTTCAGTTTTTTCAAGACATCTTAATAGAATTGAATCATAATTTCTTCTGAATAACACATCATTAATTATTTCATAGTGTTTAGCCTTTAATCTTAAAGCACACTTGTTCTTATAGCTAATATTAGAAGGAGCATACCCATCTTTAAAATAAAAGATTAGATCAACATATTGAGATTTAGAATCTATAACACTTATCTGATTTACTTGAACAACTTTATCTTGATTTCGATTTTCTCGTATGCTGTCAGCTCCTGCTAACAATCTGCAAAAACCTTGTCCTCTAAAAATTTTGGCTGGCTTAATATCAATATCATACTCCTGTAAAGCTATTACCCAATTAGCTCTCTTTTCTCCTACTTCCTTTTGAATTAACAATTGTCTCACTGCAGAGAATGGGACGATAATTTTTGTATGTGTCTTTAAGAGAAAAGGTCTAAAATGTTTGATTGATTTAAACACAGCGAAGGCTTGTTTTTCTACATCAGAATAATTAAGCTGAGCTCCTTGTAGATTTGAGCTAAAGAAAGAAATTGGTGCTTCTATTTGTTGATCATTGAGTTGTGTTAAAACAACAACATAGGATGTTTCAGTGGCCAATGTATACAGAATAATTTTTTTAGAAAAATCAGGAGTATTCAATGCAGGTGCATTAATGATTACCTTTTTTATTGCATCAAAGGCTTCCTTTTCTTTATATCCCCATTTGAATACTAAATTTTTCTTAATCATATTCTACAAAGGGAAAACTATTTGAGAAAAATCAGGAATGAATATTTTTACAAAATTTATTTGCCCTAGAAATGATTGCATGGATTTTTTATTATTTGGTAAAGAAATATCAGAAATTTCTTTTACTCTGTCAGGGTCAATATATATACCATATTTTGACACAACAAATCCTAAGAGTTTTCCTTCATTGAGAGCAAAGAAGGATTTCTTTTGATTTAAATAAATACCAAACCATCTACATCTTTCAAATATCTGTTTCAAATCATGCAGATGATTGGCTCTTTTCTTTGAAAATACTGTTATGTCATCAAGATAGATAACAACTAATCTATTAATTAGACCCTTAATTTCTATATCCATGGCTCTCTGGAAAGTAGCTCCTACATATATTAAACCAAAATGCATTTTTTTGGTAAGCATAAGTTCCCCATTTGGTTCTAAAAGTAGTTTTCAGCCTATCATCTGTATGTACCAATATTTGGTTATAGCTTGGAAAACCATCAAGAAAAGACATGAGTTCAGAACGAGCTACCTTTTCAAGTATTTGTTCCATCGTTGGTAATGGGAAGTTATCTTTTTGACATGTCTTGTTTAAATTTCTAAAATCAATGCAGACTCTAATATCTCCATTCTTCCTTCTGACCGGTACCATGTTGGAGACCCAATTAGAATGTCTTACACGAACAATGATTTTGGCCTTCAAAAGTTTATTGAGTTCTACTTTGATTTGAATTTCCAGATTGGGATGAATTTTTCTTAACTCCTGTTGAACAGGTTTCACATTAGAAAGCATTGGAATTGTATGTTGAATGACAGAAGTGTCATAAGTTTTGAAGTCCTCATAATTCCAAGCAAAAACATTTTTATACCTATTCAGAAGCTTGATGAAAGCGATCCTTTCCTCTGAAGTTAACTCGAGTCCTAGATTAACATTTTGAGGTTTAGACTAAGCACCAAGGTTTACTAATTCAAACTTCAAAGTAGAACTTTGAAGTTTAGCATTAGTAACTTTCTTGAATCTATGTTTTATATCATATAGATCATCAAGTCTAACTACAGATTTGGGAATAGAATTTTCATTACTTTTTTAGGTGTGTTGAAGATCATGATCATTTTCATCAATTATTTGTTCATCATAAGATTTCTTTGAAGTCAAGAAATTCAAGATATCCTCATCATGATAAAATACTCTCCAGTTTGTGATATTATCGAGAATAGATGGTCGAAAGATTAATTCGATTGAAAAACTATCTGGACTGTAATATTTAGCTGGGAGGATCTTGGATGCAACATTAGCTAACAAATCAGCTAATGTGTTTTGAGTTCTAGGGATAGAAAAGATGTTGATTGCTAAAAATTGAGTGGTAAGATCTTTGACAAGGGATTTATAATGTTTAAGGTAATCTGGAAGACAATGTATAGTGTTTCTTACTTGTCTGATAACAATTTTAGAATCACCATACATTTTTAGGTACTTAACATTTAACCCTATTGCTTTATAAAGCCCTTGGATCAAGGCCTCATATTTTGCAGTATTATTTGTACACTCAAATTCTAAACTACATGAAAGCATAGATTTCTCCCCATCTAGATCAACTAGAATGCATCATGCCCCCGCACCATCACTAGATTTTTATCCCTCGAAATAAAAAGACCAAAATAAAGACTTATTTACAGGTTTATTTACATATGAATTAGAAACATTAAAAATTCTTGAAGAATCAGTTTGTGAAAAATTTTCAATTTGCGAAATAAAAATATTTACAGAAAAAGGTGATTGCGGTGCTGTGAAATTTCCAAGGAATGATTCAGCAAAATAACCTCCAAGAATGTTGTTATTAAAAACTACAGGTTCATTTTCTTGTTCAAATTCTGTCACATTATGCATCATGTGTTTTTATCGCTCAACTTTGATTTGATTTGGTTTCCCTTTGTGAGGAAGCGACATGTGAGAATAATTAGTGGCGATGTAACCATTAAGATTTGCAGACCAATCTCTGCTTAAGACTAATCCATAAAACTCAGGAATATCTGCAATCAGAATATCAATTCTCTGGACTATCCTAGGATTAGAGGCTAACCTAATGGTGACTGAATTATTTTATCCCACAACTTGCACTTTAGTCTGATCTAACGGAATAATTGAACCACAGATTTCTTGGGTTCGATGTTTAATTTTGAGCAGACTGAAGTAGGAATTATTTTATATGATGCTCCTAAATCTATTAAAAAATTATGCAAATTCTTATTATAAATTTCATAAGTCAAAAGAAAAGGAGGTGTCTGAGAATTTGATATTTCTCCAATAATAACAGTAGCAGTAGCATCTATTTTTTCTGGTGGCTTACCTAATCCTTTGGCTGCGCAACAACACCACTTGGTAGAGGAGTAATAGGTGTTGCATTTAATTATTTCAATAACAGCTTCTGTTGATATTTAAGTTTGCGGAGTTCATGTAGAGAGATATTCGCTCTGGTTTTCTTCATTTCTTAAACAATGTTATAATCCATAGGATCTGATACCACCAAAGTCTTAGATGTTGTTGTAGGAGGATTAGAAGATGATGGTTGATTTTGAGTAGGAAAAGAGGAATTTTTCTTTATAGGGGTTTTGTCTTTAGTATTCGAAGTTGATATTTTCTTCTTTGGAACTGTTTGGAGACGCTCTGCTATAGATTTACTTCTTGTACTTACTGGCATGGCTTCTTGTTCTTTTTCACTGTCTGAATTAGGAAGAATGAAATCCCACATCCCATGTAATTCAGATATTTCTTCTTCTTCATCTTCTTCCAATAACAAAGGTGTATCATCTTCTTCATCTTCTTCTAGATCAGACTTTTCATTGGAGATTGAATTGGGTGGCTTTGATTCAGTAGTTTGATTTCTTTTGAAATTTCTGAATGGCCTTTTGGTAGAAGTTTCTGCCACTTGCTTTTTAATCTCAACCATCTCATTAGACATAGTTTTGAGAACTTTTTGTAATCCTTCCATATCATATGGATCTCTCGGTGTTTTCTTCTTTGAATCATCCTTAAAGCTGATTTTTTTGGATTTTATATCTTCAATAGCATTCTTCTTAACCAAAGAAATAATTTTTCTTTCAACTGCAATTGCTTCTTTGATGTTTTTAGCCAAAGTAGGTTTAGCAGCTCTATCAATAAGAATTGCTATATTTGAAGGCAAATCTGTTATATATCATTCACTCCGGACTTGATCATTGGGCTTCAATGTTGTATTTATTTTATTCAAAATTTTATTGAATTGGGAATTAAAATCTTTGATGGGTTCTTTGGGTTCTGTCCTCAAATTGGAGAGATCATTGATTAGTGTAGCTATTGATCTATCATCTCCAAATTTGGTTAAGAAATGTTCTTGGAAAATATCCCAACTTGTAATAGATCATGAAGGTAATGAAAAATACCAGGATCGTGCTGCCCCTTGCAAAGTATAGGGAAATAACCTGAAAATGACATCTTCATGTTCTACTGCATTTAAATTTACAGCAAGCATAAAGTTATTGATGTGTTCTTCAACTTGTATGTTAACGTTAGGACTAAATTTTGGCAGCCATTTTTCAGGATGATCTAGTAAATCATGTAAAGGTGCAGGCATTGCAATGGCCCCTGGACTAGCCCATGGTCTCTATGCCATTGTTGTGATAACGGTTGAAGGACTAGAAGAGACAACTAGTGTTTGAGAAGATGATGTTGGGATAATTTTACTCTTCTGGGTTTGAGTTTGGGAAGAAAATGTAGTTTGCGATGAAGAAATAATATCACTATATGATCCCGATGGGGTTTTTCTGGTCTTAACTTGACTCGATAAAGGAAATTCCTTAGGAGGAATACCAATTTTTTCACTTTCTGACCTAGTGAGAGGTCTGGAAGAAACAAATTGTGAAGTAACAATACCTTTGGATAATTCAGACTCTTCTAATGATAATGAGAACCCTTGGAGTTTATGAACTAAAGCGTGTATTTTAGGGGACTGAAGAGGTTGACAGATCTAAAGTTTTGGTAGTGGGTGTATTAATGTTCTTCTCAATTTCTTCCCTAGTGATTTGAGATGTAGAGGAAATTGAAGAAGGTGATGAGGGTGAATTGCTCTTAGAATGGCCTATAGATTTTAATTTAATTTCCATTCATAGCTTGGCCCTCCTTCTAGCACCAATTATGTTGAAGCCTTGAAAATCGCTGCAACAACATTGGGGATAACCACCCAGTTCGGACCTTAGGACGACTCCTTTTCCGTTTGTTGTGGTGGCTCCGACTGGATTTATAGGACCAGTTTCCTAATAATAAATGGATTGGTGATGGATTATTTGTGTAAATGGATAATGGAACAAACTAACTAAACTATTCTATCTAAATTAATCTAGAACTTACAAATAATTCTAAAACTAACCTAGGTTTTAGATATGAATACGACTTAAAGATTGTTTCAATTAAGCAAATAACCATGAAAATGTATTACTATTTAATGGAAAGATGCAGTATCATATAATGATAACTCTATTTAAGCAATTAAACAGAGTTAGAATAACACATTGCATTCATAATTCTATATATAATTTGCATATACTATGATAGGTGAATATTTCTATATCTTCAGAAATGATATGATAAAGAAATATTTGAGAAAACAAGCATATAAAAATGATAGAAAATTTCAAAGATAATACTTCATAACATAAAGAAAATAATAGTAAATCGATTGAAATACCAGATTCATTTAGATATTTTCTTGATGCAATTCGATATCCAGATTCTGCACTTTAACTTAGAATAACCTCCAAGGTACAGAAATGCAACTCTTAAAGATAATTCACCATAAATCACAGGATGTGATCCTTTATAAAAATAAAATAGTCAATGGAGTACAGAAATGTATGATCCAAGCCAAAATATTAAAAATTCGGGACCCCTTTCTAAATGCATGAAAGGGGTTTAAATAGGAAATTAACAAAACAAATTATCTATAACTTATGCTAGAAACTATCATCGGAGATCCGGGAAAAGACTTGCGATATCAAATAAAACAGATTCATTGAATTTCTTCTATATTTAATGTGTCGAGGTGGCATATTTTAAGCATATCTTTAACTTCGATTGGATGACTCAACCTCGAATGCAACTAACTAGTGTACGTGGCATCAGATAGCTCTGGAATGATGTAATTTATGGTATTAGAAAGGAATTTTATTGCCATCTACTGACTTTGTGGTTTGATCAAATATGTCCATAGGACATCCCATGTAGTTTCCTGTATTTTGTTGATCTTTTGATTCTTGTTGTTTATTTCCTGCTTCCATCTGTTATCAGTTTCTTTCATCCTTGGAAATTTACCTGGAGCACAATCTGAAATTAAATTAGTATCATATAAGCTATCATTTACTAATTGTGTCAGATTGTTCATTATGGCTCTGGATCTTGAGGTAGCACGTTCTTCTTTAATCAATTGTGTATCACATTCAACAAACAAAATTTCTTTATGTCTTTCTTCGATCCTGGGAAGATTTACCTTCTTTCCTTGTTCTGAGTCCTGCCATGAAATAAATTCTGATATCTTATCATCTACATTCTCAAATTCAATTATGGTACTGACTGATTCATCAATGAGGGAAGATGTTATTTCACATAAAGGTTCATCTTGTGCAATTTTTGAACACAGATCATCCAACTGCTGAGACAATAATTTACTTTTTTCGAGAGCTTCTGTTCTAAATTGGTCAATTTTAGGATAATCTTTAAATTTATCCAATCTTGCTTGAAATATTTTTTCTTACTCTGCTTTGGAAGTTTTCTCATTTTGCAGCAGGGTCTATATTTTGGACACTTTTTCAGACAATTGTTGTTGTTTATTCAAGGCTTGCTGATCAAGCTTCTTCTTTTCAATACTCAGTTGTTCTTCCAATTGTTTGGCTTTGAGTCTTTATTCTTCTAACTGCTACTCCAACTGCAATATTCTTTATTGATCACTTGTTGTTTTATCTTCTAGCAATGCTATATGTATGTCTTTTTGCTTTATCATTTGATTGACTTCAACAGCTTTATCCATAGTGGCTACACTATAGGCACCTACATATTGTGATAATTTGGTAAGATCCTCTGAAGGATTTACCTCAGTATTCTTCCATAAAACATTCATTAACTCAACTTGTGAAGTTGAAAATGGTCCTTGACCTACCTTCCTTCTCTTCCTTTGTTTTCTAAAAACAACCCTATGCTTAGGACTGTAAAAGATATCCAGAGGAGGGATGTCTTCAAATCTCAACACAAATTCTTTTGATGGATGTTCAGGAAAGATCTCCATATCTTGATCATTCAGATTTTCAACTTGAGGATTATTTTGTTCCCCAATTTGCTGAGTGAATTGTTCATATTGACTTAGCAAATGGGGAGTAACAATAATTTCACCAAAATTCACCACTTTGTCCATGGTTTTTTCTCTTTCAAGCTGATCATATGGATTTTTACCTATATCTTCTTTTTCAGTCTCGAAATTAGCCTTGCTACCAATATTTTCTTTTTCTGTTTGCACATTGGGCTTGCTGCTTGTAATCTCCTTTTCTGTTTGCACATCAATTTTTCTATTAAACACTTATTTTCCTGCTTTGCTAGTTGTATCTTCCTTTTTCTTCTGTTCTATTTCCATACTTTCATTTTCTTGTAAAGGAATCCTTAGCTGGTCAAGAGGAACTTTCAGTAATCTCTGAATTCTGAATTTCATGAATTTATTCATATCTTCTTATTGAAACTTAGATTTAGCCAAGTCATCAACTTGGGAGAATTTCTCAATTGAAACAAATAAATCATCAAATTCATCAGGTCATGCTCAAACCTGGCAATTTGAACCTGAGTTGTGAAATCAAAAGCTACTTTATTTGGATCATATTGCCTGCCTGGGACAGATGCAAGCTTAAGATCTCTTATTTTAAGGACTTCCTTTTGATCATGCTTAAAATCATTTAGGGTTTAGGTTCCAAAATGGAAAGGGATGGTTGGCCACATCAATTTTTTGGAATTCTTTAAAGCCCTAGACATTCCTCTTTCTATCAACTGATAATATATTTCTTGAGCTAAAAGTTATCAGGGACATAAAGGGGCAAGATATGGGGTTCAACAATGCTTTCAAAAAATCTAATATAGGTAAACTTTTCCTCTCCAAACCAATTTCCGATTAGGGATATATCAAGCTTTTATTTTTCAGAGAGCCGAGGAGGAAATTGATTAAAAATGATCTGGTAAATGGGTAATATAAAGCCATGGCAGATTCTATATACATGGTTCTTGAAATGAACCTTCCGTAAGAGTTTACGGTGAATGTAAATCGAAATAGGTTCCGATGAGGTCCATTTCCAACCCAGAATAGGGAATTCAGAATTAAAACACAAAGAATCTAAGATATAGGCATAGAAATGAAATGGGGGGGTATTTCCACTATTTTTATCCTTTCTATATTCCAAAATTCTGTTAGCGATCTTATCAGAAAGGATAACTGACCAATCCATAATCTCAGAATATATAGCAGCATGAATAAGGGGTAACATGTGAATTGAAAACCTCATAGAATTGTCATTAGCAAAGAGTCTACACATCATTGCAGCAGCATAGCAATACTGGGGTGCAAGAAACTCCATGGAGTACATACCTGATGCTTCATTTTTATGTTTCTCTGGAGCTCGTCTCCATTCCCAAAGAGGGTTTGATTGAACTTCATTGCTAGCGGTGAAATATTTAATAAAGGCTTTCTTATAGATCCTTTGAGGGTCTGGAAAATGGTACATTGCTTTTATATCTTCTGCTCCAAAAGACCTGGAACTTGTTCCTAAAGCTGAGACAAATTTTCTGTTTTTGATGGTGGTATTGTCTATCACCGATCGTATTATATCATAATATGAGAGCATATTCTCCTGAGCTGCGATTCTAAGAAGAAAATAATTTGCAAGTTCTTTGAGAGGACTTTTAGCATCAGAATCTGAGTCTTCATCTGATACTATCACCTTTACCACTATAACAATAGGTTTTTCTACTTCAAACAAGTTATAAACATCTTCCGAGGAATGCTTCCTGAGACCTTGGCATGCAGTATCTATAACCAACTTGATTTTAGCTGGTTTTTTTTTTGGTATTGTGGGAGTGTTAGCAGTCTTTGCAGCTGCAGCAGTTCTTTCTTTATTAAACTTCTTAGACATGTTTTCGTCTGGTATTGTTTTGCTAGTTCGGTGAATGAGAGGGTTTGATGTTCTATTGCTCTGCAAATGATGAAAACCTTTCAAACATGGGAAGGAATGAAGTAATGAAAATAACTTATGCGAAAAGATTTTATTAATGATCAAAATTGATTAACTCCATATTAAACTTAAATACCCTCCATGAGAGTCACATTCACGCATTCATATTAGAATCAATCACCATAATTAATTTTATTTTCTAATTAATGATGATTGTACAATCAGAGATCAACAATATTGAAATGTTAATATAAAAATTTCGTTTTAAACTTTTTGATTGCAATTGATCAATAATAATATATGCACAGTGCAAACAACGATAAACAAAGACTGATTATTGATCGCATCAGAGGTTTTCGAAAGGGAATCAAATAACATCTCATATTTTCCTCCGATTTGCGATTGCGATGATAGTATATCGCATCGGATATTTCTAAAGGAATTAAGTTGTAAATGATTTTCGCCAAAATGCGATTGCAATGATGGTGGGGTCCATCGCATCAGAACAAGTGATGTTGCTTCTCCAAAATGCGATTGCGATAAATCGCATCACATCGGAGTTTATGAAATAGACCGAATGAAGGGTATCCTTTTCGAAATGTGATTGTGATAGGTTACATCGCATCAGAGTTTTGAAAAACAAAATTGAAACCTTAAGACCTTACCGATTTGCAATTGTGATTTACTTTATTGCATTGGGATTTTTTAGCATGATTACTTCTATGCTTTGTGCCGATGCGATATAAGATTTGATAGTTCATCAGATAGAAAAAATTAAATGTCACATTTGTTCACTTGTATTATATATATGCGATATGCGATTTATGACTTTTAAACAATGAATCTTTTTATTGTTTTATTTAAAATAATTGTATTTCCTCAGAGTCTTTTATTTTTATCTTTAGAAAAAGGGGACCTATTTCTAAACAAATTTTATTCTAAAATTATGTATTGGGGAGGGTTGTTGTACCATACAACAGACCCTCAGTCATCATCATGTGGCATTTTTCATGGCTTAAACAGCGCCTGGTAGCAATGCATTGTTGTAGAACTTTCTCTTGTGTTTGTAATGCTGGCTTGAAGTCATCTCCGTAAGGTGTGAAGTCATCCATGTACACCTCGAGCCCTTTGTTTATTAGATCTAAAAAAATGTTGAGTATAGCCCTCTAGAATGTAGCAGGTGCATTGAAAAGTACAAAACGTAAGACCCTGTAAGAAAATGTTCCCCATGGGCAGGTGAATGTAGTTTTATCCTGGTCTTCAGGGGCAATTTGAATTTGGTTGTAGCCGCTAAAGCCATCTATGAAAGAAAAGAATTTGTTTCCTGCCAATGTGTCCAAGACCTAGTCAATGAACAGAAAGGGAAAGTGATATTTTTGGGTTGCTTTATTAATCTCTCTATAGTCAACACATATACGCCACTTTCTATTCTTTTTAGGCACTACTACTAATGGGGAGACCTGTTTCCTATCGGATATAGGATAGATGAAATTCACATCTAATAGTTTTTGTAGTTCATATTTCACAATATCTTTAAGATGAGGGTTTAAGCTCCGTTAAGGTTGTCTAATGGGCATCACATGCCTCTCTATATAGATGTGGTAAATGCATAGCTGGGGATCAATCCCTTTCATGTCAGGGTAATCCCAAGCGAAGGCTTCTTTATATTTTCTCAGAAGTTGGACAAGCCTCTGTGCCTAGTCCTCAGTCAGGTTTTTATTTATATTTAAGGTTTTCCCTAGCTCAATTTATATCATTTTGTTATTATAAACAGAATTCGTTGGGATTGATTGGTCGCTAAAATATTTTAAGGGATCCTCTTCGATTTCGTTATCTAGGGCTGCTTCGATCATGTGACATTTTGGATGAGATACGACATCTGGTTGGTTAATATAAGTGTTAATGATTTCATCTTCTGTTTGAACCTTGAATTCAAGAGCATCTTCTATGGTTAGTGGTGATCTAATGTTTTCAGTTAAATATGATATAGGTTGTTTCCTCGTTTTTATTATTGTTGGACTTGGATGAGCTGGAGGATATAAGACTAAATTATTCAAATCTTTTCCTCTTGCTATAGTCATGCTTCCCGTCCGACAGCTTATGTAAGCATCTGTGGTTGCTAGCCACGGTATTCCTAGAATTAGGGGATGTCCATCTAGTCAGTTTCTAGGATTGATGATCAAAAAATCTGCTAGGTATTCCCAAGAATCTATAGACACCATTACGTCCTATAATGTCCCCTCTGGTTTGAAAATTGATCGGTGAGCAAGTTCCAACAGTGGTTGGGTCCAAGGATGTAATGTCAAGCTTTTGACAAGTTAATGTTATGAGAATATTGATTGTTTCTCCTACGTCAACTGATGCATTGGGAAAGGAGCACCCATTTATTTGCACTATGACTATAGGGATTCTTGGGCCCTCATATTTTACAGGTGTTTCTCTACCTGATAATAAATCAGACAGAGTACCAAGGACATGGACAGTTGGAGTTGTTTTTGTTTTCCTCTTTGGCTTTTTCATACATAATTCCTTGATAGTTTTGGCATAAATTGGAATGTCCTGAATAGCCTGGAGGAGAGGTATTTTTACACACAAATTTTTCAATTCTCCCAGAAGATAAAAATCTGGATATTCGATTGAGTAGGGTATAATTAATCTTTCTTGGAATGGTGGAGAAGAGGTGATATTTTGATCGTGAGTTTTTTGTTTAACTGGATTCTCCACTTGTGGTGCTTGTTCTACAGGTAACAGATTTTCAATTTGTATATTTTTATCCCCCTCTGACTCTATCATCCTCCCAGACCTTAATTGCAGCTCATTACAATCCCTTAACTCATTTGCTAGCTCGAGTCCTTCAATAATTTGCACATATTGGATCGGTCTATTGTTAGGGTTCGGGTTGGGCTGGGCTGGGAGATGTGGTCATAGGTTGGTCTGAGGGTTCTGTTGTAATGTATAGGGTGCTGGTAGTGTAGGTTGAGGTAAGGGGATTGTTCCTGCTACCTGATTTATAGGTCATTTCCAACTTGACTGCCAACTCTAGTTTTGTGACATAGAGGATGGCCATTGGATTGGATATGTGGAGGATGGCCAAATTGCTGGAAAACAAGGAAAATTTGGAGAACTATTATTTTGGTTTGATTGGTTGGACCAAGGTGGCATATAGAATGGTTGTTGTGACCAATTGAGAAAAGGTGTCTGGTTTTTCCACATAGCTCCTTTGTATTGTTGAGCATTATATTGTGAGGGCTGAAAGGAAGAAGATGGGTCAGTTGGCGTACCTATTTTTTGTGGTTGCCATTGGCGACACTGATTTAGTATATAGACTGGTTCTGTTTCTTCTTCTACCTCTTTATAGACTGCTTTCAACCCTGGAAGTGACGGGCAGCTTTCTGTGGCATGATATTTAGTACATATGGCATAGGTTTATACGATATCTAGTGGACACTCTTTGTGACTACACTTATTTTTGCATCTTGGGAAAAATATCACCAGGTTCTGTTCTGCTTCCACCTACTTCTACTTGGCTTGCATGATGTTTAATTGTGTCGTCAAAGTCCCCAATATATCTATTTTGAAATCTTCCAGCAGATTGCCAATTTCTATACGAGTAATGGTTCCACCCAAGATTTTTCTATCCCTTGTAGTCATGTCGCATTCTGCTGATTTCAATCTCGTACTTCCCCTTGAGCACCTGATACACAATTTAATAATATCAGCATAATCGTCTTGATATATATCACCTTTACCCATAATATTTAATTTCTCTATCCATTGTTCTTTCATACCTTTAATTAGTGTAGTTTTCAGGACATTATGAGGCAGGGGCGGATTTACATAGGGGGATCTTTGGAGGTTATATTGGAAGCGCTCTACATACTCTTCCAATGTTTCACCGGGTCTAGCTACCATTTGGAATATTTCTTCTTTCAATTCCATAGATCTGCAATAATCCTGATATTTTTTAAGGAAAGCATTTTTCATCTGATCCCAGTCATTTATTGTTCCCCCACCTAGGCCCATGAACCAACGCAAGGATGCGCCTTTTAATTTAGAGGGAAAAAACTTTATTTTTTGGGGGTCGATGGTATAATCGTAACCCCTACATAATACATCAAATTCAAAAAAAAATGCGCTTGGATCCTCTGATGTGATCCCATGAAAGGTGGGAATATTTTGTAAAGGGATAGCTTTCATAGGAGCATTGGAAGCTATGTCAGCGATGGGGTACTATAATGTGGAAGTTTTGGGTGCTTTTGGATTGTTAGCCATTTGATCAAATATATGCCAGTATCCTTCCATTTCTGTAGTTGGGGAGTTATCCCTAGGGTGTACCAAAGGGGTGGAAATAATCTTAATAACGCTCCCTCTGTCTGGGATACTGGGTATTCCTTGCTCAAATACTACCTCAGGGGATCTTGGTTCTTCCCCTCTTTCTCCTCCTCCTTCATGAATATCACAAGAGGTGGAAATAATCTTAACAGCACTCCCTCTGTCTGGGATACTGGGTGTTCCTTGTTCAATTAATACCTAATGGGATCTTGGTTCTTCCCCTATTTCTCCTCCTCCTTCATGAATATTACAAGAATTCCCTTCTTGTGAGGAAATTGGGCAGGAATTTTCAATTTCTTGAAAATTCTGCTCAATTCCTACAGTTTTGTTGCGGACCTCAGTGTAGGCTACAGATAGTGAGCCTGTGGCCTGAAGGGAGACAGTAGGTTGTCTCAAAGCAACGTTTTGAGGACCTATTGATGGCTGATATTCATCTTTCTTTAAGATTTCGTGTATGAAAGTTGATCGTCCAA
Source organism: Pinus albicaulis (assembly GCA_034641835.2). Classification (NCBI taxonomy): domain Eukaryota; kingdom Viridiplantae; phylum Streptophyta; class Pinopsida; order Pinales; family Pinaceae; genus Pinus; species Pinus albicaulis. The sequence goes on along the minus strand of CM076574.1, from coordinate 537,752,446 downwards.
GGGTCATTGGTCCCTTATATTTTTCAAGTTTGGGTAGTGGAATTCGATTTATTTCTGGTCTTTTCTTCTTATTCATTCATACAAAAAATTCAAATGTTTACCTCTACCCTAAATTTCTAACAATTTTGTTGGAAAGCGGGCGAGGGAGGAGGCATTTTGTATACTATGTACGCAGGTTCTTACCTTCCAGTTTTAATACCCAGTTCTCTCTCAACAGGAAACTATCAGATATACATCACTCTTTGTAAATGGTTTACACTCTCCCTAGCAATGGTGCCAAAATTTTGATTTATAAAAGGTGCTTTTTAAACTCCTAATTATCCTCACATTAATTATCAATCCGAGAAAGTCCTTCTATTTCAAGAGTGTACACAGTATGTGGTTGCTATTTAAATCAGAGAGTAATGTTTCATAGATTGCAATATAGATATTTTAATACAATAGTAAACAGATGCGGAAAGTAAATTCTAATTGCAATTAAATGAAAACTCAACCCTCTAATGAAATAAAATCCTACATCATTTCAAGTAACAACAATAACAATGAAGAGTACAGTAGTGATAACTCTTCTCTTCGAAACTGATTGAATCTAAATCAAATGCATTCTTCAGTAAAACAATCAATGATATCAATCTGAGAGCCTAACAGCAGTATTTAATACTCATGACATTTGATCACATTAAGCAGAATAATTATCTAAGAAACTCAACCCATAACGAAAGTAAATTGAATAAAAAACAATACTGTAAATTATATAAAACAGAACTGTTTGTTTAACACAGGAAAATAATGAATAGTAAAGGAAATAAAATCACAGAAATTGAAAAAGTATGACACAGATGAAGCAGTAAATTCCACCGGAATTCGGGCCCTTAGCCACCAGCAGGCATTGCTATATTACTTCAGATGATGCAAATGAAAACAAAAACTTTAATTAATCATCAAAGTTGAGTAGCATTACAAGGTAATTTTGTTCTTCAACTATACAATCTGCAATTAAGCTTACAATTTGGAAAAACAACAGGCATCCCTTTATTCCTACAATTATTTCCTTTTATAGTCTGAAAGGGTAAAAAGTAAATAGTAAATGTGATCCCTCAGAATTAGGAGATCCTGAGGGATTCACAACCAATTTCTATCTTTAAGACATATTCCTCTATTCTGTGTTGATCTCACTGATTCGTTCTTAGCCTTGTCTGCAACTGACTCATTCCTTTCTTTTCTTGTTGGATTTGGTTGTGCCAACAATAAGGAACAACAATCTTCCTTATCCATTTTCCTACATGAATAACGGTAAACGTTAGTTAAATCAAAACTGCAATCATTCCTCATTTCTTACCATAATTCCTTAATACATTAGCACATTAAAACATGAAAAAGATAAGAATTAAGGATAACGAGGATGAACTTACTAGAAAATACATACCCATTTTGCAACCCAACACAAACCATAAAATCAATAATCATAAAGCTAACCTCAAATCGCTGCCATCCTCTTCCTTATAAGCTATGTGAGCCTCCTCACCTTGGGACCCACCCATTAGGGTTTCCAACATCATATGATCAATATCCCTCCCAAAAATATGTTTTATCTCCATCAAGGCCACTCCTCCATAACCACATTGTTTGATTTGGTCAAAGTTGACCTCTTCAACCTGTGTCACCCCTTTTTACACCCAAGTGTCTTCAATATAGCTCTCATATGTTTTTTTAAACTTATCCTTGCTCATATTGAGCTATTTTCATTGATGATCTACTCTTCTCCATGAATGTTGTTGACTTGGTCAAACTTGACTTTTTCCAAATCAAATTTCCCTTGTTCACACATGATGGTGTCAAATCTAGCTACTAGAATGATCCCCTTTCATACCAAGAGGTTTTTTATGCTAATTCAAGTTAAGCATGGGTCTCTTCTCCCATTTATTTATCTACTAGTTGCAAAATTCAAAAATCAATATTCCTATTAGCTGCATGCTAATTTAGGAATATTACATTCCTTCCCCCCCAAATGTTGCTTATCCTCAAGAAATTGCAAGGATAGAACTGAAGAGTTTCCTCTCCTCCTCTTGTAGCATCCTCATATGATGAAATCCTCCAAGGAATATGATTTTGTCTCAACAATGAATCTCCATGGTGCCCCTCCCAAGAATGCAAGCTAGCATTTGGTGAGCATCCCAATAGCCATAATCATGAAAAGGTGAAATACTCAAGGAGGTAACTATGTGTTGTCTAGAGGTCCTCCCAAGGCATGGAGTATGAAATGCATTGGGAACTATCATTCCCATGTATCATCCATACAAAATGAGCCACCCTCCAGAATGGTAACTCATGAAGAATTCCCTCCACCTTTGGCACCTGCAATGTAGGTGGGCTGAATAGCTTAACATGGTAGACAAAATGGCCTACCCCACACTATCTTACTCTCCATTTATGATAACTATAGAGAATATGCTGACCTTGGGCTGCATTAAGGTTGCCCTCAAGTGGCAAGAAGAAGATAAGATCTCCAAAGATCCTTTCTCCCATGTCATGAAACATGCTGGCCCAAATCATCCCATTCAAAATGAATGGAAAATCATTAACATTTGGCATCCAAATCAGACAAATTTTGAAGGTTATGTGTATGTTTTTATGATACCAATGGTTTCTCAGGTGCTTACATCGTAGTCTTCCCAACTGCTGCTTTATATCATCATGTGGCAAGTGGAATTTCAACAAGATAATGACTATCCATGTTTTCACATCTACCATGAGGTGGTAAATAGCATTATATATCAACTGAGTACAATGAGAATGACAACACACTTGTCCAAAGTCATGTAGAGAAGGGTTATCTCCATCATATATGTTGGTCCTAGCATGACCATGAAGCCCATAAATAATCTTGCCCTCTTGTGGAGCAATGCACTGTACATACATGGTGAGAAGGTGTACATACTCAATGAAATAATCAATAAGCACAAAAATATATTTCTTACCATGCATAATGAGTAAGCTGAAAGTGAGGTCCATGGATGAGTCCTCCCATGAGAATCTTCTCATAAATATATGCAACAAGAGAGGATGCATGCTCCCGTTGGAACACTCCATCAATAGAAACATACTCCCAAGTGACAACGTTGTTGGCCCTAGTGATAAGGCTCTTGTAACTCCATGATTCCCTTCCTTGACATTCCACATGTCAAAGTCATCCACTATCATGATGCTATGTGGGGAAATATTATTCCTATGTGGAAGCCCCTCCTTATCCTTCAATGTTGAAGGGTAGCCTATTTTCACCTTGAATGTGCCATACAATCCTCCAGAAATATCATGATGAGTATGGAGAAATTTATGCCCATACTCTCCTAATAGTAACCATAGCAACAAGGACTCTTGCTGCCTCCTTGAATTATCATGATGAAAGTGATAGAGCAAAAATACAGTGATGTAAATATGAGATGTCTCATCAACATAATACAAACAAGCTCCTTTATGCCACATCATGTGATTCTTATCCTTCCTTCCAAACCCAAGTACATACATGAGATACATCCCAAACATAAATATATGTAAATACATGAGACATATCCCAAATAAGAGTAAATATATGGACATAAGATATAAAATGTGATGTCCAAACTCTCTTCTCAACAACCATAGCAACCATGCCTTTTTCTTATGCATTCCATCATTGAGACATAAGGCATGAGACAAGAAAATATGGACCTTTGGGTAGTAACCATACTCACCCAAGAGCAGCCAACGCAACCATGCTTCTTGCTGGCCTGTGTCATAGATCTAAAAGTGGTTTTGAAACACCTTGCTCCATAATATCATCCACTCATCTCAATGTCGGTGATGGATCTCATTCTAAAAAATACTTGGTATCCTACCATTATAGGACACCAACCTCATAAAACCTTTGAAGAACTTTTCACTTCATGAAATGTTGAAGTGCACCTCCAATGAGATCTCTTAATGAGACCTTCTCATGCATGGCCTTCCAAAACCAATGGGGTTTTGGATCTGCTGTAGGTAGAAGTATCTCTTTCATCTGTGGCATGCTCATTGAGAAAGTGTCATCTAGAAAGGAGAAAAAGTTTCTCATCTCAAAATGTCTACCCTCTGTCATTTCTTCCTCCATTTCTTCCTGAAAGAAGCTACCATTTGAATGCTCCCATGAGGAATGGGTCCTCTTTTCTTCATTTCTACTCTTAGATAGCGCAGCGCAATTTTGTTGCTCTAATTAGCTTTTTATTTTTCCCATAGGACATGCAATGGTATACAACTATCCATAATAATTTTTGAAACAAGAGGAAATGGAAACTTAGGCATACCTTGGTGAATCTTGGGAACATCTTGGATGGCTGCAAGAGTTCATCCTCCAATGTGATGGCTGCCCCAACTTCTAATGTAGATGGATACTCCTCCATAATTGTGTTAGCACTGGTACATGCCTCCTCTAATGCGAGTGAGAGCTTCTCCTCCTCTTATTTATCCATGTCGAATTTCCTAATCAACCTTTGAGTGAACTCTACGAAAGTATTCACTCTTGCATGACTCATGTGGTTGAAGCACCAAATGTTGGCTTCACCCTCTAGGTGCAGCGCTGCAATCTCTAGAGGCTCTCTTTCCACCAGTGGATGTAGTAGGAAAAATGCATCAAGCTTCCTTTCCCAAGCTCTTGTTGTAGATGACCCATCAAAAGTAGACAACAAAAACCTACTACCCTTGATTCCCCTTTTACTGCAGGGCCTGCTCTCTTCCTCTAGTTGAATGAAATGTGAGGAAGAAAAAGTCTCCTTGAAGGCTCTAGGTTGATATTTTTACTCAAAAAGGTATTCACTTATAATCTGATGATCCAAGTGTCCTCCATGATTCTTGTCTTCTTCTCTATGAGAATAGGAAGTGCATGGTCATTCCTCTTGTTGAAACCCTTTAGGAGTTTCATTGCACCTCTTCTCCATTATCTCATCATTTGTCAGATCCAGGAAGAACCTCTCCAAGGAGGTTTCTGGAACTCATAGGCTGAGCCAAGATTATGCTCTGATACCACTGTAATATCCAAAAATGGGAATGTAGCAATACATAAACACAATACTAGAGTAGAATTCAGTAACTGAATCATAAAATGTGTTGAGAAACACATTTCTGTCAATTAGGGTTACAAAAGAAAATTATTAAGCCTTTTATGATCCCAAAATTTGGGGAAATGCAACAATATGGACCATAAAAATGTTATATTCAATAAATTACGCTATAACTATGATAAATGTTACTTGGATCCCTTATTTCATGCGCTATATATCTCACATGTAGAATGGGAGCAAAAAAAAATCTCTCTAGCCATGCTAAACAGGTCTCCCCAAGCCAATACAACTCAAAAATGCCTAATCTCCATGACTTGTGCCAACAGAAAATCTTGAAGCATGTGACAATGTTATTTTAATGGGGGTTTATGCAGAAATTTATAAGAAATAATAGATCTGTATTTTTCAATAATTCAATGGTTGATAAAAATGGAGATCTCTTCCTTTTTATACAATATAAGAATAACCTGGCAAGGGCTTCATGAAAGTACAAGTATAAAATACCAGATCTACAGATCTATATCTAAAACAATGCAGTTATATTGCAAATATATATATATATATATATATATATATATATATATATATATATATATATAGCTAAATAATACAAGGATTAGAAGAGAATTCTTTATACAAGCCTCCTGGGAGAAGGGTTGTCCCTTATCCCACGGAACAAACTTGAGCTCAAGAGTCTTGACCTTGATACTACAATACTAAGAGAAATGATGCATTTCCTGCAAGGGACCACACTGTAGAATATGGGGAATGTTTTTTCCAAGTGCCAAGATGTAAAATATGCCCATAAATATCCCTCACTGATCTCCCAAAGAGAGGAATGCTTCCTCCTATGAAAAACAAGCTCTGAAAGTGGTGTTGTGAACCTTCCACTACAATACCGTACAACACAATGTTACACTCTATAGAAATAAAGTAGTGGATGAAAGAGGATGCTTGGCCTCAAGACTGAATGTGGAAAATTGAAATACAATGCTCCACCAAGAGGCCTCTCAAGGTAGGAGAAGGAATCCCTAACTAGGAATGCCTTATGCTAAGCAGCACTGCAGCTCTGCTAAATAGCAAGAGAATGAAAAATAGTCATGCAGACCATAAAATCAATAATCATCAAGCTAACCTCAAATGGTTGCCATCCTCTTCCTTATAAGCTATGTGAGACTCCTCACCTTGGGTCCCACCCATTAGGGTTTCCAACATCATACGATCAATCTCCCTCCCAAAAATGTGTTGTTTCTCCATCAAGGCCACTCCTCCATAACCACATTATTTGATTTGGTCAATGTTGACCTCTTCGACTTGCTTCACCCCTTTTGACAGCCAAGTGTCTTCAATCTAGCTCTCATATGTTTGTTTAAACCGATCGTTGTTCATATTGAGCTATTTGCATTGATGATCCACTCTTCTCCATGAATGATGTTGACTTGGTCAAACTTGACTTTGTCAACATCCAATTTCCCTTGTTCACACATGATGGTGTCAAATCCAGCTACTAGAATGATCCCCTTTCATACAAAGTGGTTTTTTATGCTAATCCAAGTTAAGTATGGGTCTCTTCCCCCATTTATTCATCTACTAGGTGAAAAAATAAAAAATTAATATTCGTATTAGTTGCATTCTAATTTAGGAATATTACAAACAATCCCCCCTTGGGTCCCTATTTCATTCAGATGAAGATATCCTAGAGGTTATGATGGAGCCATATTATCCATGGGATGCAATGCATCAATGTTCTCTCTTTCTCCCCAAGCACACGTTCAGTCCCAACAAGAAAAAATAACAAGAGATTTATGTGATCAAATCAAAATATTTCCTCCCATTAGGGAAAGCCAATTGGTTCAAAAACCCCATCCCAGTGCTTGATGCATTTGAGGAAGGAAATATGCAAACATCTCACCTACCATTAAGGTGAAAATATCCCAAAATCCTGTAGAGGTTAAGAGATATCACAGGGGGTAACATGCTCTCTAGAAGAAATAACCTCTTATATCGAATTGCTACAAGAGTATCAAGATATCTTTGCGTGGGACCACTCAAAAATTCCTGGGCTTAGTCCTACTACCGTAGAGCACCATATTTACACTTGGCCTGACATACCTCTAGTGTGCTAGAAAAAATGTCAATTGCACCCATCTAAGGTAGGAGCAATAAATCAAGAAATCGACAAGATTCACAAAGTTGGGTTTATCTACCCCATCGCCTATACATATTAGGTTTCCAACCCTATTCTCATCATGAAAAAACAACGCACTATATGTGTTTGCACCGATTTTTAGGATTTGAACAAAGCTTGTCCTAAAGAAAATTATCCCACCCCATTCATCGACTAGGTCATCGATGCTACGTAGGACACAAGGCTCTATCCTTCATGGATGGTTTATCTGGGTACAATCAAATTGAAATCTTCCATACAGACCGGTACAAAACAATGTTCACCACCCCCTGGGGCACATTCACAGACAAGGTAATGCCATTTGGCCTAAAAAACACTACAGTCACCTTCCAGAGCGCCATGAACTATACATTTCATGATTTGGCATGCCTTATCCTCGCCTACTTGGACGACTTGACTGTCCGCTCCAAGAAGTGCTCGGACCATCTTGAGGATCTGCGATTGGTTTTTCAACGATGCCAGCAATACAACCTATGCTTGGACCCCATCAAGTGTGTATTTTATGTCAGTACAGGAAGACTCTTAGGTTTTATCGTGTCCTAGTAAGGGATTTCCACGGACCCCCTCAAGCTCCAAAACATCAAAGAGGTACCACCACCTCAAACTCTCAGGAAAATGCAAACCCTACAAGGGAAGGCCAATTTTTTGAGACGCTTCATCCCAGATTATGCCACCAATGCTCAAGGGTTCTTGCACCTCCTTCACTAGGCAGTCCCATTTAAATGGGATGATTACACCCATCAAGCATTCGATGCACTGAAAGAAAAATTATCTTCATCACCACTCATTAGTCCCTCAGACTATGACAAAGATTATCCTGTATCTATCAGCTTTTCAGTCCACATTAGCGGAAGTTTTGAGCCAGGAAGGCGCAGATGGGAAGGAGCATGTAATTTAATACGTCAGTAAAACCTTATTGGAACATCATTAAGATATGAGCCTGAAGAAAATACTGCATTAACATTAATCCATGTGTTAGCCACCAATAAAATTTGTCATACCAAATGGTGGCTAAAACATTTTTGGAGCCTTCAAGCAACAATTTTTATTGCAAAAAAGTGTTATCTCTTGAAGACTCATGAAGACATCATACCTTTGGTTCAATCTTCACTGCTGTTTCCTTTTCCAACTCAGAAATTCTGTTGATTTCCATGAAAATAAAACTGTTGCAGACACCATTTTTCCCCTTCCCCCACCTCAAAAATAACCTTAATTTTATTCCCTTTTTCCCCCATCATTTTCCTCTATTTTTCATCCATTCCCCTTTTCCTTCATAAAATCCACCTTACAAAGTTTAAAACTCCTTTTTTAAACTCTGTCGAAACCCCCAAATCCATTGAAAACATGGAAAATTTTCTAAAAAATAATTTTTTGTATTACAGACTGAAGCCCCTTTGGGCTAACTCTTAACCACTTCCCCACATGTGCCCATGCACTAGAACTAGACGCTAAGCTGTTTTGGTGCTTATCGCATCGGAAAAAACAGAGCGCGCAAGTCTTTTGTTGAGTTGAAAACTCTGATTGTGATTGGCCCTTTATTGCATAACCCCCGATCATATTATCACTCCATATAACCCTTGTGCCCGTAATCGGGCACTAAAACATTGTAATAATCCATTCCCGATTGATATTTTCCTTTGTAAAGGTCATAAACCCACTTTTTCCTAAGTTTGGTCTAAATGCGCCCAAACAATGTTTTTTAATGTAAAATGGGTAGATTGAAAAGCCCTGCATCAAAAAGTTCCGATGCGATTGAAGCCCCATTGTATAAACTCCTCTTCACCCCATATAGCCTATGCCCAGGACCAAGAGTTAAAATTCCCGCAGCGCCAAATCGCATCTCAAAATTATAAATGATTAGATTGAAATACCAAGCCCGACCTCTGATTGCAATTGGCCCTCATACATAAGCCCCAGGCCTTTTTCCTTCCATATAATCAAAGGCCCCGCAATCGGGTGCCAGCCATTTCATATGTATACATCCTGCCCCGATAAACCTTTTTTTATATTAAATCTTTGGGTTTTCATAAAGTATTAAGGGTTTTCGCTGGAGCATAATTTAAAAAAAAATCTGTTGTTGATCTAAAGCCGATCAAACGGCCCGCGCAACATCGCATCGCGAGTTTTTAGGGCTCATTTTTGTGTCCACTCCGATTGGCCTTTCCCCGATCTATCGTGAATCGTTGATCTCCTCCCCACTCTCCCAGATCTAATAGCCCACATTTTCTCTGATTATTAGCCTTCCTCCACCTTCAAAATCCTCTGATTCACTCCCCATTGTTGATCTAATCCTCAGATCAACGGCCAACGCACAATCGCTTCAGTGCCTCGATGTTCTTTGCCCTACCGATGCTGATACCTCCAATTGCATATGAACCATCCACGTGTCTAGATCGGACGGTCCGGATCACATTTCCCGACTTTGGTTAAAAATATGCAGCCTTGCTCATAATGTCTTTTGGCCAATCCTAGCCGTTGACCTCTGTAGATCAACGGTCCTACTTCAACCTTTCTCCGCCTGTATATTTTTCGTTTTCAACTCCAGATTTAATTTCCACCATTGATCCCCTGACTGGATGGCCCATAATAAATCCTCCCTCACTGCTATCTGCCGATGCATCTATTCCATATCGCGCTCGTTCTCCACCGTCAGATCTGAGGCCCCAGATCTAATGGCCCAAATTTCATATCGCATAGCTTTTAGTGCGAAGGTTATTTTCCCAAGGGCCGCGTGATATTGGTGGTTTTGAAAAGCCATGTGTCGAGCGGGAATGCATATCGCGTTAAAAAAGGAAAAACTGCCTCCCCGCCTTTTTCTTACGTGAAAAAAGTGGTTTTACCTCCCGAAACAACTTTCCCTTTTTCCATTGTGTTTTATTACGCGTGCCTTCCACTGTTGACCTCTGCAGATCAACAATACAGATTTAATATGGCCTTACACTATTGCCCTCAGCCTCTACCAAAGGGTTTTTAATGCAGATCTCTGTCGTTGATCTCGTGGGCCAATCTCATCCGACAGCCCACGATCATCCCGAACCCCCATCTCTATTTTTTATCATATTTCTTCCAAAATAAAGGTTTTAACCCCATTTCTTCGCATTTCTCATATTTTCCAAACAATGTTACTCCTTAAGACTATCGAATCACAACCAATCCCGACCGTTGATCTCTATGCAATCAATGGCTCTGACTTAATTGACACCATTGTTCTTTTCGAATAGTCTCCCTTTGATCTCCACCATTGGATGATGCCATCCAATGGCCACGCTCCTCCCCTCAACCTCCTAAGCAATTTTACCACCTAAACGTAGGATTTATTTATGTTTATTTTTTTATGCAAGCTTCTATGGTTTTTTCCGTTATACTAAAGGAAAACCAAAGGCTGGGGATGATGATCCCTTAGGCCTTTATCCATATAGAAAGATCATTCCACGGGGTTCAAAATCCACGTTTCATCATTGCTTCATGGGCATTGATGCCATATGAACCCTGTGCAGCCCTACACAACAACAAGACACAGAGAATGAAATAAAACAAAAGAGTATCAGTGTTGAAGACAAAACATAGCAGAATTGAAGATTGAAGATGAATTCCATAGTTTAATGGATTACAGCTAAAAATTGATTATCAAAATCCTGATCCATTGGATTAAACACAATTAAAGAAAATCATAAATATCTATCAAACAGAAAAGCCTGCACCGCCACAATAGAGGCCATTTGATTCCTCTTAGCTACCACAAAGTTACCTGTTGCCTCAAAGAATTCAAACAGAGGCCGAAGTTATTGATCAGAGAAAAGATATTTGCCTCAGTGCAGCCAAACATTTAATTATGCCAAATGAATTTAATGTAAAATATCAGAAGAGTTATTATATCATGAAACAGAGCCTTAAAGTCAACAAAATCTCCCACCGAGCTTAATCTTAAATGTAAAACAATTAATACAGATAGAACATCTGTAAAATTCTCCATCAAGCCCACCAAAGGCCGAGAAGTATTAAAGTTTGTATTAATTGACCCAGGGGATATTTATCCCCTCCCACCTCCTCATTTCTTCTATAAATACTTCTGTAGAAGATGAGAAAATGTTGGTTGCAGAACTTTGAAATATACTTGTGCTCGAAACTTCTGATTGAAAAGAGTGTTCAAAGGCTCTTGAATATCTGCTTGTGATAGAATAGTTAGGCTGAGAAGTGAAGATGATTGCTAACCTGAAAAACTCAACTTAAAGCTGTAACTGGTTTGAAGCATCAATACAAGATGATTTATGGGATCCTGGTCTATGTCGACGGTGATGTTTTTCTTATTGTAAATTTTTATTTTATTTATGTTTTCACTTTTTTCATATTCTCTGATAAAGAACAACAAGAATAGAGTTAGGATTTATTGTATATTAGTACCCTTCTCTGACTGACAAGATTTATCTAAATGTTTTCTTCCAAATTGTGTTTTTTAGGAATGATTTAATTTAGTTATAACAGTTAGGAATGTTGATGTTCCCACGTCCTACTGTCTAGGCTAATTGTTATTCTTGAAAGTTATTTTCAATTTATGTCAAGTATATATGAACTAAGGAAGTTATGGTGAGCCCTGTCCTAGTTTTATCCCCAAAGAATATATTAAATTTTCCCTAAGAATGTGTTGAAAGTTGGCTAGTTTCGAAGTACTTACCAGATCTTAAACAGTTCTTCATTATCATTTGTGTTTACCTTGTGTTTTAAATGTTTTTCCATTGAAAGTGTATCAAAGGTTGTCCAGTTTCGAAGTACTTATCAGATCTTGGATTGCTTTTATGTCTTTCATAAGTGCATGTCAAAAGCTGGCTAGTTTCAAAGTACTTACCAGAGCATGGGCTGTTCTTTGTTCTTCATTTGTTTAATTCCCCTTCTTTTTGTATCATTTCATTCCATAAATCAACTTTAAAGAGATCCTTAGAGATAGATGACTTGCTCCATGGACCACTCTTGAACTTTTTGTTTCAATTAAACCCTATTATGACTCCATAGCACAATGGACTAAAACCAGCATCACATCCATCTTTTTAGCCAAAGCTTGTTCTATTTGCTTGCAACTTCTCACCTTTGAAACTCTTTCCATTTAGGAATTTTCACTCAAATAATAATCATGCTCAACCATCCAAAACAAACAAAAACCCTCGGTCTTCATAACTAGCCTAATATCAGTACCCAAAACATTAAAGATAAATCCATCTTTGCACTTATTGGAGAGATCCCTTTCTGGATTCAGGAGTGCTAGATCCTAGAATCCAAATGTGGTTGAAACGGTGCTCTCCCTACTGTCGGACTTTGCCAATATTGCTGATTACAGGGAGCTAACATTTCTAGCGACTACACTGGGGACCTATCTGAGTTGTTTTCATTTTTAGATAATCATTGGATAAACAGAGACCCCTGCATCAAGCACAATTCGTATATTAACCAGTTGAGCCACCATAACTAACATTTCTGGCGACTCAGCTGGGGATTTGAGTCGAATTTTCATCTTAGGTTCCCTTAAACACTCCATAAAACCTTGTGAGTAAAAAGTAGCCTTTTCAAGCACTACCAACCAATGGTAATCATGGTAAAACTTGTTTGAATCAATGACAAACTAGGAAAACCATATGATTCTCATAAGAGTTTATTTAACCTTGAAAAATAAGATATATTAGCCATAAGAGTAGATTGTCTTTGTCTCACAACTGTATCTAAGTTTTGAAACAGATTTAGGACACTCTTAGAAACCACACAATTGAAAAATAACTTAGAAAACCCAAAAATATTTCAGATTGGTATTCAATAAACATGGTGGTGGACCATAAAACCTTTTACCTCCAAAAGAGCTAAAAATTTCCACTTGGCGACTCCAAAATCCTTAACAGACCTTAAGACTCCACTCGGAAGAACCGTTATCATTGTAATATCATTCAAACTCGGTTAGAGGGCTGTAGGATTAAAGTTTTCGTAAAACAGATTAGTTGACCTCTTAAAGACTGTCATATCTGGTTGAAATTTTGTTGTTTAGTTGGGTCTGAAAAGCACACCATAGTGGCTCCTAGAAAGATTCATACTAGAGCGTATCCTTCTCTTGACCCACCTAAGATAGTTGATAACCCAGAAAGTATCCTTAGCAAGTCTCCTAAGATAAACTTTTCAACTGTTTTCAGATCACCCTTGAGAGCTAATTCAATTCCTGAGAATCTTGCAACTCTACAACAATCACAAGTAGATCTAATAAATCCATTTAGATCTAGGTGTCTTGGTCATTTAGATCAGCTAGATTCCGAGTCTTCACTTTCATCTCCTGAAACAAGTGAACATCCTAGTAGTAGAGAAACAACACCACTTGATTCACATTTCCTTTCCAATTTAGGTGTCTCTCATCCAAGATCAGCTTAGAAATCTATTCCTAGTCCATCCACATCTGTTCATCCTACATCCACTGTTCAAACCACTCCACTTCAACCCACTTTTCCTTTTGTTAATCCACCTCTTGTAAATCCACCTCCACTACATATCATGGTAGTATGGTATGCTCCCTTATTCCTTTCTATGCCATTAGTCAATCTTCCACAGGACTGTCAGTCCAAAATTCCATTATATGATGCTAGTAATGCTACTACTGCATCACAACATGTGGATAATATGAATGAATACTTTGACAAAAATGAAATTGATGATGATTCTGTCAATATTGGATTATTTTCTCAGAGTCTGGGGGGAGAATTAAGAAAATTCTTTAAAGGCTTAACCCCCCATAGTATCAATGATCTCCAAGCCTTCCATCAGAAATTATTAAACAAATGGGAAGTGAAGAAGAATCCTCTCCAAGTCCTTTCTGATTATAATAACCTCCACAGAAACACTGGGGAAAGTGTGCAAGCTGACTGCACTAGATTTAACAGTGTGTATAATGCACTTTCCCCATATCTAAAACCTCCACAAGGCTCAGCTCTAAACAAGTTTTCTGAAGGGTTTGACCCTGAGATGGCCTATCAGCTTAGAGAGAGAGATCCTGCAACTCTTGAAGATATGCAAAAAGGAGCTCTTGTTGTGGAAGTTAGTTTGATGGAGAAGAGAGCAAGAATGAAAACTGAGAAGAGAGTGTCCTTCAGAGAGGAATCTACCCCTTCTACTTCCAGCTCAAAGATGGAAAAAATGATGGAAGAGATGATGAAGAAAATGAGCATTCTTGAGAGAGCACAAGCAATTCAAAACCAAACTTCTCCTCAAAATAGAAACTACAACCAAAATCAGAATTTCAGAAGGAACCAACCTCCAAATATACCTAAGGAAGATGATCAATAGATCACTCCTCCCTTTCATCAAAACTATGTGAGTGAGGTTGAGGAAACAAATGAACCAATAGAGGAAGATGATATCAACATGCTGGGAGTAGACAATGATGACTTTGAGATACATTATGATATAAAAAAAGGTCTTTACACACCCTATTATGACAAAAGAGATGATGATGAAAGTCATTATCAAGACATGGAAAATTTCATCATAGAATCTCAAAATGAATATGACCTTAGAGGTAAAACCAATCAAAAAACTCCCAATAGAAAAACCTTTGACAAATCTTCACAAAACAGCTCTGTAAACAAGGCCAAAATTGTCAAACAAAAGTACAAGACAGCAACTGTAAATTCTGATAAAAGTAAAGAGAAAGGCACTCAAAACAAGGAAAAACAGAGTGCAGACCTTAGCAGTACTAACACTTCAGCTAGTACTCATGTTAAAACCATTTTGTCAAATGTAAATAGAACAAATCAGCAAGCTGATGTTTCTTATATAGTGGTAGCTAATAAGGCTGAGATGAGTACCTTAAAGAATCAAATTCCTTTCAGCCTAGAGCAGGAAATTTCCAAAATTAAAATCTCTGTTCCCTTGACTGAGTTAGCTACCCAAAATGGATATAGGACCCAAATTTTGAAGGCTTTAAACATTGAAGAGAATAATGACACATTCAATCTTAATGATGACCATCCAGAACTTATTTTTGGTCCAAAGATTGAAGGTAAATATCAAGAGGGACCTGTTCCTCCCTTTTATGTGAGTTTAAATGTTCATGACAAGATTTTTCACAACGCTATGCACGATTTCTAGGCTTCTCATAATTTAATGCCTAAAGCTGTAATGTAGAGCCTCGGTCTAGAAATCACCAGACCTTATAAAAACATTTTCTCCTTTGACTCGAGCAGAGTAAAATGTTTAGGATTAATCAAAGACCTTTGCGTTAACTTAGCCCAGATCCCAGCCAAATGCTTAGTCATGGATATTATTGTGGCTAATGTGCCCCCAAAGTATGGAATGCTATTATCAAGATCTTGGGGGGCTAAGTTACAAGGAACTATGCAGATGGACATGACCTATGCGACCATCCCTGTTTTCAACCAGACAAGAAGACTTTACAGGGAGTCCCATATGCAATACACAGTTACAAGTCGAGATAGACCAAAAAACTCTCCTCTGTACTCTGTAACTATATGCCTTGATTCTTTTATCTTGTTTAACGATGAATCTTTCACTGAACATGTCACTTTAACAGAATTGATGGCTGATAGGGAGGAAGAAGAACACAACCCATAAGTGTCAAAATAGTTTGCTGCATTTGAAAAATTTAGCAAACCAAACATAGGTCTTGAGCTTCAAGTCATGTGTCCTTTGCTTTTAAACCTTGACAGTCAAGAAATAATTTCTCAAATAAACGAAAAACCTGAGGAGTCAAAACATTTTCAACTAAGTGCTAATATTCAACAACAATCGGAAAGCACGTTAGTTGAAGAGGACATTACTCAAGATGAACCTGAAAATAGTCCTCTGTGGAGTATGAACTTCGACGGGTCATGGAATAGAACCAACGCTGGTGCAGGTGTCTAGATATGCAACACTGAGAATAACCACATAGAAAGCATTTCCTGTAGATTAAACTTCTAGTGTTCAAATAACATAGAGGAATATATCCCTGTTTTTATTCTTGCATTTGTTGAAAAAGTTAGGAGACAAGAGAATTAAAGCGTATGGATATTCTGAGTTAATCATTAGGCAAGTGAACGGGGAATGCAATGCGAACCACCCAAGACTTAGGGCCTATCGAAATGATGCCGTGGATCTTTTAAAAACTTTTGAGGAGTACCAGGTAATTTTTGTCCCAAGAAAAAGAAATATCGCGGCCCACAACTTAGCCTTTGCAGCTAGAACATGCTTAATTCCATATGAAACTAAAGACTGCACAACTCAGATTAAATTCAGACCAGCCGTTCCTGATAACAAAAAATATTGGCAAGTGTTTGACAGAGACAAACAAATAGAATACTTCATGCAATTTAGAAATGAATTCGAACTACACAGTTTGGATTCATATTATGAAATAGACTGCAATAGTGAATAAAATTTTCTTGGTGAAGAAAAAACATCTCCTAAACTTGTTAATATTAATCTACTGTCTAGCAAACTTACAAACAAAACAGAGATGATTGCAGAGTTAGAAACAGAGGAGTTAGAAACTTTGCAGTCTAAGGATCAGAGTTTACCTAAGGGTCTGGCCCCTTTAGAAGAGTTGTTCGATTTTAACGATGTGGCCAAGAAGCCAAAAATGGAGCCTATAGAGACTGAAGTGGAAGAGTACAATATAGGTAGTGAACTTAAACCAATGATAATTAAACTGTCTAAGACCTTACCAGCTCACATTAAACTCAAATACATAGAGTTGTTTAAGGAATTTTCTGATGTTTTTGTGTGGACTTACGAAGATCGTAAATCCTATGACACTGAAATAATACAGCAAAAAATCCCTCCCAAGGAAAACCAAAAACCATTCAAACAGAAGCTACGCAGAATAAACCCTATTCAGTTGCCTTTGGTTGAGAAGGAAATTAAGAAAATGTATGAAGCTAGTATTATTGTCCCTATTAGATATTCTAAGTGGGTGTTTAATCTGGTGTCTGTTAGGAAGAAAACAGGAGAGATCAGGCTTTGTATAGACTTTAGAGACTTAAAAAAATCTTCATTGAAAGAAAACTACCCTTTACCTAAAATGGATCATATTTTACAAAGGGTAGTTGGGTCTAAAAGAATTTCTTTGCTTGATGGCTACTCAAAGTATAATCAAATTTTAGTTCATCTTGATGATCAATTAAAGACAGCCTTTACTACACCGTGGAGAAATTTCATGTATGTGAAAATTCCCTTTGGGCTAATGAATGTTGGTGCAACTTTCCAAAGAGCCATGGGCATAGCATTCTCCGAAGAACTAGGCTACTTCATCATTATATACCTTGATGATGTTACTGTTTTTTCAAAGACAGATGAAGAGCACTTAGCACATTTAAGAACAGTCTTCGAGAGATGCAGAAAGTTTGGGATATCTTTGAACCCTAAGAAAACACTTTTCGGTCTCCAAGAAGGTAAAATTATTAGGCACATTATTTCTGAAGAGGGTATTAAGATAGATCCAAAGAGGATTGAGGCCATATTGCAAATCTCTCATCCTCGAAACATCAAGGAGTTGCAATATTTCATTGGAAAGATTAAACTTTTGAGAAGGTTCATCCCCAACTTGGCTGAGCTCCTTAGAAATATTACAAACATGCTGAAGAAGGAGTAAGGGGTAAAATGGACCTTGGAAGAAAAGAAGTCGTTTCAGCTGGTGAAGCAAGAATTAACCAAAACACCGGTTCTAATAAGTCCTGATTTTTCAAAATATTTTTATATTTTTTCATTTGCATCAGAGCATACAATAGCTGGTGTCCTTCTACACAAAAATCCACAAGGACAAGAGCAGCCTATTGCATTCTTTAGCAAGGCATTTAGGAATTCTCCTTTGAAGTATAACATTATGGAAAAGCAAGCTTTTGCTTTGGTTAAAGCTTTAAAAGACTTCAGAGTATACATTTTGCACTGGCATATCATTGCCTTTGTCCCAAATTTAGTTGTGAAAGACATTCTAACACAGGACCCAGATGGAAAGAGAGGTATGTGGATTGCTGTTATTCTTGAATATGATTTAGAGATAAAACCCACTAAACTCATCAAAGGCCAAGGTCTAGCTAGATTAATGGTTGAATCCAATTTTGAAGTTCTTGATATTAATATGATTAATGCTTTAGATGATCAAGAGGAAATCTCAACTCCCATTGTTGAAGACCATTTTATGAATTCCTCTTGGTATGCTGATATTCTTTATGTTTTTCTTAATTTGAATACACCTCCTAGCTTGACAAAAACAAAGGCAAGGTTTTTGAAGTTAAAAGCTGTAAACTATTGCATTATAGATAGATGTCTTTATTGGAAAAATGCAAGTGGTATATTTCTTAAATGTTTGCCTGAGTATGATGCAGAGAAGGTTAAGCACGAGTTTCATGAAGGAGAGTGTGGAGGCCACTTATACTGGAAGACAACAGCCAACAAAATCTTGATGACTGGTTACTATTGGCCTACTCTTTTTCTTGATGTACACAAGATGATAATTGCCTATCATAAATGTCAACTTTTTGAACACAAAAGGAAGCTGCTACCCCTACCTCTGCATCTCATCACTGTTGAAGCCCCTTTTCAATAGTGGTGACTTGACTTCATAGGTGAAATCCATCCATCATCTTCAGCTCAGCATAGATGGATTCTCACTGCCACAGACTACTTCACTAAATGGATAGAAGCCATCCCGTGTAGGCAAGCCAATGATTCTGTTATTTTAAAGTTCATGGAGAATAATATTCTCTCTAGATTTGGTTGTCCTACCAAGATCATTATTGATAATGCAACAACATTTGGATCAAAGAATATGGTTGAGTTTTTTCACAAATATCAGATAACATTGGGTCATTCGACGGCCTATTACCCTCAAGGTAATGGACTTGTAGAATCTTCAAACAAGAGTTTAGTGAACATAATCAAGAAGTTGTTGGAGGACAACAAAAAGTCTTGGCACACAAAGCTTTTGCATGCACTTTGGGCTGACAGATTGACTTTGAAGAAATCTATTGGCATGTCACCCTACCAGCTTGTGTATGGCATTGATGCAATCTTTCCTACCAGCCTTGGTGTGCTAGTTATGAAGTTAATTCAAGAGTTTCAGTCTGAAGATAATGACATGATCAGAAGGATAAATCAGAATATTCACCTTTAGCAAACCAGAGAGGAGGTTTATAATAAAGAATTTCAGAATCAAGACAACATTAAAAATATTTTTGAAAAAAGAACAAAGGCCAACAATTTTAATGTTGGGGACACAGTTTTAAAGTGGGACTCAAGGAGAGAAGACAAGGGCAAGCATGGAAAGTTTGACAACTTATGGCTTGGCCATTACTTTATTCATTCATCTACTGGTAATAATGCCTTTTTCTTACAAGAGTTGAATGGAGCAGAGCTGTTTTGGGGTCCTGTCAATGGCAGGATGCTCAAGCATTACTTCTCTTGATCCATGTCTTGTTCTGAAAGCCTTTTTATCTTTTTCTCATTGTAAATATTTCACCCACCATTGCATTCAAAGTTAGAAAAAACAAAAATACAAAAACATGAAAGAAAGAAAAGAGGGTAGATTGTAAAAAAAATAAAGGTACATCCCCATACCAACAAAAAGAGAAACAAGTCTGAAAGTGTGCAAGCTTAAATGCCACTCCTAGAAAACACACCTCTAATTAGTCATACAACCTAATATTGACTAATTAGTCTTAAATTTACTGCTGATAGGATATTGAATTCAATTTTCCAAACAGTTTAATCTTGGCTTATCTGTATGTAGATTAGGATATAAATTAAAGGTTCAAACATGCTCAAAATCTAAACCAGCCAACAAATGAAAAACAGCTCAAACAAGAGTCAAAACAGAGCTGTAAAAAAGATGAAGGAAGTGCTTTGAATTTTCAGATCTTAAGCCTTCCATTTTGTCTTAATTTTCTGCAAAATAATATCTATGTGCAGCTTGTTTTTATGCCATAGATCAGCATCAAGTTATACTGTTCAATCCTGACTTGTATGCTTTTTAATTTCTGTTGTAGAATTTAGAGAATAAAAATTTGTTAGACTGTTTAATCCTAACATATTGGTAGATTAGGTAGAGGAACATATGGACTCAACTGTTTAATCTGAGTTCATGGAGAAATAAGGAGTAGAATTATATTAGTTTTATGCTTTCAAAAGAATAAAATGTAGTGAAAATATTTTGCCAATGCAAGTGCACTCTAAAGAAGAAAAAATGTTAGATCAGTAGGATTGGGTAGGTAGAAAGCTTGTGTTGATGAAGATCCATTGTTTTTCGTGGCTGCTAACATGTTTTCAAAACAAAGAAGAGCATCCAAGTAAATAAATGCAGCCAAATCGATAAGGCACTGATCAGCCTCCCAGAGAATTCAAGTCTGAAGTTTTTGATGCCTTCAAGAAGGAACCATCCCCAAGTGGAGCCACTGTTAGCCACCAATAAAAAATTTCATATCAAATGGTGACTAAAATTTTTTTGGAACCTTTAAGGAACAAGTTTTATTGCAAAAAAGTGTTTTCTCTTGAAGACTCATGAAGACATCATGCCTTTGGTTCAATCTTCACTGCTGTTTCCTTTTGCAACTCAACAATTTTGTTGTTTTCCATGAAAATAAAACTGCTGCAAACACCATTTTTCCCCTTCCCCCACCTCAAAAATAACCTTCATTTTATTCCCTTTTTCCCCCATAATTTTCCTTTATTTTTCATCCATTCCCTTTTTCCTTCATAAAATCCACCTTACAGAGTTTAAAACTCCTTTTTTAAACTCTGTCCAAACCCCCAAATCCATTGAAAACTTGGAAAATTTTCATAAAAAATATGTTTTTGTATTACAAAATTAAGCCCCTTTGGGCTAAGTACTAACCACTTCCCCACATGTGCCCATGCACTAGAACCAGGCGCTAAGCCCTTTCGGTGCTTATTGCATCGGAAAAAACAGAGCGCGCAAGTCTTTTGTTGAGTTGAGAACTCCGATTGCGATTGGCCCTTTATTGCATAACCCCCGATCATATTATCGCTCCATATAACCCCCGTGCCCGCAATCAGGCGGTAAAACATTGTAATAATCCATTCTCGATTGATATTTTCCTTTTTAAAGTTCATAAACCCACTTTTTCCTAAGTTTGGTCTAAACGCGCCCAAACAATGTTTTTTAATGTAAAATGGGTAGATTGAAAAGCCCTGCATCAAAAAGTTCCAATGCGATTGAAGGCCCATTGTATAAACTCCGCTTCACTCCATATAGCCTATGCCCGGTACCAAGAGTTAAAGGTCCTGCAATGCCAAATCACATCGCAAAATTCTAAATGGGTAGATTGAAATACCAAGCCTGACCTCTAATTGCGATTGGCCCTCATACATAAACCCCGGGCCTTTTTCCTTCCATATAATCAAAGGCCCCGCAATCAGGTGCTAGCCATTTCATATGTATACATCCTGCCTCGATAAACCTTTGTTTTTATTAAATATTTGGGCTTTCATAAAGTATTAAGGGTTTCCGCCAGAGCATAATTTAAAAAAAAATCCACCGTTGATCTAAAGCCGATCAAACGGCCCGTGCAGCATCGCATCGTGAATTTTTCGGGCTCATTTTCTATCCCCTCCGATTGACCTTTCCCCAATCTATCATGAACCATTGATCTCCTCCCCACTCTCCTAGATTTAATGACCTACATTTTCTTCAATTATTATCCTTCCTCTGCCTTCAAAATCCTCCGATTCACTCCCCACTGTTGATCTGATCCTCAGATTAACGACCAGCGCACAATCGCTCCGAAGCCTCCATGTTATTTTCCCCACCGATGTCAATACCTATGATTGCATCTAGACCATCCACGTGTCTAGATCGAATGGTCCGAATCACATTTCCTGACTTTGGTTAAAAATATGCAGCCCCGCTCATAATGTCTTTCGGCTAATCCTAGCCGTTGATCTCTGCAGATCAACGGTCCTACTTCAACCTTTCTCTGCCTGTATATTTTTCATTTTGAACCCCAGATTTAATCTCCACTGTCGATCCCCTGATCAGACGACCCATAACAAATCTACCCTCCCCGATCTCTGCTCGTGCATCTATTCCATATCGCGCTCGTTCTCCATCGTTAGATCTGAGGCCCCAGATCTAACGACCCACATTTCATATCGCGTATCTTATAGCGCGAAGTTTATTTTCCCAAGGGCCACATGATATTGGTGGTTTTGAAAAGCCACGTGTCGGGCACGAATGAATATCGCGTTCAAAAATAGAAAAATTGCTTCCCTTCTTTTTCTTACGTGAAAACAATGGTTTTACCTCCCGAAACCACTTCCCCTTTTTCCATTGTGTTTTATCGTGCGCGCCTTCCACCGTTGATCTCTACAGATCAATGGCCCAGATTTAATCTGGCCTTACACTATCACCCTCCGCCTCTACCAAAGGGTTTTTAACGCAGATCTCCGCTGTTGATCTCATGGGCTGATCTCATCCGACGGCCCAATATCATCCCAAACCCCCATCTCTATTTTTTATCATATTTCTTCCGAAATAAAGGTTTTAACCCCATTTCTTCACATTTCTCCTATTTTCCAAACAATGTGACTCCTTCACACTGTTGAATCACAACCAATCCTGACCATTGATCTCTGCGCAATCAACAACTTTGACTTAATTGACACCATTCTTCTTTCCAAACAGTCTCCCTTTTATCTCCACCATAAGATGATGCCATCCAATGGCCATGCTCCTCCCCTCAACTTCCTAAGCAATTTTACCACCTAAATGCAGGATTTATTTATGTTTATTGTTTTATGCAAGTTTATATGGTTTTTTCCATTATATTAAAGGAAAAACAAAGGCTAGGGATGACGATCCCTCAGGCCTTTGTGCATACCGAAATATCATTCCATGGGGTTCAAAATCCACGTTTCATGATTGCTTCATGGGCATTGATGCCATATGAACCCTGTGCAGCCCTGCACATCAAAAAGACACAGAGAATGAAATAAAACAAAAGAGTATCAGTGTTGAAGACAAAACACAACAAAATTGGAGATTGAAGATGAATTCCATAGTTTAATGGATTATGGCTAAAAATTGATTATCAAAATCCTGATCCATTGGATTAAACACAATTAAATAAAATCATAAAGATCTATCAGACAGAAAAGCCTCCACCGCCACAACAGAGGCCAATTGATTCCTCTCAGCTACCACAAAGTCACCTGTTGCCTCAAAGCATTCAAACAGAGGCTGAAGCTATTGATCAGAGAAAATATATTTTCCTCAGAACAACCAAATAGTTAATTCTGCCAAAGGAATTTAATGTAAAATATCAGAAGAGTTATTATATCATGAAGCAGAGCCTTAAAGTCAACAAAAACTCCCACCGAGCTTAATATTAAATGTAAAACAATTAATACAGACAGAACATCTGTAAAATTCTCCATGAAGCCCATCAAAGGCCGAGAAGTATTAATGTCTGTATTAATTGACCCAAGAGATTTTTATCCCCTCCCACCTCCTCATTTCTTCTATAAATAATTCTGTAGAAGATGAGAAAATGTTGGTTGCAGAACTTTGAAATATACTTGTGCTCGAAAATTCTGATTGTAAATAGTGTTCAAAGGCTCTTGAATCTCTGCTTGTGATAGAATAGTTAGGCTCAGAAGTGAAGATGATTTCTAACATGAAACACTCGACTTAAAGCTATAACTGGTTTGAAGCATCAATACAAGTTGATTTATGGGATCCTGGTCTATGTCGACGGTGATTTTTTTCTTATTGTAAATCGCTAGTTTATTTCTTTTTTCACTTTGTTCATCTTCTCTGATAAATAACAACAAGCATAGAGTTAGGATTTACTGTATATTAGTACCCTTCTCTGACTGATAAGCTTTATCTAATTTTTTTCTTCCAAATTGTGTTGTTTAGGAATAATTTAATTCAGTTCTAACATTTAGGAATGTTGGCGTTCCCTCGTCCTACTGTATAGGCTAATTATTATTCTTGAAATTTATTTTCAGTTGATGTTAAGTAGAGATGAACTAAGGAATTTATGGTGAGCCCTGTCCTAGTTTTATCCCCAAAGACTATCTGAAAGTTTCCCTAAGAATGTGTTGAAAGTTGGCCAGTTTCGAAGTACTTACCAAATCTTAAACCATTCTTCATTATCATTTGTGTTTACCTTATGTTTTAAATGTTTTTCCATTGAAAGTGTATCAAAGGCTAGCTAGTTTCAAAGTACTTACCAAATCCTAGATTTCTTTTATGTCTTTCTTAAGTGCATGTCAAAAGCTGGCTAGTTTCAAAGTACTTACTAGATCTTGGGTTATTCTTTGTTTTTCATTTGTTTAATTCCCCTTCTTGTTGTATCATTTAATTCCATAAATCAACTTTAAAGAGATCCTTAGACATAGATTACTTTCCCCATGGACCACTCTTGAACTTGTTGTTTCAATTAAACCCTATTATGACTCCATAGCCCAATGGAATAAAACCAGCATCACATCCATCTTTTTAGCCAAATCTTGTTCTATTTTCTTGCAACTTCTCACCTTTGAAACTCTTTCCATTTAGGGCTTTCCACTCAAATAATAATCATTCTCAACCATCCGAAAAAAACAAAAACCCTCGGTCTTCATAACCAGCCTAATATCAGTAGCCAAAACATTAACGATAAATCCATCTTTGCACTTATTGGAGAGATCCCTCTCCGGCTTCAGGAGGGCTAGATCCTAGAATCCTAAAGTGGTTGAAACGGTGCTCTCCCTGCTGTCATACTTTTCCAATATTTCTTATTACAGGGATCTAACACCATGCAGTCCAGAAACTTCGCCAATACATCATCTTAAAAACCACTACGGTCATTGCAAATATTAATCCTATTAAATACCTACTCACACACTGCCTAATGAACCATAAGTACATGTGCTAGATAGTCATTATCTAAGAATATGACTTATAGTTTCACTCCCCTAAAAGTAAAAAAGGTGATTGCCTTAGCAGAGTTCATTATGGATCTCCCAGGAGATACCAAGGGATCACCAGTGAACGACTCGCTACCAGATGAACATCTCTTCTTTGTAGCTATTAGCATTGATATTTGCATCCCACCCATCTCGCCTTATTTTACTCAATTTTCACCTCATCTCTGTCATTTTCATTTACATTTCTGTGTTTCTTAAACATTTCTCCCCAAGCGTGCCCAAGTCATCATTGTTCACAAGCACCAAACCCTAATTTCTTGTCCCAGTAAACTAAGGTTTACTATGGAAACAAGACATTTCAATAGAGGAGGCGTAAGGTAGGTAATATAATTAAGTACGAGGTAATTAAATCTCATAAAAATCATTTCTCCATCATTTTTTGAGAATTCATTCCAAGAGTCAAGTCATTTACCACTCATAGGGTCGATTTTTCTTCAAACTATGTTTCTGACCAAACAGAGACAAATTTAACAAAATTGAGAGATTTTTTGTCCATCATAGGTCAAGGAAGAAAAAAATCCTTCATATTTTGCACAAGTGTTATGGTTTTATACAAATTTCAAAAATACAGGTACTACAAGAGATTTTCTGCACTTCTACACTAACCTTGGGAAAATCAAGTTTTCTCATTATAGCTGAATTGTCAAAATGACTTTCATGATGAGTCAAATGATAATTAGACATAGAAATATTTCCAATAAGTTATTATTATCTCAATTTGGAGTTTAGGAAGGGCTGCAAAAGTTTCTTTCAACATCACTCTACATTTCTGCACTTTCATTCAGCACTTTTTGACTAGTCTTGGGAAAAAAAAAAATTGACAAGGAAAATCAACTCCAATCATAAAACCAAACATATATTTGGAAATTAGACAGGATAAGTTCCAATGAGCTATACTGGGCCCAATTTGGACATTGGTAATGCCTCCAAATTTGGTCTGCAAAAAGGTGTTGTAGGGACGCTGCGCATTTCTGAGGGACATTGCACGTTTGGCTGAAATTATAGTGTGTTTTTCAACAGTGCTGCATGTTTTCTAGGAGCGCTTCATGTTCACCCAGTTGCTTATAAAATTTCCTGCAAGGTTTCAAAACTTCACAAATTCATTTTTAAACCTTTAGCAATGATTCATCATGACTCAAACAAGTTAGTAAGTTACCATTTTCTTCAGTCATATTCATCAAATGTATTTTTGGATGCATAAGTTTGTTTAGAATAAATTTGGTGTTTTATTCTAATGAAAAACCATATTTTCCCTCAAAACCTAATTTACACTTCAATTTCACTCCCTGAACCCTCATAACCCTTCCCCCATTTCAGTCTACCCTTTCCCAAACCCCTACAGTGACATTCCCTTTCCCTAAGCCTTCATTTCCTTAAAACCCTAAGCCCTAGGTACAATAGTAACCTAGGATCCAAATTCCATACAGTTGTGATAAATCCATTATCCCAAAACCCTATATATCCCTACTCCCTATCACATTCCCTACTTCATAAATCCCTACCATCATCTCCCTCAAATTACCCTATCCCATTCCCTAGTCCTAAAAAATCACATTGTACCTCATCACACCTCCCTTGGGTTTTGACACTAAGGCACCTATGGAAGAATAAAGAAATGAGAGGAAGCAAAATAGAGGAGGAAGATAAACAACAATGAATGACATACAAAGTGTTAGCTCCTTGTAATTTTCTATATTGATTGAGATAAAAATGGATAGGGGTAACATCAAACCAAGCTATGGAATCGAAGGACCTAGCCTTCCTGGATTCAGAGAGGGATCTCTCTAGTAGGTTAAAAATATGTGAACTTGTTTGCTGATTAGGGTTAATTTTAGTCTAGATGTTAAGTGTAGGTATTTTGATTATTTTTGGTTGGGTATGATGCTCGGATAGATTAGATAGAAAACAAGGAAGATTTTTAAGTCATTGGGAAATGGAGTCTAACAAGTTCAAGGTAAGTTCATCAATGGTTTTAAGAGTATTTGCAGGGAAATTTTAACTTGGTTGGTGGATCTTTGAGGTTGTCAAGAATCATGAGATGGACATTAAGCTTGAGAACAAAAATCTAATAAAGGGTAGAACATAATCCTTTATATACTTTTAAACTGAGGGAGATATAAGATTTATAAGCATAGCAAGAGAATCAAAGGCATAAGCAAAACCTAATCCATTTTATTTCAAACTGAAAGAATATAACCATCCAAGACAAACATTCAAATGAAATATAGAAAGGCAAAAAACTTATTTAAATTTCATAGATCTCATCATCAAGAGTAGAAAATATTTAAGATGCACAAATAACTATAACAATAGAAGGAGAGAAACCCCTGAACATCTAAAGTTACAACTATGAAGGTTCCTTGAAACAATTTTAGCTAAGTAAAGGAAAAGAGCATGATTGAAACAGACTTCTTTGATAAACCTAGAAAAAGATGCTTTAAAGAGATGATTCCAAGGACAGAGTATTTAGTGGCAAAAAATATGCAGGGCTAGCAATGAATCATGTTGAAACCAACTGATCTAAACCATTCAAGAAATAGACAAGAAAAATAAATCCTTAGAGAGAAAAAATATGAATTCTCTAATATATCCTAGTAGAGGAAAACATTAAGGCAGTGAAGGAAACAAACAGACCTAAGGTGCCATTAGCAAACATGTCTTATTCTAAATTCTTTGTCCTAATGAAACATAGAAATATGAAAACATATGATCAACTAGAAAACATGAACAAAAGAAAAATTCACCATCAACCAGGCTTATGGATCCTGCAAATAGTCCTCCTCCATCAACAAACAAATCAGGTCATGCATGAGATCCAAGACATCAAATTCTCATCAAAAACTCCAAGAGACTATGTATTGCTCTAGAATAATTCATCAAAATCCAACCAATACATAAGAGCCTCATGCTCTATTTATGGAGAAAATGAGGAGGTGGAGACCCTAAGAGGCTTCCAAAAACCCTAATTTAGCCATAAATGTCATAAATGTGCTTAATGACCATGCAAGGCCCAAGACACATAATAGATAAGATAATAAATGAAAAACATCAAAACATAAATCCCTAATCAAATCAAGAGTGATTTTTCGAAGAAAATATTAAAAAACCAATTTTTCATTAATTAGTGTCTTTTGTTGACTTTTTCGCAAAAGGTTGTCTCTGTGCGTAGCGCCCTTTCAGCAGAAAATAAGGTTTGTTGTAGCTGAGTTGTGGACCTCTTCCCGACATCAGATTTGGCCCCATGATGGCTCGTTCAAAATATTGATGAGTGTAATTTCCAAAAATATTTTACTTGTCCTGAATGGATGCCATTTACCTGCTCAAAAATCAAATCTCTCATGATTGCTCTGTGCGTAGTGCCTGGCCTGAAAAGGAGGCAGAAAGGTCAATTTTGAGGTGTTTGTTGACCTTTTGAAGGGGAAAAAAATGCTCCAATTGACCTGAAATTTTGTGGGTAGACTACTGGTGATGTGAAAAATCCACAAATGTAAACTCTAGCAACTGAGGATGCCCCAATGTTGTGTGTAGTGCCTAGGGTGTTGCGCTCCAAGGGGTCAAAATTTGGAAAAAACAAAAAGTTTCTAAATTTGCCTAAAAATTGGTGTGTAGACCCCTCAAGGGGTCTTAGATACCTGATGAGAAGTATCAGCCAAGATGCCAGGGTTGTCATGCACTTTGGTCCATTTTATCTCTTCTAGCTCCATGAGGGCTTTCTTTAGTTTGGCATTAGCAAGCATGCTCTTCCTTGCATAGTGTTTGATCATTTTATTTTGTAAGGCAAGGCCCCTCTTCACCTCTTTGAAATGTTTATGCTCCTCTTTATAATAGTATATGACCCTTTGTGCCCTCTCAAATTCCTTTTCCCATTCTTGAAGCTGGGCATCCTTTTCTAAAAGGAGCAACTTCGTACTCATCTCTTGGTCCTCATTATCATTGTCTAGATCAACAAAAAGAGGCCCTTGAGAAGTCTTCTTGATATTTTTGCTCCTTCTTACTTATACCTTCTGCTCAATATTTTCCATTTTTTCTTTGCCCTTGTCCAAGTTTTGGCAGTTTGATAAGAGGTGGCCCTTTTCCTTTTAGAGGCAGCAAACACATTTCTTCTCCCTCTGTGATATGTGCATGTGAGAGGGGTAACAATGGAAGTTTCAAAGGTAGTGCTATCATCATTTTGACCTTTAATTTTCTTAACATCTTCTTCACTTGCCTCACTTTGATTTTCTTTGTAATCCATGGATTTATTTTTTTCAAGATAGTCATGACAGCTGTCATGACTGTCATGACTCTTTCCTTGACTGTCTTGGGAACTTTGATGGTTTTCATCCTCATATTGCTGCTCTTCTTCATCATCTAGCTGCTCTTCTTCATCATGCTGACTACTTTCATCCCTATTTTCCTCTTCATCATCATAATAATTTTTGTGGCTGCCTTCACTAATTTCATTTTTTCCATCACTGCTTTCTTCATGGCTACTTCCGTCTTCTTCATTGTTTTATTCATTTTCATCATCATATTTTTCACTGCTTTCCCCTTGTCCATCATTATTTTTCTTAGTTTCCTCCTGACTGTTTCCTTCTATTTTTTCTTCACTAGGACTACTATTAGCCCCCTCACTTGTAAATTTAGGGGAAGAATAAGAGGTGAAATTATTTTTGGAGAATGCACATGGGGAGATGATGGATGAGTGGAGGTATATGGTTGGGAAGTGGAAGGCAAGTTCTTTTGGATGAGGGCCCGGGGGTCTGTAAAAACATCATGTGAGATGAAGGTTTCCGAAGATATTCCTTGCTGCTCTAGCTAATATAAGACAATCATTTTGATCAGGGAGTGGTGAAAGAGGCTTGACATTTGGGGGTCATATTTTTTCTTCTTGAAAACAGAGGCCATTTTATAAATGCTTTGGAAAAGGTAGTAAGGTTGGTTCATCATTTTGACCTTGGTGAAATGCATAATCAACCTTATATGATATGAGCAGATCTAGGAGTATCTCCCCTCACATGTGAAAAAACTGATAATCTGCCTCATCAATGCAGCATACCTTTCTAGCAAGTGGGAAAAAGGGAAAAAAACCTTACAATTTTGTTGATATTTGGGTTTCAAATAGGGCCCATAATAACTCAACTCCAAATTCTTTTGTTTGAAACATACCTCACCAATGTCTGGTATAAATTTTTCTTTGGAAATGATTTCAGATGAGAGCTCAAATTGCACCCCTGCTAGATTGACTTGATGGTTATGTAAGCTACAGAAAAATAATCTAGTCAAGTCTAAATGGTTGCTGACTTGCTTGACCCTTTCACAAAATTTGTAACACCCTACATTCTGAAAGAATGAAAGGATCATAGGAGATGAAGTGATTGGAGTGGTTTCTAGGGGCTCAAATATTTTTTATTTTCCTCCATGATGTTTTGGCTTGGTGGGAGTATGACTCTCATCACTACAACAGTGGGACCTTTGGCCTTTCTTTGAGGTTTTTTTGGAAAAATAGGTGGTGTAGGCTATTTCTTTGCAAGATGAAGTCTAAGGTGAAAAACCATTTTTTAGGGCTTTCTCTTGGTGTTGGAGGTTAGCCTATAGTTACCCAGTCCTCTTTTTGCACTCAAAACAATTTTTTCTTGCAAACCCTAACCCAAAAAACTGATTTTCATATAGCCTAGCGTTTGGTCCAAATTTTACTATGGATGTCTTCCTTGCTTTTAGAAAAAGGAAAGCTTGGGAGGAGAAAAAAAAGGTTCCACCAACCTTATGCTTCGATTGCAGGAGATTTGAAGATGAAATTTCTAATTTTTGGACACCTTTAGAAGAATGTGGAGAATTCTGCCAAGTGTGTAGTGCTTGTGCGCAGTGCCAGGCCAGTCGGGTCGTCAGAGCGCAGTGCCGGGAAACAAATCCTCTTTGAATACAATCTCTTCATACAGGAATGCATAGTTTGTAGGGCAACAAATCCATCCTATGACTTAGTGAGAGCTTAGGTGACCTAATGGGGGCTTTCTTGGACTTGGAATTTGGACTGAGACTTAGACTTAGGGATCACAAAGCGTAAGATAGGATCTATGATAATATTAGTGTATTGAAGATCCGAAATCCAACATAATTGACTATCAAAGGGTATACAGAGACACTTTGAGATCATCAGTGTTTGGAAGTATCATGGGTGACACAACAAAGCTGTTTTATTGGTAGGTTTTGGTGGTAGTGGGGATTTTTAGGCAAAATAAAAACAGAGGATTTGGGCCAAGGTGACAATTTAAGGTTAAAATAAATGGCTCGAGCCCATGATGGGTATTTGGGGAGTAGTGGGCCAGTCATGACTAGATAGGATGATAAAATAGTGAAAATTTTATCTTAAGGATAATGAAGGCAGTGTGATTTCTAAAACTCACAATGTTCTATAAAATTTGTTTCTACAAATCTGGGAATAGTCATTTAGTCATCATCAAGGAAAAAAATTACTGACGACTAACAGTGGTCCCACTTGGGAAGGGTAGCTCCTTTTTAAGAGGTGTCCATAACTTTATATTTCTGGCTTAATGGAGACCAGTGGCTTCCTCCATTGGGGATATGTGCTTTTTCTTCATTTTATAATATTTTTTTTGAGTTTGTGATCTTTGAGGTCTGAAAATACATGATTTATATCAGCATCATCTCTACCTACCCAATCTACTTGCCTAAAATGTTTTCCTTCTTTGGGTGCACTTGAACCGGCAAACCCTTGATATATGTTTTTCTTTTTGAAAAAAAAAATCAAATTGTCTAAATGTACCCTTATCTCTTCCAAGAGTTCATATTAGGTTGATGAACTCTCTTTATTTTACACCTAGTCTACTTATTTTTCAAGATTGAGCTATTTTAAAAATTTTATTCTTTAGGCTACTGACATAAAATTGAAAATATGGCTAAACCAAGATTAAGCAATCTGATTTACCATAGGTTGTGTCATTGAAACAAGTTTCACACAAGTGTTATTTTTGTACAGACAAAACATAGGAAACATAAGGGAAACATATGTCATTTAAACATCCCTATCTTCCTCTTTGGTTTATATTTGAGTATGTGGAACCAAAATCTGTCATTCCTAACCTACACCTATTGACAAGTCAAGATTAGATGCTTTGACAAGTTTTTCTTTCACTAAGCTATTAGAAAAATAAATTAAAACATGTTCAGCCATGATTAGGATAGATGACTAAACAAGCCTTCTCTTTCAAAACAAAAAATTAGTGGCATTTATACTTGCACACTTTTAGCATCATTATTTTTTGGGTATGGGGTTGTACCTTTATTTAAAACTCTTCCCTCTTTTTCCATTTTTTATTTTTCAGGGATTTTGTTCTTTCTATTCCTTAAGCAAGTAATTTTTATGTACAATGAGTAGCAGATTTAACATTTAGGAATCTTGACAAAAGTATTGTTTGAGCATCCTCTAATTGATAGGACCTCCAAACATTTCATCTCCATCAAGCTCTTGCAAAAAGAAAGCATTGTTACCTCTAACTGAATGAATGATGTAAGGGCCTTTCCACAAATTTTCAAACTTGTCCTATTTTCCCTTGTCTTCCCTTCTTGAATCCCATTTCAGAACCAAGTCTCCAATTTGGAAATCATTTTCCTTGGTTCTCTTATCAAAAATATTCTTGATATTGTCTTGTATTTCTTGTGTTCTTTTATAAACTTCCTCCCTTTACTGCTACAAATGAAAGGTTTGGTTCAACCTCCTTTGCATGTCATTTTCTTTTGATTGTACTTATTGGAGTAGCTTCATGATCGGAACTCCCAAAGATGTGGGGAAAACTACATCCATGCCATATACTAGTTGATAGGGAGACATACCAATTGATATCTTGGTGGTTATTATATCATCCCATAGTGCATGCACTAGTTTTCCATGCCATGCCTTATGATTTGGTTCTAGGAGATTCTTGATGATGTTTACCAAGCTCTTGTTAGAGGACTCAGCTAGTCCATTACCTTGTGGGTAATAAGCAGTGGAGTGGCCTAGGGTGATATGATATTTATAACAAAAGTACACCATTTTCTTAGATGCAAAAGCATCATCATCATCGGTGATGATATTTCTAGGACAACCAAACTTGGATAAGATGTTGGTTTCAAGGAATTTGATAATGACTGAGTCGGTGGCATTTCTAGAAGGGATGGCCTCTATCCACTTGGTGAAGTAATCAGTGGCAGTGAGGATCCACTTATGTTGGGCATATGAGGTAGGATAGATCTCCCCTATGAAGTCCAACCCCCAATGTTGGAAAGGATCTTCAACACTTATGGGGCGCGAGGGCAAAGGTAGAAGTTTTCTTTTTCCATCAAAGATTTGGCACTTATGGAAAGTTATGACTAGTTTGTGAGTATCGGGAAAAAGGGTAGGCCAATAGTAGCTAGCTCTAAGGATCTTGTTGGTTTTATTCTTCCAATAGAGGTGACCTCCACATTCTCCCTCTTATAATTCATGCATGTTTTTTTCTCCATCATCGTCAAGAAAAAATTTAAGTAGCAAACCAACAGAACTTTTCCAGTACAACACTCCATATAAAATGCAAAAATTTAAAGCATTTTGTTTTAAGAATCTAGCTTTAGTCTTTGACAGAGAGGGTGGAGCATTGAGATAAAAAATGAAATAAATGATATCAACATACCAATATGAATTTAAAAACATTTCTTCAATGTACGGAGCTATAAATTCTTCTATCTCCTCTAACACATCAACCATATTCATGTCTAAGGCTTGGAAATTTGATTCAGCCATAAGTTTTGCAAGTCCTTGTCCTTTAATCAATTTAGTGGGTCTAATTTCTAAATCATTTCTAAGATAGTAGCAATCCACTTGCCCCTTTTACCATTAGGTTCTTGATTAAGTATGTCTTTAACAACTGTGTGGGGGACAAAAGCTATGATATGTGGATGCACAATATAAACTCTAAAATCTTTCAAAGCTTTGATTAAGGCGAACGCTGGTTTCTCCATGATGTTACACTTTAGAGGAGCATCCCTTAAGGCCTTGCTGAAGAAATATATGGGTTTTTCTTTCCCCATGATGTTATTTTGCAATAATACTACTGGCACAGTATGTTCAGATGCAAAGGAGAAGATGTAGAAATCCTTGGTGAATTTAGGACTGATTAAGACTATTGTTTGTGTGAGTGCTTGTTTTACCAGCTCAAAGATTGTTTTTCTTCCATATTCCACTTCATTCCTACTTCCTTTTTCAACATGTTTGTAATTTTCCTTAGGAGTTCAGCAAGTTTGGGGATGAATCTTATTAGGAAGTTGATCTTCCCAATGAAAGATTGCAATTGTTTAATGTTTCTAGGATGGCTGATTTGTAATATGCCTTGTATCCTTTTGGGATCTATTTTGATTCCTTCTTCAGAGATGATGTGGCCTAAGATTTTCCCTTCTTGAAGGCCAAATATAGTTTTCTTAGAATTCAGAGATAGGCCATACTTTCTACACTTCTTAAAAACTTTTCTCAAGTGGACTAAGTTTTCTTCACCAGTCTTGGAGTAGACAATTATGTCATCAAGGTATATGACTATGAAGTAACCTATGTCTTCCGAAAAAGCTATTTCCATTGCCCTTTTTAAAGTATCCCCTGCATTCATTAAATCGAATGGAATTTTAACATATATGAATGCACCCCAAGGTGTAGTGAAAGCAGTTTTGAGTTGGTCACTTGGAAAGACTGGAACTTGGTTATAACCTGAGAAGCCATCTAGTAATGAGATTCTTTGTGAGCCAACTAATTTTTGGAGAATGTAATCCATTTTAGGTAAGGGGTAATTGTCTTTTAAGGAGGCCTTGTTCAAATTTCTGAAGTCAATGCAAAGCCTAATCTCCCTGGTCTTCTTCCTTACTGACACAAGGTTTGACACCCATTCTGAGTATCGGACAGGGACTATGATACTAGAATCGTACATATTTTTTATTTCTTTCTCAACTGAAGGTAACAAGAGGGGGTTAATTCTTCTCAATTTTTGTTTAAATGGTTTCTGATTTTACTTGAGAGGAATCTTATGTTGAATTATTTTAGTGTCATAGGATTTCAAGTGTTAATACCCTCAAGAAAACACATCTTTAAATTCTTTATAAAGCTCAATGTATTTTTGTTTTGTGTGAGGAGGGAGAGTTTTGGACAGCTTGACTATTTTGGTTTCTTTCATCCCTCCAATATTAAATCAATGGATTCCATCTTGGGTTTTTTAGCTACATAATTAAAATCAAACAACTCTTCTAGTGTTGTAAGGCCTCTCTGCAAGGTGTCATCTTTGCATTGAAAAACCTCAAGTTCTATTTGGTCTGATTTATCAGTTATTCTTGCAACACAAGAGTTTTGAAGGTGGTTTATATCTTCATCAAAGCACAACTCTATTTTGGGAGTTTCATTTTCAGCAAAATTATTTCTTTCAAATCTTAAACTCTGTTTTGTGCTTGCAAATTCATTTATGGATTGCATAAAATCATCTATTTTCTCATCACTATCAAATACTTGCCAATGGTTCAAGTTGTCTAGTATAGTGGGCCTGTTTTTTACTTTGATGAGGCATTTTTTATTTTCATAGGGTGAAGAGAAATTCCTAGCAGAAAAAGCAAACTCATTGGCAAGGTAGTTTTGGGACCTAAGGATGAAAGTGAGCTCATACTTCTCAAAGGTTTTGAGAAGATATAGGGCAGCATTCCTATACTATCTCAGTCTAGGGTTCTTGGCTGAATATTCTCCCTTTATTTGTCTGATGATTAGTTTTGAATCTCCTTGAACCAATATTTTCTTAGCTTTGAGGTCTTTAAGTAAGTGTAAACCAATAATGAGAGCCTCATATTCTGCAATATTATTGGTGCATTCAAAATATAACGTGTAGGAATGGCCTTCATTTGTGTTGTGGATACAAGCCCTAGCTCCTAAGCCAGACTTACCATAAGAGCCATCAAAGCTCATATGCCAAAGGGTGTCAATTTCATATTTGTCTCTGTTTTGCACTTCAGGGCTGCTAGAGTTTTGAGTGTCATTTTCTTGATTAGAGAGCTGGTTTGATTATTATCAGGGGCTTATTTCTCCCTCATTGTCATTTACTTGTTCATTTATGTAATTTTCATTTTATAATATGAATGAGTCAAGGTTTGAGTGAATGGAATAAACCAGTCTGCTATTTGACCTATCTATGTTGCTCACCATATATTTCATGTGGGATTCCTGGTACAACCTCCTTGTTTGATTGAAGGCCGGGATGGTGGCATAAGTCATGTCCATTTGAAGGCTACCCTAGAGTTTTACTCCCCATAATATAGACAAAAGCATGCCATACTTTGGGGGAATGTCAACAACAACTATATCCATGACTAGACTTTTAGCGGGGATTTGTGCCAGATTGACACACAGATCCTTGATTAGGCCTAGACACTTATCTCTATTAGAATAAAAATAATACAAATCTTTGTAGGGCTATGTGATTTCTAAGACTAATCTCTTCATCACCACATTTGGCATGAGGTTGTGTGAGGCACCGGAGTCCATCATAGCATTATGCAAAATTTTGTCAGGTATGTTCAGATTGACATAGAAAGGAGGGAAAACTCCTTCTTGATATTTTCCCTCTACTTCAAGACCAAAAAACAGCTCTGGTTTATCATCAGTTAAGCTTAAAGTGTCAGTATCATTCCCTATGTTTAACACTTTGAAAATTTGAGATCTATATACCTCTTGGGACACCAATTCGGAGAGGGGTATGGTTATCTTGATTTTGGCAATCTCCCCTTCAAAACTAAAGGGCATAGGTGTCTTTATTGCATTTACATCAGTTTTATCAGCCATAAAATTTTCTACATTTTTGATTCGTTGATTACAATTTGATGGTTTGGACATCAATGTTTTTTCAGGGCCACTAGTTGAAGTACTAGGGCAGCTTGAATCGTTACTAGGTTGGCTATTTTTTGGTTTGTTTAGATCATTTTTCCTAGCCATAGTGTTTGTGTTTTCTGTTGTCTTTTTAGGAATAGGTTCAAAGGTTTTTCTAACAAAAGTGTTTGGTTGATTTGTTTTAGGAATATCTTGACTCCTTTTCCTCCTAAGGTCATACTGCCTATGGACTTCCATTATGGCATTCTAAAATCCTATTTTATAGTCTTTGGAATCTTCATATGATTGTTCCTTTGGTTTGGAAGAAACCATCCTTTTTTCTTCTTCGATAAGGAAGGTGTTATCCTCATCATCAAAACCTATGACATTTACATGGTCTTCTTCCAACTGCTCAGGCTCTCTTTCTTCTTCATCTACACAGTTGTCTTGGAAAGGGGGTCTAATATTTTGGTCATTCTCCCTTTGTCTGATTTGAGGAGGGTCTCTTCTAAAATTTTGATTCCCCTTCTTAATTTGAAAATTGGCTTGATTTTCCCTAGGAGGTGTTCTCTCATTCAAATGGATTTTTTCCATCATCCTCTTTATTTTCCAAACTATGGAGTCAATTTTGGTGTCAGAAGAGGAGGGTGTAGGTGTTGTGTCATCTTTATAAGTCACCCTTTTTTCTAATCTCATCCTAGCACTTTTAAATTAAATTGGCCTCTACACTCACAGCCCCTTTTTGCATGTCTTCTAAAGTTATGTAATCTCTCTCCCTTAGTTTATAGGCCATATCATCATCAAAGACTTCGGGATATTTTACTAAGTGTAATATTCCAAACTAGGAACAACTCATGAAACATGCATCAAAAACGCATTTCCAGCAACATATGAAATAAAAAACTGAAATGGACCCTTGGATCCCATAAAATAATAAATATAAAATCTAAATCCAAGATTAGAGCTCAAAAAAATCCAACTAGGTGGGTTAAACAGATCTCCCACGCCTAGGATTGCCAAAAAGTGCTAAAACCCCAAGACTGCAAAATGCCGGAGCAACTGCTCAAGGGACTGTGCAGTCTAAGAGAGGGTTTTCACATAAAATAATAGGAGAAAAATATATCTACTCATGTATTGATAAATAATGTTGGAGAACATATATCTAAGTTCCTTATACAAAATACAAAAGAAACCGGCAAGGGTTTCTTGTCAAACACTATGCATACAAAATGGGATATTCAGTAATTTACTGAATCATCACTGCAACACTAAAGTAAATCAGTGTAAAAGGCTAGAAATATGTTTAATCTGATGTATATCCATCAAGGGATTCCTCCCATGAAAGTATAAACCTCTCAATCACAAGGAAACTCAACAACGGAGCCACCAAACCATGCAATGAACACTGCCTCCAAAATAACGCATTCCCTAGAAGAAACAACGCTGGGAATGTATTGAAAATGTGTGGCCTGATACCACAGATCTGAAATAATCTCTATATCTTTCCAAACAGATCTCTCAAGTGAAGGAAACCTTCCTCCATTGAGAAACTAGCTCAGAAGCCAGGATTCCAATCCCTTCCACCGTTGCACCTAGCAACACTGCACAATATTCGGCAAAGTTGTGATGATGAGGATGGCTGAAGCTTGGCCTGAAAACATGATGTGGAATGATGAATTCAAACTCTCCCAATGAGGCTCCTCAAAGGAAATATGTGGGATTATCGCCTGGGAACACCCATTGCTAAACAACACTACAACTTTGCTAAGTAGCAAAGCAACAACAAGTCTTGGAAGACAAGAATAATAATCTAGAACATGTAGAATAAGGCTACCATACTCTTCCTTATATAAGACATGATTTTTCTTGACCTTTTCCCCACTCAATTAGGTCATCTCTATCCCAAGATACATCTCCCTTCAAAATTGCATTATTTCTCCTTGGATTCCTCCTCCACTAAAACTGTGTTGTGGACTTAGTCAAAGTAGCTTGATATTAACCCTGTTTAGACATTGAGGGGTTTTATTGAGCTAGAAAGAGTGTCTCATTTCACACTTGGAGTGTTTTTATCCTCCTTAGGAGACTTATGGGCTTTTCTACCCATTTATTTACTAGCTAGAGTTGTTGCTAACTCTAATGTTCCATTTAGCTTGGAGGCTAAAATTTTGGAACATTACAGTCCTCCCCTCAAAAATATTTTCTTGTCCTCAAGAAAATGTATAAGGAGAGAAAAATTTCTCCCCTCCTCCTCACGTGGCCCCCCATCAATGGCCTCCATCACTGCATCAAGAGAATCTACAAATAAATTGTCATCTAATGCTTCCTCCCAAGTGTGTAATACCAAAGTGTTTGCATCAATCAAAGGTGGAAAGTGTGAATGGAAACTTGCTTGCTATTTCATGGCCTCCAAAAAGTAGGAGTGATGATAATCATGGTGAATGAGTGCCTCCCTCGCCCATGTTATCATCCAAATTAAGTGATTCACCCTCCAACATGGTAACTCATAAAAATTATCCTCCACCTTTGGCCTCTGAAATGTAGGTGGGCTAAATAAGTGCACATGATAGGCAAGAGGGTCTATCCCACGCTGTCCTCCTCTCCACTTATGATAAGTGTAGAGGGCATGTCAATCTTGGGCTATAACATGATTTCCCTCCAATGGCAAGAAGAATATTGAGCCTCTAATGACTCTTCCTCTAAAATCATGATACATGCCAACCCAACCCATTCCATTCAAGTTGAATGGCACATCATCACCACATGGCATCCAAATCAGAAAATGGATGAAGGTTATGTGCAAGTTTGGATGATACATATGGTATCTCTGGTGGATGTAGCATAGTTCTCCCAACTACTGATTTAGAGTATCAAGTGGAAAGTTGTCCTCCATGGAATTTCTAGCTATGCATGTTATCTCATCTACTATAAATTAGTAAGCAACAATATAGATCAGTTGTATACAATCAACACAATACAATACTTGCCCCAAGTCATGTAGTTATGGGTTATCAACAATACAAGATTTGGCCCTAAAGTGACCATGAAACCTATTGTAAACCCTAGAGACAGCCTTGAGTTGTGAAACACTAGTGCCTAGGACATCTTATGTAGAAAGAAGCACATGATATTACAAGGATAGTTATCAGAACAAGGCTCTTTGCTATTTCAATTTTAACAGGAAGGTACAATGTAGGTGGAACCAGAATACTCATAAACTCACCATAATGACAGGAACACTGCAGAGGCAAGTAGTGAATTCTCAATATAAATGTATCAGACAAATCAAAGGAAACTTTCTATAAGAAGGGCTGGATTCTAAAAATGCTTTATAGAGGTGAAAAATTAGACGAAATTTGCGGTGTATGAAATAAAGAATAAAAACTAACCACTAATGAGATGAAATCCCAGAAACCAAACTAAACATGAGATGGGCTTATGATAATCAGAATCCATACATGTCCATAGATTTTACAAATAACATCCCATAGCACTTAGTATAGAAGAAGTGTGGATGAAGTTGAAATTGAAACAGCATATCATGACTGAACCATATTTAAAGCACTAGACAGGTTTAGCATAAATATCAATTGTGATAAATTCATATTAGAACCAGTGACCCACCCACATTCCAAAGCATGATACAAGAGAAATGGAAATAGTGAAATGAACAACTAAACTATATCACATAAGGAAGAGTTACAGACTATAAAGAAACAAGACCAGAATCCTCATTAAAGATAGAACTCCTTATCATTGAAACCCAAGGGGCTCTTCACATTTGTATTAAAGCTTCAACCAAAATGCATACAAAAACTCTTTCATAGCCAATTATTTAGAAAATTTGGACCCAGTTTTTCTCTTTAGTTGTTGCTTATATAGAAGCCTCAAAAACATGAGTGAGAAGATATTTTTGGAAAAAATATCTTCCTCGCGTGCTAGTAATCAGTTTGAGGTTTCCATCAAAAATAACCAAAATTCATGATGAGGAATAGGGGCATCTCATCATTTACAGTTAAGCTCACGGTTGGTTTAAACAAAAATATTAAACAATAGTTTTTTACAGGAAATAAAATGTAGGAGTGGAATGTGAATACCACTCGAAGTTTAAAAGTAACAAACTAAAGTGAAATTAAAAGGCCACTAGGGCCGAATCATGAATTTACAACATTCACTGACGAGATGGAGTTGAGGCGGTCACTAACATAGGTGGCAGAATGTTGGCTGATGAGCTGGCGACCAGGCTGGCATACTGGGTGAATCTTTGCTGACTATCTGCTACGAGTTCAGGCATTTATGCGAATCCTTCCTCCTTGATATAAGCTTTGGTGAGGTCATCGAAATTTTCATCGGTGGGGATTTTGTTCTTTACCAGATGGAGGAGAGAAAATTCTTGGCGGAGCGAAGAAACAATGGTCTCAGCTTTTAACCGGGTGGTTTTATCTGAAAGTACATCTGTCCGGTCCATCTCTTCCTTGAGACATGCTTCGTACCCTGATAATGGTTGTAACATGGAAGGAGTAGTAGGATCCCAGCATGATGGGAGTCCAGCTGCTGTGATCTCGGCCCAAACCATATCAAACTTATCCATATTGGCTGCCACATGTTTTAAGGTCCTTGAAGTTATAATGCGGGCAGACTCTTTTTCAATTATCTTCTGACATTCAACGGCCTCCTTGAACTTGCTTGTTATGCCATGCTTCTCCACGTCATTAGACTTCAGCCTTTTCAAGAAAGAGATATAACTTCTGGCATGCTGGGCTCTGCTGGATATATTGGTATTTCCCTCATGAATCTTTCTTCGGAGATAAAGCATAGATGATTTTATTTCTTCAATGACTTTTAGGAAATCCCAATGCCCTTTCACTGCCACGATTATTTCTAACCAAATTATTCTGTTGGCATCCCTGGGGGTGATATTACCCTTCAGGCGGCTGTTGAGATCATTGATGGTCTTCTGCTGGTCAGCTTTTTCCTTCTTTACCTGCTCAATTTCCTTCTGCATAGCCTCTGTCTTTCTGGAATTTTCAGCCAAGGAAGTTTCCAGCTCATTGATTCTCATTCTTGCTATAGAAACCTGCTTCTCCAGTGTAGTTTTCGTAGCCATTACTATAGTCAACTATTCGAACAACGAACTAGTTTCCGGTTGGGCTGGAGGTGGTGCACAATTGTGTGTATCCCAAGTCGTCTGTAGTTCCGTCAGCCTACCCTGAAGAACAGCCATTGCTTCTGCCATTTTTTCCTTTTCCTCCTTCTCCTTTGCTAGAGAATCAACTAGGTCTACTTTATCTTTCTTAGCCTAAGATAATTTGGCTGTCTGTACATGATGGGAGGCCAGTATGCTAATCTTGTGTTTCAGGGATGCCACCTCCTTCTGCAATTGCTCGATGACGTAACGCTGTGGATTTGATTCTCCGGTTTCTTTTCCTTTAATCGACTGATGGAGAGCACGTACTTGATTCGTGAGGGTGCAAGAATTTTCCTGTTCTTTTCTGAGAGTCTCCCTCACTTGGGCATGCTTAGTCTCCAATTTTTTCAATGTGATCCTGAGATGCATTACCTTATCTTTTAACATATCACCAACCACCTGGAACAGGTTACATTTACCAAGGGCTGGCACCTTAGCCATGTCGATCGTGTACTCAAGCATTCTATAACTGGTGTTACTTGCATCTGGGTCCAAAATGGCCTCAGCCATAGCCAACACTAGGTGTTCTGTGTCCAAATTCATGGATGTTGAAATCCTGGTATGGTATTTCTCCACGTATCCTTCTAGATCGGCCTTGTACTTATCCCTGATAGCTCTAGCTTTTAGGCTCCTTTCAGTTTCTACCTATGAAGTATCATCTCTGATAGCCTGTGAAACTTTGGAGTAGTCAGAGGACGTAACACTTTCTCGTAGCACCTTGAGCCCAATTTTTCTCCCATCGGGTTGGCTATATGGTATGAACGGCTCGAGCAACTATTCTTCCCCTATTACCTCTGCCTCACTTGTCACTGTTTTCTGCTTTTTGTGAAGGGGAGAACCCATTCCTTATGGACCCACTTATTCTTCTTCTTGACCTTTACCAGCTTCTCTTCCTGAAGTTTCCTCTCCTCTTTCCCCTGTAGCAGATGAATATGTCTCCATCTGCGAAAGAAAAGGCCAAGCTTCAAGATTAGCCCTCCACTCTATAAACGGTCTCGTTTCATGCACATAAGGAGTATATTTGTTCCTCCTTATTCGGTTAGATATGATGCCCCGTGGATCGTAGGGCCAAACCTTCCCTTGCCTTAAATTCATGTCTTGCAGCAGCTTTTGAACGATGGGGAGGGCATGTCCTGAATTGAAAATAAAAGGGCCAATAGTAATGGGAAGATTCAGGATGAAACCTTTCTTTGCAGGGATGAAGTGGAGTTGGTCAGATTTCAGGGTTTTCCAAATGTACTCCAGAGCATAAATTCATCGAGCAGGGAACATAGGCAACTAATAGGGGGGAACCTCGACTCCATAAACCTAAATTTCGGTGTAATTTTCATATAGGTACCAATCCCCAGTACTTTGGGTTTACTAGCTTGTAACTAGCTCTTCATCTCAGGAAAAAACCTAGGTGAGGGAGAGTCATGGATAATAGTGTAGGAAATAGGCATGAACTCATTTAGAAATATCAAATAACCCACCCCATTTGGTAACTGGTGTGTTGCAAAGCTCCAGTCGAAAATTGGTCGAGGTTGAGAATTTACCTTATATACCCTATCTAAACCGAAACCCTCAAACTTATCAGCATGCTGATATAGGAAGAGGTAGAAGACCATGGAACAAAAGCGGAAGTGACCAGTTTCTGAGAGCTCTTGGAACTGGGTCTGAAAGTTAGAGGCTAGAAAACCAGGGATATCCAAAACTACCCTCGTTTGAGACATTAACCGTAAGAAAGAGACACATGCCCTGGAAATTTCCCCCAAACCGCCTACACCTAACAGATCTGCGATGAGAGTGAGGATGGGC
This sequence comes from Pinus albicaulis, assembly GCA_034641835.2. Classification (NCBI taxonomy): domain Eukaryota; kingdom Viridiplantae; phylum Streptophyta; class Pinopsida; order Pinales; family Pinaceae; genus Pinus; species Pinus albicaulis. Next base: position 537,708,413 of record CM076574.1, on the reverse strand, counting down.
TGCACTTCTTATTTCAACAAACTCAAAGGGAAAGGTTCTCTGGAAAGAAGAGACATGGCCTGGTTGTTGGTTATAGAAGAAATGAAGTCTCTTTGTTGTTCCCATGGAAATTTAGCAAACTGAGGGGTTAAATTCATTTCACTAAAACTGGTATAGCTTGTGCTAGTGGGAAAGTAGAGGGCTTATCTGATAATGTCGGGAGAAAGAGAAAAAATCCTATTCCCTTGAGCTGAGATAAAAATGCCTCGTCGTTCATTGTAGGCATCTCTGAGCCAGCAAATAAGCTCGACCACAGGATAGACTGGAGGGGTAATTTGATGGTATAGGCTTGATAAAACCACCCGATATCGATCCCTATTCTTGACATGTCGTCTAAAAAACTCAGGTTTGATACTGCTAATGTGAAAAGGTTATTGTGGATCACAGATTTCGACTTGCAGGTCTAATAAGGTCTCAAACCCGGGAGGGTTTCTGGTTTCACGGACCTGAGGGGTCTTTGGTTCTGTTTTCTCGGGGGTGACCTTTCCCATGAATGATAAAAGACGTTTAAAAAACAAAAGGAAAAAAAAGGTGGTATAAGGGATGGAATACCTGTGCAGTGGGAAATCTACTCAGGAAAACGACGCGGGGGTGCTGACAATGACCGGGTGGGCCTGGCACTGGGCGCCCACTTTAGTTTATACCGTAGCCGAATACCTGAAAAGTTTACTGCAGTAAAATATGGGGGACCGCTATATAGGATTGAGTATGGTTTGGAAAAAGGCAGAATGGTGATGTAAGTGGGGTGAGCATCGTAAGGACACTGACAATGGAGCACGCGGTGCGTAGGGATTGGGTGTTTAACTGTAGGTGGGTGAACACCATGTGTCGGGTTTAATACTGGTATGGGTCTCAGTACCAGTTCACCTAAGGACTTTACCTTACCTTTCTGCCAGGTAAGAAACTTTATTCTCAAAACGAATTCTTCATGGAATCGTAGAATACATAGGATGAAGACTTTTAGGACCCGCACTTCACTTCACCATATAACCGTTACCTTGTGTCCACCCCCATGACACGTCACCACAATTTCGTGGGGGCATGGGTCTCTCACCCCCCTCTGCTCCTTGACCCCCCTGGAATAGCACATGCGGAGACACATTTCAATGTGCATAATACAAAGGCGGGCTATATTATAATATTTTTCATTTTATACCTTTTATACCATACATTTGCTTGTTTGCTTCATGTTCAGAGCCCTTACGTCTTCCTCCCCTTTTTGGACATGTGCTTAGCTATTTAGCCACGTGACTTAGCTTAGCATTGTTTCTCTCCAACCATTATTTAAATTTTTCACCACGACTCATGACATTCGATACTTTTCTACTCAAGGTTATCTTTCAAAATGACTAATGTTAACCATATGATAAACATTGGCTCCACTTGGGGATGACACGTTCATCCTTGGGCATGTCAAGAACTTCGCAGACCACCTGTTAATCTTCTGTATGGACATCACTCTTTAGCACTTTTTATTTTTATCTTCATGATTCACCACGACACACACATCATTCAAACAAAGATGAAAGCATAAAACTAATGTACAGTATAATACATCAGGCTTTCTCGACCTGAATGAGAACTGGAAGTAAGGTTTGAGGAACTGACCATTTACAGGGGCATCGAGCAAGTCTCCCTGCAAATTTTCCAACCTGAAAGTGTTGTTGCCCCCTTGTTCCACAATTTTAAAAGGGCTAAACTAGAGTGGGTCAAACTTATGATGTTTCTACTTATCAGCTCTTCGAATATCCCATTTGAGCACTAAATCCCCAACCTGCAACTTCATATCTTTGGCATGCTGATCAAAAAGGTCCTTCATCTTCTCTTGATATTTAGTTAGCCTATGACTTACCTGGTTCCGTGTTTCTTCTAACTCCATGAGCTGATTTATTCTCCTGGTCACATCATTGGGTTCTTCTTAAATTTCTTGCATGAATCGGGCTACTGGTAAGGCTAACTATACAAGGAATATTACTTCCCTCCCATATACTAATTCATATGGGGACTTCTCGGTTGCTCTCTTGCTGGTAATCGTGTTGGCCCACAGAGCGAATTTCAACTGGGAATCCCAGTTTTTCTGATTTTCATTGATAGCCTTCTTCAGTGCCCTCACTAGGGTTTTATTTGAAGACTCTGCCAGGCCATTTCCTTGTGGGCAATAAGCCGTCGAGTGACCTAGCGCAATGTTATACTACTAGCAGAAACTGACAAACTTTACAGACTTAAAGGCCTATGCATTGTCGGTCACTATCTTAGCAGAGCAACCAAATCTAGATATGGTATTTTCTTCCATAAATTTCATTACCACAGCATCTGTTGCATTCCTTGCAGGTTTAGCTTCCACCCACTTCATGAAATAATCTGTGGTAGTTAATATCCACTTATGCTGACCACTTGATGGAGGATGTATTTCACTAATAAAGTCAATTCCCCATTGCTGGAATGGTTCATCCATGTGAACATGGATCATGGGCAGAGGTGCCAACTTTTCTCTTTCAGCAAATCTTTGCCATTTCTCACAAGTTCTGACCTGGGCAAACACATCTCCAAAGAGTTTTGGCTAGAAGAAACCAGCCTTCAGGATTTTGTGAGCAGTGGCCCTCCAACTATAATGACCCCCACAGATTCCTTCATGAAATTCGGCCATTATAATTTCTACCTTGTCTTCTGTGAGACATAGGAGAAACATGCTTGAGCGATCTCACCAGTACAACTGGCCATTGGCAACAACGTACTTCTATGATCTCAACCTTAGTGTTCTGTATTTATCTTTGTCACAGCTACAAGGGCAGCTGAGTGTTAGAAGATACTCCACTATCTCTTTGTACCATGGGCTGATGAGGTACTTCATATGTTTCTTCTGAGTAGCTATCTCTACTCCCTGTTGCTCTTCTTTCTTCTCAGACTCCTCATTTGCTATCATGGACATATTTATGCCCAGAGCCTGATAGTTTGATTCAGACAAGATTTTGGCTAACCCTTGTCCCTTGATTAGTTTGGTAGGGCGGATGTCTAGCTCATACTCTTGTATTTTGGCAATCCATTTCCCTCTTTTTCCTTCGCTATCTCCTTGGATAAGAATATCTTTTACAGATGTTATAGGCACAAATGCAGTGATATGGGACTGTAAGACATACATGTGAAATGCTTTAAGAGACTTCACCAGAGCATATGCCTGCTTTACTAATATTTTATATTTCAACTCAGCATCATGGAGCACCTGACTGAAGAAAGTGATGGGCTGCTCATACCCTTCTTCATTTTTCTGCAATAAAACTCCTGCCACTGTATGAGGTGAGGAAAATGAAAAGATCATGAAAGGTTTGGCATAGTTTGGTCCAGCTAGCACAGGGGCTTCTGCAAAGGCATTTTTTATCCTGGAAAAGGCCTCTCATGATTCCTCGGACCACTTTACCTCGTTATTTTTCTTCAACATGTCATTTATATGTCTAACTATCTCAGCATAGTTAGGGATAAACCTCCTTAGAAAGTTAATGCGCCCTAGGAACACCTACACCTCCTTTTTATTTCTAGGAATAGAAATGCCATTTATAACTTCTACTCTCTTAGGATCTATTTTTACCCCATATTTGGTTACAATATGTCCCAAACGCTTACCCTCTTCTAATGCAAATAATGACTTCTGTGGATTGAGAGAGAGTCCATACCTTTTGCACCTCTTGAAATTTCTACGCAAGTGTTCAATGTGCTTTGTGTCATCTTTTGAGAACACAGTGATATCGTCTAGATATACTACCACAAACTTATCTTGCTCCCCAACAAAGGCAATGTCCATGGCCCTTTGAAAAGTGGCCCCTGCGTTAATCAACCCAAAAGGCATCCTGGCATACATAAATGTACCCCATGGACTGGTAAAGGCAGTCCTCTTCTGATCTTCTGGTAGTACAGCCACCTGATTGTAACCAAAGAATCCATCCATCATTGACATCCGAGAAGCTCCTACCACTTTCTGCAGGATGTGATCCATCTTGGGCAAGGGATAATTATCCTTTAAGGATGCTCAGTTTAAATTTCGGAAATCAACACATAGCCTTATTTCTCCCTTCTTTTTCCAGACAGGGACTAGGTTTGCTACCCACTCAGAATACCTCAATGGCACAATGATTTTGGCCTTCAACAATTTCTTAATTTCTTTCTTAATGGAAGGAAGCAGTAGGGGATTTATCTGTCTAAGCTTATGTTTATGTGGTTTCGCATATCCCTTCACTGGAATTTTATGCTACATGATGCTGATATTGAAGGTTTTTAGGTCCTGATAAGACCATGCAAACACATCTTTGTATGACTGGAATAATTTCTGGTAGAGTTCTTTATAATTTCTTGGATAACTTCACAATTTTGGTGTCAGCATCAATACCAAGGTTAAGATATTCTACTTTATTTTCCTCTACAACTTTGTTTGGATGCAGTGGAACATCGTTCCTGTTAAAAAAAATTTCTAAGGGCACTAGTCCTCGGGGTATAACATTGCCTTTTAGTTGCAGAACTTTATGGCCAGCCATATTTTATTCCCATTTATTTTCTGAAGTGTTTTCATCCTCTTCTTCCTCACAAGCATCAATCTCCATGTTGGAGAATTCCCCAACTGTTTCCTGGAATATTTTCACTTGTTCTTCTTCCTCAAACACCTGCCAATGCTTAATGTTATCTGGGATTGATGGTTGATAACGTACCTCAATTTCATATCTTAGGAGAGGGTTTTGAGGTAGATGAAAAGTACTGGAAGCAACTACAAGGGAGTCTGCCATCCTATTCTGCTCATAGGGCATGAACTGAATATTAAATACCAAGAAGAAATTTTCCACTAGGTCCCAAAATTCGTTCCTATAAGCCCTCAGCCTAGGATGTTTGGTTTGGCACTGATTCTTCACTTGTCTAACCACCAATTCCGAATCTCCTAGAACCTTTAAACTCTGTATGTTCATGCTCCTGGATGTCTGTAACCCTAACATAGGTGCTTCATACTCGACCACATTATTAGCGGCTTCATACTCTAGCTTGAAAGACAATGGGATCCATTGGCCTGTAGGAGAAATCAATAATGCTCCAGACCCATTACCTTCTATGGAGTTTGCTCTGTCAAAATGAAGTGTCCAGATTCCTGCTTCATGGCTCTCTATGGACTGCTCGGTCTTGATCTGGCAGAATGATGATTCATGAGCGTAATATTGATCTTCTTCCAACATCAAACATGAGAAATATCCCTCCTCACTATAAACTGGAGAATTAACTGAATTTTCAGCCTTGGTAACCATCTTGACAAATCTAGTTTCTCGGTACAACCTCCTCTCCTGGCCACCAAAAACCAGGATAGTAGCATAGGTCAAGTCCAACTTGATTGACCCACAAATTTTAGTCCCCCAGGACCTTGACAACAACATGCCGAAGCGGGCTGGGATGTCAGCCACCACGATGTCCATGACCACACTTTTTTCTGAGATTTGGGCCAAATTGACCACCAAATCCTTGATCATACCCAAACATTTAACTCTTTTGGAATCAAATGAATAGAGGTCCTTGTATGGACAGTTGATTTGTAATCCTAGTTGTTCCATGACCGACAGGGGAAACAGGTAATGGGAAGCTCCTGAATCTAACTTACAGTTATGCAACAACAAATCATGAATTACTAAGGACACATAAAATGGGGGAGTAGAGGCATCTAATTCCTCAACATGTGGGCCAAATACAACCATGGGTCTTTCTTCTTGAAGGTTCAGACTGTCTGGAATATGTGTTACTTCTGGGGGAAGCATAAAGGATGTGACATGAGACTGATATGCAGGGTGCTTCAACAATTTGGTCAAGGGAACTGGGATTTTGACCTTCTCAAGCTCCTTTTGTAAACTGAAGGCAGAGGAGGACTTATCTACTAAAATCTCTTTTGACTCTTTGCTTTGGACAAGGGATTTGACTTCCTTTGTGACTGACTTGACATTGGGGGGAGTAACAACTTGTGAAGAGGAAGGAATTGGATCAGCAGACTGTAAAGATTCGTTAAGAGGCCTCTTACCTTTGTCTGTGGTCCTTTGAGTTGTTGTCTCCTTCTGAGCAGATGCTTCCTCATGAGGTGCGTCTTCCTCCTGATCCTGAGTGCGAGTTCTCTTCCTAGAAGATCTGAGGTCATATCTTCTATTAAATTGTGCTTGCATGAAATCGACAAACTGCTTGCAGTAGTCATTGATCTCAGGATCTTTGGTGCTTTCATTAACTTTTTCTTCTTCATGTGATGGAATCTGCACTTCATCACTTCCATGTAGGGGAAATTCTACTTCATCACTGTTTGAAAAAGAAAGGTATGCCTCCTCTTGTTCATAAGTGGTGTCTTCGATGGGACCATCTACCTGACCTTCCAAGTACAGAGGGTGTGGTACCTAATCTTGTTGCTCCTTTCGTTCCCTTTGCAGTATCTGCAAGGGGGGTTTTCTGTACTGAGGGTTGTAACCCCTGTTTGGGGCGTTCTGGAAATTTTTGGAGGATGAATTCTGGCCTCTAGTTCAAGTTTGACCAGCTTACTGGAAAGATTCTTAATCATTTTTCTCATTTCCTCAATTCTGTCATTAGCTGAGTCTCTATCTTGGCTAGAGGTAGATACCTCCTCTTTGCCCTTTCTTCTATTATCTTGTTCAGATTTTCCCTTTGATTTACTAGTGGAGGCAAAATTCACCTCCAACTCTAGTGCATCTGTTTGAGCATCATCCAGGTTGGCAGGTTTTATTTCTCTCAGAGAGAAACCGAATTCTGAGTTAAAAGTTGCCACGAAAACAACTTTAGCAGTGGTTTTATGATGTTTCATATTAGCAGGAAGGCTCAAATACAATTTTTTAAATATCTTGATGAACTCTAACACCCCTTCATTATGTCTTTTCCTGAGTGTGTTAAACTCGGTAAGAAAAATCCCATGATCTTTCTTCTCCCCCCATTTTCTGAAAAAAGTATCTTCCATTCCTTCCCAAGTGGTGATGGAACGGTCTCCTAATGTCTTAAACCATTTTCTGGCTTCGCCATCAAGAGATTACAAAAACAGTCTTAAGACTACATCTAGGTGTTCCACATTAAAATTTTCTGCAAAAGAACAGAATACCTCAAGACGTTTTTGAGCTTCAATCTCATTTTCCCCATTGAATCGAGGTAAGATCTTCAGATAGTCCTGTGGCATATCATTCAACACTTGAGGTAATTCCAGGGGGGCATATTTATTCAACAAGAAGTCATGATTATTTGCCATTGGGGGATGTGGAGGTTGTGCAAGGGTTTGATGTGTAAAAGGAGGAGGAGGAGGTGGAAGTGAGGTATGAATGACAATAGGAATGTATTGGACAACAGCTTGAGGTGTTGACGGGAACAACGGGCTATTAATAGCAGATACTTCGGTGAATTCTTTGACCTATTCAACTTTAGGAGTAGGGTGAAAGGTGTAATATGTGGTATCCCTTCATCCAGCTTCATCTTTGATTCAGACACCTCCCCGGGGTGGACTATCTGAGTAGTAATTGGTATCTCCCACAGTGGAGTCGGGACCTTGCACTTGGGCAACTTGAGAGGAGGAGGACAGAAAGTCTTCTAGAGAGAATTCAAGGATCTCAGTATGGACTGATTGTCTTTCCCTCCAAATCCTTCTATGTAGGATCTTCTCTGGGTCAGACACGGAAGGTGTCTTTGGCTAAGACGTATCTGACCTCAGGTGTGGCTTACGAGGAGATAGGAAAGCAAGTAAATTTATCTGATAAATGAATGTGGAGTCGCCAAGGTGAGGGATCTAGAACTCTCAACTCTCCATGCTCACCTATTTGAAGAGTGAATAAGGTTTTGTCGAGGCCTAGGGATTTAACTTTTCTCAACTTCGCTTCCCCGGCAACGGCGCCAAAAATATGTTGTCAACCCTACAGACAACCTTGAGTTGTGAAAGACTAGTGCCTAGGACATCTTATGTAGCAAGAAGCACATGATATAACAAGGATATTTATTAGAACAAGGCTCTTTTCTATTTCAATTTTAACAGGAAGGTACAATGTAGGTGGAACCAGAATACTCATAAACTCAGCATAATGACAGGAACACTGCAGAGGCAAGTAGTGAATGCTCAATATAAGTGTATCAGACAACTCAAAGACAACTTTCTATAAGGAGGGATGGATTCTAAAAATTCTTTACAGAGGTGAAAAATTAGACGGCATTTGTGGTGTATGAAATAAAGAAGAAATACTAACCACTAATGAGATGAAATCCTAGAAACCAAACTAAACATGAGATAGGCTTATGATAATAAGAATCCATACATGTCTATAGCTTTTACAAATAACATCCCATAGCACTTAATATAGAAGAAGTGTGGATGAAGTTTAAATTGAAACAATATATCATGACTGAGCCATATTTAAAGTGCTAGAAAGGTTTAGCATAAGTATCAATTGTGATAAATTCATACCAGAACCAGTGAGCCACTCGCATTCCAGAGCATGATACAAGGGAAACGGAAATAGTGAAATGAACAGCTAAACTATATCACATAAGCAGAGTTACAGACTATAAAGCACCAAGACCAGAATCCTCATTAAAGATATAAATCCTTATCATTGAGACCCAACGGGCTCTTCACATTTGTATTAAATCTTCAACCAAAATGCATACAAAAACTCTTTCACAGCCAATTCTTTAGAAAATCTGGACCCAGTTTTTCTCTTTAGTTGTTGTTTATATAGAAGCCTCACAAACATGAGCGAGAAGATATTTTTGGGAAAAATATCTTCCTCACGTGGTAGTAATCAGTTTGAGGTTTCCATCAAAAATAACCAAAATTCATGATGAGGAATAGGGGCATCTCATCATTTAAAGTTAGGCTCACAACCGTTTTAAACAAAAATATTAAACAACAGTTTTTTACAGAAAATAAAGTGCAGGATTGGAATGTGAATAACACTTGAAGCTTAAAAGTAACAAACTAAAGTGAAATTAAAAGTCCACTAGGGCCGAATAATGAATTGACAATATTCACTGACGAGATGCAGTCGAGGTGGTCGCTGACACTGGTGGCAGAACATTGGCTGATGAGCTAGCGACCAGGCTGGAATACCGGGTGCATATTTGCTGACTATCTGCTGCGGGTTTAGGCACTGATGTGAATCCTTCCACCTTGATATAAGCTTTGATGAGGTCGTCAAAATTTTCATTGGTGGGGATTTTGTGCTTTACCAGATGGAGGAGAGAAAATTCTTGGCGGAGCGACGAAACAATGGTCTCAGCTTTTAACCAGGTGGTTTTATCTGAAAGTACATATGTCTGGTCCATCTCTTCCTTGAGACGTGCTTCGTACCTTGATAATGGTTGTAACATGGAAGGATTAGTAGGATCCCAGCATAACGGGAGTTCAGTTGCTGTGATCTCGGCCCAAACCATATCAAACCGATCCATATTGGCTGCCACATGTTCTAAGGTCCTTAAAACTATAATGCGGGGAGACTCTTTGTCAATTATCTTCTGACATTCAATGGCCTCCTTGAACCTGCACGCTATGCCATGCTTCTCCACGTCATCAGACTTCAGCCCTTTCAAGAAAGAGATATAACTCCTAGCTTGCTGGGCTCTGCTAGATATATTGGTATTTTCCTCATGAATCTTTCTTCGGAGATAAAGCACAGATGATTTTATTTCTTCAATGAATTTTAGGAAATCCCAATGCCCTTTCACCGCTGCAATGATTTCTAACCAAATTATTCTTCTGGCATCCCTGAGGGTGATATTACCCTTCAAGCGGTTGTTGAGATCGTTGATGGTCTTCTCCTAGTCAGCCTTTTCCTTCTTTTCCTGCTCAATTTCCTTCTGCATAGCCTCTGTCTTTCTGGAATTTTCAGCCAAGGAAGTTTCCAGCTCATTGATTCTCATTCTTGCTGTAGAAATCTGCTTCTCCAGTTTAGCGTTCGTAGCCATTTTTGTAGTCTACTGTTCAGAAAATGAATTAGTTTCCGATTGGGCTGGAGGTGTTGCACAACTATGTGTATCCCAAGTCGTTTGTAGTTCCGTTAGCCTGCCTTGAAGAACAGCCATTGCTTCTGCCATTTTTTCCTTTTCATCCTTCTCCTTTGCTAGAGAATTAGCTAGGTCTGCTTTATCTTTCTCAGCCTGAGCTAATTCGGCTGCCTGTACATGATGGGAGGCTGATATGCTAATCTTGCGTTTCAGGGATGCCACCTCCTTCTGCAATTTCTCGATGACATAACACTATGGATTTGATTCTATGGTTTGTTTTCCTTTAATCGACTCATGGAGAGCACGTACTTGATTAATGAGGGCGTGGGAATTTTCCTGTTCTTTTCTGAGAGTCTCCCTCACATGGGTGTGCTTAGTCTCCAATTTTTTCAACGTGATCATGAGCCGCATTACCTCATCTTTTAACATATCACCAACCACCTAGAACAGGTTGCATTTATCAAGGGCTGGGACTTTAGCCACGTCGATCACATACTTGAGCACTCTGTAACTTGTGGTACCTGCATGTGAGTAAAAAATGGCCTTAACCATAGCCAACACTAGGTGTTTTGTGTCCAAATTCATGGATGCTGAAATCCTGGTATGTTATTTCTCCACGTATCCTTCTAGCTCGGCCTTGTACTTATCCCTGATAGCTCTAGCTTTCAGTCTCCTTTCAGTTGTGACCTGTGAAACTTTGGAGTAGTGAGAGGACGTAACACCATCTCGTAGCACCTTCAACCCAATTCCTCTCCCATCGGGTTGGCCATATGGTATGAACAGCTCGAGCAACTGTTCTTCCCCTATTACCTCTGCCTCACTTGTCACTTTTTTCTAGTTTTTGTGAAGGGGAGAACCTTTTCCTGATGGGCCCAATTCTTATTCTTCTTGACCTTTACCAGCTTCTCTTCCTAAAGCTGCCTCTCCTCTTTCCCCTATAGCAGATGAATCTGTCTCCATCTGTGAAATCAAAGGCCAAGTTTCAAGATTAGCCCTCCACTCTATAAATGGTCTCGTTTCATGCACATAAGGAGTAGATTTGTTCCTCCTTCTTCGGTTAGAGATGATGCCCTGCGGATCGTAGGGCCAAACCTTCCCTTCCCTTAAATCCATGTCTTGCAGCAGCTTCTCAACGATGGGGAGGGCATGTCTTGAATTGACAATAAAAGGGTCAATAGTAATGGGAAGTTTTAGGATGAAACCTTTCTTTGCAGGGACGAAGTGGAATTGGTCAGATTTCAGGGTTTGCCGAATGTACTCCAGAGCATAAATTCTTCGAGCAGGGAACATAGGAAACTGATAGGGGGGAACCTTGGCTCCATAAACCTGAATTTAGGTGTAATTTTCATATAGGTACCAATCCCCAGTACTTTGGGTTTTACTAGCTTGTAACCATCTCTTCATCTCAGGAAAAACCCTAGGTGAGGGAGAGTCATGGATGATAGTGTAGGCAATAGGCATGAACTCATTTAGAAATCTTGAATAACCCACCCCATTTGGTAACTGGTTTGTTGCAAAGCTCCAGTCGAAAACTGGTCGGGGTTGATAATTTACCTTATATACCCTATCTAAACCCAAACCCTCGAACTTATCAGCATGTTGATATAGGAAGAGGTAGAAGACCATGGAACAAAAGTGGAAGTGACCAGTTTCTGAGAGCTCTTGGAACTGGGTCTGAAAGTTAGAGGCTAGGAAACCAGGGATATCTAGAACTACCCCTGTTTGAGACATTAACCGTAAGAAAGAGAAAATTCCCTGGAAATTTCCCCCAAACCACTTACACCTAACAGACCTGCGATGAGAGCAAGGATGGGTTGCACTTCTTCTTTGAAAAGACTCAAAGGGAAAGGTTCTGCAGAAGGAAGAGACGTGGCCTGGTTGTTAGCTATAGAAGAAATGAAGTCTCTTTGTTGTTCCCATGGAAATTTAGTAAATTTAGGGGTTAAAGTCATTTCACTGAAACTGGTATAGCTCGCGCTAGTGGGAAAGTGGAGGGCTTGTCTGATAATGTCGAGAGAAAGAGAAAAAATCCTATTCCCTTGAGCCGAGATAAACATGCCTCGCCGTTCGTCGTAGGCATCTCTGAGCCAACAAATAAACTCGACCACAGGATAGACTAGAGAGGTAATTTGATGGTATAGGCCTGATAAAACCACCCAATATCAATCCCTATTCTCGACATGTCGTCTAAAAAGCTTATGTTTGATACTGATGATGTGAAAAGGGTATTGTGGATCATATATTTCGGCTTGCAGGTCTAAGAAGGGCTCGAACTCGGGAGGGTTTCTGGTTTCACAGACCTGAGGGGTCTCTGGTTCTGTTTTCTTGAGGGCGACCTTTCCCATGACTGATAAAATATTTAAAAAAAAAAAAAGGAAACCAGAGGGGATATGAGGGACAGAATACCTGTGCAGTGGGAAATCTGCTTGGGAAAATGACGCGGGGGTACTGACAGTGACCGGGTGAACCTGGCACTAGGCGCCCACTTTAGTTTATACCGTAGCTGAATACCTGAAAATATTACTGTAGTAAAATATGGGGGACCTTTATATAGGACTAAGGATGGTTTAGAAAAAGGTGGAATGGTGATGTAAGTGGGGTGAGTGTCATAACAACACTGAAAATGGAGCACGTAGCGCATAGGGATTGGGCGTTTAACTACAGGTGGGCGAACGCCATGTGCCAGGTTTAATACTGGTATGGGCCTCAGTACTAGTTCACCTAAGCACTTTACCTTACCTTGCTGCCGCGTAAGCAACTTTGTTCTCGAAACGAATTCTTCATGGAATTGTAGAATACATAGTAGGAAGACTTTTAGGACCCGCACTTCACTTCACCATATAATACTTACCTTGTGTCCACCCCCGTGACACGTCACCACAATTCTGAGGGGGTATGGGTCTCTCACCCCCCTCCACTCCTTGACCCCCCCGGAATAGCACATGCGAAGACTCATTTGAACGTGCATAATATAAAGGTGGGCTGTATTATAATATTTTTTCATTTTAGACCTTTTATACCATACCTTTTCTTGTTTGCTTCATGTTCGGAGCCTTTATGTCTTCCTCCCCTTTTTGGACATGTTCTTAGCTATTCAGCCACGTGACTTAGCTTAGCATTGTTTCTCTCCAGCCATTATTTAAATTTTTCACCATGAGTCATGACATTCGATACTTTGCTACTCAAGGTTATCTTTAAAAATGACTAATGTTAACCATATGATCAACAAAACCCATAAATAATCTCGCTCTCATGGGCGGCAATGCACTGTTTACATATGGTGAGAAAATACAAGTACTCAATAGAGTAATCAATAAGCACATAAATGTATTTCTTACCATGCATCATGTGTGAGCTGAAAGTGAGGTCCGTGAGTGAGCCCTCCCATGATAATTCCCTCATAAAAATCTGCAAGAGGAGAGGGTGCATACTCCCTTTGGAACACTCTATCAACAGAAACATGCTCTCAAGTGACAGCGATGTAGGCCTTAGTAACAAGGCTCTTGTCACTCCATGAATTCTTCCTTTGACATTCCATATGCCAAATCCATCCACCATCATGCTGCTGTGTGAGAAGATCTTCTTCTGACATGGAAGCCTCTCATAATCCTGCAATGCTGAAGGGTAGCCTCCTTGCACCATGAATGTACCTTCCTTCTCTCCGGGAATATCATGGAAAGTATGGGAAAATGTCTGCCCAAACTCTCCCAAGTGTAACCACACCAGCAACAACTTCTGCTGCTCCCTCATCTCTCCCTCATACAAGTCATGAAGTGAGATCATGATGGTCAACTTGTATGATGCCCCATACCAACAAGTCTTCTGCTACTCTATCATATGGGTGCTATGCCATCCAATTGGTTTCTCTCTCCATACCAAGCTTCCCTTGAGCAAAAACACATCAGCAATACATGGAAGCAAGATACAATAAAAACAAGTTGCCAAATGACAACCAGAGAGTGAATCAGGGTGCCTCTCATGGAACCAGCACAGTGCATCCTTTGCCTGCATCGAAATAAGAAATAACAAGTGCTTTTCTAGCCATTTTTTTTCTACCACAGTCATCTCATAATATGAAAACATGAAGTTACAAGATGGTGCCAATGGTGCACAGTAAGAAACATGTGGCTTCCCCCACAAACCATCAAAACGATAGCCAAGATCAATGCTACAAGTAGTTGCAAGTACATCATCATACAATATGCAAGAAGAGATAATTCTTCTTGTTACATCATGTTGCTCATCGAAGGAAAAGAAGTACAAAACAAAATATGAAATGATACCTCCTCCATCATGTACTTGAGGTCTTGGGCTGAAATGGCTCCACTGAAAATTAGGAAGTTTTTCACCAAACCTCCCCATTAAAGTTTCTATGAATCTTGCATAAGAGGAAGTATTTGCATTTTTTAGAGAACAAGATTCAAAAATCCACCATGCATGAGCCTTACCTCTGAAATGCAGCACTGTAACTCTGATGGCTTCATCTCCGGAAATATGGTATAGCTGCAAATAGGAGGCTAGTTCCTTCACCCAAGCTCCAGCTGAACATGTAGGTGATCTGGAAAAAGTAGATAGAAGAAATATACCTTCATCTTGCTATTGGTTCTTCTCCACCTGGATCTTGTAAAACTCTTGGAAATCAATATGATCTCTAAACCTCTCAGTTTCAGATTCATACTCCTGCAAAAAATCTCTAAGAGTTCTCCTCTTAGGCATTTTTCCTCATCCCATCCATCTCACGATAGCTAAGGGCACTTTAATGCACTGTGCATCATGGATTGCAGCTACATGCTCACATTCACCATGTGAAAATCTAGATTCAGCTCTAGATTCAACCTCCTTTGGAGATCCCATCTCCAATCTCATTTTCTTCAGCTCTCCTTGAAAGCTCTGCATAGATTTTGGAAGAAGCTTTGTGAGCTTGTCTTCCTTTCTTCTGTCACATACTGAAGCTTTCTATATTTTTTCCATATCTCCTTCCTCTGATAGGTATATCTCATAGGCTAAGCCAAATATCATGCTCTCATACCACTGTAATATTCCAAACTAGAAACAACTCATGAAACATGCATCAAAAACACATTTCCAGCAACATATGCAATAAAAAACTGAAATGGACACTTGGATCCCATAAAATAATCAATATAAAATATAAATCTAATATTAGAGCTCAAAAAAATCCAACCAGGTGGGTTAAACAGATCTCCCATACCTAGGATTTCCAAAAAGTGCTAAAACCCCAAGACTGCAAAATGTTGGAGAAACTGCTCAAGGGACTGCGCAGTCTAAGAGAGGGTTTACACATAAAATCATAGGAGAACAATAGATGTACTCATGTATTCATAAATAATTCTGGAGAATAGTGATCTAAGCTCCTTATACAAAATACAAAAGAAACTAGAAAGGGTTTCTTGTCAAACACTCTGCATACAAAATGGGATATTTAGTAATTTACTAAATCACCACTGCAACACTGAAGTACATGAGTGTAAAAGGATAGAAATATGTCTGATCTGAGGTAGATCCCTCAAGGGATTCCTCCCATGAAAGGATGAACCTCTCAATCATATGGAAACTCAGGAATGGAGCCACCAAACCATGTAATGAACACTACCTCCAAAATAACGCATTCCCTAGCAGAATCAATGCTGGGAATGTATGGGAAATGTGTGGTCTGATACCACATATCTGAAATAAGCTCTGGAGCTCTCCAGGTGGATCTCTCAATTGAAGGAAATCTTCCTCCAATGGGAAACTAGCTCAGAAGCTGGGATTCCAATCCCTTCCACTGCTGCACCCAGCAACACTGCACAATCTCTGGCAAAGTTGTGCTAATGAAGATGGTGTTTGAAATACTGAGAGGGGGGGGTGAATTAGTATTTATTTCAATTAGAGAATTAGTTAATCTTTAATTATTATCAGTTTTTGTACAATGATAACAGCAAACAAGAGGAACACAAATGCACACAATTTTTAAGGTGGAAACCCACTCCGGGACAAAAACCACCTAATGCTTTTCTAATAATTCTTTTCAACTCGAATTGAAAATAAAGCTCCAACTTCCTAGAATCTAGAAAAGCATTCTTCTCCAGCTCCCTTGGATGGATGCTCAATGCCCAAAGATTCTTAGGTAGTCATTTAACGGATGCACCAACAACCCGTAGACTACAACTCACTAACACCCTACCACCCTATAGAAGAATAAAAGAAGAATGGACTCCCATACCAGGGAAAATGGTCCACTTTACAATGATATAGAATGATGTAGAAGAAGAAGATATACTAGAACATAACCCCAACTTTGACACAACCACATAATGATGATCGTAGACCTCCCAACACTGCCTCTTCAACCCTTGGCAGATAGACACTAGTACAATTTGTACAATAATGTATTTACAATAACTAAGTACAATGATACCTTTACAATGATTGTATGCAGTGCTTCCCACTTGAAGACTTCATATGATGAACTTCTTGCTGCTATTATGCACCTTCGTTGCTGCTCTTGTCATGCTACCCTCTGCTGCACCTTGTTTTTCTTTTATGCCGTAGAAAGTCTGGTCCTTTGCAATCCTTGACAACACATGATCTAGATTTTTCTTGCCTTCTAGGAGCTCGATATTGAATCTGGTGTATCTCTGTTATTTCAGATCCTCAATATCTGATTTTCGGTCTTGTAGTATTCCTCTGAGTCTTCTTTCCAATTCCATAGGTCTGACCCAATTTGGATTCTTCAAGAGAGAGTTATACCCAATTTCTCACACTGCCCTAATTATGGACTATTTCAGCAGAGCGCACTTGTATGGAGTGCCATGTGTCACTGTTTATTCATTTGATTCTGAAATTGATAGAGAGAAAATAAAATACTGTGCACTTTCCATCAATTTTTCCGGAATTCCAATCCAATACTCAGAGGGAGAGTTATGACGAATTTACCAAGGTCACTTCTTTGAGATGAATTTTAGGAGCCTGCAAAAACCCTTACTTCCACAAATCATATCTACCAAAATATTGCGCAAATTGATCTGAAATTTTTACTGCCGCTTCGTCAGGATTTCAGATTTGCCTCATAAAAATTTCAGCTTCTGAGCCTTCATATAAAAAAAACTAGAGCGAAAATTCCATGATGACCTATTTCAGATGGTTGAATCCCTTCCCTAAGGAGGAAATGAAGATCACAATATATATGAATGCTTAAGTTGAGAGGGGCTTCAACAAGTGAATGTGGGAGGGATCTTAGGAGCTTAAAAAATATTAATTATGACTTTTCAATGACCCATGCCCCAACCCCATGGGGTTTTAGCCCACTAAATGGGGTACAAACTTCAAACATAAATATCTCTCAAACCGTGAAGAATTACATGGTGTGCCATATATCAACGGAAACATCTCAACAAGTAGAAACCATAAAAAGCATTACTGACCTAGAATATGTTAATTTGGTAGGTCAAAATTCTCATTCAATATTGGGTTAGCCCCTGGTTCTGCTTGGGTTGACATCAATGACAACCGCTAATCAACAATCTCCCCCTTTGGCATTGATGTCAACACAAGTACTCCCCCTGCGATCATGGAACCTCTTCCTACAACATTATCTCCCCCTTTGACATCAATGGAAAAGGGTAACTCCCCATGAAACACAACCATCCTGCGGACCTGTACACACTTCCACTCGCGCTGACACACAACCATCCTGCAGACCTGTACACACTTCCATTCCCCCTTTATATTCTAAAAAAGGAAAATATAATGAGAACTTGGGAGAATACCAAGCTTTTGGCGAAGATATTCCAATGCTGGCGAATATTTGATATGTGATTCTTTTGGAGGATTTTCAAGTCTACAGTCTTTGGCTGTGTGTCCAAAGTTTCAACATTTCTAACATTCAATATTATTTCTTAAACGTTCAAATCAATTGATAATTGTGCTTGGCCATAAACAATACTTTGTCATTGGCTTCTTCTTTGAGATGAATTTTAGGAGCCTGCAAAAAACATTACTTCCATAGATCATATCTCCAAAAATGTTGTTCAACTTGATCTGAAATTTTTACTACAGCTTCCTTAGTATTTCGGCTTCACCTCATAAAAATTTCAACTTCTGAACCTTCGTAGAAAAAAAATTAGAGCGAAAATGCCACGATGACCTATTTCAGATGGCCGAATCCCTTCCCTAAGGAGGAAAAATGGAGCATGCCATATATCAATGGAAACATCTCAAAAAGTAGAAACCATCAAAAGAATTATTGACCCAGAACATATTAATTTTGTAGTTCAAACTTCTCATTCAATATTGGGTTAGCCCTTGGTGCTGCTTGGGTTGACATTAATGACAACCGTTGATCAACAGATGGTTGAAGCTTGGTCTGAAAACCTGATGTGGAGTGATGAATTAAAACTCTCCCAATGAGGCTCCTCAAAGGAAAAAGGTGGGATTCCCACCTGGGAACACCCAGTGCTAAACAACATTACAACTTTGCTAAGCAGCAAAGAAACTACAATTGTTGGCAGACAAGAATAATAATCTAGAACATGTAGAATAAGGCTGCCATCCTCTTCCTTATATAAGACATGAGTTTTCTTGCCCTTGGCCCCACTCAATTAGGTCATCTCTATCCCAAGATACATCTCCCTCCAAAATTTTGTTATTCCTCCTTGGATTCCTCCCCCACTAAAACTGCGTTTTGACTTAGTCAAAGCATCTTGATCTTAACCCTGTTCACACATGGAGGTGTTTTATTGAGCTAGAAAAGAGTGTCTCCTTTCACACTTGGAGTGTTTTTATCCTCCTTAGGAGACTTATGGGATTTTCTACCCATTTATTTACCGGCTAGAGCTGCTGCTAACTCTAATGTTCCATTTAGCTTGGAGGCTAAAATTTTGGAACATTACACTAAGGCTAAGCCCTGGGGAGGCTTTATGTAAGGTGGGAGGGAATTGTAAACACTGTTAAACCTAGTGGAGTATTCATGCACACTTTCTCCGAGATTCCTTTTAAGATTTTTATACTCGGAAAAAATTTGAAGGGGGTTCTTCTTGATTTCCCATTTGTTTACAAAATTTTGGTAGGGGGAAGGGAGATCATGTATGCTATTTGGAGGTAAGTTTTTGATCCATTTCTTGGGTTCTCCTCCCAGGATCTGGGAAAAAATACTCATTTGCATGGTTTCTTCTTCTATTTACATGTACTCAAAAGCATCATTAATTCTATCCACATGCTTCTGGGCAGTGATGGATTCAGTCCCCGAAAAATAGGGAATTTTGGCCTGATAATCATTTGGCAATGGTAATAGTGGTTGTTGTAGAGCCAGTGGAGCATACTAGGCTACCATGATGGGAGGAAATGGAAGCAAAGGTTGATTCAAAAAGGGAGGGTTTGTGACAGGTGGAGTAGGATGGGATGAGGTGGTTTGCACAGTGGTGGTATGAATGGGTGTAGCTGAGGTACTTGGACCAGAGAACTGATTCTGAGTAGACTTGAGATGAAAAGCGCTGAAGTGATGGAGAAGATGAAAGTCAGGTGGAGTGGAAGGAGAAGCTTCTCTACTGGAGCTTTGGTACAAATATATGGGCTCAAGGTCAGCTTGGTCCACCCTACTTTGTGACTTGGTCTTGAAGTGGTTCTTGGTATGGTGCAAGTGAAACTGAGGATCTTGTGAAATTGTGAGATGTTCTGGTGTGGATTTTGCTCTATGAATAGTCGTAGCAAGGGTTGAGTTTCTAGCTTTAGAAGTTTGCCACAAGATTTTTTCTGTGTCATCAACTATGGTAGGAGGATTTGGGTCTAGGTGAGATCTGGTATTGATCCTTTGTGAATCCAGATCTCTTTCTCAAAAATCAGAGAGGCTGAAATGTTTGGGACTGTTTTTGAAAGGCCGACCTCTCTTAGTGTTTATTTTACTTACATATGGTATTAATTAGGCCCTAAAATTAATTTGGACTGATTTGACACAATCCTAGAAAAGCCTATGGGACTAGTGAGATGAAAAGGCCTAATGGAGGCTAGTGGAGTCATCAGGAGGATGTTTTTGTAGTTTTAAGGGTATGTATATGATGGTCCACCACCAAATTTTGATAAAAATTAATCTAGGGACTATTTTTGGTTTTCTAAGTTTCCTTATGCAGCCCTAAGGTTTCAATGAGTATCCTCTAGCTGAGTCATCATCTTTCTAGGATGGTGAGGCAATTAGTTTCTACTCTTTGGCTATTAGCTGATTTTCTAAGTTTAACTGAGATTTTGAGAATTTCTTAAGGGACACTTAAGATGTTTTTTACTCAAAGTCCCACCGTGATCGCCATTATGTTAGTGTGGTGATGAGGTGGCGGATTCACTAAATTTTCTAAGTAAAACTAAGGGTCTAAAGATTTCTTAAGAGGTTTTCAGGAAAATGTGTACTTAGAAGTCCCACCGTGATCACCATTATGTTAGTGTGGTGATGAGGTGGCAGATTCACTGGATTTTCTAAGTCAAACTAAGGGTCCAAGGAGTCTTAAGAGGTATTCAGGCAACTATGTACTCAGAAGTCCCACCGTGATCTCCATTATGTTAGCTCCCAGTAATTTTCTAGATCGATTGAGATACAAATGGACAGGGGTAACATCAAACCAAGCCTTGGAATCCAAGGACCTAGCCTTCCTAGATTTAGAGAGGGATCTCTCTAGTAGGTGCAAAAGATGTGAACTTGTTTGCTTATTAGGGTTGATTTTAGGCTAGATGTTAAGTGCACAGTATTTTGATTGTTTTTTTTTGGGTATGATGCTCGGATAGATTATATAGAAAACAAGGAATATTTTTAATTCATAGGGCAATGCAGTCTAACAAGGTCAAGGTAAGTTCATCAATGGTTTTAAGAGTATTTGCAGGGCATTTTTAACTTGGTTGGTGGATCTTTGAGGTTGTGAAGGATCATGAGATGGACATTAATCTTGAGAACAAAAAGCTAATCAATGGCAAAACATAATCCTTTATATATTTTTAAACTGATGGATTTAGAATATTTATAAGCATAGCAAGAGAATCAAAAGCATAAGAAAAACATAATTCATTTGATTTCAGACTGAAAGCAGATACTCATCCAAGAGAAACATTCAAATGACATATAGAAAGGCATGAAACTTATTTAAATTTCATATATTTCATCATCAAGAGAAAAAAATATTTAATATGCACAAATAACTATAACAATAGAAGGAGAGAAAACCCTGAACATCTAAAGTTACAGCTATGAAGGTTCCTTGAAACAATTTTAGCTAACTAAAGGCAAAGAGCATGATTGAAACAAAATTCTTTCATAAACCTAGGAAAAGATGCTTTAAAGAGATGATTCCAAGAACAGAGTATTTAGTGGCAACAAATATGTAGGGCTAGCCATGAATCATGTTGAAACCAATTGATCTAAACCATTCAATAAATAGACAAGCATAAGAAATCCTTAGAGAGCAAAAAGGTGAATTCTCTAATATATCCTAGAAGAAGAAAACATTAAGGCGGTGAAGGAAACAAATAGACCTAAGGTGCCATTAGCAAACATGTCTTAGTCTAAATTATTTGTCCTACTGCAACATAGAAAGATGGAAACATATGATAAAATAGAAAACATGAACGAAAGAAAAATTCACCATCAACCAGGCTTATGGATCTTGCAAACACTCCTCCTCCATCAACAAACAAATCAGGTCATGCATGAGCTCCAAGACATCAAATTATCATCAAAAACTCCAAGAGACTATGTATTGCTCTAGAATAAGTCATCAAAATCCAACCACTACATAAGAGCCTCATGCTCTATTTATGGAGAAAATGAGTAGGTGGAAACCCTAACAGGCTTCCAGAAACCCTAATTTAGCTATAAATGTCATAAATGTGCTTAATGACCATGCCAGGCCCAAGACACATAACAGATAAGATAATAAATGAAAAACATAAAAAAATAACTTCTTAATCAAATCAGGACTGATTTGTCCAACAAAATATTAAAAAACCAATTTTTCATTAATCAGTGTCTTTTTTTGACTTTCTGGCAAAAGGCTATCTCTATGCGTAGTGCCCTTTTAGCAAAACATAGGGTCTGTTGTAGCTAACTTTTGGACCCCTTCCCGGCATCAGATTTGGCCCCGTGATGGCTCGTTGGAAATATCAATGAGTCTAATTTCCAAAAATAATTGACTTGTGTTGAATGAATGCAATTTACCTGCTCAAAAATCAAATCTCCCATGACCGCTTTGTGCACAACGCCTGGCCTGAAAAGGAGGCAGAAAGGTCAATTTTGAGGTGTTTTTTGACCTTTTGAGGGGGAAAAAATGCTCCAATTGACCTGAAATTTTGTGGGTAGATTGTTGGTGATGTGAAAAATCCAAAAATTTAAACTTTATTAGCTAAGGATGCCCCAATGTTGTGCATATAAAGTAGGTTGTTTCACACCTAGGGGTCAAAATTTGGAAAAAAACAAGAAGTTTCCGGATTTTCATCAAAATTGGTGTGTAGACCCCTCAAGGGGTTTTAGATACCTACTGAGAAGAATAAACTAATATACTAAGGCTGTCATGAACTTTGGTCCTTTTTAGCTCTTTTATCTCCATGAGGGCTTGCTTTAGTTTGGCAATAGCAAGCATGCTCTTCCTTGCATAGAGTTTGACCATTTTCTTCTGTAAGGAAAGGCCCCTCTTCACCTCTCTGAAATGTTTATGCTCCCTTTTATAATAGTATATTACCCTTTGTGCCCTCTCAAAGTCCCTTTCCCATTCTTGAAGCTGGGCATCCTTTTCTAAGAGGAGCAACTTATTACTCATCTCTTGGTCCTCATTATCACTATCTAGATCAACAAAAAGAGGCCCTTGAGAAGTCTTCTTGATCCTTTTACTCCTTACTTATACCTTACGCTCAACATTTTCCTTTCTTTTCCCCTGTACAATGTTTTGGCAGTTTCAAAAGAGATGGCCCTTTTCCTTTTAGAGGCAAGAAACACATTTCTTCTCCCTCTGTGATATGTGCATGTGAGAGGGGTAGCAATGGAAGTTTCAAAGGTAGTGCTATCATCATTTTGACCTTTAATTTGCTTGACATATTTTTCACTTTCCTCACTCTGATTTTCAATGTCATCCGTGGACTGATTTTTTTCAAGACAGTCATGACAGTTGTCATGATTGTGATGACTCTTTCCTTGACAGTCTTGGGCACTTTGATGACTGTCCTCCTCATCTTGCTACTCTTCTTCATCATCTAGCCCACTAATTTCATCTTTGTTTTCCTCTTCATAATGCTCACTACTTTCATCCCTATTTTCCTCTTCATCAGCATAATCATTTTTGTGGCTGCCTTCACTAATTTCATTTTTTCCATCACTGCTTTCGTCATGGCTACTTCCCTCTTCTTCATTGTTTTATTCATTTTCATCATATTCCTTTTCACTGCTTTCCCCTTATCCATCATTATCTGTCTTAGTTTCCTTTTGATTGTTGCCTTCTATTTGTTCTTCACTAGGGCTACTGTCAGCCCCCTCACTTGGAAAATTTAGGGGAAGAAACAACAGTTGAAATTCTTTGTGGATAAGGCACATGGGGAGATGATGGATGAGTGGAGGTAGATGGTTGTGAAGTGGAAGGAAAGTTTTGTTGGATGAAGGCTCGGGGGTTTGTAAACACATCATGTGAGATGAAGGTTTCCCAAGATATTCGTTGCTGCTCTAGCGGATATAAGACAATCATTTTGATTAGGGAGTGGTGAAAGAGGGTTGAAATTTGGTTGTCATAGCTTTTATTCTTGGAAAATGAGGCCATTTTATCAATTCTTTGGAAAAAGTAGTAAGGTAGGTTCATCATTTTGACCTTGGTGGAATTCATCAGCAACCTTATATGATAAGAGTAGATCCGGGAGTATCTCCCCTCACATGTGAAAAAAATGATAATCTGCCTCATCAATGTAGCATACCTTTCTAGCAAGTGGGAAAAAGGGAAGAAAACCTTACAATTTTGTTGATAGCTGGGTTTCAAATAGGACCCATAATAACTCAACTCCAACTTCTTTTGTTTGAACCATACCTCACCAATGTTTGGTATACCTGTTGCTTTGTAAATGATTTCAGATGAGAGCTCAAATTGCACCCCTACTAGATTGACTTGATGGTTTTGTAAGCTACAAACAAATAATCTAGTCATGTCTGAATGGTTGCTGACTCTCTTGACCCTTTCACAAAATTTTTAGCACCCTACATTTTGAAAGCATGAAAGGATCATAGGAGATGAAGTGATTGGAGTGGTGTCTAGGGGCTCAAATATTTTTTCTTTTCCTCCATGATGTTTTGGCTTGGTGGGAGTATTACTCTCATCACTACTAGTGTGACTGTCTCCCTCTGACATGAAAATTGGTTCAAAAAACAACAATGGGACCTTTTCCCTTTCTTTGAGGGTTTTTGGAAAAAATAGGTGGTGTAGGTCAACTCTTTGCAAGATAAAGGCTAAGGTGAAAAACAATTTTTTAAGGCTTTCTCTTTGTGTTGGAGGTTAGCATATAGTTACCCACTCCTCTTTTTTCACTCAAAAAAAAAATTTCTTGCAAACCCTAACCCAAAAAACTGATTTTCATATAGTCTAGGGTTTGGTCCAAATTTTACTATGGATGTCTTCCTTGTTTTTAGAAAAAGGAAATCTTGGGAGGAGAAAAAAAAGGTTGCACCAACCTTATGCTTCAATTTCAAGAGATTTGAAGATGAAATTTCAAATTTTTGGACCCCTTTAGAAAATTTTTGAAAAGTATGCTAGGTGCGTAGTGCTAGTGTGTAGCACCTATACGTAGCGCCTATGCGCAACGCCAGGCCAGTCAGGTCATCGGAGCACTGCGCCGGGCAGAATGGGCAGTCTTCTGGGTGCCTTTTGTTTTTTCCGAGCCTGTGCGTAGTGCCAGCCCAGGTGCATATGAGCTTGTAGCACAATGTTAAATGACACAACCGGCCTCACTCCTGTGCATAGCGCCGAAAAAAATCTCCCAGTTTTGCCTGAAAACCCCGAAAATCCTTCCAACGACTTCTTCACTTTGTAAAATGGAAAATGATGTGTGGGAAAGGTTTAAGAGACATTTTATAGTTGTTTTGAAAAGTAATTTTAAAAGATAAAACCCACTTTTGAAAATTTAATGTCCCCTATATTTTTAGTGTGCCTTTTGACTGATCTTTACTGTGAAACACACTTTTGACACATGTTTTGGCAAAAATGTTTACTTATTTCTCTGTAATATTTTGTAGAACAATATTTTGACAAGGAGGCCTTTGTTGGGGGTCTACTACTAAGATTTAAATCAGGGGCACACTTGTTTCTTAGGCCATTTTGACAATAACTTATGCCTAACCTTTGATCTTACTTTAAAAACTCTGTTTTTTACCCTTTGGTAAGATGATCCCCTTTAAAATGATACTCTTTGTCTTTTCTCCTTTTATTGCAGGTGAAATAATGCCATTTTTGGAAAAACCCTAGAGAGATGTCTTCTGTCCTTGTAATATTTGTGATGGTTTCTTGCTTTTCACCACTGTTTTGTTAACCAACCATAAAAACCCTGATTCTCTTTTAAACACAGGCCTGCTATCTTTTTCTTGTTTTTGGATGTCTCCTGGTGATGATTACATCCTATTACCCTACCTCTTCTTATTTCTTATGGCAACGTTGATCATTTATTTCAACAACGTGAACAAGGGAAGTTGTCCCTTTGCAGTGTTTGTGCTCTAAGCCAAGGAGACTTTTCTTGAAAGATTGTTGATCGGTCTTGGATCATATTGTTTGACTTTACTCCTCTTTGAATACAATCTCTTCATACAGGAAGGCATAGTTTGTAGGGCACCAAATCCATCCTATGATTTAGTGAGAGATTAGCTGACCTAATGGGGGCTTTCTTGGACTTGGACTTTGGACTGAGACTTAGACTTAGGGATCACCAAGTGTAAGATAGGATCTATGATAATCTTAGTGTATTGAAGATCTCAAATCCAACATACTTGAATATCAAAGGGTATACAAAGACAATTTGAGACTATTAGTGTTTGGAAGTATCATGGGTGACACAACAAAGTTGTTTTATTGGTAGGTTTAGGTGGTAGTGGGGATTTTTTGACAAAACAAAAACAAAGGATTTGGGCCAAGGTGAAAATTTAGGGTTAAAATAAATGGCTCGAGCCCATGATGGGTCTTCTAGGAGTAGTGGGCTAGTAATGACTAGATAGGATGATAAAATAGTGAAAATTTTATCTTAAGGATAATGAAGGCAGTGAGATTTCTAGAACTCACAATGTTCTATAAATTTTATTTCTAGAAATCTAGGAATAGTCATTTAGTCATCATTAAGGAAAAGAATTACTGATGACTAACACAAAGGAGGATGGAAAACACTACTGCAAGAGATAAAATTGCAAAGGCTAATCTCAAACGAGCCTATGAAAAAATTCAAACTTTAACTAAGAAAAATAAGAAAGATAAGTTAGAAATACTTGTTGAGGTGTCACTTCATGCCTCAAACACTAAAAGAGAAAGTACCCTGATCAGGTGATCATGTCTAAGAGGAAAAGAATGCTCAAAATTGGAACTGCTCAGAATTGGTTGCAAACTGAACGATCGGATAGGCCTCGTCACTGAAATTCTAGCACCGCTAACGGGACCAAACCCGATGTCATATGAAGAAGATATTGAAGTTTTAAAACACCCAATAACCTTCAAAACAGGACCTTTGAACTCAAAAATTTGTCATCTTTAGAAAAATTTTATGGGAAAATTTTATTTTTTTATATGGTTTGGGGCCTTATCAAAGGGTGTCGTGTGGCCTACCCGGAGGCTGCCACATGGACCCAAGCCATTGGCTCAAATTTTTGTGCAAAAATAATGTTTTAAAAAAAATGATGCTTGGTGGGCAAGCCCGATGCGAGCTGAATGCGTTTGGGTCAGTCGGGCACGACCCGACCCTAATGTTTATGGGTTACCCTGAACGCATCCTCGTGCAGCATTGAATGGGTCCTCATGCAAAGGACTAACAATATGGGCGCAGGACGACCTGAGCTGAATGTGTTTGTGTCAGCCAGGCACATTACAAGCATAGTCGGGTCATCGATGTGTTGTGCTGAACGAAGGTTCGGGTCTTTGTTTTAAATGTTGGGTGGAGTTAAGCGTAAGCCCCAAGGGCTAAGGAATAAATCCCATGACCATGTGCTCAGAACCCATGGCTAAAGCATTTCTAACCGACATAAAGTTCTAGATTAAGCACTCAGGTGCTAGCCCCCAGCCATGTGACTTGTAGGCTGTGACCAAGGGCACAGACTTGACACTAACTGCCAGCATAAACCATCTCTGAAAATCCGGAATGTGAACTCATAGTTGTATAACAGTTAAATTTATTTCCTCTACCAATTTTAGCGTGCGGTTCTGAAATTTTCGGAGATTCCGCCTTTTTGGTGGAGCTAACTAGAGTTAGCCAAATTTAGAGGAGGTTTTTGAGGGCCACTAGGCAAAATACTGTTGGGATCATAAATTTCTCCATATTCAACCAAATTAGACAAAATTTTAGAAAATTTTGAGTATTTTGAGCATTCCGAAGCCATTAGAATAGTTTTCAAAGCCAACAGAGGTGTTTTTAAGCCATTTTTGCTTTAGGGAATCTTGGAGAACCATCAGGGCCATGAGGGAAATGGAGCTGCATTGGGCTACACTTCACTATTTGAGGCGAAATAAAAGCCATACTTAGTTTATTTCTATCTTATGAATTCATTTTCACAACTTGTTTAGCCTTTTTAGGCTTCTTTCTCACTGTAAAACCAATTTGAGCAACCTAATAGAGAAAGGACATGCCCATTGGGAGCTTTGGACCCGACAGATGTAGCCCAGGAGGGGTGAACTGCCTCATCATGTTTTTGTGTTGTTATGGTGAAGTTATTCTGCTATGTATTTCTGATCCAAGATGTTAAAAAATAATTTTAATTAACATTCCCTCACACATAAACTCAAAAATAGTTACCAAAAACACTTTGTTTAATTTGCAAGACATGACAAACACTTTGCACACTTAATTAAATGGAGATGAATACTTTTAACAGAAAATACAAATAGTTTCATTTTCATATCAAATGGTATCAAAGCTAAGGATTTGAGCGTTATGAGCTAGAGTTTTACTCAACATTTGTTTTGTGCAAAGATGTAGTTGATTTTTTGCAAGTTTTGATGCTTACTAGGCTTAAACTCAAGAGAGGTGAAGGGCATTTGGTTAGTGTAAAAAGTAATCCACAAACAAGAAGGGTCAGAGAGCCACCTCCAAGAGCCATAGAAGCAGCTTCAAGAATTTTTTCAAGAGAGGGAGAAGCTCCTGAATATATGGATCCCAAATAAGAGGAACGAGTGTTTCAAAATGCTTTCTTGGATATGACGGAGATGGTGAGGATGCTCTACTAAGAAAGGAATGATAGGATTTCTTGAGAACGGTCCAAAACGAGAAAGAAGGAGAGTATTATTCAAGAGGAAAGAAAAGTGGTGACAAGTCAAAGAAAAGGACACGGAGGAAGTGGTGATCCACCACCCCCATCTTCATCCTCTTCCTCTACATCGTCACCTTCAAATTCGGTGAATCAATCTCACAAGTCTAAAACCACTAGTAAACGTCCATTTTTAACGCTTGATGTTAAATTTGAGTTACCTATGTCTAATAGTGAAGTCAATGCAGAGAAAATTGACAATTGGATCAGACAGTTGGAAGTTTACTTGAGGATATAGAACCTTCATGATGACAACACCAACATACAGTTAGCCTCTTTGAGAATGGATGTAGCAGCAATCATATGGTGGGAAGCCAAGACCAAGGATGAAATTAGAAAACATGGTAAGATCACTTTATCATGGGTTGAATTTATTTTTGCAATTAAAAATAAATTTTATCCATTAGCTCATTTATAAAATGCTATCATGAACTGACGAAACTTCAGACAGCTTAAGGGACAAAATGTACAAGACTACACCCAAGAGTTTAGGAGAAGAGCACTATTATTTGGGGTAGAATTACAAAGTCAAGATACTTTGCTGAAATATATAGGTGGTTTGCATAGCTGCCTTAGACATACTATCCTTATGTTCAATCCTACTAGTCTAGATGAAGTTTGTGTACAAACTACACATTTAGAGGCTAGAGGGAAAAACACTTTTGATGAGGGTAGAAACAAGCCTTTTAAGGGGAAAAAAAAGATAAAACCTCTAAGGGAAAAGGCAAAAAGAATGCATCTGTCAAACAGGAGGGCAAGAAAGTGATATGTAAACACTATTCAAGAGAAGGCCATGAAGAGAAAAACTGTTGGAAACTTCATCCTAAAAAAAGAACTCAGTTTAACAAAAACAAAGGAAAGAAGAAAACTGCATTTACTACAACTACACCACAAGACTTAGGTGATGATTCAGGTGACGAAACCAAAATTTCAGCCATGGGTTTGAAGAGTATGAAGGGAAAGGAAACTGAAACTAAGCCAAGCACTAGTACTTCAAACTGTCATGTACAAACTCCAAATGAGGAAGAAAGAATTGAATTGTTCCATGTGAGGGTAGTCTCAAAACATACAAAAATTGACACACTGTTTGACAATGGGTCACAAGCAAATCTCATATCAGAAGACTTGGTCAAATAGCTTAAACTTGAGACCATTCCACATCCAAAGCCTTATCCACTTGGGTGGATATGCAAGGATGCAAACTTACAAGTCTCAAGAAAGTGCATATTGTGATTCGCGATTACTGCACACTTTATTGACACATTTGAACTTGATGTAGTACCGCTTGATATATCAGGAATTGTTTTGGGAAGTCCTTACTTATTTGACAGGAAAGCGATCTTCCATCGCCATGAAAATAAGTA
This sequence comes from Pinus albicaulis, assembly GCA_034641835.2. Lineage (NCBI taxonomy): Eukaryota > Viridiplantae > Streptophyta > Pinopsida > Pinales > Pinaceae > Pinus > Pinus albicaulis. Next base: position 537,678,527 of record CM076574.1, on the reverse strand, counting down.
TCATCTCTTTAAAGATGGCAAGGAGTTCATTGTCAGAGCACATCGCAAGAAGGCAAATATAGCGATGGTAAATGCGGGACAGGTAAAAAGGCTAGTGAATTCTAGTAAGAGTTGTGTACTTCTTATGATTAAGCCCAACATTGATGTGAATCGTGAATCATTTGAGAATTGTGATTCCAAGCTTAAATCAGATTTATATGGTGTAGTTGATGCACATCATGAGATTTTTCAGGAACCGATAGGTTTACCTCCTAATATGGAGATTCAACATGAAATCCATTTACATCAAGATTGTCCTCTTCCTAACATAGGCATGTACCGCATGTCTATCATGGAGAATGTTGAAATCAAGAGGAAAATTAAAGACTTGTTGGACAAAGGATTCATAAGACCAAGCACTTCGCCATGTGGGTCACCGATAGTGTTGATTCCAAAGAAAGATGGAACTTGGTGCATGTGTGTGGACTTCAGGGCATTGAACAAGATAACGGTAAAGAATCGTTACCCACTCCCAAGGATAGATGATTTGTTAGATCAGCTGAAAGATGCTAAATATTTCACTAATTTAGACTTACGTAGTGGTTATGATCATGTTAGAATTGTATAAAGTGACATTTGGAAGACAACATTTAAAACCAAACAAGGACTCTTTGATTGGCTTGTTACATCGTTTGGTTTATGCAATGCACCTGCAACTTTCATGCGGGTAATGTATGATGTCTTACGTCCTTTTCTTAATGATCTCGTTATTGTCTAATTAGATGACATCTTAATTTTCAGCAAGACTAGAGAAGAGCATGTCATGCATGTTAAGAAAGAACTTGATATTTTGAAGAAAAATTAGTTGTTTCTTAAAATGTCAAAGTGTGAATTTGGAAAGAATTCTTTGGTTTATTTAGGACACATAGTAGGAGGAGGTTCTTTGAGAATTGATCCTGCTAAGGTAGAAGCCATTATAAATTGGCCTACTACCAAATCCATTACAGAGGTAAGAATTTTTTTGGGTGCAGCTTATTATTGGAGGAAGTTTATTTCTAACTTCTCTATCATAGCAGCTCCTATTCATTCAGTGACAAGTGTGAAGCGTGCTTTCCAATGGAGAGGAAAGCAACATAAATATTTCAAGTCTTTGAAAGAGAAGATAATTTCATATCAAGTCCTTGCATTACTGGACTTGAGACAGTCATTCGAGATTCAAACCGATGCTAGTGATTACGACATGGGTGTAGTTATCTTACAGCATGGTAAGTGTTACATCATTTTTTGGTCATCTAACCTATTGTTATTAGATGGACCCAAGTACACCATGTAAGACCAATTTCACCCTAAGTAAAATTGCATTAACTATGAAAAATAACTTAGTAAACGACATTTATTAATTTGTTTATGGTCTAAACAGGAAACCCCATGAGGAAATATTAAATAAATCTACATTTGCTTAATTTTCCTCAAGGAATAATTAGTTAAACAATAGTTTAATTAATATTCCTAGTTATATTTAACCCAAAAGAAGGAATTTAATTAGATAAATCACTATTTATCTTATTATTTCGTAAGAATAATTATTTAAACCTTGTTTAAATACTATTCTTTGTTGAAAATTACTAAATCACGCATAAATAATTAAATAAATAAATAATTATTTATTTGATTATTACTCAACCACATCCTTAAAGTGATAAATAAATTATTTATTTATTTATTATGTACAAATAAAGGGATTTGACCCAAGTCAAATTCCTTTTCCCTCCAACAAATATAATAAAATATTCCATAAAAATTGGATCTTGATTTGGTTAATCATATTTTAATTATGAACCAATATCTAGACTCTCAATATTTTGTTATAAATAAAAGGGTTTTTCCATTCATTCACTACCTTTTGTTGCCTAAGATCACTCTCGATCTATAATTTTGGTATGACTTTGATCCACCATCATTGTAATATTTTTCTACCCCTTTTCTTGTGAGTTCCCTTTGAGTTCCATTTTCGTCTAGGTTTTCTACACCATCAAGAGAGAGGAATTTTAGATCTGAAGTACTGAGGACTTACAAGAACCCATCCCATTGAGGAGAAATGGTAAAATCCCTCTATTTTTTCCTCCCAGGTGCCCTTAATATAAAATTAATTCAACATATTCTTGCGTTGTCTATTTGATTCATGGAGTAAATCTTGTTTTATTTACTGCTTAATGTCTTTTGATGCATAGATCTAGATTTTTGCAGCATTTATCTTGATTACCTAACTGCAGATCTGAGGATATTGGCAGCCATATTTTTTGTTAGGGCTGTTTGTTATGCAAAGATAAAGTGGTATTTTTTTGTACCTTTGGAATTAAGATTCATACTAACAACTAGTGACTCCACACAGGTTTACGATTACGACCACTGTCGTTTTTCTGATCTTTGGATATCCCGCTACTTCAAACCCTAGGAATTCTCTTCAGTGTCTTTTTTTTTAATTTTCTTGATGTGTTTTTTAACCTATAGAACCCTAAAATGATAAAAATTATAACTTCTGTGTGTTTTCTGACCTATTGCGTAGATGACAGACATCATGTAATATTCCTTTTCATGAATTCTAGCAATATCTCCAATGAGGAAACTGTATAAGAAAACCAGTGCAAAAATAATGTAGTCCAGGGCTTGGATCCTATAAAATATGATGTATGTGGCTTAAATATAGAATGGCATCAGAAAAAAATAACTCTAGCTACATTAACCAGATCTCCCCAACTCAAATATGCTAAAAAGCATCACAACCCTAGTACATCATAAAACAGAAAATGTCGAAGGCAGCAACAACGTTATTTTTATCATGTCAACTATAGCAATGGATGGAATAACATACATCTGGAGCGTTCATTCATTATATAATAAAAAATGAGAGGATTGAACTCTTTTACAAACACATTAGGACCCCCTAGCAAGGGTTTCCAGCAAAATAGCAACATAAGATACAACACTACAGAAAATAACGTTGTACCTAGAAACTCTGTATTGAGAAATATATGATATTCTCTAAAAGTGACACAAAATACAAGAATTTTCCCAAGGGATTCCTCAATAGATCTCCTGGAGTGGGAAATCACTTCCTCCTCTCCTGAAATAAGAACAAATGGATAGTTACAACCCCAGCTACTGCAGCTGCTGCAGAAATAATGCATTCACTGGAAGTGACTCCACTGTATAGGTTAGAGGATGGCTCTCCTCAAGATATATGATGATAATTGAACTCAAGACCTCCTCCTTAGCTCCCCCAATCAGCTATATCAATAATGAAGATAGAATTCCCACATGAGAACCCTTGCACTAAATAGTGCTGCAAATCCTACTAAACAACTGAAGCTTGCAATCAGTCATAAGACAGAAACAAGAAGTATGAATGAATGAATCCTTTGCTGATATCCCTTCCTTTTTTTCCTAGGTCAGCTTCTCCATCCCGGGCTCGACTCATTGGTGGTGTAACTTCCTTGAGAAGTTTCCTCCTTCAAAACTGCGCTGCCCTAGTAGCTTTCGCTCCCTTGTGACAGTGCTATTGACTTGGTCAACTATAGCTAGCTCCTTGCTTTTTCTCCTCTTCACACTAAAGAGAATTTATTTTACCCTCGTACCTCAATCCCTTTTCACACTGGGATAGATTTTATTGTGTTTCCTACTTCTTATTTCAAAAATGGAGCAATTATAATGTTCCAAGTAGCAGTGGCTAATTGGGAACATTACAGTCCTCCCCGCTCAAACTTTTCTTACCCACAAGCAACAATAAATAAGGATGCTGCAAGATCTTCTCTCCCTCCCAAGTGGCATCCTCATCTAGTAGATTCCTCCATTGAATCAGATATTCCTTGATGACTCTGTTTCTCAACTGCCTCTCCCTTGTGTCTAAGATTGCTTCTAGCTGCAAGATAAAATGGCCCTCATCATCAATAGGAGGAAGTTACATATTGGAAACTACATTCCTTCAAATAGCCTTCTTGAGGCAATAGACATGGAAGATATTGTGGATCTTTCTCCCCTTAGGAAGCTCCAGCTCATATTCTACTTTACCGATACATCTGTTCACCTTGTATGGCCCATAGAAATGGGGTTTGAGCTTTTTTGCTCCCTTCACCTTGAGTGTAGATTGTTTGTAAGGCTAAAGGCACAGGTAGACAAGATCTCCCACCTCAAACTATCTCTCTATCCGACCACGTTCTACATACATCTTCTGCTGGTTTTGAGCAGTAGCAATGTTACCTCTGAGTGCCCTGAGTATGTCCTGGTTCTCTTGAATCTAATCCCTTGCCCTTGGAGCTTTACTTGCCCCAAACATAAAATAAAAAAATGAAAGTGCCTCATACCCATATAAGGCTTGGAATGGAGTCATACCAATAGAGATATGGTGAGTAGTATTGTAACAATACTCCCCCAAGTGGATCCAACGCAGCCAATATTTTTTCTTCCCTGCCACATAGTTCCTGAAGTAGCCTTCTAGCCACTTGTTCACTATCTCAGTTTTCCCATAAATTTGGGGATGATAGATGGTACTTGGAATCAAATCAGTCCCCACTAATCGAAAAATTTCCTGCCAGAAGCCACCCATGAAGCGGCTATCTTGAACACTCACTATAGTCCTAGCGAGACCATGGAGTCTAAATACATCTCTGAAGAAGAGCTTAGCTACCTGTGAAGCATTATAATGTGCAGAAATGGAAAAGAAACGAGAGTACTTTGTTAGCCTATCAACAACAACAAAGATACAATCCTTACCCTGCACTTTCGGTAAGCCGGTGATGAAGTCCATAGAGATACTTTCCCACTTCCCATCCGGAATAGGTAGTGGCTGCAACAACCCAGCAGGGTAAGTGTGTTCTTCCTTATTCTGTTGGAAAGTGGTGCATTCCCTGACATGCCAGAGCACATGCTCCTTGAGACCCTTCCATGAGAATCTCTCTCGGATAGATCGGTGAGTATTTTTGAAACCTTGATTCCCAGCATGTGGTGAATCGTGTGAGGCCAATAAGATCTTCTCATTGAGCTTAGAATTCTTATCCAAGTAGATCCAATCCTTGTAATAGATAACCTCATCCATTACTCTAAATCTCTCATCCGATACCATCCCATCAAGCATATCACATGCAAATTCATATTTTGAGTACTCAACTAAGAGTTGAGCCTTCCAATCTACGTCCATTCCCCTCAAGGACAGCGCTGTGGGCCTCCTAGAAAGTGCACCAGCTACTATATTTCTCTTCCCCTTGACATATTCTATGTCAAATTCATAAGCTTATATTTTTCTGACCCACTTCTATTGTCTCTCCTGAAGTTGCCTCTATTCAAGGAAGAATCTAAGACTCTTATGATCAGTCTTCACCTTGAACTTATTTCCGAACAAGTACTGCTGGAACTTGGTTACTACATGCGTGATAGCCAACATTTCTTTATCATATATGGGGTATAACCTCTCATGAGGGAGCAACTTACTGCTCTCAAAGGCTATAGGATTCCCTCCTTGCATCAAGATTTCCCCAATACCTTCACCTGATGCATCACATTCTAACACAAAAGGTTGAGAAAATTCAGGTAAAACCAAAACAAGACAACTACTCATTAACTCTTTGAGCTTATCAAAATCTCTTTGCGCTGTAGGTTTCTAATGGAAAGCTCCCTTATTTTTCGAGTCTATGAGTGGTGCTGTTAATTGTGAAAATCCTTTCACAAAATTCCGGTAATAAGTGCATATGCCCACAAACCCTCTGAGTTCTATAACATTCCTAGGTTCAGGCCAATCTTTGATAGCTTGAATCTTCTCCTCATGTACCCTCACTCCATCGACTCCTATGATGTGCCCCAAATACAACATCTCTGTGAGGCCAAATTCACATTTGGAGAACTTGGCATAGAATTGCTACTCCTTGAGGATATGTAAGACTGTCTCAATATGTTGCAAGTGCTCCTCCCAAGTGCGGTTGTAAATCATAATATCATCAAAGAAGACCAATACAAACTTTCTCAAATGACCTTGGAAGATGTGGCTCATGCAGGATTGGAAAGTTTTTGGGAAACTCAAAATTCCCATAGTGACACCTAAATGCTGTCTTGGGGATATCTTTCTCCCTCACCTTGATTTGATGGTACCCGGACCTCAAATCAATCTTGGATAAGTATTTGGATCCCCTTAAATCATCCATGAGTTCATCGATCCTGGGTATAGGGTACCTGCTCTTCATATTCTTCTTGTTCAAGGCCCTATAATCAATGCACATCCTCAATGTGCCATCTTTCTTCTTTACCAAAACCACTGAGGAAGCAAAGTGACTAGTACTAGGTCGGATGTGCCCTAGTGCTAGCAGCTCTTGGATAGCTCTCTCAATTTCATCCCTAAAAGCCTTGGGATGTCTATAAGGAGTGGTGATCACTGCTTGGACTACTTGTTCCAATTCAATGGTGTGTTCAAACCCTCGGTTAGGAGGTCTCCCTGGTGGGATATCCTCAAACACTATAGAATACCGGTCCAAAATATATTGAAAATCTAGATGCACCTGTGAGTCCTTACCCTTCACCTTGGTTATATGCAGCTCCACTACCCATGCAACATCTCCTCTATGTAGGTCTGCCTCCATCCTATGTGGTGAAAAAACTTGAGGGGGGTATGTGTTCATACCCTTGATCTTTTGTTGCTGGCCATCCTCCCCTCCAGTCCATTCCATCTCCAAAGTTCTCGAGTTAGTGGTAACTTTCCCAAGAGTGACTAACCACTGAACTCCCAATATGACATTGGTTTCTAGAATATCTACCACAAAGAAGTGGTTTGTGAATGTATAGGTACCCATAGTAATGGTCAGAGCTAGAACATACTTGGCACATTACAAAGTCATGGCTCCTGTGACCAAAACTGAAAGTCCCTCAAACTCCTCCATGGGAATTCCTCTCTTGTGTACCAGCTGTGAATTAATAAAATTGTGAGTGGCTCCACTATATATCAATATAGAAACTCTTTGCCCCATTATGGTGCCTCTCACCCTCAAGGTCAGATACTTTGGGACCCCTCTTAACGCTACAACATCTCCTCCTCTAGGAGAAAAGTATTCTATGGTTTGCATAGTGCTGGCATCCTTCTTGGAGGAGGTCTTGATATGATGTGTTCCCCCTGTAACACATCTCCCCTCCAAATCCTGAACAGGGATTGTCTCCCTTGGCCTTGAGTGAGTCTTCTACTGCAAAAAGGTTCTTGCCCCAGGAAAGATGTGTTGTAGATCTCTATATTTCTCCACAGCTTCAAGGAGTGTGGTGGGTTTGGTAGACTTGACCAACCCTTGTAATGGTTCAGTCATCCCATTCAAAAACATGCATACCTTTCTGCTCATAGTGAGGTTGGATACTGTCACTGAAAGCTGCAGATACTTAGCAATGTAATCCTCAATATCTCCCTCCTTATCTCCTTAAGTTATAAATTAAGGCATGGTGGAGCATTGTGATGCAGATGTTTGTCCCATGCCATTTGCAGTGCTGTTGCTTGCCTTGTGGCCGAACCCTAAAGAGTCCTCTTCATGCCTCGTCTCCTTGAGATCCCTTGCAATGTTCTGTAGGGTTTGAAGTATGAGTCTTGAGATGTATTCCTTCTCCATGATGAAGATAAATCTCCCCCCAACAAGCTTAGCCAAGAGCAGAGCTTTGATACTACTGTAATATTCCTTTTTAGGAATTCTAACAATCTCTCCAATGAGGACGTTGTATAAGAAAACAAGTAAAAAAATAACGTAGTATAGGGCTTGGATCCTCTAAAATATGTTGTACGTAGCTTAAATATATAATGGCATCAGAAAAAAATAACAATAGCTACATTAAACAAATCTCCCCATCTCGAATATGTTGAAAAGCATCACAACCCTAGTACATCATAAAGCAGAAAATGCTGGAGGCGGAAAAAACGTTATTTTTATCATGTCAACTACAGAAATGGATGGAATAAAATATATATGGAGCTTTCATCCATTATATAATTATAAATGAGAGGATTGGCCTCTTTTACAAACACATTAGGACCCCCCGGCAAGGGTTTCCGGCAAAATAGCAACACAAGATACAACACTGCAGAAAATAAAGTTGTACCCAGCAACTCTATATTGAGAAATATCTAATATTCTCTAAAAGTGACACATAATACAAGAATTTTCCCAAGGCCTTCTTCAATATATCTCTTGGAGTGGGAAATCACTTCCTCCTCTCTTGAAATAAGCACAAATGGATAGATACAACCCCAGCTACTGCAGCTGCTGCAGAAATAAAGCATTCACTGGAAGTGACTGCGCTGTCAAGGTTAGAGGATGGATCTCCTCAAGATATATGATGAGAACTAAACTCAAGACCTCCTCCTTATCTCCCCCAATCAGTTATATCAATAATGAAGATAGAATTCCCACATGAGAACCATTGCACTAAACAGTGTTGCAACTCTGGCTAAACAGTTGAAGCTTGCAATCAATCATAAGATAGAAAAAATAAGTATGAATGGATGAATCCTTTGTTGCTATCCCTTCCTTTTTATCCTAGGTGAGATTCTCCATCCCGGGCCCCACTCATTGGTGGTGTAGCTTCCTTCAGAATTTTCCTCCTTCAAAACTACACTGCCCTAGTAGCTTTCCCTCCCTTGTGATAGCACTGTTGACTTGGTCAACTATAGCTAGCTCCTTGATTTTGCTCCTCTTCACACTAAAGAGGCTTTATTTTATCCTCCTACCTCAATCCCTTTTCACACTGGGATAGATTTTATTGTGTTTCCTACTTCTTATTTAAAAAATGGAGCAATTATAATGTTCCAAGTAGCAGTGGCTAATTAGGAACATTACACATCAGCCGCAGCTGAGACGACATTTTTTTTTTAAATCTACCGCCGAAAGTGCCAGTAGTGTAGGTCGCACTTTCTGGCCCAAAACCTGTGACCGGAGCTTCAGGAAGCGGGAATCAGCACAAAAACTATGATCTCTACAGAAATCAGGTCAAAAACTGTGACTTGGAATTTTTGCGGGAATTTTTCTGAAATTTTTCTTAGTTTGTCTAAGCCTCTGTTCAAGGTTGTCTAACCTCTGTCTCTGCCCATTTTGGACCTATAATTGTTCTATTTTACTCAACTAAGTGGTGTTAGTCATCAGTATTTTTCACTTGTTGTTGATGACTAGTTTCCTAGCTGAGTTTTCTAGAAGCTAATCTCCATGTGTCAATTTGTCATCTAGAAAACACCTCAGAAAAAATTGTACCCTCTTACCTTTCCCTGTCAGCCTATGATCAGAGCAATCTTTAGTTTCCAAGTCATGTCTTGCTTCAGCAAAATATCTCTGTCTAAAGTTGTCTTAGCCTTGCTTATCTGTTGTAATTTTTTCCCTTGTTTCTCATGAAACTCACTGTCCAATATTGGACAAAGTGTCTCATTTCATATCCCTAATATTCTTGTCAGAAACAATCAAGATCTATGAAAGCTGCCCCTAAGTTAGATAGTGGTGTTTAGGATTCATTTCCTTGGCAAAAATATTTTAAGCCAAAGAGCCTTTGTTTAGTACCAATCAACCATAAATTGTCTTCCTTTTCTGCAAAAATAAGCCTTGACACATCCATAGGTTGCACACAACTAAGAGGTCATTCTGTCTCTGTTCAAGAAGAATTTCAGCAAATATTTGAACCAGAAGAAGATAAACATGTTCACTGTCTAAGAGAATGTGCTTAGATTGGGCAAAATCTCCATAAAATACCTAAAAGAGTTCTCCAAGGTTCAAAGTCATATGTTTTGCATCTCTGCAGGGTGAAATTGAATGACAAATAGTATCCAACAAGAGCAAAGAGACAAGTCCAAATAAGTCTCTCATGCTGAAGAAATTTTCCATCATTAAGAAAATTGAGAGTTGAAATGAAAGGAGAACAGAAGTGCATGTTTCGAAGGTCAAAAGTTTCCCAAAGAGCTGAGATCATATTTAAAAGCCACATGAATACAAAGGATTGATATAATTTTGATATATAGTGTTTCGGTGTCTCTTTCAGAAGAAGAGATGTACAAATATTCCAGAAGACATTATCAAACTAAACATGAGAAGACAACTGCTTCTCATGTTGTTTTGAGCCTAGGATAAGAATACTGGTCAAAGAGAAAATTCAATAAGCCTCTGCAAACATAGTCAACAAAGGTTAGTAAATAATGACTAGCAAGAAAAAACTTTAGAGATACAATTCATGTGGCTCCTGGTTTCAAAAGATTCAGAAGGGTATTCTAACAACAAGATACATATCTCAGAACATGCCTCTCATAGCATATTGTCAAATTTTTACTTTATTACATATTGTGACATACCAAGCAGAGATATGCATTACAAGGATAGATGACACAATTTGAAAAAGGGATGAAATGGCATGACTATTTTAACCTCCTCCAAACATGAGCAGATGGTTAGGTCACTTGTTGTAAGCCTCCTCCAGTATAAAGAGCAGATGGTTTGGAAATATTATGTTAACCTCCTTCATAAAAAAGCAGATGGTTAGGAACATGATAAAGGCCTCCTTCATTTAACAAGAAAAGGGTCAGGAACAGAGGTATGGCCTCATTCAAAGAGCACAAGGCTAACACTGCTTCAAATCACCTAAAAAATTGTTTACACCATTCTCTCCAATGAATGAAACCATTGATACAGTAGTGGTGTTTCAAGGGGTGCTTACATGGGTTCACTGTTTGAAAGACAGAATTGAAATTCAATGGGAAGAAATTGAAGGTTTATGAGTAGAAAATTGGTGTTAAACATAGGCCAAATAGTGATATTATGATGCTCAAGAAGCTTTGTTTTTCCTGTCCATAAAGGTCTTCTTCAAAGGCAATCTGAGGTCAAAATGTCCAAAGCTCGGAACAAGCTCATCAAAAGGATAGGAAGGGTATCACACAATGGTTCAAGTTCAATACAACCTTCAAAGAATTAAGGCCTACCACAGTCATAGACAAGACCTCTTTATGTACATATGAACAAACTCTAATGTTGTATATGATTGCATTGAAGGTCTTTAAAAAGCCTTCTCTTTGATAAGCATATATAAGTCAAGCCTTGGCAAGTACAATTAAAGGTTCATCCACAGTCAAAGGAAAATGTTAAAAGGTGTCTAATAGTGTTTGACCAATTTCAACAATGGGCTAACAAGTCATCAAACACCAAGAGAGTTGAAATTGTCAAAGTAAGTTCTAGAATTGTAAATCATCTCCTTCCAAGAGATAGACAAAGGATGCATCAACAGTCTTTGATATGGCTCTTGAGAAATGTTCTTGTTAAAGGACAGAAATGGACAGACAGTGACAGGGTTATTTCCTTAATGAAGAAACAGTGAAAAAGATCTTGCTTTTAAAGAAGTTTCTTTACTTCGGAAAAGGTCATGTCTATGGTGTCTTCAAAAGAAGCTGGCCATAGCATTGTTGTTATAATTCTTGATCAAATATGGGTCTTTATGATGTTTTAAAGGTGACGAAATAATAAATACAGTGATTTATGTTTTGACATGACATAAACCTTTTCAAAAAACATCTAACCCTCCAAATCTGACTTCCAAAGCATTAAAGTGTTTTTTCAAATTAAAAGAGGGAGGAGACCATTTAGAAGGCCTCACAAGCATGTTCAAAACACTAAGCATATGTCTCTTAGCCTACTCACGGGAGAAAGAAGTGATTTCAGGTTATTTTCAAAAGTTTGCAAAGATGAAACCCTGCACGGCACGCCTGTAGGTGTGCGCAGCGTGCCTGTGAGCGCCCAGGCAAAGGTTTTTAACTGTTGCATGGCACGCCTGTGTCCATGTTCACCACCGCCCGAAAAAGACCCGACTACCTTATATGCGCGGTGCCCTCTGCTTCAAACGCATCGCTCCTCCATTTGCTTCCAAAAACACTTTTAAAGACTATTCAAACAATCAACCAAGGCCCATAAGCATTGTTCAAGGTATTTTCCATTACCTCTTGGTAAATTTCGAAGTTTAAAGGGGGTATTGATGCTGTGTTTTCCAAGGAAGAAACAGTGGTAAAGAATATTGGGTCTTTGGTCAAAAAATCAAAAAAATTTGGTGTTGGGGGTATCAAACATTAACACAATGATAGAGGAAAATGTTTTGTCAGTTTAAGAGCCCTAATTACCTTTCAAAAGCAGTAATGGCAAAGAGCAGTGTTTGAGGGAAAGGGTGTTTGTGCCGAAAAAAAGGGAGTTTCCACTTCAAACAAAAACCACCAAGATATCTTTTTTAAACCTTTTTCTCAAACACAGTGATTAAGGGAGATAGGTTATTTGTCAAATTGAAAAGGGTATCTTTGGTCATGGATAGTAGATGATAAAACAATAAAAAATGGAGGTTTTTTGGGCCAATTTGAAAGCTCTTTTTTTGTTATTAAAAAGCTAAAACTATACACAGTTGCTAGACAGAAAAACAGAGGTGGTAGAGGTCTCAAATCAGTTTAAAATATCATCTAGACAGTGGTTAGAAGATGAAGACCTTTGTTGATTGAATGCAGTCTTTAAAACATTGATTTCAAAGGTGCCTTGATCATCTAAAAACTGAGAGAAAGAGTGATCACAGGATATGGTTTTTGTCAAAATTAAAGGAGGTCTTTTGTGTTATGAGATAGCTAAGGTTACAGACAGTTGATAGAAGCAGAAACAAAGTTAGTTTGAAGGGGTCTCAAATCAACTTAAAGGATCATCTTGACAATGGTTTTAAAAGAATTTTGTTTGCTAAAAACAAAGAGAGAAACAGTGGTAAAAGAGATGAGGAATTTTTCAAATTAAAGGAAGTATTTGACTATGATTACAAAGGATATAAAACAGTGAAAGAGATAGTGGTTATTGCGCCACTTTGGAGGAGCTTTTCTTCCTATGAATGACTAAGGGATATGCATAGTCTCTAAAAGAAAAATATCATTTTGATTAGAAGGTTTTCAATTAGTTTGAAAGAGTATTCAAAATAGTATTTTAAATGAATCCCTTTGTCTCAAATAAACCACAAAGATGTAGTGCAAGGGAGGAGGTTTTAGGAGCTAATTTGAAAGTTTTCTTGTGCTATGAATGGCTTAGAGCATACATAGTGTTTAAGAGAAAAGAAGACTTAGGTTGAGGTTTTAAAATCAGTTTAAAGAGGTGATTTTACATTATTTTCAAAAGTGCCATGACCATCTTAAAAAGAGAGAGACAATGATTAGAGGATAGAGCTTTTGTCAAAATTGAAGGAGGTTTTCTTATGTTGTGAAGAAGAAAAGGATTTGTGAAAAATCCAAAATCAAGAGAGCTGAGCTGTGAAAAGGTCTCGAGTTTGTTTGAAAAGGTGTCTTAACCATGTTAACAAAAAACATACCTTGTTTGCTAAATTAAAAGAAATCAAGCACATTGATCAAGAAGTAATTTTGTATTCATTTTGACAAATGCTTGTTTGCTAGCATCCAAGAACATAGTGAATTACAAAGAGGAAAGAGTTTTGTGTTGAGAATATTTTTCAAGAGATCATTTGAATCAGTTTATCTTGGTGAATAAGTGAAGAGTATCAGAAACAACGGGCGCTACAAAAAGCCAAATTAGTTTGCCCGAAGGAATTTGAGGGATGCACAAGAAAAACTCAAAATCGCCCAAAGAGGGTGCCCGGTGAGAAAAAAGGAGAAAGACACCTCTAGGCTCAGAATTTTGGCCCAAGATTCTATACATGTTTCTATGAAGCCTTGAGGTACTTACTCACCAAAATTGAGCGAATTTTGACATGTTCTTGTTTTTTGACTTTTTTTGGCCTAATTGCATAAAATCATGGGCGCCGCCATTTTTTCTTGGAGCATCCTCAGCTGTTGTGAGTGATACCATTGGATGTATTAAATTTAGGGTCATCTACTCAGAAATTTTCAGATCAATTGAAGATGATTTAGTCCCCAAAAATGGCGAAAAACAGTCACTTTTTTAACACTCTACCCGGCATATCAGCAAAGTCTATTTTCTGGGTTTTTTCACATAGGTCAGATTTTCATAGGCTTCTACTGATCAGTTTAGAGAAAATAAATAATTTTCAAAAACTAGACATCCAAATATTTCCAAAGAGCCATCACGGGCGTTGTTTTTACATCGGGAAGGCCTCCAAAAGTTTCCCACAAGACTGGGGATTTTCTGCTGATATATTTCTTGAGTATTTTTGTGAAAAATGCACTTTTCTGAAGTGGCTTTTCCTCATGTGTGTTTAGCCTTTTTTGGCCATGGTTAGTTAGGAAAATTCAATATAATTCCATTTATTAGCATTTTTAGGATATTTATATAGATATTTTTTGCCTTGGGCTTTGCAAAGCCTCAAGGACAAAATTAGATATTTTTGATGGGCCAATGAGCTTGCAAGTTGCACTAGGAGGTTTTCCCTCATCTTGGCCTATATATTCCAAGAGACTTCATTGTAAATAAGGCTAAAATTGATGATATAGAGAAATATATGGTTATAAAAGCTTGGAATAAACACTTTTCTCATGCATTGGATAGTTTCTCGAATGTTTTTGGATGATGAAAGAGGACTGCCGTTGGATTCCTCGACTTAGTAAAATGCTATAGTGTCCCTCTCTGTTATGATTATTAGTTTTCATACATATTTCATGCTCTTGCTTGCTATAAGACAGTAGATAATAGATTTGAGACATGCCCTTGGAGGCACCTCATATTTCCTATTTCATTATAGCTTCTATGTTTTCTTCCTTCTTAGTCATATCAAAGAATCCTTGATTGCTCTTTGATCACTGAAGAAATTGTTTGCTTGTTTCATTTATGGTTTTATGCATGCTAAATATGGTTCATGATATGTCCTGCTTACTCATGGCTAGTCATAGCTCCACCTCCAAAACCTTTCTTTGAATGTTTGTTTGTCCTAGTTGAACCAAGGAGGTCTTGTAATGATCTTGCCCTTTGCCTAAAACTCTGCAATCTTACTTCAAAGTGCCCGATAGCTTAAAATACTATGTCTAGGCGTTTCCTCATAGTGGTTTGAGTTATTTGTTTGTCTTAATTGTCTTTCCCCAATGTCTGATAGCAATTTCCTAAAGTTAGAGAGTCATATATCTCTATGTATTGCTTGAATTTTTATTTCTATGCATTTATCAATTTGTAGTTACATTCATCATGATTAATGGTTAGCCCTACCATGTTTATGTCAACTATTCAACTATTTATGTTTGAAAGCCTTTTTTCTTCACAAACTTAGTGTCCATCTCACTTCATTTTACCTTAAGATCCATTTTACCTTGATCAAATCGGCCCTTCAACATACCTTGTATCACCATCTGAAGCTTTCTCGACCTTTTCAACCCCATAGCCCAGTTGATATGACAATATTTTTATCTCTCTTAGTTTTTGATCAGTTCCTCCCTCAAAAGCCTAAAAGCAAAACCAGAAACCTACTTCATAACTAGCCTAAAATCAAAAAAATAAGAAGCAAAACACATAGATATCCCTTACATAAATAGAGAGAGCCCTCTCTGAGTCCAGGAAGGCTAGGTCCTTAGGCTCCAAAGATTGGTTTGATGTTACCCTGTCACTTGGCTTGCTAATCATCCATATCACGGGACTCTAACATAATGGCGATCACGGTGGAACTATGAGTGATAAACAAACTTAGATTCCCTGCACCTTTAGAGACCTTTGAGAATACTATCTTGTGGACTTATGCCACCGCTCACTAACATAATGGAGATCACAGTGGGACACTGAGTGATAAAAAAACTTAGATTCCTTGCACCTTTAGAGACCTTTGAGAATACTATCTTGTGGACTTATCCCACCGCTCACTAACATAATGGTGACACGGTGGGACCTTCTGAGTTAGTGACAAACTAAGTATACCTAGGACTTCAGAACCCCTCAACCTAGAAGTATTATCAAAGAATAGAATCTAGTTGCCTCATCATCCTAGAAAAATGATGACCCAACTATAGGACACTGTTACAAACCTTAGGGCTTCATAAAAACTCAGAAAACCCCAAAACATCCCTAGATTGGCTTTTTATCAGTTATTGGTGGTGGACCATAAACACATATCTCTAAAAAGAACAAAAAACATCCACCTAGTGACTCCACAACTCTCAATAGACCTAAAGACTCCACTGGAGGAATAACCTAAAACATGACCAGTCATCCTAGAAAGAAAAGCACTCAGGCCTTAGTTGGATTCAAGAAATTATTGTCTTTATCTATAACTATGTTCTATCGTACTTTGAGCCTGATCAAGAATACATTGATGAGATCTACATTGATCATTGGAAAAATCTCAAACCTCGAAAAGCTAAGCCTCAAATTTCAGACCATGAGAAAGCTTATACAGCTGTGCTTATCCCAAATTCACCTATGGAAAAACTAGTAAAACATGAGCCTCATGCTACCTTTCCCACTCTAGCTGAAACCTCAAACAGTCATAAATCTCTTTTTACACTACCTATATCCACAAAGGTCCTAGAAAGATACAAGCCTCTAGTTTTACCTCCCATCTTCCGAGCGCTCCCTGCAAATCTTCAAAATAAATTACCCAGATTTGATGGAGAAAGCTCCAAAGTCACCGCTGAAGAGAACGTCCAAAATATTGAGGATTTACTTGAAATTTTTGAAATAGAAGAAGATGATGTGCGTATTATAATGTTTGCCTTATCATTACAAGGAAAAATTAAGAGTTGGTTTAAAGACCTTCCAGCTGCAAGCATTACCAATTTTCATCAATTCACTCAAATATTCCTAGATAGGTGGGTGGTCATGGGTAATAAAGTTCTCATCATAGAGGAATACAATCATTTAAAAAGACGATCAGGGGAGACAATACAAAACTTTTCAGCCAGGTTCAATAAAGTATACCATACAATGCCTGCTAACATAAAGCCACCCCTCGGATGTGCTCTCTTGCACTACCCAGATTATTTTGATCCAGAGATGGTTTTCCAGATAAGAGATAAAGATCCTTTGACCCTAGAAGAAATGAAAAGGATATCAGTTGATGTAGAATTCAACATAATAAATAGGGAGGCGCAGCTAAGAATAATAGAGAAGGACAAAGCAAGTCAAGAGAGACTAATATCTTCAGAGGAAATGTTGGAAAAATTGGTATATTATTTCAGCAAACTAGAGCATCTACTTGACAGGAAAAGAGAAAGACACAAAGTTAAGGTTAACACTGCTTATTTAAACCAACCTACACTTCTTCCTCAGGATGAACACACTCAGCTATTACAAGACAAGAGTTATAAACAAAATGTGCCTAATGAGAAAGTTGCAAATAAAAACATAGAGGAATGATCTAAAGAAACTATCAGCCATTTTGAAATCACAGATTCTGAAATAGAAGAAGAATCAAAACCTTTAGGTTCTCTACCATTATGCTTTAAATGATTCCAGACTTTGAAAGAAAATTTGCATCCTAATGATCTCTTAGCAGTTATTCAGGAAACCCCTGCTCAAGTTAACTCTCACCTAAATCAAGAAGAGTTGATTGAAGAAGAATTAAAATTTGAAATAAAGAAAAATATAAACCTATAGGATCCCTAAATTTATGCTGGGAGTCATTTGAGTTCATACAAGAAAATTGGCCTCCTAAGAATCTATCAGAGGAAACTCATGAATCCCATGTTTATTATCCCAAACATCAGGAAGAGTCGATTAAGGATGAATTCAAATCTGAAATAGAAGATGAATCAAAACCTATAGGATCTCTACCTTTATGCTGGGAGTCATCTGAGTTCATAAAAGAAAATTGGCCTCCTAATAATCTATCAGAGGAAACTCATGAATCCCATGTTTATTATCCCAAACATCAAGAAGAGTTGACTCAGGTTGAATTCAAATCTTAAATAGAAGATAAATCAAAACCTGTAGGATCTATACCTTTATGTTGGGAGTCATTTGAGTCCATAAAATCAAATTGGCCTCCTAAGAATCCATCAGAGGAAACTCATGAATCCCTTGTTTATTATCCCATACATCATGAAGAGTTGATTGAGGATGAATTAAAATCTAAAATAGAAGATAAATCAAAACCTATAGGATCTCTACCTTTATGCTGGGAGTCATTTGAGTTCATACAAGCAATTTGGCCTCCTGAAAATATATCAGAAACAACTCATGAATTACATGCTAACTATCCTAAACATCACAAAGAATTGGTTGAAGATGAAAACAATCAAGAAATAAAAGAGAACCCACAGGATATCTCTAAAGGCATAAGTGATGATTCATCATCTCTCATACGTGAAGCCCAAAAAGACATTCATCCTCCAAATCAACTTTCCCAAGAGAAAGAGGATTATTGTAGTTGTATCCAAAGAGAAATGAAAATGCATCCCTTTTTAACTGAAGAGGAAATAGATCAACTTATAAACATGCAGACGACCTCTAAAACTTCATATAACCAAAACTTTTCTGATATTTCTCGTGTTAATCTTGCATACCATGAGTCAAAAAATAGATTTGTAAATCAATTCAAAGAAAATCAATCTGATAGTCCAATATGGATGGCTGGTGACATTACTTATACTAATGATTCTCCAAGGTTTGATCAATATGTTGATGATTACGATATCCAAACATAAACTAACTTTTCAGGGCAATCAACAATTGATTTGTGGGATGAAGTTCATTATCATCAGGTTGAAAAAGGCAAGCAGCCAATACAGGTCACCTATGAAACTGATGATGAGAGCCTTGAGAGTTTAGAAGTAAGTGAAGAGTCTCTGACTCTTTTCTCTACTTCACTTTAGTCCATCAGAAATAACATTCCCATAATTGGAAATTAGCAGTCTTTCAGCTTTCATGATGATGTTGAAGAGGATGATGAAATTCTCGAGCATGTTGTAAATGAGAAGCCTTTTCTTGAAATAGTTGAGAAAATCATTTTGGACATGGAATCTTCCTTAACTCCAGATTTGCAGCCACCAAGTTACATTGAGTTACAAATTGCAGATGAAGAAATAGAGGTTGACAAACACATGAGAGTTGTCACACTATCCTTTCAAGAAGATTTACTGCCAAAGTGTATCCCTGCTCATCAACATGATGACCTTCACACAGTTTTCAGTCCACTTAATCAGAACTCATCAGCTTGGCAAGAAGACTACATTGAAGTATATGATGAGTCTGACAGTTCAAGTGATTATGAGCAAGGGGAATAGTTTCTTTCCCAGGAAAGTCCCAGATATAGCCAAGTGGAAGAAAGAGTAGTCCTTAATGAATCCTATATATCAAATCCTCTAGATCAGGTTTTATTCCAAGATCCATTTGTTGTTTTCCTTGAGAAATCTGAAGGAGTAGTGTGTTCTGCCCAGAATAGTCTGTTGCAAAGTATGAGAAAATTTCCAAGCACTACTGTCAAAAAACAAGAAAAATGGAAGTGGCCTTTTCATTTCTTCAGCATAATGAAATAAATGAACCAGAGTCACCCATGCAATCATCTACTTGACTGGTTACATTGGAAAAGAGAGTTCACCAAATAAATGTCTAACATGTATAGGTTATATTAGGATAGATAGATAGCTGTGAAAAATAAGTTTAGCCTTGTGAGCATCTTTTCAGTTCTAGATTGTTTGAAGAAAAAATGAAAAAGCAGAAAATGAAAAAACAGTAAAAAAGTAGAAAAAGAGGGCAGTTTCTAAAGCAATGGTACAACCCCATACCCAAAAATAGTCATGCTGAAAGTGATCAAGTCTAAATGCCGCTACTAGTGCTCAAAAGATGTCTTGTTCAGTTATCTAGCCTAATCGAGACTGAACATGTTTTAAATTGATTGCTGATAAGTTAGTGAAAGAAATGATAGTCAAAATTTTGTAAGCTTGACTTGTCAATAGAAGTAGATTATGAAAAGATACTAGTTCCACATGCTCAAAACAGAACCAAAGAGGAAAAAAGGGATGAAAAACAAACAATGTATCCTAGCCCTGATTTTTCTAGATCTCATTTTCACGCAAAATAATGTTTGTGTGCAGATTTTCTTTTATTCCACAAACACATGACAAATCAGACCGTCTAATCCTGATTTGATCATTTTTCAATTTCATCTTCTAGTATAGTGAATAAAATCTTGTTAAACTGCTTAATCTTGACATTCGATCTAGCATAGGTAGGGAATCAAAAGAGTTCATCAGTTTAATCTGAACTCTCGGAAGACATAAGTGTAGAATTATATAGTTTCTTTCTAAAAAATATCGTGTCAAAAGGTTTCTAGTCCAAAATGAACCTAAAAGAAGAAAAAAGGTTAGGAAATATAGCTGGGTAGGTAGAGATGACTTTGATGCTAATCATGCTATCAATTTTCAGAAATAGCATCAAGAAAGAAAGAAATTTTCCAATGGATAAAGGCACCAGTCTTCACAAGCTAGAGATCTGCAATTCTGGACACCTCCTGAAAAGGAGTTGCCCTCCCCAAATGGAGCCACTGTTAGTCATCATTATTTTTCACCTGTTGTTGATGACTAGTTTTCTAGCTGAGTTTTCTAGAATCTAATCTCCATGTGTCAATTTTTCATCTAGAAAACACCTCAGACAAATTTTTACCCTCTTACCTTTCCCTGTCAGCCTATGATCAAAGCAATATTCAGTTTCCAAGTCATGTCTTGCTTCAGCCAAATATCTCTATCTAAATTTTTCTTAGCCTTGCTTATCTGTTGTCATTTTTCCCCTTGTTTCTCATGAAACTCACTGTCCAATATTTGACAGAGTGTCTCCTTTCATATCCCTGATCTTCTTGTAAAAAACAATCAAGATCTATGAAAGCTGCACCTAAGTTAGATAGTGGTGTTTAGGATTCATTTCCTTGGCAAAAACATTTTAAGCCAAAGAGCCTCTGTTTAGTACCAATCAACCATAGATTGTATTCTTGTTCTACAAAAACAAGTCTTACACATCCATAGGTCGCACACCACTAAGAGGTCATTCTATATCTATTCAAGAATAATTTCAGGAAAGATCTGAATCAGAAGAAGATAAACATGTTCACTGTCTAAGAGAATGTGCTTATATCGGGCAAAATCTCCATAAAATACCTAAAAGAGCTCTCCAAATTTCAAAGTCATATTTTTTGCATCTCTGCAGGGTGCAATTGAATGACAAATAGTATCCAACAAGAGCAAAGAGACAAGTCCAAATAAGTCTCTCATGCTAAAGAAATTTTCCATCATTAAGCAGATGGAGAGCTGAAATGAAAGGAGAACACGAGTGCATGTTTCAAAGGTCAAAAGCTGCCCAAAGAGCTGAGATCATCTTTCAAAGCCACATGAATACAAAGGACTGATATAATGTTGATCTATAGTGTTTCAGTGTCTCTTTCAGAATCAGAGATGTACAAATATTCCAAAAGACATTATCAAAATAAACATGAGAAGACAAATCCTTCTCATGTTGTTTTGAGCCTAGGATAAGAATACTGGTCAGAGAGAAAATTCAATAAGCCTATGCAAACACAGTCAAGAAAGGTTAGTAAATAATGACTAGCAAGCAAATACTCTACAGATACAAGTCATTTGGCTCTTGGTTTCAAAAGATTCACAAGGGTATTCTAACAACAAGAGACATATCTCAGGACATGCCTCTCATAGCATATTGTCAAATTTTACTTTATTACTTATTGTGACATACCAAGCAGAGATATGTATTACAAGGACAGATGACACAGTTTGAAAAAGGGATGAAATGGCATGACTGTGTTAACCAACTCCAAACATGAGCAGATGGTTGGGTGACTGTGTTAACCTCCTCCGAACATGAGAAGATGGTTTGGTCACTTGTTGTAAGCTTCCTCTAGTATAAAGAGTAGATGGTTTGGAAATATTATGTTAACCTCCTTCATAAAAAAGCAGATGGTTAGGAACATGATAAAGGCCTCCTTCATTTAAAAAGCATAGGGTCAGGAACAGAGGTATGGCCTCTTTCAAAGAGCACAAGGCTAACAATGCTTCAAATCGCCTAAAAAATTGTTTACACCGTTCTCTCCAATGAATGAAACCACTGATACAACAATAGTGTTTCAAGGGGTGCTTACATGGGTTCACTGTTTGAAAGACATAATTGAAATTCATTGGGAAGAAATTGAAGGTTTATGAGTAGAAAACTGGTGTTAAACATAGGCCAAACAGTGATATTATGATGCTCAAGAAGATTTGTTTTTCTTGTCCATAAAGGTCTTCTTCAAAGGAAATCTGAGTTCAAAATGTCCAAAGCTCGGAACAAGATCATCAAAAGGACAAGAAGGGTATCACACAATGGTTGAAGTTCAAGACAACCTTCAAATAATTAAGGCATACCACAGTCCTAGACAAGACCTCTTTATGTACATATGAACAAACTCTAATGTTGTATATGATTGCATTGAAGGTCTTTAAAAATCATTCTTTTTGATAAACAAATATAAGTCAAGCCTTGGCAAGTACAATTAAAGTTTCATCCACAGTTAAAGGAAAATGTTAAAAGGTGTCTAACAGTGTTTGACCAATTTCAACAATGGGCATAACAAGTCATCAAACACCAAGAGAGTTGAAATTGTCAAAGTAAGTTGTAGAATTGTAAATCATCTCCTTCCAAGAGATAGGCAAAGGATGCATCAGCAGTCTTTGATATGGCTCTTGAGCAGTGTTCCTGTTAAAGGAAAGAAATGGACAAATAGTGATAGGGTTATTTCCTTAATGAATAAACTGTGAAAAATATCTTGCTTTTAAGGAAGTTTCTTTACTTCGGAAAAGGTCATGTCTATGGTGTCATCGAAAGAAGCTGGCAAAAACATTGTTGTTATAAGTCTTGATCGAATATGGGTCTTTATGATGTTTTAAAGGTGATGAAATAATAAAGACAGTGATTTATGTTTTGACATGACATAAAATTTTCAAAAAACATCTAACCCTCCAAAGCTGATTGCCAAAGCATTAAAGTGTTTTTTCAAATTAAAAGAGGGAGGAGACCGTTTAGAAGGCCCGATGAGCATGTTCAAAACACTAAGCATACATCTCTTAGCCTACTCACGGGAGAAAGAAGTGACTTCGAGCGATTTTCAAAACTTTTTAGAGCTAAAACCCTGTGCGGTGCACCTATAGCTATGTGCAGCGTGCCTGTGAGTGCCCGAGCAAAGTTTTTCAACTGCTGTGCAGCGCACCTATAGCGGCGCGCAGCGCGCCTGTGTCTGCATTCACCACCACCTTAAAAAGACTCGACTACCTTATATGCGCGACGCCCTTTGCTTCAAACACACCGCTCCTCCATTGGCTTCCAAAAACACTTTTAAAGACTGTTCAATCGATCAACCAATGCCCATAATCATTGTTCAAGGTATTTTCCATTACCTCTTGGTAAATTTCGAAGTTTAAAGGGGGTATTGATGTTGTCTTTTCCAGGGAAGAAACAGTGTTAGGTCCCTATATCACTAGTATAGTCCCTTATTATTGTTAGTGTAACCCCCTTATTTTTATTATTGAACCCTTGTAACCCCCATTTATTTATTATTGTGCCCTTAAATTATTATTGTTAGGTCGGCTAGGATTACATTGTGGCCCACTAGGATTACATTATGGCCCCATGGACTCCTATATATAGAAAGGAGGTTTTGTAAATTGTATCATCAAAGAATTGTTCATTTATGTAATGTATTGGAGGTTTCCCCCTCGAAGTGGCTCATTTCTAAGACGTTGATATCTCTTTTCTTCTCTTTTTGGAGCTGGTTACACAACATTTGGTATCAGAGCTTTGGATTCTAGGGTTTCGCTGCTCCAAACAGGTCATCGTGGCATTTTCTCTATAACGTTTTTTCTACGAAGTTTCAGAAGCTGAAATTTTTAGGGTGCGAAGCTGAAATCCTGAGGAAGAGTTTCTAAAAATTTCAGAGCCTGGTTCGCAATATTTTCGGAGATATGATCTGTGGAAGTTAGGTTTTTTTTTAGGCTCCTAAACAGGTCATCGTGGCATTTGCGCTATAACTTTGTTTCTACAAATTTTCGGAATCTGAAATTCCTATGGTGCGAAGCTTAAATCCTGAGGAAATTCATCAAAAAATTTCAGATCTTGGTTCGCAAAATTTTTTGAGATATGATCTGTGGAAGGTAGTGCTTTTTCAGGCTCCTGAATTGCATCTCAAAGAGGTGATCGTGGAAAAAGTTCAATAAATCTCTCTCTGGGCATCGGATTGGAGTGCCGTAAAAATTGGTTGCAAGTAAACAGACTTTAGTTTCTTGTCTATCAATTTCAGAGACAAAAGATGAAACAGTGACACGTGGCAAGTCGTGCAAGTTCGCTCTACTGAACCAGTCCATAATTAGGTCGTTGTGGGAGATTGGACACAACTTTGTCTTGGAGAATCCAAATCAGGTCAGACCTATGGAATTCAAAAGAGAATTCAGAGGGATACTTCAGTGATAAATTTTAGATATTGAAGATCCACAATCACAAAGATAATACAATTTCAATATCGAGCTCCTCAAAGAAAGTAAAAGGTGTGTATTTTTTTTCCGAATTGCATAAGTCTTGTTTGAAGAATCAAGTTGAATTGATTGCAAGGGCCTATTGTAGAATAGATATCAATATTGGAGTCTAAAATGGCCCCTAAAAAGAATTCAACACCCATTAAGCCTTTAGAAGGCTCTACTATGATTCATGAAGATGAAGAATGGCAACATGACATATCAAAATTACAAGAGCAAGTGCAACAAATTTCGCTCTCGCAAAGAACAACAAAAAATGAAGTGGAAGTTTTGAAGAAGGGCATGGAAACTAAGATGGATGGTTTGAAGAAAGGCGTGGAAGCTAAGATGAATGGTTTGGAAGCTAAGATGGATGGCATGGAAGTGGGCATGGAAGCTAAGATCGATGAAAAAATGAAAGAAAACATGGAAAACATGAAGAAAAATCTAAAAGTAGACATCGAAGGTTTGGAAAAGTTGATACAAGAAATGTTTCCTAATGGTGAAAAGATAGTAAAGGAAACTCATGTTGAGAACAAAATAAATGTTAATCGTGATTTCATAAACTCTACTGTTAGAGGGAAGAACCACCATATTCCAAAAATGGATATGAGGAAGTTTGATGGAAAGGATCCTGTAACATGGATACTACAGATGGAGCAATATTTTGATCTCCATAACGTGCAAAACACACAAAAGGTACGTATTGCAACTTTACATTTAGAAAAAAATACATTTGTATGGTATCGATGGCTTTGCTCCCGTAAAAAAATTGTCACTTGGTCAATTTTTATGGAGGAAATGATAGCACATTATGAGGATACAAAGAGCAACACCTTCTTTAGCCAGTTGATAAATAAAAAGTTTTTATATTGGGTCTTTGGTCAAAAAATCAAAAGTTTTTGGCGCTGGGGGTATCAAACATTAACAAAATGATAGAGGAAAATGTTTTTTCATTTTTAAGAGCCCTAATTACCTTTCAAAATTAGTAATGGAAAAGAGCAGTGTTTGAGGGAAGGGGTGTTTGTGACAAAACAAAGGGAGTTTCCACTTCAAATAAAAACCACCAAGATATTCTGTTTAAACCTTTTGCTCAAACACAATGATTAAGGGAGATAGGTTATTTGTCAAATTGAAAAGGGTCTCTTTGGTCATCGCTAGTAGATAATAAAACAATAAAAAAGGGAGGTTTGTTGGGCCAATTTGAAAGCTCTTTTTGTGTTATTAAAAAGCTAACACTATACACAGTTGCTAGACAGAAAAACAGAGGTGGTAGAGGTCTCAAATCAGTTTAAAAGATCATCTAGATAGTGGTTAGAAGATGAATACCTTTGTTGATTGAATGCAGTCTTTAAAACATTGATTTCAAAGGTGCCTTGATCATCTAAAAACTGAGAGAAAGAGTGATAAATGGATAGGGTTTTTGCCAAAATTAAAGGAGGTTTTATGTGTTATGAGATAGCTAAGGTTACACACAGTTGATAGAAGCAGAAACAGAGTTAGTTTGAAGGGGTCTCAAATAAACTTAAATGATCATCTTGACAGTGGTTTTAAAAGCATTTTTTCTGCTAAAAACAAAGAGAGAAACAATGGTAAAAGAGATGAGGACTTTGTCAAATTAAAGGAAGTCTTTGACTATGATTACAAAGGATATAAAACAGTGAAAGAGATAGTTGTTATTGTGCCACTTTGGAGGATATTTTCTTCCTATGAATGACTAAGGGATATGCATAGTCTCTAAAAGAAAAACATCAGTTTTATTAGAAGGTTTTCAATTAATTTGAAAGAGTATTCAAAACACTGTTTTAAATCAATCCCTTTGTCTCAAATAAACCACAAAGATGCAGTGCAAGGGAGGAGGTTTTAGGAGCTAATTTGAAAGTTTTCTTGTGTTATGAATGGCTTAGAGCATACATAGTCTCTAAGAGAAAAGCAGACTTAGGTTGAGGTTTTCAAATCAGTTTAAAGAGGTGATTTTACATTATTTTCAAAGGTGTGATGACCATCTTAAAAAGAGAGAGACAGTGATTAGAGGATAGAGCTTTTGTCAAAATTGAAGGAGGTTTTCTTATGTTGTGAAGAAGAAAAGGATTTGTGCAAACTCCAAAATCAAGAGAGCTGAGTTGTGAATAGGTCTCCAATTTGTTTGAAAAGGTGTCTTAACCATGTTAACAAAAAACATACCTTGTTTGCTAAATTAAAAGAAATCAAGCACAGTGATAAAGAAGTAATTTTGTTTTCATTTTGACAAGTGCTTGTTTGCTAGCATCCAAGAACACAGTGAATTACAAAGAGGAAAGAGTTTTGTGTTGAGAAGATTTTTCAAGAGATCATTTGAATCAGTTTATATTGGTGAATCAGTAAAGAGTATCAGAAACAACGGGTTGTACAAAAAGCCAAATTAGTTTTCCCGAAGGAATTTGAAGTATGCACAAGAAAAACTCAAAATTTCCCAAAGAGGGCGCCGGTGAGAAAAAAGGACAAGGACACCTCTAGGCTCGGAATTTTTTCCCAAGCTTCTATACATGTTTCTATGAAGCCTTGAGGTACTTTCTCACCAAAATTGAGTGAATTTTTACATGTTCTTGTTTTTTGACATTTTTTCGCCTAATTGCATAAAATCATGGGCGCCGCCATTTTTTCTTGGAGAATCCTCAGCTATTGATAGTGGTACCATTTGATGTATTAAATTTAGGGGCATCTACTCAGAAATTTTAAGATCAATTGAAGATGATTTAGTCCGCCAAAATGGCGAAAAACATTCACTTTTTCAACACTCTGCCCCGCATATCAGCAAAGTCTATTTTCTGGGTTTTTTCACACAGGTCAGATTTTCATAGGCTTTTAGTGATCAGTTTAGAGAAAAAAAAGCATTTTCAGAAACTAGACATCCAGATATTTCCAACGAGCCATCACGGGCCTCGTTTAGACATCGGGAAAGCCTCCAAAAGTTTCCCACAAGATAGGGGATTTTCTGCTAATATATTTCTTAAGTATTTTTGCGAAAAATGCACTTTTCTAAAGTGGCTTTTCCTAATGTGCGTTTAGCCTTTTTTGGCCATGGTTAGTTAGGAAAAGTAAATATAATTCCCTTTTTTAGCATTTTTAAGATATTTCTATAGATATTTTTTGCCTTGGGTTTTGCAAAGCCTCAAGGAAAAAATCAGATATTTTTGATGGGTCAATGAGCTTGCAAGTTGCACTAGGAGGTTTTCCCTCATCTTGGCCTACATATTCCAAGAGAATTCATTGTAAATAAGGCTGAAATTGATGATATAGAAAAATATATGGTTATATAGGCTTGGAAGAAACACTTGTCTCATGCATTGGATAGTTTCTTGAATGTTTTTGGATGATGAAAGAGGATTGATGTTAGATTCCTTGACTTGGTAAAATGGTATAGTGTCCCTCTTTGTTATGCTTCTTAGTTTTCACACATATTTCATGCTCTTGCTTGCTATAAGACAATAGAGAATATATTTGAGACATGCCCTTGGAGGCACCTCAGATTTCCTGTTTCATTATAGCTTCTATGTTTTCTTCCTTCTTAGTCATATCAAAGAATCCTTGATTGCTCTTTGATAACTGAAGAAATTGTTTGCTTGTTTCATTTATGGTTTTATGCATGCTAACTATGATTCATGGTATGCCCTGCTTAATCATGGCTAGTTATAGCTCCACCTTTGAAACCTTTCTTTGAATGTTTGATTGTCCTAGTTGAACCAAGGAGGTCTTGTATTGATCTTGCCCTTTGCCTAAAACTCTGCAATCTTACTTCGAAGTGCCCGATAGCTTAAAATACTATGTCTAGGAATTTCCTCATAGTGGTTTGAGTTATTTGTTTTTCTTAATTGTCTTTCCCCAAAGTTTGATAGCAATTTCCTAAAGTTAAAGAGTCATATATCTCTATGTATTGCTTGAATGTTTATTTCTATGCATTTATCAGTTTGTAGTTACGTTCATCATGATTAATGGTTAGCCCTACCATGTTTATGTCAACTATTCAACTATTTATGTTTGAAAGCCTTTTTTCTTCACAAACTTAGTGTCCATCTCACTTCATTTTACCTTAAGATCCATTTTACCTTGATGAAATCGGCCCTTCAACATACCTTGTATCACCATCTGAAGCTTTCTCGACCTTTTCGACCCCATAGCCGAGTTGATCTGAAAATATTTTTATCTATCTCATTCTTTGATCAGTTCCTCCCTCACAAACCTAAAAGAAAAACCAAAAACCTACTTCATAACTAGCCTAAAATCAGAAACATAAGAAGAAAAACACATAGATATCCCTTACACAAATAGAGAGAGCCCTCTCTGAGTCCAGGAAGGCTAGGTCCTTGGGCTCCAAAGATTGGTTTGATGTTACCCTGTCACTAGGCTTTCCAATCAGCCAAATCACGGGACTCTAACAAGTGGGAACCTAACCCTCTATGACTTCAATATCATTCACTTTTTGTGGAAGATTTTTTGCTGTTGTAGGTTTTCTGAAATTTCAGAGTCTTCAGCCATTTTTTAGTTCTGATACCTCACCTTCATATCCTCTTCATATTGGCTATTTATCCATCCACAAAACCTCATTTAGTTTTCTTTTGGTTTTCCTCCAAGGTCACCGCCGTTTCCCTCTAGTACATAGTCTTTCGCCACCTCATTTACATCAATCTCTCCTATGATTTTTGTTGTTGTTTTGCACCTCTTTCTAGCAGTTTTGACCTTTAGATACCTGTCCCTCTTGACCTTAGATATATTAGCTATTTTGGTGTGTTTTGACTATTTTTTTTCCTGCCTACAGACTACTTGTTGAGAGGTATGCGTTCTTGGCTTTAGATTATTGAATTATTAGTTGTTTATTTACTGTTATTTCAGTTTCATATACTGTTATCTGCAGGTTTATTTTTAGTTACACAACACACTTTTTCTTTTACTCTACAAATGTCTGGGTTTAAAAATTAAAATTTACACACTTTGCAGACACACCCTAAGCGAAAAAGGGCTTTGTTAACACCGCCAAGAAAAGACTCTAAAACATGGAAATCAATTGATCATGTTCCTCTCTAACCTTGTTTAACATTGTAATCAGTTGATCCTACGCCTCCTTGCCCTTGTCAGTCTATTTTTCCCTTGTGCCATGTTTGTGTCATCATCGTTGCACCACCAAGGCATTTATCCCAGATACTTCTTGGCATTCATCCTCAGTTTCAGGTAGGAATACTTACTCCTCTGTGTAGCATTAGAGTTAGTCCTCCTTTGAGTCCACACTCCGACTCTTCTTCTGGTTCATTGGATTCTCCTTCTTGTTCTGCCTTCAGTTCTCCCCCTATCACCTTCACCAAGTCTAGTGCAAGACCTAATGCTGGTGGTAATCCTGGACCTCATCCTGGGAATACCACTAGTGGGACCGCAATAGACACTACCTTGGTTGTGCCCTTGCTATCCTTCCTGGTAGACCTCAGCCTTCACAATTTTGACTAGTTGATAAATGACTCTATACACCATGATGATAGTTGGCCTGCTATGCCAACTAAACTCCCTTCCGACATCCCCAAGTTTGAAGGCCTTGCTGGAGAAGATCCTACAAATCATGTTTGATCTTTCCACATGTGGTGTTCGTCTAACTCCATTACCGATGACTCTGGCTGTCTTCAATTGTTTCAATGTACTTTTACTGGTGAAGGTTCTAAGTGGTATGTTGATCAGGCCCCTTCCTCTCATACCACCTTTGTGACTCTTGCTCGGGCCTTTTTGTCTTATTTCCAGCTTCCTCTTCGTTATGACACTGGTATCGAGCTTTTGACTTCTTTCTGTCAATAATTTACGACCCGCCTATCCGATCATGTCCAGGAATGGTGGGGAAGAAAGAGCCTATGTCAAGCCCCTACCTTCAAAGACCATGTATCCATGGATTGGTTCCTCAGATCTCTCTTGCCTCCTATCGGGAAAGATGTCGCATCGCATTTTCCTCAAACTGAAGAAGCCGCTCTCCAAATGGCATTAAAATATGACCTGATCTACGCTTAGTCGGGTTATGTTTATACCATTCTACCTGATCTTCCTAGACGCAGTGGTGCCAATGCACTGGGGGCACTTCATGCCATCGACGGTATCATTGGAGCTCTCTCTAATCCATATGCTCAACCTCCCATGGGCTATGGTTTTCTTGGGGGAGGGGTGCAACACCTCCTGCACTTTCCCCCCCCCCGGGTAGCACATATCTAGGATATGACATGCCTCCTCTTTTTGCCCAACCTCTTATTTACCAAACTATTACCCAACCTCCTTATTATCTGTATCCATAGCTTGGTGCTCCAACTCCTCCAGCATTAGCACCTCTACCTCCCTTTCCTTCTCAACCCCCCCAACAGCAGCCACCGCCCCCTCAGGGGCACGTGTATGTACAATAGGGCGCGACTAATCCTCCTCCCTCCAAAGAGACAAGTAAAGGCACTCAAAATCAATATTCTCCTGGTAATCTTGGACCTAATCCTCAAAATAATGCAACTAACACTGCTAACCAGCAACAGGGCACTCAACCCAAGGAGGATAGGCCTATCCCCATGAACCATCCTTGTTCTTGTTGTGGTGTTTATGGTCATTACACACACGACTGTCCTCTTTTAAAATAGCTGAAGCAGTTGTGGGAGTCTCAAGCAACATTGCGAGGACAGCAAGCCCCCCCTTCCATCCCTTGAAATGCTTCACCTAGTCGGCTAGCTGTGCTTACTAATCCTTTCCCTCAACAAGGATTTGTGGCTACCCAACCACCTGAAGGATAGGTGGCCACTCAACCTCTTCCATCTGGTACCTCCAATTACCAGATTATCATGATGAATTCTGCTCAACCTCTAACCATAGACATCAATCTTCAGATGTGGTCCCGTCAATACAACAAGCCTCCCGCTATGTCTATCCATGAGCCACCTCCTTTGGTCTCTATAAATCCTCTTTTGACACCTAATGGTCCCTTGAAGATCCCTCAACCTAAGGGAGAGGTTCATACTAAGATCCCTAAAGGACCACTACGCAGAAATGCTGCTTCTAGCAAAGCTTCCCATTCATATAGCATAATAGATGATTTGGCGCAATCTCATGCTTCCATTTCAACGTTGGAACTCCTTGAGTAGTGTGCTTCACAATGAAAAGCTCTACTATCTTCCATGGGTGCTGTAGATCCTTCCGACGATCGATTTATTGTCTTTGATGTTGACCGGTCAAAACATCTTCCTTTCCGTGCTTCTGTCACCTTCCAAATCCTAATCAAGATTTGGAATGCCAACATTTTCTGGTGCATTATTGATGAGGGGGTATCCACTTGTGTGATTTCCGCTTTGGTTTGGAAGAAACTCAGATCACCTAATTTGGCTCCTTCCATGATCAATCTCCGAGTGTGTGATGGCTACGCCTCCCAACCCATTTTCCTCTTCTGCAATTTTCCTATTAATCTTGCAGGCAATATTGTTTGCGTTGACATAGAAGCCATAGATGCCCCCTTAGATTACAACATTCTATTGGGTCATAGCTAAAGTTATGCGATGTTTGTTTTCCCATCCACAATCCACTGCAAGATATCCTTCACTCATAATGGAAAGATAGTCACCATTGACCAGTTGACGTATTACGAACCGAAGTCTCAGACCTCCTCTAAGTCCATCATCTCCTCGGTGGCCAATAAGAAAACTGTCGATCCTTTGACCAGTGTCTCACCCATAGTCTACAAAGATTCCTCATTGCTTGGTACATTCCCTATTCTTCCTCCTCCTGTCTATGATCCCAACTCATCAAATGTTTGCATGATGCAATCGTCTCGGGCTGCCCTCAAGCGGCCCGCCTCGGCTAGTCAATAGCCTCCTCGCCCTCTACAGCCTACTCCTAGCCATTCTATTAAGCCTTCTGGACCTCCTCCTCCTGGCCCTTTAGTTGGTATCCATGAGCCTCTTTACCCTCCTAGAATGGTTCTTCCAGACCTTAACCATTTAGGAGTCGTCCTGCCTGGCCATTACCCCTCTGGTCATATATCGTTCCTAGCTCCCCCCACCCCCCAAGAGTTTACATGGTACCTATCATGGCTACCCTCTCTCTCCCTAACTTGACCCTTGGGATTCCTGTCTGGTACCTTTATCCTCCAGCTACTACCCTGCCCAGTCAACTCAAATCTTATCTTGCTTTGACCCTGGTTCAACCAGTCCCCATGAATTCTCCCATAGCTCCAATGCCTCAGCCACCTCAACAAGAACCACCTCCTGTTGCAACCGCTTTGGGTAAGAAGGGAAAAGCTCACAAGGAGGAAAAAAAATACAAGGCTTCCCTAACAAACCCTTCCCCTCCATGGCCTCCAAAGTGCACCACCCAGTGTGCTTTGTGTGACGTTGTCAGTCATGCCACCCATACTTTCCTAGAGTTGCGTCATCTCAAGCCCATGGTTAATGTCACATTCCCTGAGTCTATGGTTGTGGAAACCTCTGTTCCTACCTTGACTATAGCCAAGAACCCCAAGAATATTCACGCAAACCACCCATGTGATTTGTGTGATTTCCATGGAAATTATACACACTTTTGTCCCCGCCTCGAGGACTTCCACACCTCTCTAGTCACAATTTTCTAATTCAAGTCCAAGTGCAACGAGTCCACCGCTCCCTTATTTGCGTGTTTTTCTTTGGAAAAACCAGAGGAAACGAATGCTCCCATTGACATTCCCCCTCCTGATGTCGAGATGACCAAGCCTTCATCCACCATTTTCTACCTATCATCATCCCTGAGACCCTCGGTGGAAATCTGCTTGGAGTATTCCCCTGATGTTTCACTTGACCTCCCTTCAGCGATCACCCTAGGCCCAACATCAATACATCCTTTATTTGCTTACTCCTCTATCACCTCTTGTGATGATGCACATGTGAACCTATCTTCTCATGATCATGAGTTAGGTAGCTTCGCCACGTTATTTAGTCTTTCTTCCACCAGTCACCCCATCTTCTATTACGATGATGACATAATAGAAGTAGTCGCCACCCCTGACTTTATCTTTCCCCCTTTACATTGAACCCACACATTCGAACCACATATACCTTGTGGCCATTACATTAACACCCAATGTTTGGGTAAGGGGGCACCCATATTTGAGAGGCCAGGAGAACCAATTCTCCACAACTCTCCTAGTGCATGTGGTCGTGTTGACTCTAGTACCATTATTCTTCAACATTTATAAGAACCTCTAGATTCCCATATCACTTTAGATCACTCTAGGGATGATACCCCTCATCATTTCTTCATCTTACACCAGCAACCCAGTCCCCTAGACATTGTTGTTGATCAACCTGTGGGTTTTCGAGGTGAACACCAGTTCATTATCTCCAAATCCTCTATTTGGGATAGTGACACCATGTATTCCAACCCAAAAACTTAAGTCCATTTTCTTCATATATGCAGCAGCAAAAGATATTGGTAATCCTCCATTTCCTTTCACGAACTGCATAACCATAACGAAAACAAATGGCATACCACATCATAAAGTGTGTTTAGATTCCCATTTTTTCTAAATATATTTTTTCATGACCACAACATGCTTGGGGGCACCTATGCCCCTCAACCATAAAAATCCCAGATCTCAGCCAAAAATAGCACTGAAACCCCCTTTCTCTGATAGGTCACACTTTTCAAGTCATTTCCTGGGACAGGTCGTAGTTTTATGCCAAGTACCTGCTACCCAGGTTGTAGAATAGACCCATAAAAGTGCGACCTGGCCTGTTCATGAGCTTTGGGGACCTAAACTCAACTTTCAATCCACTGAAAAGAAAGAGTAGGGTTAGGCCTCTTACCTGAAACTGAAGAATCTCGATTCCAACGGTTGGTTTGTGTGTTACACTAGCTGCAAGATTTAGGGCCTTCTCTCTTGTCTAAATTCACCACAGCTCCACATGCAAATGAGTGAATTTCGAGGGAAAATGCCTTATTAAAAATAAACCTCTAATTTATCTTTTGCCTACTGTGGCCAAACCATAGCTCAGTTTGACGAACCGTCTATACTATTGGAAAGCTCTCATTGAGCCCTCAAATGGGTATCTGTTACTTTTTATAGATTTGATACTTCACTAGGACACTTTTTATCCTGGAAGCCTCACTTCACCCCTCCTCAAAATCAAATTTCTTCACTTGTGACACTCGTATTGGGGGCACCACTTTGCCTCCATACTTGTCCACGCCCATGTCGATTTTTGTCGTGAGTTACCATCTTGTACTCATGTTTTAATGGTCCCCCATTGGACCTTTACTATGTGGCAGCACCATTGAGTCACCCTTGTTTAGAGCATCCGAGTTGAGTCATCATCGCATTCATGGAGTCTATCCCGAGCCCCTTATATCCCACTACAGTCCTCCATCATTCATTTCTTGGTCCCTCTCTCATGTCACACATTATGGCCTCCAGTCCCACTATCCCCTATCCCTCATGATATTTTTTCAGCTGCTGCTAGGTCATCCATGACCTTTATTCTCTAACAAGGGAAGTCATCCATTTGCTACTCAGTACCCCCCCCCCCCCCATTTCATCATCACCCCTGCTGTCCATCTGTTATTCGCTTTAATATTTTCTCTCATGCCATAGTTGAGGACCCCTTATTGCCTCACCTATGGCGGACCTCCTTCTATCGACATCGGCTCATTAATTCCAGAAGAAAGGTCTAGAGGGCGGTGTACCTTGGTTCTAGCTTCCACTCTTGTCTAGTGCCTCGGAACAAGAAAAGGGACTTCTTATTGCCCTTTGACTTGATTAATTCTCAGCTCCAGCTCCTTTCAGCATGATTGAGATATGTATACTTGATGGTTCAGTGATGCAGCAGCTGATATCGGTGATTCTTGGGTGTGTGTGAGATGTCTCAGCCCTCATGAGGTGGTGGCCCTACAGGTAGCCCCCCACATGCCCAGATGGCCTCTTCCTCTCAGCCTTTGATGTAGCTCTGTAGATTTGATGATGTCGGCCTCAGTCGCTTGCAACACCATTTTGATTTCATGTATTAGTCATATTTTTAGAGCCCTTTCTTGTTTACAGGGGCATTTGGGTTGCATTTTGTATCGCATGTACTCATATATTATTGTACAAGTCCTGGCTGTTATCCCAGGCATAGTATGTATGTGAGATTCATTATCATGTTCTTTATCTGGCCCATGTTTATGCCAGCATGTACTATATTGTTCAGTCCCTTGTTTACTGGATTCCTTATTCTTTTTACTTTGTGTCAACGGGCATATGTATGTCTCCCCCACCGCCTATAGCACAGGTACTTTTTCATAAAAAGAGACTTGTCACATCTGTAATTCTTGCCTCCTCAGGGTCTAGTCCTCTCAGCACTTTGGTCTACCTTACATTTCTCTCTCTTTTACTTCCCCTTGTGTGTCTAGTGATTGAGTTCTTACAACGTACTTTGGTCATATGATTATCTCCTAAATCTCGCACGCTAGGGAGAAATCTGTTACACCATGTTTTGGTCATCTAACCTATTGTTATTAGAGGGACCCAAGTACACCATGTAAGACCAATTTTACCCTAAGTAAAATTGCATTCATTATGAAAAATAACTTAGTAAACCACCTTTATTAAGTTGTTTATGGTCTAAACAGCAAACCCCATGATGAAATATTAAATAAACATACATTTGTTTGATTTTCCTCAAGGAATAATTAGTTAAAAATTAGTTTAATTAATATTACTGGTTATATTTAACTGAAAACAAGGAAATTAATTAGATAAATCATTGTTTATCTTATTATTTCCTAAGAATAATTAATTAAACCTTATTTAAATAATATTCTCTATTGAATATGACTAAATCGCCCATAAATAACTAAATAAATAATTATTTATTTGATTATTACTCAACCATATCCTTAAAGTGATAAATAAATTATTTATTTATTAATTATTTATAAATAAAGGGATTTGACCCAAGTCAAATTCCTTTTCCCTCCAACAAATATAATAAAATATTCCATAAAAGTTGGATCTTGATTTGGTTAATAATATTTTAATTATGCACCAATATCTAGACTAACTCAATATTTTATTATAAATAGAAGGTTTTTCCATTCATTCACTACCTTTTGCTTCAAGATCACTTCCGCTGGATCTATACTTTTGGTCTGATCATCCATCAATCATTGCTCAATTTTCTATCCTTTTGCTCGTGAGCTCCATTTGGAGTTCCATTTCGTCTGGTTTTTGCGCATCAAGAGAGAGCAATTTTTATATCTTAAGTGTTGAGGACTTACAAGAACTTGACATATACCTGGGTAATATAAATGGGAAAACCTTCTATGTTTTCCTCCTGTACCTTTCAATATGTAAAATTCACTCAACATATTTTTGTTCATTTACTGATGCATGGGAGTAAATCTAGTTTTATTTACTACTTAATTTCTTTTGATGCATAGTGTTGGAGTTCCCATGTTTTGGCCAAATTGGCAAGACCGTCAGCTCATAGCTGAATATCGTAACCATTTTCGCACCTGTGGATCTAGCCCTCCTAGGTCCAGAGAGGGATCTCTCTATATAAGTCAAAGGATATGTCTTTGAAGTTCTATGTTATGATTTTAGGCTAGTTATAGGCTCAGGGTTGCTTGTTTTATTGTTTGTGTTTGGTTGGAAGGAATCAAGAGAAGAAGGTCCAATGTAAGACAAGAATGAGTAAAGAGGAAGCTTAGGCAGAGACAGATAACTCAAAGAACATCAAAGCCATTGGGCTATGGAGTCAAGAAAGGATTTATTTGTGTTCAATGTGCAAGCTTTCAGTTGGGCTAGTCATCTAAATCATCTGGATCTTAAAGGATAGAAGATGGAATGGAACATTAAGGACTGAAAATGAAAGGAGGAGAACCATCTAATTCTGTCTATAGATCAGGCCAGAGGTCATTTAACTCCAGGCTTGCTTGGCCAAAATCAAAGTCAATTACAAGGGATCTTAGAAAGGCTAGCTGATCGTGCAAAGATCCTAGTGGACAGGGCTAACACTAATCCCCAGTGTTCCCAAACCTTCCAACTAAATCCTACCAAGAACATCTAAACATGGACTTCATCAATTCATACATCAGAGAGTAGGAAATATCATCCACTACAATGGTTAAATCAATTGAAATCCACATTCAGATACACATATAAGCAGAAAACATTGAGGTAGGGAGAGCAGAAAACATAAGGAACCTATCAAGGGTGAATCTTATATTATACTTCTGTTGCCTACCAGCAGAAATGAAATGAAATGTAGCATGTAAAGAGAGCAAGTCAATCACAAATACAGAGAGAGGGGAACATCACCAGCTGCTTTAGATCAGGATCCAAAGAAACATGCTTTCCATATTAAAAACAACACCAATCAGGTACATCATAGCCCATAGCTTGAACATTCAGTCTAAATACATCTAGTCTCAGTCTATCTTACAATATAAACAGAGAACTTGTCTCAAGAGGAAAATACTTGTGTTCCACTGATTTCTCATCAACAACCATTACAATGTTTCCTTCTGTGCTTTATAGCAAAGGGTGAGCTTAAGATCGACTGAAGGAGTAGGTGGAAATTAAATGTATCTTTAAAGACAGCAATGAATGCAGGGCCGAAACCCATTCTACTTGACATGCTATGTATTTAATCTCTTTCGCCTTCCTTGTGAGAGAATGATCTGCTCCAGATTTGATCTTGACATCTTTTGGCTGAGGTACTCCCGGTGTCTTGAACAAAAATAAAATAAACTGCTGAAAGGTCTGTCACGTAAATGCTTCGGTGGTTTTGAACTGTTGTCTGGTGGAATTCCTTTCAGGGACAAGGTGTATAAATAAGACGGTATGGGTGCCCTGTACCTGATGAAGAACAAACATTCTGCTGATAAAAAATTGGATATTACCTTTTTCCTGTGTTCGGGATCCTTTAGTCGATCCTCGGGGTCTGTAATCTGCTGCTTTGTCCTCTAAACTTCGGATTAAAAGCTCAAGATCCTCATAAGCTAGCTTTAATCTTCCTTTTCTCTGTACTGAAACACTCTTCCACTCCATTTTCTTCTGACAGGCTAGCTCGGGTTTTAATGGTGATGGGAGATTCTCAGAGTTCAAAATCTGCCTTTTCCTTAATGTAAATCTCGTCAGCAGCTTTCTTTGACAATTTTATGGCAGTGCCGCCCCTCGGATTTAATTCTGTCTGTACAGCTTTTCCATGTAGAATCATGGCAATCTTTCACCTTTGGGAACCCTGCAAAACAACGAACTGGATGAGGAAACAAACCAAGGGGTGGCGAACATGACGAATACAATGAGGGCGACCATGTAGATTACTGAGGGGAAAAAATTCTTAGGTTCATGGCGAGGATTCGATGACAAGTGGTCTCAGAGGGGGATGCACAGCGAATGCAGTTTGCATGGAAAAAACACGTAAAATGACTTAGGAAAAAAATATATGGGAAGAGATATGCGGACGTACGGCAAGGATACATGGCGGGACGGAAAACGATGGACGGGTGACGTGGAGGTCCCGGGGCAACGGAATGGTCAACAATGAACAGAAAGATCTAGACCATTGATCGGGATAAGATCAACGGCGGAGAACGACGGAAGGCGGGTCCGCGGGTACGATGGACGAGTGTTAAGTGCTGTGCAGCTTCGGGAGATGACAGCCGTTGGATTAAGCGCATAGGATCGGACGACGGTGATTGATTCTGCTGGATATCTTTTGGCCGAAATTTAATGCGCGGGGGGGGGGCGGAGGCCCGAGTTAAAACACGCACATCTCCATAGTACGATGGTCGTTGGATGAGGGCTACAAGATCTGACGGCTATCATTTATTCCACTACCCAAACTTGAACTGAAGATTAATGTGCGAAATGAAAGTAGTTTTAGGTTCATACAGAGGACACGCGGCGATTCCTGAGTGGAATCGCTGGCTCTCCAGGAAAAACTGCCTGTTGCAGATGGGTGGTGCAGAAAATACCGGTGGGTTTGGAGGTATGACGTATGGTTGGCAGGGACCACCATTTCAGGCGCGCTCCACGCCGTTGGATTTGAGCTGTAATGGACAATGGAGATTTATCGAAAGTCAAACCGGCGGCAAACCTTAGAAATTAATTAAAGACCCGAAAATGTGATTTAAAAAAGGCTTTTTAAATGTTTTTGGGCGGAGAAAACGTTGGAGGGGATAAGCGCCTGGAGGTTTTAGCTTTGGGTTCTGGCGCCAGGTTTTATGGAAGAGAGGGGGCGCGGGCTATCAGAAAAAGGGCTAGGCCTGTCATATAGTCGGAAAGTGGGTTTTTAAACCCTTTTAGTGCATTCGAAGGCCTAAGGAGGGTAACGGTAGAAGGGTTAAGGGGAATTTTGAGGGAACAAAAGGTAAAGGAATAATCCAAAGGGGATTTTGGGGAGATTAAGGGAGGAATTTGGGAGAAGACAAAGGGGAAACAGAGGTGACAATGTGATGTTTTGTAGGGGTATAAAGGGCAATAATGGACTTTTTGAGAAATGAATCAGCAGGGGAACCATATGTTAGGCACAGTACATAGAGACTCCAAGGAGGATAAATTTTCAGGGGAAAGGCATTCCTTGGAGGCTCCAGAGAAAACTAGCCCCCAGCTTGCTTGTCAAGAATTTCATAGGGGGGCTAACAGTGGCTCCACATGGGGATGGCTGCTCCTTGGAGGAGTCAAGAATTCAGAAATTGATTTCTTGGAGTAGGCCAGATGCCTGCTGTCATAAGCCATCTTCCTTCTTTGATTTTCAGCTGCCACAAACATGATATATCAGCAGAAACATTTTCCCAACCAATCTACCTACCCAAACTACAATCCTAGCATTTTCCCTAGGGTGCACTTGGACTTGCAGACCCTTTACATCATTTATTTTTACAAACAGGAAAACAAACCTATTCTACTTCTACCCTTATTACTCCATGAGACCAGATTGGACTGTTGGCCTCATATGTTTCTCTACCTACACTACTACCTGCTAGGATTAGACTGTCTAGCAGGTTTCTTCTCTACATTCTAAGATAGAAAATGAAACAGCTAACTACATGCTCATAGACTGAGCTTTATTGAGCTTTTCCTACCTACCCTACTTTACTTGGGAATCTTTGATTCTTTAGGTGATACAATAATGCCAATGCAGCCAGTCAAGTAGTAGTAAAAAAGGGAAGGAAATCTGACTTCTCATCAGAGACATCCATAGGGTTCTCTGCATGTGGAACTTCAAAACTGAGGTCACTATTAGTAGTGACCACTTCTGAGGTATTTGGCTCTTGCAAAAGATTGATGCTTGAGGAGCTGAGCCAACTAGGACCTCCATATATTCTGCCACAGGATCAACAAACTCATGATGTAAACCTTTTTCTTCAAATCATACCATGACTGATAGGCTGTCTGCATCCTGGGCAGCTTCAATCACTGCATCTATGGTGAGGTCTTTGTAATCACACTCCTTCTTTTCCTGGTTGGGAGTATTTTGCAGATGAGCATAAACCATGAATACCTCTTCTTCCTCTGGATCGAGACAAATATGTCTGTGGGAAAGAAGATCTCTCTCATCTTCACTGCAGCCTGAGCCAGAGGGATCATTATATTCAACAGTGTTGTCCTCTAGCATTGTAGGTTGGTTCTGCTGGAACTCTGTGAAAAAATTAACATATTCTTGAGCAGGGGTTTCTTGGATTGCCTCAATCCTTTCAGGAGAAGGTTCAAGACTTTCATCTTGCTCAAGATGTTCTTCATTCCTTTCCTCTTTATCCTCTACACTTGAAAGCTGCTGATTTCCCTCTTCATGGCAATCATTACTGATGATCTGATATATGGCAGAAAGAAAATTCAAGGAATCATCTTCTGCTATCATGCTTTCAACACTTTCTTCATCAGTGTCATAGATGGCTTGCATTGGCTCATCATTTTCCTGAATTTGATGGTCATGACCTTCCTCCCATGAATCTGCTGATAATGGCCCTACAAGCTCAGTTTCCCTTTGGAAAAAATTATCATCATATAGATCAGCATCAGATAAATCATTATTACCAGCATAGTTACCCATCAAATCTTCAGGACTCTCAGCAAGTCTTTCTTCAAAACAGTCTGCAAGTTCATTTTCTGATTCAAGCTCTGGTTCATCATACATGCTTTGCATGTAATTCATGTCTTGCAGGGATCTGGTTTGTCTTTCTTGAGGACAGGAAACAGGTCCTTTCCCATCCTCCTCTCTGGTTTTAGCCTCATATTCCTGCTCTTTTACATCTAGCAAGGATTTGGCAGTCTCTATCAGTCTTTCCAACTTGTTCTCTAAAGAGATCTGCGCTATTTTCTCTGTTTGGACCTTCCTTGCTGCTTGTAATATTTCCTCCCTGCACTGTATGTTATATTCGACAGTGATGGCTATATCCTGCATTTCCTCTAGGCTCGAAGGTTCTCTTTCTCTTATATGGAATTCCACCTCAGGGTCAAAAGAACTTGGATAGTGCAATAAAGCCCATCCCAAAGGTGGTTGTATATCTGAAGGTATTGCATCATATACCTTATTGAAACTGGCTGAAAAATCCTGCACTGTCTCTCCTGGCTGCCTTTTCAAATTCTAATATTCTTCTAGGATGAGGCGAGCATTCCTTGGGGCTACCCATCTGTCAAGGAAAACTTGAGAAAATTGATGAAAGCTGAAGATGATTGCCACTGGAAGGCCTTTGAACCAACTCTTAACCTTTCCTTGCAATGACAAGGAAAACATTCTAATTCATACATGATCTTCTTCTATTTCATACAAATCAAGTAAATCCTCAAGGTTTTGAACATGTTCTTCAGCAGTGGGCCCTTTATTTTCTCCACCAAAATGAGGCAGCTGGTTAATAAGTTCTGTAGGAAGGGGTTGGAAGAAAAGAGGTAAAACCAGAGGCTTGTATCTTTCTATGACCTTTGTAGGGGTAGGTGGTGTAACAGTAGGCTCATGGCTGCTTGAAGCTTCTTTAGGGGTGGGGGATACAACATGAGCTTCTTGTTCCACTAGTTTCTTCACAGTAGTACAGTTCTGCTCGTGGTCTGAGGACTGAAGCTTGAGATCTTTCACATATTCATTGTGGGTCTCATATTTGTACACTTGAATAGGCTTAAAGTAGGATAGAACATGGTGGTAAACAAAAACAATGAATTCTTTAAACCAAATCCAACCCGTATGTTCTACCCTCCTATGAGGTCTGGCCATCTTTCAGGTTCTTCCTCCAGTGGAGTCTTTTGAGGATTATCGAGTGTGGAGTCGCCAGGTGGATGAATTTGACTGTTGAAGCAGGCTACTATCCACCGTCAGCAATGGAAAGCCAATCTGAAGGCAAAGTGGTCTTCTCCCCAGTGGAGTCGCCATTATGTTGGGGTTCCCATGTTTTGGCCAAATTGGCAAGACCAAAAGATGAGACAACATCAGAACCACGTTCAGACCTTAGGATCTAGCTCTCCTAGGTCCAGAGAGGGATCTCTCTATATAGGTCAAAGGATATGTCTTTGAAGTTCTAAGTTATGATTTTAGGCTAGTTATAGGCTCAGGGTTGCTTGTTTGATTGTTTGTGTTTGGTTGGAAGGAATCAGGAGAAGAAGGTCCAATGTATGACAAGAATGAGCAAAGAGGAAGCTTAGGCAGAGACAGATAACTCAAAGAACATCAAATCCATTGGGCTATGGAGTCAAGAAAGGATTTATTTGTGTTCAATGTGCAAGCTTTCAGTTGGGCTAGTCATCTAAATCATCTGGATCTTAAAGGATAGAATATGGAATGGAACATTAAGGACTGAAAATGAAAGGAGGAGAACCATCTAATTTTGTCTATAGAT
Source organism: Pinus albicaulis (assembly GCA_034641835.2). Lineage (NCBI taxonomy): Eukaryota > Viridiplantae > Streptophyta > Pinopsida > Pinales > Pinaceae > Pinus > Pinus albicaulis. The sequence goes on along the minus strand of CM076574.1, from coordinate 537,635,311 downwards.
CAGGCCAGAGGTCATTTAACTCCAGGCCTGCTTGGACAAAATCAGAGGCAATTACAAGGGATCTTAGAAAGGCTAGTTGGTCATGCAAAGATCCTAGTGGACAGGGCTAACACTAATCCCCAGTGTTCTCAAAACTTCCAGCTAAATCCTACCAAGAACATCTAAAAATGGACTTCATCAATTCATACATAAGAGAACAAGAAATATCATCCACTACAATGGTTAAATCAATTGAAATCCACATTCAGATACACATATAAGCAGAAAACATTGAGGTAGGGAGAGCAGGAAACATAAGGCACCTATCAAGGGTGAATCTTATATTATACTTTTGTTGCCTACCAGCAGAAATGAAATGAAATGTAGCATGTAAAGAGAGCAAGTCAATCACAAATACAGAGAGAGGAGAACTTCACCAGCTGCTTTAGATCAGGATCCAAAGAAAAATGCTTTTCATATTAAAAACAACACCAATCAGGTACATCATAGCCCATAGCTTGAACATTCAGTCTGAATACATCTAGTCTCAGTCTATCTTACAATATACACAAAGAACTTGTCTCAAGAGGAAAATACTTGTGTTCCACTGATTTCTCATCAACAACCATTACAATGTTTCCTTCTGTGCTTTATAGCAAAGGGTGAGCTTAAGATCGACTGAAGGAGTAGGTGGAAATTAAATGTATCTTTAAAGACAACAATGAATGTAGGGCTGAAACCCATTCTGCTTGACATGCTATGTATTTAATCTCTGTCACCTTCCTTGGGAGAGAATGATCTGCTCTAGATTTGATCTTGACATCTTTTGGCTGAAGTACTCCTGGTGTCTTGAAATAAAATAAAATAAACTGCTAAAAGGTTTGTCACGTAAATGCTTCGATGGTTTTGAACTGTTTTCTGGTGGAATTCCTTTCAGGGACAAGGTGTATAAATAAGACGGTATGGGTGCCATGTACCTGATGAAGAACAAACATTCTGCCGATGAAAACTCGGATATTAACTTTTGCCTGTGTTCGGGATCCTTTAGTCGATCCTCGGGGTCTGTAATATGCTGCTTTGTCCTCTAAACTTCAGATTAAAAGCTCAAGATCCTCATAAGCTAGCTTTAATCTTCCTTTTCTCTATACTGAAACACTTTGCCGCTCCATTTGCTTCTGACAGGGTAGCTTGGGTTTTAATGGTGATGGGAGATTCTCAGAGTTTGAAATATTCCTTTTCCTTAATGTAAATCCTGTCAGCAGCTTTCTTTGACAATTTTATGGCAGCGCTGGCCCTCGGATTTAATTCTGTCTATACAACTTTGCCATGTAGAATCATGGCGGTCTTTCACCTTTGGGAACCCTGCAAAACAACGAACTGGATGAGGAAACAAACCAAGTGGTGGCGGACATGACGAATACGATGAGGGAAACCATGTAGATTGCTGAGGGCAAAAATGCTTAGGTTCATGGCGAGGATTCGACGACAAGTGGTCTGAGATGGGGATGCACATCAGATGCAGTTTGTATGGAAAAAACATGTAAAATGACTTAGGAAACAAATATATGCGGAGAGAGATGCGGACGTATGGCAAGGATACGTGGCGGGACAAAAAACGATGGACGGGTGATGTGGAGGTCCCGGGGCAACGGAATGGTCAACAATGAACAGACAGATCTAGACCGTCGATCGGGTGAAGATCAACGGCGGAGAATGATGGAAGGTGGGTCCGCGGGTATGATGGATGAGTGTTAAATGGTGTGCAGCTTCGGGAGATGACAGCCGTTGGATTAAGCGCGTAGCATCGGATGGTGGTGATTGATTCCGTTGGATATCTTTTGGCCGAAATTTAATGCGCAAGGGGGGCGGAGGCCCGAGTTAAAACGCGCGCATCTCCAGAGTACGATGGTCGTTGGATGAGGGCTACAAGATCTGACGGCTATCATTTATTCTGCTACCCGACCTTGAACAGAAGATTAATGTGCGAAATGAAAGCGGTTTCAGGTTCATACAGAGGACACGCGGCGATTCCTGAGTGGAATCGCTGGCTCTCCGGGAAAAACCGCCTATTGTAGATGGGTGGTGCGAAAAATACTGGTGGGTTTGGAGGTATGACGTATGGCTGGCGGGGACCACCATTTCGGGCGCGCTCCGCGCCGTTGGATTTGAGCTATAACAGACGGTGGAGATTTATTGAAAGTCAAACCGGCGGCAAACCTTAGAAATTAATTATAGACCCGAAAATGTGATTTAACAAAGGCTTTTTAAATGTTTTTGGGCGGAGAAAATGTTGGAGGGGATAAGCGCCTGGAGGTTTTAGCTTTGGGTTCTGGCGCCAGGTTTTATGGAAGAGAGGGGGTGCGGGCTATCAGAAAAAGGGCTAGGCCTGTCATATAGTCAGAAAGTGGGTTTTTAAACCCTTTTACTGCATTCGAAGGCCTAAGGAGGGTAACGGTAGAAGGGTTAAGGGGAATTTTGAGGGAACAAAAGGTAAAGGAATAATCCAAAGGGGATTTTGGGGAGATTAAGGGAGGAATTGGGGAGAAGACAAAGGGGAAACATAGGTGACAATGTGATGTTTTGCATGGGTATAAAGGGCAATAATGGGCTTTTTGAGAAATGAATCAGCAGGGGAACCATATGTTAGGCACAGTACATAGAGACTCCAAGGAGGATAAATTTTCAGGGGAAAGGCATTCCTTGGAGGCTCCAGAGCAAACTAGCCCCCAGCTTGCTTGTCAAGAATTTCATAGGGGGGCTAACACATAGATCTAGGTTTTTTCAACATTTATCTTGATCACCTAACTATTAATCTGAGGATATTGGTAGCCATCTTTGTTTTTAGGGCTATTTTTTATGCAAATCTAAAGTGGTATTTTTTCGTGCGCTTGGAATTGAGATTCATACTAACAGTAAGCCTATCACATTTTATTCTGAGACAATTAATGGTGTTGTTGGGAATTATCCTACATATGATAAGGAGTTGTATGCGTTTGTACAAAGCTTGAAAAATTGGAAACACTATTTGATGTGCAAAGAAACAGTTTTTCATACCGACCATCAGCCTTTACAGTACTTGCAGTTGCAAAGTAAATTATAGCAATCACGAAATTTTTGATGGATGGGTTTCCTACAACAATTTCACTTGGTAATAAGGTACAAGAAAGTTATTTTCAATAAAGTTTCTAATATGCTTTCAAGGACTATTATTAGTGCTACTACTTTACTTAAGAATGATTCTATTGTACATGAGAGCTACATAGAATAATATGCATTAGATGTTGATTTTAAGGATGTGTATGCTAACTTGAGTGAAGGGAATCATGTTGAGGAGAATGATTATCATTTGCATAATAATTTTTTGCTTCATATGGGAAATTTATGTATACCACAGGGGGAGAGAATAAGAATCATGAGAGAAGCTCATTCTTCTCTTATTGTGGGACATTTCGGGGTAAGCAAAACAATAGCAAATTTACAGAGGTATTGTTATTGGCCTTGCATGGTAGATAGTGTTTCACATTTCATTAGAGGTTATTCATTATGTGCTACAAATAGGCCTAACAATAAGAATCTTGGTTTATATACGCCATTTCTGGTACCTTCTAGACCATGGGAAAGTGTTTCTATGGATTTTTTCGGAGGTCTACCATTATCTAGAAAGCAGCATGATTATCATTATGTAGTAGTTGATAGATTTAGCAAGATATGTACTCTTATGCCATGTAAGAAACCTATAACTGCTAAAAAAACTACTGATTTATATTTTCAACATGTATGGGTTAATTTGGCTTGCCTACTTCTATTGTTAGTGACAGGGATTCCAGATTTGTTGGGAATTTTTGGTCCAATCTATGGAAAATGATGGATATTGAGTTGAAGAAGAGTACTACTTTCCATCTGCAGACATATGGCCAAACATAGGTAGTGAGTAGAACCATTGTACATATTTTGAGATGTTATTGTAGCAAGCATCCCAAGCTTTGGGATGACCACTTGCATTACATTCAACATGCTTACAACCGGGCCAAGAAATCTTCTACAAATACTTCACCTTTTGAAGCTTTATTTGGGTATTTTCCTAAGTCACCTTTAGATTTCATTCTTGAGAAGAATGTGGCCATTGATGGGCATAGGGACATTGAAAAAGCTCGCATGTTCATTGAAATAATTTAGTTCATACATCAGCAGGTTCAAGAACAACTTGAAAAAAGTTAATACAAGTACAAGGAGAGGCATGAAAAACACAGAGTTGATCATAAGTTTCAAGAAGGAGATGAGGTATGGCTGCATATTAGTAAGGAAAGAATGCAAGGAGAATGTAAAAAGCTAAAGCCTATTCATTATGGTCCATTCAAGATCCTTAAACAAGTTGGAAATAATGCTTTTCAACTAGATTTTCCTTCATATATGAAAATGCATTCCATTGTGAATGTGGAAAATTTATGTTTGTATGAACCTCCTTTAATTGCTGATTATGAAAGTGAAATTTCTCGCTAGAATTTTTGGATGAGTTGAAAGAGGATGATATCCTTGACAAAAGGACACGCACTTCGAGGAGGGGAAATGTTGATTATGTTTGGGTTGATCTTAAAGACAACAAACCGAGTAAGGCAAAGTGAATTGAGGTGGAAAAGGTGAGGGATCTATACCGTCATCTTCTTAATAGGTAATTGAAGGCTTTTGGGGTCCAAAATATTCCCAATGGGGAGGTGTGATTAGGTGATCATGTCCAAGAGGAAAAAAAAATGCTCAAAATTGGAACTACTCAGAATTTGTTGCAAATTGAATGATCCGATAGGCCTCGTCACTGGGATTTTGGAGCTGTGAATGGGACCCAAGTCCGATGTCATATGAAGAATGTATTGAAGTTTTAAAATTCCCAATAACCTTCAAAACAGGACTTTTGAACTCAAAAAATTTTCATCTTTAGAAACTTTTTATGGAAAATTTTTATTTTTTTATATGGTTTGGGGCCCTATCAGAGGGTGCCACGTGGCCCCATCCCATTGTCTCAAAGGTTGGCTCAAAAATCATGTTTAAAAAAAAAATGATGCTTGGTGGGCAGACCCGACCTGAGCTAAATGTGTTTGGATCAGTCGGGCACGACCCGACCCGAACATTTATGGGTCACCCTGAACGCATCCTTGTGCAGTAGTTAATGGGCCCTCGTAAAAAGGACTGACAGTATGGGCGGAGGATGACCCGAGTTGAACGTTTTTGGGTCAGTTGGGCACATTACAAGCATAGACGAGTCATTGACGTGTTGTGATGAACGAAGGTTTGGGTTTTTGTTTTAAATGTTCAGCGGAGTTAAGTGTAAGCCCCCAGGGCTAAGGAATAACGCCTGCGACCACGTGCTCGGAACCCAGGGCTAAAGAATTTCAAACTGGAATTTTTTTTTGGATTAAGCACTTGGGTGCTGGCCCCCAGCCTTGTGACCTGTAGGCCATGACCAAGGGCGTGGACTTGACACTAACCGCCAGCATAAACCATCTCCGAAAAATATGGCATGTGAAGGCGTAGTTATCTGAAAATTAAATTTATTGCCTTTGCAAATTTTAGCATGTGGTTCAGACATTTTCGAAGATTCCGCCTTTCTGGTGGAGCTAACTTGAGTTAGCCAAGTTTAGTGGAGGTTTTTGAGGGCCACTAGGAAAAACACTGTTGGGATCATACATTTCTCCATATTCGACCAAATTAGACAAAATTGTAGTCAATTTTGAGTATTCTGAGAATTCTGGAGCCATTGGAATATTTTTCATAGCCAACATAGGTGTTTTTCATCCATTTTTTCTTCAAGGAAGCTTGGAGAGCCATCAGGGCCATGAGGGAAATGGAGCTGCATTGGGCTTCACTTCACTATTTGAGGTGAAATAAAAGCCAGACTTAGTTTATTTTTGTCTTTTGAATTCATTTTCACAATTATTTCAACATGTTTAGGCTTCTTTCTCACTGTAAAACCAATTTGAGTAACCTAATAGAGGAAGGAAATGCCCATTGGGAGCCTTGGACCCGGCAGATGTAGCCCAGGAGGGGTGAACTGCCTCATCATGTTGTCGTGTTGTTATGGTGCAGTTATTCTGCTATGTATTTCTGATGCAAGACGTTAAACAATAGTTTTAATTAACATTCCCTCACACATAAACTCAAAAACAATTACCAAAAACTCTTTTTTTAATTTGCAAGACATGAGAAACACTTTGCACACTTAATTAAATGGAAATGAATACTTTGAACAACAGATACAAATAGTTTCATTCTCAGATCATACCCTCATAATTTTGGCGCATTTTTTCACTCATGTTCATTTCTGTAATTTTTTCAATTTTCAACACAGAATTTTTTTTGAAGGCGCAACGACCTGGATGTTGCGCTCTTTTTTGGGACCGCTAAATGAAAAATGGCCACCACCATCAAGTTCATAATGATAAGGACATCAACCCTAGCAAGTTTATGAATATTTGGAGGGTAACTGATCCCTCAAAAATGCAAAAAACCACCTAAAAATCATGTTTATTCCTCCTTTTTGACCTAGTCGTTGTGCGTTTACCAGTCCTGGTAGATTGGATTTTTGACATGGAAAATCATAACCATTTTGAAAAATGAATATATATATATATATATATAAACTAGACTCATAGATATTTCCAATTATCTATCATGGAGCTGATTTCAACACCAGTAATGCACTCAAAACCAACTTACGAAACAGGCTTATTTTCCTGCTTTGACGCTTCGCATTTGCCAGAGAATTGCAAATTTTTACAATCTTCAGCAAATCTTCTCCAATTTGACTGTTCACTTTGGGAAATGTAATTTTATTGATGTAAATGTTCAAGGTTAATTTAATTATTATGAGGATTATTTTACTATGGGTAAATTCATTAGCTTGAGTCATCTAGAGGTCAAAAGAATCAGTTTCCTCTCTTTTAGAGGCAAGTTGTTGGTTCTTCCTAGTCTTCAAATTCTTGTTTAGCATTTGGTGGAAACTGATTCTCATATCATGGATTTGACTCCCTGAGGATAGGGAGAGTGGTTTTTAGGTCTATATATTCTTCTTCTTTCTCATTTGTGAGGGTTGGACTCAGTTGGATGCTTGGCTTTTGAAGAGACATATTTTGTATTAGTTTCTAAAGAGGAATATTAATCAAATTTGTAGCTATTTTTATGGGATCCTTGTGGTATGGTGTTTAGTTTGATTTTATCCTTTTGTGCTCAGATGTTAGAATTTTTTGTTTATTTCATCCATCATTTCATTTCTATTAAGTGAATGTTTTCAAGTTAGATAAGCATAATCCATTCTCATATGCTCTATTTTGGGTAGACATTCACAGTCTGTAATTTGTTCAGTTTAGAGAAAACCCATTATTTCACCATGATTTTTATAGATCCTCACCTATCTTTATCATCCCACCATCGAATTCCTAAAGTGATAAATCACTATGCCTACCTTGCCCCATAGAACACCTTGCAATTTTTTACCTAATTTCCCTTGCCCTGACTACTTTGTTCCTTCTGATCTAGCACAACCCTATACAATCAAAATCAAAACCCTAAGCTACTACACCTAGCCTAATATCTTTTTACTAAGCCATTTTGGTTGTGATCCTTACCGAGAGAGCCCTCTCCTTGCCTAGTAGGGCTAGATATTTGGATAAGCATGGTTTGTGGTGACCTCAGAATTGCCTTCTTCAGCCTGATGTTCAAACTGAGGGATAAAATTTTGGCAAGAATACTGGGAAGAAAAAGTAAGATCAAATATTCCCTGGGAAAGAATGACAAATATTTATATCTAATTGTTGATGGTTAAAAACATTTGGACATATATGACGGCTGAACCATTCACCTAGCGACTCCATTGACTGAAATATCTAGAAAATAAACACTTCATGGTGACTCCTCTGCATGAATATCAATAGCTTCAAGAAATTTCAAGATGGAAACTATTGCAAGAAGGTATGCTCCCATGAGCCAGGATCACATTCCAGGTTTCCAAAATAAAGTGCCTAAGGTAGATTGGCAAAGGAATTTGCCTATGTTTAAAGTTGATGATAGGAATGATGTTGCTTTACATCTGGTTAAATTTCACATGCATACATACAAGTTGAAGGTTGAATTTCCTAAATATTGTCTTTTAAATATTTTCATGGCTTCTCTTGAAGCAAAAGCACGATCTTGGTATGAAGGTTTTCCACCTTCCAGTATTTGTTCTCTTAGAGTTTACCATTCAATATTTTATGAATAATACAAGGAGTCCTACCCTTCTTTGTCTTTGGTTAATAATTTTTGTGATCAATTTGAGGTTTTCATTCAAAACCTAGAGGATTATTATGATGATAATGAGTTCATGAATGAAGAGATCTTGGAGGCTTTGCATGATAATCATTTTCACCACCAAAAAGAGCAAGTATTTTCTCTCATTGAAGAGAAAGATAATGTATATTGTATTGATGTTGATAAAGTCGTCCCACCTGAGAAAATTCTCTCAGCAGTACAACAAGTTGATCAACCAACAGTTAAAGAATATATTCAGCATCCTTGTGAATATTTAGGAGAGAAATAAGACAATTATTGAGTTATTAAAAGAAAACAAAAATTACTTTCTCCTCCGTCTGAAGATGAGATAGATCAACTCCTGAAAAGTCATATTACAGTCCAAGCTAAAGTAGGTTTTCCGTGTTCACATAGTCAAGAAAGTGTTGGTATAACTTCTTCCATTTTTGAAAATGAAAATCTAAGTTTAAATAAGGACAAACTTGAAACTAGATTTATAGATCATCATGAAGAAAGAGAATCTCATTTTTCAATGTTCATATTGATGAAGCTTCTCCTAAACCTGATTTTCTCAAGTATGATACATATAAAGATAATTTCAATAAGAAGTTTGATGAAACTATATAGGAAATTATTGAGAGTAAACCAATTTGTGATGATGATTCCCTGCAAGGAGATGAGCTACCAGATACTAGTGTATTTCATGAAGATGATAGGGCTGTCATGTTTGATAATTTTGAATAATGTTTCTTGTTGAAGGAATACATAGACTATGAGTTTGAGGAGTATGAGTCAAAGAGAGACGGTATGCCAGAGAAAGAATAAAAGTTTCTCATGTTTTAGGAATTTGCAGCTAACACTCAGATAGAAGAAACCCATACTTCCCTATGCTCTCATATGAAGAAAAAACCAAGTGTTCTTTCAAATCAGAATGAAGAGAGTACATGTATTTTTTCCACTAGATCTCAAGACAAGGTAATGCTTCAAGATTTTCAAGATCCCTTTGATAGTATTTTTCAATCATTATAGAAGATGAATGTTTTCTCGTTTGTCAGCACAAGTCTTGGTTTCAGTTTTTATTGTGAGTTGCCTACATGTACATCATTCTTCCCATTCAAAGAAGGCAAGAGCAGAAATTCTGTCAGTAGCCATCTCCTAGATTGGTTACACTGGAAGGATCATTTCACCTAATCAACAATTGTGCAGCAGATAAGAGTAGGTTGGTATCATTTCAGTTTGATTTTATTTTATTTTCAGCAAGTGTTGACATAATTCATCAAGGTTTGAAGCCCGAGGTGAAGGCCCTAAGGCTTTGATGATATGTTACTGTGGGTTGGAATTTAGAATCAGTTTGAAAGTTTGTGTATTGATCATGAAACATTTTGGCCTGGATATTAATGAAAAATTGCAGGTATTTCTTTGGGATTCATGTGGTATGAATGTTTGACATAGTATTTTTCTCTGTGATCATTTGTATAAATGTATTGTAAGCTCATAAACCTTTTCATATCTGTGATATGCTTAATTTCAAGTTGAAAGGCATAACTCATGATTTTCATGCTCTGTTTTGGGAAATTTTTCATAATTTGTCCATTTTCTTCAGTTTAGGGAGAATTCATCTCATATGCTCTTCTTAGCTCCTCACCAGTCTATTCATTTCACCAAAATCACCTTTAAGTGTTAAAAATTCTACTTATATTGCCCCATCGAATTGACTGTAATTTCATCTCATTGGCCCTAATCTAGTCTCCTTGACCTAATCCTCGTTTTAGTGAGCTGAACACCAAAACAAAAAAATCCCTGCATTTCATAGCTAGCCTAAAACCTTTTTTATCTAACCCTATTGGCTGTGATTTTTTTGGAGAGAGCCCTCTCCGACTTGGTAGGGATAGATACCAAGTCAAAAGCTTGGTTTGTGGTTACCTCTATTGGGATTCCTTTCTCAACCTTGGGAATCTGTAGGAGTGATATCAGTAGCAACCGATGACCCTTGGTATGGAGACATTAAAAAATTCCTGCAAAACCAAAACTTTAGACCTCATCTCACTCGAGATGACCGTCGGTGCACATGCCAACAACCCCCCCCCCCTTGATACCTCCTCATGGGTGATGTCTTGTACCGATGAGGCATCGACACCATTATACATCGATGCCTCACTCATGACCAAGCGGAACAAGCCCTTAACGATTACCATGGAGGTGCTTGCAGCCGCCACCTATCGGGAATGGCCACCGCCCAAAATATCGTAAGGGCAGGATATTTTCGGCCCTCCTTGTTTCGTGATTGCATTACTGCAGTAAAGAGATGTGAGTGATGCCAACGCTTCGCCCATAAAGCAACAACACCTCTCGCTCCTCTACATCCTGTCATCGTCGCTGACCCTTTTTGTAAATGGTGAATTGACTTCATGACTTGTAACCCTGCATCATTGGGAAACCATCAATATATTATAGTGGTTGTTACACCATTTTTTGGTCATGTAACCTGTTACTATTAGATGGACCAAAGTACACCATGTAAGACCAATTTTACCCCAAGTAAAATTGCTTTTAGTATGAAAAATAACTTACTAAACCACATTTATTAAGTTCCTTATGGTCTAAACAATAAACCCCATGAGGAAATATTAAATAAATCCATATTTGTTTGATTTTCCTCAAGGAATAATTAGTTAAACAAAAACTTAATTAATATTCCTAGTCATAGTTAACCCAAAACAGGAAAATTAATTAGGTAAATCATTATTTATCTTATTATTTTCTAGGAATAATTATTTAAACCTTATTTAAATAATATTCCTTCTTTAATGTGACTAAATCATTTATAGATATTAAATAAATCATTATTTATTGTATTATTACTCAACCACATCATTAAAATAATAAATAAATCATTTTATTTATTTAATATTTACAAATAAAGGGATTTGACCAAAGTCAAATTCTTTTTCCCTCCAACAAATATAATAAAATATTCCATAAGTTATATCTTGATTTGGTTAATAATATTTTAATTATGCACCAATATCTAGACTAACTAACTATTTTGTTATAAATAGAAGGGCTTTTACATTCACTCATTACCTTTTGTTTCCTTAAGATCACTCTGGATCTATACTTTTAGTCTGGCTTTGATCCACCATCACTGTCATATTTTTCTAACATTTTTATTGTGAGCTCCCTTTGAGTTCCATTTTTTGTCTAGGTTTTCTACACAATCAAGAGAGAGGGATTTTATATTTGAAGTGCTGGGGACTTAGAAGAGCCCATCCCATTGAGGGGGACTGGTAACATCTTTCTATGTTCCCTTATTAGGTGTCAAAAAATACAAAAATTCTTTAAAACAATCTTGTCTTGTCTATTGGATGCATGGAGCAACTCTTACGTTTATTTATTGCTTAATGTCTCTTAATGCATAGGTATAGATTTTGCAACATTTATCTTTCTCAACTAATTGTAGATCTAAATATATCGGTAGCCATCTTTGTTGTTAGGGATGTTTGTTATGCGTGGCTAAAGTGAGCCTTTTTCGTACGCTTGCGATTAAGATTCATACTAACAACTGGCGACTCCACAAGGGTTTATGATTATGACCTCTATCGTTCTTTAGATCCCTGCATATCCAGTTGCTTCAAACACTAGGATTTCTCTTCAGCTTCTTGTTTTCTTGATGTTGTTTTTAACCTATAAAACCATAAAACATTGAAAATTATAACTTTCGTGTGTTGTCAGACCTATTGCGCATGTGACAAGCATCAACAGCAGTTGAGACGACCAAATTTTCTGAAACTTGCTCCCGAGAGTGCCGGAAATACGGGTCGCACTTTTTGGAACAAAACCTGCGACCTGAACCTCCAGGGCGTAGAGAACAAGTCAAAACCTGTGACCTCTGCAGAAAAAAGGTTAGAAACTGCGACATAAACTTTTTGCGGGAATTTTTCTGAGATTTTTTTGGGTTTATCTGGGCCTTTGTTCAGGGTTTTCTGACCTCCATCTATGCCCATTTTGGACCTGTACTTATTTTATTTTACTCAACAAAGTGGGAACCTAGCCCCCTAGGGCTTCAGTACCCTCCACCTTTTGTGGAAGAGTTTTAGCTTCTGCAAGTTGTCTAAAATTTTAGTGTGTTCAGCCATTTTTTAGATCTGATCCTTTACCTTTAGATCCACTTCAGATTGGTTATTTATCCATCCAAAACACCTCCTTTTAGTTTTGTTTCGGTTTTCCTCTAGGGTCCCCTCTGTTTCCCTCCAAGTTATAGCCTTTTTCCACCTCATTTACAACAATTTTTCCTCTGATTTTTTGTTGTTCTTATGCACCTATTTCTAGCAAATCTGACCTTTAGATCATTGTCCCTCCTGAATTTAGATCTATTGGCTATTTTTGTGTGTTTTGAATACATTTTTTCCCACCTACAAACTAGTTGTTGATAGTTCCACCTCCTTGGGTTTAGATTAATGCATAATTATCTGTTTATTTTATGTTATTTTAGTTTCATATACTATTATCTGTAGGTTTATTTACAGTTATAAAACACACTTTTTCTTTTCTTTTTTCTCTACAAATGTCTGGGTTTAAAAAATAAAATTAACACACATAACACACACACCCTAAGTAAAGAATTGGTTGGTTAACACCGCAAAGAAAATACTTTAACATTGTAATCAGTTGATCCTGCACCTCCTTGCCCTTGTTGGTCTCTCTTCCCTTTGTGTCATGTTCGTGCCATCATTATTGCACCACCAAGGCATTTATATTGAATACTTCTTGGCCTTCACCCTCAGTTTTCGTTAAGAAGACTTACACCTCCATGTAGGATTTAAGCTAGTTCTCAACTGAGTCCACACTCTGACTGCTTTTCTGGTTCCACCCCCGGTTCTCCCCTTGTCACCTTCACCATGTCTAGTTCAAGACCTAACATTAGTGGTGTTGGGGTTCCCATTTTTTGGCAAGTTTGGCAATACCAAAAGATGAGACAACATCAAAACCACTTTCAAACCTCAAGATCTAGCCCTCCTGGGTCCAGAGAGGGATCTCTCTATAATAGGCAAAGGTATATGTCTTTGAAGCTCTGTTTAAAGTTTTTAGGCTAGTTATAAAGTGCGAGGTTTGTTTTGTTTGATTATTTGTTTGGTTGTTGGGAATCAAGAAGGAAGGGTTCAATAAGAGACAAGGATGAGTAAAGAGGTCTTTAGGCAAAGGAGAGGTAATTCAGAGAACACTCAAGACCATTGGGCAATGGAGTCAGGAAATGTTTTACTTGCTATTCAATATGCAGGCTTTCAGTTGGGCTAGTCATCTAAAGCATTGGATCTTAAAGATGATAGTGTGGTATGAAAATGGCGAGAGAAAAGGTGAAAGGCAAGGAAACCTCCAAGGTGACCAATTAGGAATTAGGTCCAGGGATAGGACATGCCATTAGACACCTGTGATCCAACTCCTAAATGGTAAACTCTTCAGACAAAGGGAGCATTAAATATTTAAACACAAAAGTGAAAACCTGAGATCATAGAAAGACTTTGAACTTTCAATGCTTCAGCATCCAGCTTAAGGGAACTTAGAAAGGTTAAATTAATCGAAAGGACCCTAGTGAGATAGAATCAGCATTCTAAACTCCCAGTATGACAATTCATTCAATTAAACCCAACAAGAACATCTAAGAACAGGTTCATTAATTCATACATAAATTAGTAGTAAATATTGGCCACCACACTGGTTCAATTAACTTAAATGAGCACTCAGATAACACATATAGCAGAAAAAATCAAAGGTATGGAGAGTAGAAACATAGGGTACCATGCGAGGGTAAATCCTATGCCAGATTTCTGATGCGTACCAGAAGAAATGAGGTGTAACGAATTACAAAGGAAAACAAAGACAAAGATAGAAAAACATCACCGTTGCTTTAAATTAGGATCCAAAGAAATGTGCTTGTCATATTAAAGAGCAACACCAGTCATGTACAAAATTTCCAACAGCTTGATATTTAGTCTTAAAACATGTTCCTCAGCCTATCTTACAACTTTACACAGAGAACTATATCTCAAGAGAAACAACTTGCAATTCACAGATATCCGATCAACAACCTTACACTGAGTTTCTTCATGAGTTTTATAGCTGAAAGAGAGACTAGGGAGGTAGATGAAACACTAAATGAAACATTAAAATATATTAAGAGGAGAGGATCAAGGCCCATTCTATTTTAATATCCGAGCATTAATCTTTAGTACTCTTTGGGAGAAAGAGTGGTCTTCGATAGGCTGAAATTTACCCCAGATATGTTCTTGATGTACTTTGGCTGTAATACTCTCTAGTACTCTGGTGAATAAAAAAAGGGTACATAAATGACTGTGAGGCCCGCCATACTATGTAACAAATGCTCTGGTAGCACTAGGACTGCTGTCAGGGGGGAATCTTCTCGGGGACACCATGTAGAATAAAAACAGTATGGGTGCTGTGTCCTTTCTTGGGAGGAAACTTCTGCCGATGTGAAACACTGTCAATATTGTTTTTTGTGCGTTAGCCCTCATTATACCCTCTGTGAAAATCATGAGGTCTTCAATCTAGTACATTTTCCCTTTAAACATTGAATCAGAGCTTAACATATTTAATTACAGGTATTAAACTTTATGATTATCCACTAATACTCTTTGCCGCTTCATGACTATCTCTGTCGGTGAAATTTGAGATTTAATGATGCTGGAGAGGTTTGATAGGGTCGAACACTGTACTTTTAATGAAATATTTCCTGTAAGAACCTTCCCAAACATTTCTATTGCAATATCAGGCTCAGAAAATAACCTTCTCTGCGATGTGTCACTATAACAGTGACTGTGAGCAATGGCGGTTCTCACCGCCTGTACCCTGCAAAGCACACAAATAAGTTAAGAAAATCCATGCATGGGGGAGGATGGATGTTGTGGAATGTTGTGATGATGGTATCGTAGCATGGAGAATGTTGTGGATGCAATGGAAAGCGGTGGAAAAATGCAGTGAAACAGTGAAAATTGATCTGATGAAAGTTAGGAGAAATGAAAAACTTTAATGTAAAACATCAAAATTTTAATGTTTGCGGAATGATATGATGTTTAATGAAACACCAAAGGTTTGGGCCTTTGAAAAAAATACACATAAAATGCGTGGGAAACATATGAAATGGGCTGATATGGTGGGACCCGGTCATGGGCGGAGGGCGATTCAATTAGGACCGTCAGATCTTAGGAGGAGATCGACAGTCGATATGGTCTGATGCAATGCAGCGGTGGCGCGATGAAAAACAATGACTGGGGCGCAAGATGCAATGATTTCCATTGATCGAAGTAGATTGATGGTCAGGATCAGTTAATGAAATTTGGGCAATAATGTGGGGAAGTGATTTTGGGATACAAAACAACTATTTTCGCGCGGCCAGAAAGTTGGAAGGTGGATTTCACTTTTTCAACACGATATGGGTCTTTAGCTGACACATGGCTCTAGAAAACCACCCATATTGCGTAATTTCTAAATTTTAAAGCTCGGAGCCAAAAACAACACGATATTTCTGTGGACTGTTGGATCTGGACTGGCGAGATCTGACGGCGATGGAGGCGTGCGATCTGAGGGACATGCAGGGTTAGTAAAGGTGGGGCCAAAAGGACGACAATTTTATTGTGGGCCGTCTAATCTGAGGACGAACGACTGAGATATATGGAGGAGATACACAGGAGGAGAAAATGGTTAGTGGGCGGGAGATATCTAAGCTGTTAGATCATCAAGGATGGACGACTACGATCTAATCAGAGGGGAGTGATGGGGGGACCTAAATCTGATGGGTGATGGAGCAATTGGCTTTGTACCATCAGATATATGAGAGATTGACGACTGCGATTGGATCAGAGGAGCGCAATCGGGGGACACATGGTGGAATGAGGGTGGATCCTAGCCATTGGTTCTTGTGGATTCAACGGCCAGGATCACGTCGAAGTGTCACAATCAAGAGGGATGGAGGATGGCACAGTTTAAAATTTGTGATTGCGATCGGAGCGAGGATGCGAGGTCGTCGGATTAAAAGTGAATCGATGGTGGAGAAGGTCATCAGAGGTTTACACGAAGTATGATTGGGGCGCGATGAAATGGGCACGAGCCGTTAGATCTTTTCAGATCTGCAGTTGAGATCAACTCAAAAGCCAACAGACTATAACACCATCGCATCGGAACTTTTTGTCTTTCAATGGAAAGCATGTCTCGCTCCAATTCTCCGATGCAAATAGCGCCTCATGTACTAGTGCTTGGTATTAGTGCTCGGGCTTATGGAAGGGAAGTGGTTAGGGGCTGGCCTAAAGGGGCTTAGCCTGCATATGGTAAAATATGGGTTTTTAAGCCAAAAAATGGAGTTTTTAGGGTCGAAAAGAGGTTTCGGTAGGGTAACAAAGGGGTTTTTAAACCGGCTGAAGAGATTTCATTCGGTTTCAAAGGATGAAACATATGGTTTGGCAAACTTAAGGGGGGATTTTTTAGGTTAAAGGGGAAATTTTGCAGAGGGGAAAAAGGCTAAGTGGGGCATTTCACAGAGATACAAGGGTAGATGAAGGCTTTTCATAGCACAATTTTTTCACAGACAGTGAGGCTTTTTAGATGGAAACAATAGTGAAGATATTTTTTAAAGGCAACAGACACACAGAGGCTTCAAGGATGAGAGATTTTCATGGGAAATGTATCTCTTGAAGTCTCAGAAAAAAATTTAGCCACCTGTTTTCTTGACAAAAATTTCATAGGTGGCTAATAGGTGGTAACCCTGGCCCTAATGCTGAGAATACTATGAGTGGGACCGCAACAAGAATTACCCTGGCTTCTCCCTTTCTCCCCTATATGGTAGGCCTCAGTCTTCCCATTTTTAACCAGTTGATAAATTACCCTATACGACATGATGCTGGTTGGTCTGCTATGCCAACCAAGCTCCCTTTCGACATCCCGAAGTTTGAAGGTCTTGCTAGAGAAGATCCTACAAATCATGTTTGATATTTCAACATATGGTGTTCATCTAACTCCATTACCGATGACTCGGTCCATCTTTGGTTGTTCCAACGTACGTTTATTGGCGAAGCTTCTAAGTGGTATGTTGATCAGGCCTAATCCTCTCATACCATCTTTGCGACTATTTCCTAGGCTTTTCTATATTATTTCTAGCTTCCCCTTTGTTACGACATTGGTACCGAACTTTTGACTTCTTTCCATCAATCATCTGCGACCCGCCTATCTGATCATGTCCAGGAATGGAGGAGAAGAAAGAGCCTATGTCTATCCCCTACCTTCGAAGACCATGTCTACATGGACTAGTTCCTTAAATCCCTTTTTCCTGCTATCAGAAAAGATGTCGCATCACATTTCCCTCAAATCGAAGAAGTTTCTCTCTAATTTACGTTAAAATATGATCTGATCTATGCTTATTCAGGTTATGTTTATACTGTCTTACCTTATCTTCCTAGACTCGATGGTTCCAATGTATCAGGGGCATCTCATGTCATCGACAGTATCTTTGAAGCTCTTTCTCTTCCATACACTCAGCCTCCATGGGCTATGGTTTCCCTTAGGGAGGGACCATCACCTCCAACACTTTTCCCCCTCCTAGTAGCATGTATCCAAGATAGAGAATTCCTCCTCCTTTTTCCCAACATTCTTACCACAATGTTACTCAACTTCCTTATTATCCATATCCGCAGCATGGTACTCCAACTCCTCAAGCATTAGCACCCCTGCCTCCCTTGCCTTCTCAACCCCAACAAAAACAACCATCGCCCCCTTAGGGGTAGGTGTATGCACACCAAGGCATGAATAATCCTCATATTTCCAAAAAGAAGAGGAAAGGGACTCAAACTCAATCTTCCCCTAGTAATCCTGGACCTAATCCTCAAGGAAATGCACCTAACACTGCTAACTAGCAAAAAGGCACTCAACCCAAGCAAGATAGGCCTATTCTCATGAATAAGCCTTGTTCTTGTTATGTTTTTTATGGTCATTACACTCACGATTGTCCTCTTTTACCACAAATGTGGCATATGTGGGATACTCAAGCAGCATCGCAAGGATATCAAGCCTCCCCTTCCGTCCCTCCCCATACTGTGCCTAGTCAGCTGACTGTGTTTACTAATCCTTTCCCTCAGCAAGGATTTGTGGCTACCCAACCACCTGAAGGTCAAGAGGCTGCTATAGGGTAATATTCTTGGCTAGTGGTTATCAAATATCCCTCTCTAGGCTTTCTAGTGCCCGAGGCAGACAATCAGATTAGCTGTATAGTTCACAAAGATGCTACACATATGTTCATGCTAATTTATATCATTTAATAGAATGAGATTGTAGATTACCTATTTTTTTTATCTCGGATCCTTTGGAGAACACTGAACAGTGAAGCAGGGATCCTCCTTCACTAGTTCCAAATTTGGGTCCTGCAATCAAACAAAGCACTTGTGTAATCTCTACAAAAATATATTTCTTATTAACTAAATCGGCATATGATAAACATAAAACAATACAGATCTAAGCCATTCATGTCATGCTATATTAATAATTGGAAAAAAATGGCAATATTAAAGCATCGAATGGACAAAATAGATACAGTTCTATTGATTTATAAAAAGGAGGATTACAATTGTCGGTTGCACCAAGCTCTCCTCAGTCTCCCAATCTCTCTCTCTCTCTTTCCTTGTATGTGATGGTGATCAAGGCGGTAAGCTCTTAATTTCACTTCACCGATCCTCAAATACCATATAGTAACAACGTAGCTATGCTTCACATGTATTAAAATAACGTTCGACCTTGGACTAGTAACCCACAGCTCCATTTTATAGGAGATGGAGAGGGTAAACCTTACCCACCTCTTTCAACTAGTTCTAAAAGAAAAAAACCAAGATGTTTCCTTAGCCTTATATGCTTTTGCCTTCCTTGAGAGTCTAGTTTCTTTTGGTAAGGCCTAATAAGAGGTTAGTGCCTTTCAGTTTCTATTTTGTAACGACTCTCCATGAGAAAAATATGGGTTTGCCAATCATTAGCCAAGGGATTTTTCCTGTTTCATGTTTAAACATGGGTAACGCTACCCTCTGGGAAAGCTAGAGCATTTCCCTAGTCACTAATGTAACCTTTGCATGTCTCAGAAGTGTTATAATGCAGTTTAGCAGCTTATGGGGTGCGTTACCTTGGCAGAAATGGGCTTTGTCTAGGTCACTTTCTTCCTTCCATATTACCTTCTCCTCTGAGCTAATGAGGAGGTCATTTGTCCTATAACAGATGCCCCCTAAAGTGTGAGGTCAGAGGCAAAGATGATGGCCGAAATACTTTATAATATGTGTAGTAGAATTAAAGATATTGGAGGATTGAGGAAAACCTGAAACAACAAAATATGTCAGAAAATATAGTATCTGTCTTGAGTTAGGAATTCCCATGCTCAGTAGCTAATCGAAATGATTTCTCTGCAGCAGAGATATGAAAAGTGTGTCCACCGATAAGCGTAACATGGAAGTATCTGTCAGAATAGGATCAATACTGAAAAGCTGTCTCCATAAACAATATCGCAACTTGGGGGAGGAAACATAGCTATAATGGTGTAACCTTTGCCCCAAGGTCTTGGATGTCGCTTCAATTAAACTACATATTTCCCTACATGTGAATGGAGGAGTTGTTGTAGAACATGTGGGAAATCGTCTGATTACTATTCAGGAAGGAAAACTTTTAATAGACACGAGGATGGCCACCGATAATGATGATGGTCCCCAAGATGCACAGTACAATCTAATGAGTTTTAATAAAAGGAGTTGATGTCAAACACTCGTAGAATCATTCGATCGGGAGCCAATCATGAAGACCCCTAATCAAATACAAGATGACCTTCCACTGATGGCTGCAAGTATCTGGGTACTGATGTGTTTCTGGGTCCACTTCCTAGATAAGATGTTGCAGTCGATAGGAAGAGACCTGTCAAAACGTAGGCACTGAGGCATCCTACATTAGTCAACATGAAACGGGAAAAGATGATGTTGTTTTTGATGGAAAATATGAAGAGTAAATGGGAATAACTAATGACAAATAATTTTGGGCATGATGATTTCTTTGGTTGATATGAGGAGTAGTAAATAGCGATATTTGCTTCAACAATAGAAGGCACTCTAACAGGGTACTAAGCATCTTAGGCTTAATGAACACCAAAGAGTATTTAGGATTTGACCACTGCAGGAACACTGAGAGACGAAGGCTAAACTCATAGATGGCAGGGTTCAGCTAAATGCGAAAGAGTTGTCAGGGAGGTGCCATGTTCAAGATTTTTTCTGCCAAATTGTCCTTTATTAAATGTAACAGAATTAGTATCCATTTTGTCCAAATTTTTCCCCGTATGATTAAGTTTAACGAGTCTAGATAGGTAAACTTGGTGAATTTTTCATTTTTAGAGAGTCTGAAAAATGTCATAAAAGACAACTCCAGGGGATACCTTTTTCATGTCTTGATAACCGGGCATGAAAAAGGGAGAATAGTAAGCCCGAAACAGTTCATTTTCCGTGAGTTAGTCCATCAAAGCTAGAAAAATGAGAAGTCTATGTTCGATGGACGTCTACCTCATTTTTTTATGAGTACGAGGAGATGAAGTAAACTCAATATTCTTTGTGAAATTTTAATGAGTCCAACAGAGAAAAACTCGATGCTCTCTATGAAGTTTTAACAAGTCACGCAGAGAAAAAATTAGTGTTCTCTGTGAAGTTTTGATGAGTCACGCGGAGAAAAACTCGGTGCTCTCCATGAAGTTTTAACGAGTCACAAGGAGAAAAACTCGGTGCTCTCCGTGAAGTTTTAACGAGTCACGAGGAGAAAAACTTGGTGCTCTCAGCGAAGTTTTAATGAGTCACACGGAGAAAAAACCGGTTAATTTTTCCTTTTAAAGAGCTTTGAAAAATATTAAAATGATGGCTCATAATGTTTTTTTGTGGTAGTTTAATGAGCCTGACAAAAAAATCTTGGGAATTTTTCGGTTTTACGAGATAGAAAAATTTCCTGAAAAGAAAGCTCGTTCCTTATTCATGTTAGTTTTAACGAGCCTGAAGAAGAAAACTCGAGCTTTTTTGGATTTAACGAGCTATAAAAATACCATAAAAATAATGCTCGATGCAGGGTCGACTATTGGTGATATCTACATATAGACATTAAAGAACTCATTAGAACATCGGTAAAAAAAAACAATAATTGCAACAACCATGCAGCAGGAATTCGTTGTCTTTGTAGACTAACTAAGTGAGTCTTTCCCCCATAAATGGTTATAAGAAGGTTGGAGACCCTCATTTTCATTGTTTTGAATGTTGTGATTAAGCTCTGGGGTAAAAAGGTGGTGAAATACTACTGGCGATTACGGACAATCTGGGCAACGGTTCTTCCTTCTGTGAGATCCAGGTAAGAGTTGAAACATCCTGCTATCATTTCATAGTGTTTTTTTCTTGTTTTTATGGTTCAAAATAGTTATTTAAGCAAGCCCTAAAAAAATTTAGGCAGCTAACGCAGGCGAGCAGTGCTTTTCCTGCGTTAAACACACCTCCTGTGAAGAAAGAGAGCGTTAGCACGCACTGTTGGGCATTAGATCCCGCGTTAGGCACACTTTTTTTTTAGGAATTCTTTGTTTATCATTCTAAAGCATTCCAGACAAAATATAATCCATTAAATATGTTGGTTTGGCAGGTATAAATTTGTTCACCATGAGTATTTGGTGAGAAAGGGAACATTTGCGAGAAGAACGTGAGATGTTCACCGATGTAGCTACTTTTTTGGTTCTCCGCAGGTGCGGTTTGCTAAAATATGCTCGATTGGAACTGATGAGGGGACAAGAGGACCTTATTAGGTGGATAATTCAACAATGGGATGATCTTCAACACATCTTTCATATCGGGGGAAATGAGCTCTCGATTGAGAAAGATGATATTTATTTTTTGACTGGCCTATCCTGTCGTGGACCAAGGCCCAATCTAACAGGGTCCAGGGTGGATCCTCATACTACTGCCAACCTAATCCTTACTCATTTCATACATAATACTGAGGCAGTTAGAAACTGGATTCCTATTGCACGGTTGGCCTCAAGACCGCTGAGGTCTCTGTTATGGATGATAGTTTTCTTGGTCGGGGCCAAGAGTCAGCATGTGGCCACGAAGGGCCAATTGTTGTTAGCACTGGATTGTATGCAGCCCCAGGTTTTTGACTGGTGCAAAGGTGTTGTCCATCGGGTTTTTTCAGAGCTGACAGTGTGTAAGACCCAGACTCAAAGAGAGTTTGGTTATGGTACATTGATTGTTTCCTTCCTACTAGAGCAGGTGCCGGTTATGAGACCCAAAATGATTATGGATGCATTGGGCCCATGAGAGCCGAGAGAGGCTCGATGGTCAGCTTTGATACCGCGGACTGGAGAGGGTCCCGTCTGCCATTTCTTTGATGATGGGTTATTTTATTGGCTTAACCACCAGATCGTCATGATTGAGCACTATCCCTATGTGGGGATGAACTTTACAGGAGATCTGGAGTTAGTGTTGCCCCCGAGCACTCAGTGGGGTCTAGATGGTAAGAGAAGGATTGATCGGTGAAGTTGGAAGTATTTTTTGTCTTTTGAATGTTTATGCAATTTTTTTTTTTAAATGGGTGAAAATATGTTTTTGACGTGAAGCTTGTTTGCTTGACATAGATGTGGAACCTATTCATATAGCCGGAGCGCCTCGTTATGCACAGTGAGGACTACAACTACCTGGGGCTGGCGTAGTATCAGAGGATGTGAAAGCTACCAGAGAGAGTGATGATACCCAGATCTTACATGAGCTTTCCAGGAACCTGGTGGGTTTAAGCATGGGTGTACCACCTCTTCCTATGAGAGAGATTCTAGTTCGTCTGCAGCGACATACTGTGGGTGCGCTGGAGAGATACCTGGTTCCTCTCAAGAGGATAGCCAGGGTAGTTGTTTTCTATTTTGAGCATCAGGTGTAGCTGGAGGAGTAGATGTGTAAATGTCATATTGAGGCTTAGTGTAGCCAAGTTTTTTAAAACACCCAAGTTTTGGAAGATTTTTTGATGTAATTTTGATTTGGATGTGACACACACATATATATATATACATACTTTTGGTGATTTTTTTTCTTATGTGTTTTTTAATGTTTATGTATTTTCTATGGGAAAAAATATATACTCATGTGTAAATATTCTTATAACAAATGTGACAAATTCCAATCTAATACATATTTTTCCAATGAATCGCCCAATGCATTAAATTATCTAGGGATGTGCTCAAATGAGATGGTTTGAAACTGACATTCTAAAAGTCGTACCTTAAAAAATAACGTAACAAGACTAGATGACGAACGTGATAATGATTGTTCAACTACATAACTACGAGTTGGGAATCTAAGCTGACCACTAGATTGGAGATGTCATGAGATGCAAATTCCATGAGGATTTGTATCACCGACATGTACTCAAAAATGTTATTGGTGGCGTTGCCTAGGAAAATCCCCCCAAAACCAAGGAGTTCTGACTTAGGTGTGTAGAGAACCCAAGCAGCTAAAGCAATGTGTCTAGTATGACGACTAGGACTGTCTGCGTATCCGACGTATGATAAGGAGGATGATGACATCTGTGTGAAAGAAAAATATTGTACATGAGGAAAAAACTTTAAAAACCAAAAAATATCCAGAGACATCAAAACAATAGGAAAAAATTATATACATAAAATTACAAAGCATATGCCTAGTGGAAAACTAGGAAAAATACTTCTTCAGATAGATCCCGTTGTGGGGCTCCACGAGCAGAATTCCATTGCAGTCTTGAAGTTCATAAGCTCCTTTTGAGATGACTTTGGTGACTACGTAAGGACCAAGCCATAATGGTTGAAGTGTTTGTGCCCCAAACAGGTTGTGTCTCTGATCGTAGAGTAGTACGAGATCATCCTCTTGAAAAGAATGAGGCTTGAAAGATTTGTCATATTGAGCTTTGACCTGGAGTTTGTGGGCTTCAAGTGCCAATGTGGCATCTCAACGAGTATCATCCAAGTGATCAAGCGAGAGAAAGCACTCTTCTCTGGATGTGGTGTCAGGTAGGAGTTCAACAACGAGCTTGAGTGGTGAAATCTCACACTCGATTGGGAGTACTGCCTCCAGGCCGAATGCGTGTTGGAATCGCGTGAAGCCTGTGGCAGTTTTGAATAATGTACGGTATGCACATAATGCGGAATATAACTTCCGATGCCATGTGGTTTTATTATTTATGAATAACCGAGAAATCATGGTTTTGAGGATGCCATTTATAGCTTTGACTTGACCATTCACTTGCAGATAGTAGGATGAAGACTGATCTTGTCAAAATCCTAGCATGGAAGTTAATTTCATCATCATATGGTTCTGAAAACGTGATCCATGATCAGTGAAAATTTAAAGGGGTACACCAAAATGATAGATAACCTAATTGAATAGGAACAAAGCGGTGGTTTCTCGATCGGCTCTAAAAGTGGCAATGGCTTCTGCCCATTTCGCAAAGTATTCGACTGCCACGAAAATGTAGTTATGTCCATCGACTGAAGAGGGGTTGCATGTAATGAAGTCTATTCCCCATTTAGCGAAAGGACCAATGGAGATAACTGGGTGGAGGGAAGTGGGGTGAGCATGCATTTTCTTCTTGAAAATTTGACACAGATGGCACTTTTTGACTATTGTGATGCAGTCTTTAAACAAAGTGGGCCAATAGTAGCCTGCACGCAAGATTTTCTGGGCAATAGTTATGCTAGAAATATGAACGCTGCATGCCCCTATGTGGCAATCATTTAAAATGTGTTCTGCTTCGTCAATAGTGAGAAAATGCCGAAGAATAGTATCGACACCAGGATGATATAGAGTATTGTTGAGTACGAGGTAGTGTTTCTCTTGGTGGCAAATACAATGGCATTCGTCCGATGTGAGAGTTAGGCGGAAGCATTGAGTTTGGAGGTAGAACAAAATGTCTCCATATCAAGGATTATAAGAATTGACTAAGAAGATGGATTCATCAGGAAATGGATCATGAGCTACATCTCCTGTGTTGATTCTAGGAAGATTCAACAGTAATTCGGTGAAGACTATATATTTGTTTGCTTTGGAAGTAGTGAAAACCAAGTCAAATTGTTGGAGGATCACTATACATTTGGAATATTTTCCTCCGATAACTTGGCGAGAAAAAATGTGTCACATGGGATTCTCCAAAGCAATAATAGTAGTCCGATGTAGTAATATATAGTGTCGGAGTCGGGTAGCAGCAAAGACCACTGAGAGGGAGAGTTTTTCCACATGTGAATATCGTAGTTCAGGTCTGATGAGACCTTTTGACAAGTAATATATCACATCTTCACTATCTTCATTGTGAACTTGAACCAGAACCATGCCAAGTGAGGATGGTGAGGCTTCCAGGTAGAGGAGAAAGTCGCGTGAATAATCAAGGGCACTAAGAAGTGGGGTGAAAATGAGTTCTCGTTTCAAGGCATTAAACGACTGTTGAGCTTGGTCATCCCATAAATATAGTGTTCCCTTCTTTAATAATCACATAAATCCTTTCATCATCTCGGCATAGTTCCCTTCCCT
The DNA here is from genome assembly GCA_034641835.2 of Pinus albicaulis. Lineage (NCBI taxonomy): Eukaryota > Viridiplantae > Streptophyta > Pinopsida > Pinales > Pinaceae > Pinus > Pinus albicaulis. Next base: position 537,609,467 of record CM076574.1, on the reverse strand, counting down.
TGCCTTCCCTTGCAAAAAAGTTTGCCTTCCCTTGCAAACGTTGGAGTTGTAGAATGGATTGTGGTGCGGGTGATTCAATGATTGCCTTAACGTTATCGGGATCAACCCTAATCTCGTGCTTGGAGACAATAAAACCTAGAATATGGCCAAAATCGATAAAAAATATGCACTTATGTGGATTTAGACGTATATTGTAGAAATTACACTGGGCAAATATTTGTTTCAGGTGTGCGAGGTGATGGGATCGCTGCTTGGAATGAGCCTGAAGGTCATCCAATTAAGCTTGTACAATATGCCTAATGTCGTGAAAGGCGTAGTCCATAGCCCTTTGAAAATTTTCTCCTACATTCTTCAGACTGAACTGGAGTTTACGATACACAAATGTGCCCCAAGGACAGATGAAGGCAGTTTTATGTTGGTCATCTTTTTTAATCGCAATCTGGTTATACCCCGAGAAACCATCAATAAAAGAAAAAGACTCACATCTAGCACAATCATTGAGGATCTGATCTATGAACGACGTAGGATAATTGTCTTTGGGACAAGCAGCGTTCAGATCACGATAATCAACAAAAACTCAGATGGTGCCTTGTTTTTTGTCTACGGGGACTGGATTGGAAACCCATTCCATTAAAGGAACAGGATAGATGAAACCAGCGTTCAAAAGTTTTTCTACTTCATTTTTTATGGTGGTTGCTTTGCATGGGTGGACAAGTCAGAGTCACTATCGAATAGGTCTAGAATTTTCATAAAATTTTATTTCGTGCTTGACTATAGACGGATCTATGCGGGGAATTTCATCATAAGACCAAGAAAACATATCGCGGAATTCCTTAAAGAGGGATGTAAAGTGTGCAATTTCCTCGGGATTGTAATCTGCTCCAATCTGAATGTTTTCCATGATACCTATTTTGACAGAGATATCTATGAGCATTGTCTTAGAAATATTTCCCATGTTCCCTTCTGAATCGATGGTTTGAATAGTCGTGTAAATAGAGGGGACCATCTCAGGTGGGTCAAAGGATGGGATTTGAGTAGTTATCGCGTCTGAATCAAACAACGAAGCGCGATGGTGGAATTATCCCCAAGGTCGTTCTTTGAGAGACATGATCTCTCAAATAGCTTCATCCATTGGTAGGGCTTCATTGAGGAGATCTTCAGAAGGAACTGTGATGGGCGAGAGGTTTGTACCATTGGTTGAAACCATAGCCGTGGAGGCTTCAGATGTAACTTGGATGGTTTGGTAAACCAACTCGGCTGGTGAGAGCGGCATCTAATCTCCGTAGGAATCAATGTTTGAAGGTGCCTGTAGGATCCATGGGTTGATAGAGCCATCAAATGTGGTGGATATCATTGCAACTGTATTTGTAACCTCAGGTGGCAGGAGAGGAAAAAAACCCATTAGGGAAGATGCCTTCAGAAGACCGGTACCAATACTGACGTATGAGTCAGGAACACCTCCTATTAGGGGTACAATGCTACTTGGTAATGTGGCATAATCGGGGGTCCAGAAGGATAACTAATCCACTGTGATTATTTTCCCATCAAATGGAAAAAGGATGAGTTGGAAAACAGAAGAAACAATGGCAGTCACTGCATATGACCAATTGTGACCCAGCAATAGATTATAGTTAAGATGACGATCTACGACTTCAACGTCCACCGTTATCATTTTCCCACTAAGTGTAATGGGAAAGCTAGCAAGGTAGCCTTTTGGGAGGAAAGTGTGGCCATTGAAAGATTTAAGGGTATTTGATGTCGGAGACAAAGTGGGAGAACCCAAAGTGAGCCAGCAAGTAGTTGACATAACGTAGGTTGAAGCACCTTTGTCAATGACAGTACGATGGATTGGTCTCCCTTTCAACACAAATTGTATCTGGAATGAAATTTAGTGTGAGAGGCAAGGTGTAGATTTCTCCATGTCAAAAATAGCTAGTGTAGAATCCTAGGGGCAATCCCACCAATGGCCAAAAACAAGTCTTTCCTTTGTGCTGGACAAGTTTGCAATACTTTGAGAGTAGACATGGCTAATGGTGCCTGCGCAAAATCTTCTACAATGTTATAGTTTTGGGCGGCACGTGTAGAGGTGTTATGAGTCGTGCATCAAAATGTTCCTTTGGGGGGATGAATTGCGGGGTCAGCAGTAGGTCGTTCGATATGAAAATCATTGGGTGGCGGTGGATTTGAACTAGTACCAGGTTCCTGAGTATCAATGATAGGATTTCCATAAAATTTGGTTCATGTCTGAAGTTCAACACTTTCTATGCCATAAATGGTAGACGATCCTTCATAGGAAGGATGTGAAACACCATTTCCCCTTTGTGGGGGTTGTGGCGGGTTTTCAACCATGTGTTGTTTTTGCTGCTGTGGATTGGGGAAGGTATTATGTAGGATGGCAGGTGTCCTCCCAGAGTCCTTGTTTGCGATAAAATCTGTTCATTCCTACTACCGAGGAAATTTTTATGTCAAGTGGTCCTCCACACAGATTTTGCAAGGAAATTTCATGGGTTTCTCCTTCCCTTTGATTTTTTTAGTAGATTTTGTCTGATTGGGATTATTCTAATGGTCCGACTCCTCTTCCAAAGAAGATGTATTTTTCTTGTTCTTCTTGTTCTTTCCACTAGGTTTTTGTGAAATTTTCACAGAATTTACCTCAGCGGTAGGAAGAGTAGTCGAATGGTTAGGGGTGGTGGCATCCAAAGATGGCTGGGAGGTTTTCCCGTAAGACTGTTTTGTGGCTATGCCAAATATTGTGCCAATGAGACCGTCAACATGGAATCCGGGTTTCTGAGTAGTGGGAGAGTTTGGATTACTAGGGGCATCGGGGAGTAAATCATATAGTGTTCTAGATTGCGAATATATTAAATCTAAATGTTGGGCACGAAAAATGGATTGATCTTCTATGACCACACTGGATAGGCCAATGTATTTAGCTAGGGTTGGTAAGAGAGATTTATAGAACAAATTAGCTAGGAGATGATCAGGGATTGGCGCATTGACAAGCCTCCTCCTATGCTTCTATTCATGAATGTGATCAGAGATGTGGGTGGTTGTTTCTTGGCACAACGAAGTTAAAGGTTCGTGCTAGTGTCATATCTGATAGGTAATTGGAAATTTTTTAGAAATTCTGTAGCTAAGGTGCCAAAATTGTTGATGGCGGCACGTGGTAGTTCAATATACCACTTGGCAGTATTGCCAGTGAGAGTGTGGGGGAACAGCCGAAGGCAGATACTATCATCCACCATGGAATTAGATACATACCATAGATGAAAGGTGGTGATGTGTGAAGCCAGATCCTCCCCTTGTTTCCCGTCAAATTTTGGGATGTCAGATGGACTCTTGTGTGGAACTAGAGGCCAGAGAGGGTTGTGATTGATGGGATCATTAGTCAGTTTATAGATGTTGGGGATGTCTAGAGCTGCTAGAAACGACAATTGCGTGTTTTCCCCCTGATCTAGCCAAGGAATTATTGGTTGACTATTTGGACCATAGGGTCCACCCATCAACGTGTTACCAATAGGATAAGTAGGAATTTGTTGATAAAAAATTCCTATGGGTGGAGGTGTAGGGATATATGGTTGTTGTCTGTAGGGTATATTGTATTTTGGGGCGAATGGTTGGTTTCCCCTATGATAAAAGTGCCCCCCTTGTCGAGATGGATGTTGGGGTGTATTGGCCCATATGGACACAATAGAGTCGGCTGGAGGCATGCTTCTATGTGCGTAATTAAGCAACAACGTGGATCCTACACCGATATTTAGACCACTTAATGGAATAGTGTTAACAATAGGTTTTTCGGTTTGTCCTAACAATTGTAGGGGTAGTGAAATGTTACCCATTTTTTGTGCGTTGGTGACACTACCCCCTGGTATGGATGCCAAGTTGTTTGAAATCAGCAATGGATTCCAACTGAAAGGGTTGCTAAAAGGAACCGAAGTAGTCCCACTTGTGCGAGAGGGAACCGTAGGTCCCGTTGTGGTCACTGTAGGAGTAGATCTCAAAGGACTCGAGGATCCACTAATAGTTGTGATGACTGTAGGGTTGGGACTAGGTATAGATTGACTACTAGGGTTACTAATTATTGCTACAAAACTTACTACCAGCGGGGAGGGTGGTGGTGAACCTGGGTTGGTTGCCATTGGTACCGACCCCATAGGTGCCAGTTGTGAAACAGATGTTGGTGTGGCTGAAGACATTTCTTTGTGCAGTGTAGTCTAAACTATCACAGGTGCCGAAGGATTAGTGAGTGGAGGATTGTAAGGAGGTACGACGCCTTCTGTAAAAGGGTCCTCTGGAAATTCCATGTGATATGGGGCTATGTGAAAATCAGAGTTTTTCAATGGAGACTGCTCTTCCGTGAAAGGTGTGGGTTCATGAAGACTCAGTTATTCCTCTGGTGTCAAAGGAGGGAGACCTTGCTGTTTTCAAGACAGTCAGCGATGGTCGGAAGATGCCACAGTGACCTGTTTATTTTTAGAAAATTTTAATGATTTGTGATGTATTATAAATTCTTAGTGACATTAACCACACACCTAGAAAAAGAAAAAAGAAAGAAGGACTCTCTAAAGATCAATCAACAAGCAGCCAGAATAGGGTGCCCTATCTAAGTACTACCATTTTCTAGAGATGAAACCTAGTATCACAATAGCATACAGAGAGGGTTGGTCATAAGTACTCTCGTGGAGACAAGTACCCTCCTAAAGACCGAAGATAGAGTAGGTCCATCTATTTTAGGTTCCAGGACAGCCCGTCCCAATCACCTTCTGTAATTCCCTAAAAAAATTTCCCACTAAGGATACCTCAAATCACATACATCTTCAGGGGGGTCATGGTCTTAGAAATCACACTATATGGCCAGAACACTTAGATCCCAGATCTAGTTTTGACATCCCCGAAGGGAACCCCAACATATAGAATACCCACTGAATGCACTCGAAGGTGGGCTACCTTCTCATGCACTCGAGTGTTGTCTCATGCTTAGCTCCAGTAATGGAGTGGTCTCTATAATATGAGTGAATTAGGATTTTTCTCATTAATGACTCTAGTTTCAAGTTTGGAGATCTTGGGTGATTTTCTCACTTCTCCTACCCAAAGATCCTAGACTGAACTACTGTTGGTGTGAGCTCAGAAAAAGTTATATGATTTATTTTATTATCACTTTATTCTGAGTATACTTTGATTATTAGTCTTGCAGAGGGGGAGTCGACATATGAAATGTGATGAGACTCTGACTCAAAAAACCATGCAAAAATATGCTCTAAATATTAAATTCGATGAAGAGTATTTCTACAAGGAGAGGTTTTCTTTTGACATCCATGCACCAAAAATTCAAATAACAAAGTTCAACCTTAAAGAATCAGACATCTATTTATCTCATCTTAACAGTATTTTAACCAAAAAAAAAATTCAGAATTAATTCAGCTAAGTTAAGAAAAATAAAAATAAAAAATGTTCTCTTCAAAAATTAGATGCATTTGACATTAAATTTTTAAATGAGAGTAAAAGATAGAAATTCTAGCTTGTAAACAAGCACATGGATCCAGTAAGAGAAGCTATTATGATAGACAAGAACTTTACAACCAAATGGAAACACAACACAGGTGTGAACAACAAATTTTTGGCTGGGTAACGCATTGTATCTAGGCCTGGACCGCGTTAATGCAGGGACTAATGCACTATTTCTAAGCCTAGACTGCGTTATAATGCACTGGAAGACTAACAATGGCAGCATTAGTTAGGGTAAAATTCTTCAGATGGCTAAGTAGTGTCTGATCTGAACTCTGTGAGCTTTTGAGATGTCTACTAAGCATATAAACTAGTCGAAATGATATGCGAACATAAGGAAATAAAAAAGGAGAGTGATAGGAATAGTCCAGAAACTTGGGTTTTTCTCCCCAGCGGAGTCGCCAGTTCTGCTATAGGGTAATATGATTGGGTAGTGGTTATCGAATATCCCTCTCTAGGCTTTTCAGTGCCCGAGGCGGACAGTCAGATTAGATGTATAGTTCACAAATATGCTGCACATATGTTCATTCTAATTTATATTATTTAAGAGAATGAGATGGGATATTACCTCTTTTTCAATCCGTGATCATTTGGAGAACACTAAGCAGTGAAGCAGGGATCCTCCTTCACTAGTTCCAAATTCGGGTCCTGCAATCAAACAAAGCACTCGTGTAATCTCTACAACAATATATTTCTTATTAACTAAATTAGCATATGATAAACATAAAAAAATACAGATCTAAGCCATTCATGTCATGCTATATTAACAATTGGAAAACAATGGAAATATTAAAGCATCGAATGGACAAAACAGATACAGTTCTATTGATTTATAAAAAGGAGGATTACAATTGTCGGTTGCACCAAGCTCTCCTCAGTCTCCCAATCTCTCTCTCTCTTTCCTTGTATGTGATGGTGATCAAGGCAGTAAGCTCTCAATGCCACTTCACTGATACTCAACTACCATATAGTAACAACGTAGCTCTACTTCACATGTATTCAAAAAACCTTGGACCTTGGACTAGTAACCCACATCTCCATTTTATAGGGGATGGAGAGGGTAAAACATGCCCAACTCTTTCAACCAGTTCTAAAAGGAAAAAACCAAGATGTTTCCTTAACCTTAGATGATTTTTCCTTCCTTGAGAGTCTAGTGGGTTTTGGTAAGGCCTAATAAGAGGTTAGTTCCTTTCAATTTGTATTTTTCCTATTTCATGTTTAAACATGTGTAATGTTTCCCTCTGGGCAAGATAGAGCATTTCCCTAGTCACCAACGTGACCTTTACATGGCTCAGAAGCGTTATAATGTATTTTAGCAACTTATGGGGTGCGTTACCTTGGCAGAAATGGGTTTTGTGTAGGTCACTTTATTCCTTCTAGATTACCTTCTCCTATGAGCTGATGAGGAGGTCATTTGTCCTGTAACAGTGACCACTAAACATCCTCCATCTAGTACCTCTAATTACCAGATTCTCATGATGAACTCTGACCAACCCACTACCATTGACCTCAACCTTCAGACTCGGTCCCACTAGTACAATAAGCCTCCCGCTACGTCTACCCTCAAGCCCCATTCTTCAAGTTCTACAGAGCCTCTTTCAACTACCAATGGTCCTTTGTAGATCCCTTATGTTAGTGTCCCGTGATTTGGCCGATTGGTGAGCCAAATGACGATGTAACATCAAACCAAGCTTTGGAGCCCAAGGACCTAGCCTTCCTGGACTCAGAGAGGGCTCTCTCTATTAGGTGTAAAAGATATCGGTGTGTTTGCTTATGGTGTTCTGATATTAGGCTAGTTATGAAGTATGTTTTTAGTTTTTTGGTTTTTAAGTTTGTGAGGGATAAAACTGATCAAATACATAAACTGGATAACAAGATGTAAATAAATTGGGCTATGGGGTCAAAAAGGTCAAGGAAGCTATGATGTGATGATGTAAGGCTGTTGTAGGGCCAATTTGATTCACGGTAGAAGGGATCTTTGGGCAAAATGGGTTAAATGGACAACAAGTTGGTGAAAGACAAAGGGATTTCAAGTGTAACTAGTTGATAGCAGACATAAACATTTTATAGCAAGCCATTAATCATGTTAAATGTAACTATGAGCTAATTAGTACATAGAAATCAAACATTCCAGCCATACATAGAGGTATAAGACCCTCTAACTTCGGGAAATGGCTATCAGACTTTGGGGAAAACACATAAGAAAAACTAACAACTCATAAACTACGCCGGAACGCCTAAACATAGTCTCTAAGTCATTGGGCACTTTGACAAACAAGCTTTCATAGTTTTAGGCAAAGGGCTAGATCGGGACTAGGCCTCCTTGGTTCAACAAGATGATCAACTAATCAATCAAAGAGAAAGTTTTATGGACAGAACTATGGATAGCTTATAGGTAGGCAGGGCACACCATACATCCTACTCAATATACATAGAACTTGTAAATAAAACTAGCAAACATTATCCTTAGGTTACTAAAGAGCAGTTAAGGATTCTTTAGCATAACTAAGGAAGAAGAAAACATCAAGCTATGAAGATTCAGGAATTTTGAGGTGCCTCCATGGGCATATCTCAAAACTAATCTCTACTGATCTATAGCAGTAAGAAGCATGTATTATGAATGAAAACTAGAAGACAAAAACATAGCAAGAAACACTATACCATTCTACCATGTCATGGAATCCATCACCAATCCTTAATCACTCCTCAAAAGCATCCAAGAGGCAGTCCAAAAATCATAACACAAGTGTATTCATCAAAGCTCATATGACCAATGTATTAATTCTTCTCTCAAGTTCAGCCTCCGATTTACAATGAAACCCATGGAATAAATAGGCTTGAGGGAGGAAAACCTCATGGAGCAACTAGCTATCCCATTGGCCAAGTCAAAATATCTAAACTTGTCCTTGAGGCTTTGCAAAGCCCAAGGCACAAAATATCCCACAAAATATCTAAAAAACTGCTAAAAACGGAAATTATATTGACTTTACATCATTTCCCAAGGATAAAAATAGCTTAACGCACATTTGGGAAAAGCAGATTTTTGAGGTTCAAAAATTACAAAAATACTTCATATTTATGCCTGAAAAAGGTCCCCTAACTTGCTGGATGCAATAGGCAGCCTTCCCGATGTCCAAATGAGGCTCATGATGGCTCATTGGAAAGCTCTCTGTGTCTACTTTCCGGTGCAACTCAAACCATCTCAATCTGAGGCCTGGAAGTCATCCAGAACTGTACCTGTGTACAAAAACCCAGAAAATAGCAGACTGCTGATATGGCGGGCAGAATGTGCAAAAAGAGGGCATTTTTCGCCAATTTGAGGGGGCGAATGATCTCCAAATGCTCTAAAAATCGCTGGAGACCTGCTCATGGAATTATGGAATCCATCAGTATCATCCTCCTCCCTTGAAAACTCATCAAACTGAAATGGCGAATTTATGAGTTTTCGGCCAAAAACCCAAAAAATGCCAAAAACAAAAAGTTGCCGAAAAAGGCCCAAACTTGGCATGCATGACCCTCAAGGGTCCATAGCAACATGCTCCGAAGCTGAGGCCAAAATATCAAGGGCTGATATGCTTTTCCCTTCTTTCCGTGCTAGGCGCTTCCCCTTTACCTTCTTCAATTTCTCTTGTGTTGCCTTTAGTTTGCGCCGGGTAAACTGATTCAGCTTTTGGAAGTGGTGTGTCCTCTTCCTCTGCAGCTCTAAATCTCTATTCGCCCTCTCTAGCTTCATTTCCAAATGTTTGTTAGCTCTCTCAAGCCAAGCCTCTTTGTTTTCCTCAATTTCCTGCTCAAGGAGTGCAGTGAGAGGAAAGGCTTGGAGTTGGGCTCGCTCTTCTGCTTTTTGATTTTCCAAGGCTCTTCTAAGCCCGATGGTCCTAGGCCTCTTCCGCCTAGGCTGGTCTTCCTCCTCTTCATCATCAAACTCACCAATGAGCTCTTCAATTCTTGCTTGCGCCTTTTCTGCCTCTTTCTTATACTTAATTTCCCTTGCCTCATGAATAGCTGCATGAAACTTCATCTGTTTGTTTTCAACCTCCAAGAAGTGGTTGAAATTCCTCGCCCTTTGAAGATCTTCTTGTAATACCTCATTTTTCCCCTCTTTGTGAATGAGGAGGTTTTCAAGGAGGCGGGCCTCATTGTCACTATCATCGCTTTGGATAGGGATAATAGCTAATTCACCTCCATGCTTTGTACTTTCTCCAATTTTACTTTTGCCTTTGAAAGCTAATCTGGCGCTTTTCCTCCTTGGCATGCTAGAAGGTGTCTTTTTGGGCAATTTCCTCTTGCTAGGAACAATCTTTGTCACTGTTAAGGTGGCAGTCTTAGCTTGCTGTTCTTCATCAATGTCTTGTCCAATTTGTGGCTCAAGAGGTGTTTCAATTTCCTGCCCAACTTGCTGTTCTTCATCTTGCACTTGCTGCTGTTCCTCATCATCTAACTGCTGTTCATCAATGTGTACCTGTTGCTGTTCATCTTGGACCTGCTGTCCTTCATCACCTATCTGTTACCGTCCCTCAACATCCATCTACTGATGTCCCTCAACATCCAACTGCTGCTGTCCCTCATCCTCTATCTGCTGATGTCCCTCAACATCCAACTGCTGCTGTCCCTCATCCCTTTCTTCTTGCTGCTGTTCACTTCCCTCTCCTTCCTCCTGTTGACTTGGCTGTCCAGTAGTCATTCTGAGCCTTCTAGGTGTAGGCCTACTAGACAGAGGCACTGGGCGATGGACAGGCTGAGTAGGAGAAATATGGGCAGGAGGGACAGTGGCAAAATCTGGATGGCTGATGAATAAATCCCATGAAACCTCTTTCTTCTCCAACTGGTATAGGAAGATAATATTGATCAAAGAATGATGCAAAAGAGAAGGGATTTGCTGAGGTGGGGCCTTCTTTTGGACAGTGGATGCCATTTTCTCTATGCTTTTGAACAAAAAGTGAGGGAGGTTTAGTTGCCTGATTCTAGTAAAGTGCATCAATAAACGGACATGATAGGCATAAATTCGATCAAACCTCCCTTCACAAGTGAAATATTTCATTATGGCTTTGCGTTTATATAACCGCTGGCGAGACATGAAAAAGGGAAAATAGCAAAGGATGTACCTCTCTATAAACTGTGCTGACGAAAGGTTTGCAATCCCCCTAAACTCGAAGACAGAGCTTGCTTAAACCATTTTTCGCCACAGTGCTTAGAAACACGGTGGTTTCGATTACACACCTTGGAGAAATTTTTGAAATCAAGATCCGCCCACTGGAAGTGTTTTTCTTTGAATCTCGTGCGCACAAGGTACATCGGCGAAAAACTCTTGACTTCTTCTATCTTCTGCAAATCAAGGCAACGACGTTACGGAAATTGAAAAGGGCGCGTATGGATGAGTGAGTGTGCTCATATCTTTATGGGACCGCCTCCGTGGGTCTTCATTGGAGGCATTTTGACTCGAAATGCGAGTATTAAATCGTTTCCCCACTATGTGTAAAAAGTCCTGTTGGAATCAAACTGTGTCACTATACTGCTTGGACAGAATGGACAATGAGATTTGGATGTATTGCAACAAGATTTTGTAACACACAACTTCTGCTCTCCTTAAAACAGCCTTCTACCTTTGAGTGTAACTCAGCCAGGAAAAATTTCTCAATAGGACACCATATAGTAAAGATGAGACAGACTGCTGTGTAGATTTCCTGTATATAGTGTTAAGAAATCACTCCTCTTGTGAATTTGTTAGAGGCGAATCAACACTTGTATTTGTGTCTCCAAGACAAAACTAAATCATTAAAACCCTGCTCTTCAGAAATGGTCTTCCACTTTGAAAATATCAGAGTCAACAACTCTTCAAAATGATATAATATAGTGAAAAAGAGGGGCAGACTGCTAGAAGGAGTTTGCTGTGAGAAAGTGCTAAAATCACCCTGTTCCTGAAACTTTAGATGTCAACCAATAAACATGTATCTCTGCTTCAAGGTAGAATTTCAATGATTAACAACCCTGCCTTGTATAAGTGTGCCAACAGTCCACTAATCTTGCATCTCTTGAAAACCACCATACATATGTTTAGACAGTCAATACACAGGACTGGAGAAAAAATGACAGAGTTTAGAAGACTACAAAGTTTTTGGCAGAAACTATGTGAGTTTTTTTTTTCAAACCAAATATGTCAAAAACCCCTTTTACTGAGTGCACTTCACTGTTTTAATAATGTGGCAATGTCTTGAGGACAGTGTGAAAAGTTTCTCTTTAGACCTAAACCCTGTCCCTCTATAACAAGATCTTTTTCTGCAGCTTCAAACTATAAATTTCTGCCTGACCAAGAAAATTTTCTCTTACTAAACTTCACTGTTTCTTTATGTATGTCACTTCATTTAAACAAAAACATGTTCACGAAGTTAACCTTGGTGGGTTTATTCAGTCAACTTTACAGTTTGAGTAGAGGTAATAGGGTTTTAAAGCTCCAGAAGTTTGAACAAAGGCTGTAGGAGTTTGTTCTTCAGAAAGTAACTCGTGTTTTCTAATGTGGAAATATCTCATTGCTTTTGGAGGAATATCTATGCCCTCCTGAAAGCCATTTTTTCCCAATCTTTTAAAGAATAGAAAAATAGCTACGTATTTATCACCTTGGAAAATTCTCAAGATTTCTAAAAAGGCAAATTTCAAAATACCTTTGAAATCGTTAAGATCCTTGAGAGGCTCGAAGTAGCACCAGAGGTCCTCCAATTTGTGCGCGGTATCCTTTAATGTCAGCCACTGCCGCGAAAAATTGACACCGGTGGCCTCGCTGTCGTCTGCCGAGTGGTCGGGCACCCCGTACGTGCGCGTCGTCCACCGCACGGCGCGTCGCGCATGAACCGACCGACCGTGTAAACCCCTACTCCCTGTGCACGTCGCACGCGCCCAGGCGCGTCGTCGCCCACATACACACTTACAACGACCGTAAAATTTGTTGTTTTGATGCTGAGGGCGGCGTGGAACTTTGTTTGTAGTTGGAAAACGATAAACTCACCCTCGACCTCACTCCTTATATCATTTCAAAACAAATCTTCAACGGTCACTTCCTTTTTAAATGCAAAGTGGACTTTTGGTTTGGCTTCTTTGCAAATTTTCACAGTCTTTTTGACACTTTTGAATATCCTCGGTGCATCTCATACTTGAACCTCTTTATAAAAACACAAATGGCTTTAAAAACCAGAACCTTGTCTTACTCATGCACCGGTGTTTGAACAGTGATTTCTTGTTTTGTTCTTTGGGTGATAAACACCGAACTTCAGACTTTGACAAATAACTTGATAACTTCCACATCACCTCTGCCACTTGGTGAGAAGATATATTTAACCTCTTTGATTTTCGAGTTTCAAAGTGTCCTTTCTAACTGCTTCAAAGTGACAAGGCCTCTCCTTGAAACTGGCTTAAATGCCAAGTGTCCTTTAAATTTATTTTCGGACTGTGAGGTACAAAATGCACTTGTATTTGTTTATGCTCTATTCACCTTTGTATATTTAAAAAGGAAATTTTTCTTTGATACCTCTTTTTACTCAAGATACATTGATATGGTACCCTTTCCCTTTTATGATGAACATGCCTATACTTGTCTTAAAATCTTTCTCCAGAAACTGACAATAGGCCAAATCACTCCTGTACTTGATGAAACTGTAGACTGACTTGTAGGACCCCTGGTTGCAGAAGAATTTGAAATGCTGCCTCAAAAAACAGGGTTCTTTGATACACAGTTACCATTTTTCTTTGACCCGTGTATTGACCCTTTTTGTAATAGAACCATTCCATAACTCGACTATGTTCACTGTTTTACCTTCTTGGTGATTTTTTAACAAGGAAAAACCATTCAGAATGTGTCAAAAGCATTTGAAAAGCTTTGAAAACCATTTCTTGAAAAGCGCTCCTTTGGACTTTTGGCATGTGACATTGGATTGTTGTTTGATCCTTTCCCCTAAGGAAACTGCCCCTTTTTTGGTATCAATGGCATACATATTCATAATGTTCCCTGTCCATCATGATGTATATTTTGAAAGACATTTTCATATGAATAGGAAGAGCAATATTTTTGAATTAGAAACATTATCTTTGACCTGTGTAATGACTTCTATTTTCCTTCTTTGTATCCTTCCACTGCACTTTAGACCAATCAGTCTTCAACAATATCCAATGCTTTGGCCATCCGCTCATAAATGGAGGAGGCTCTTCATCAGGTAAAGTATCTGAAGGTTGTTTGACAAATCTGTTTGACACAGCTTTTCCCTGGATGTGATGGAAAGTAAACCACTTGAAAAACATCAATACTAGCATCTCTACTTGCAATCATCACTGTGTTTCAGAAAAAACCCTAGCCAAAGTGACACTGTCTCCCTGCACTGCTCTGAGGGTGACTGAAATATCATCATTTGCTTTGGTCATCTCATGAAAAATTACTTGAAAGATAGTCTCTGTGACTATGGAGGTCAGTGCCTTTTGAAAAACAAAGAACTTTCTTTCTGCCTGTGTAATGGCATGTTTTGTCAGCACCTCTTCAATTTGATCTTGTGGACAAGCAGGCTGCTTATGATTGGAATTTTTACTAATGACATGCCTTTCTAAAGTTCAACAATTCACATGATTTGAAAGCTTCAGATGACCTCCTTTATCAAACCAGACTCTTTTTTCCTTTGAGCTAGCATATTTCAAACTCTATCCCTGTTATGATCATCACTCACATTCATAAAACCTGGAGATATTGTTTCACTGTTTAGTAAAAGGCAAACCTGGACTTTTGCAATCTTCAAAGCCAATACTGGCCAGCGCCCTCTACTTATGGATGAAGGAGGCGCCCTAACCCTCTGCTTGTAAATGAAGGAGGTTCTGGGCCATGACAATTTGCCAGTTTGCTGTGACAGTGGTGTCTTTCTGTGATTTTCATGCTGGAAAGAACTGTAAGGTCCTGATGAGTGACTCTTTGTTTTGCAGCTTCATCTCAGGTTCATGCTACATTTAGAAGCAGCTGTTCCTCTAACTGTAGATTCAAGCATTTCCTCCTGAGATGAAGTTATAGTTCCTGTTCTTTGCAGAATCCATAAAACACTGTGAAACACCTAATAGTCAGCTTGAGATTGGGGTTTATGCAGTGCTGAGACCTAGGGATATAAGTGGCGCGACTTAGAGCTGTTTGTCAATTTCATTTGCAGAGTGGGAGGTCAGTTATGGTTTGTCTGTAACAGATGGAGGCTTTTTGGATTTTTGATGATCGCCAAGGGTAAAATGTCTTAAAGCGCCACTTCCTAACATAGGGGAGACTTTTGAAACAGATTTGGATTTTCCTTTTAAAGCTGATGGGCAGACCAGTAGGGCTGAAGCTAGATAGGAAAGGGATAATGAGGTTTTGATTTTGACATGGGTGTACTGAAAAGTAGAAAGGCGAAAAAGTTTTAGGAGGGTTTTCTAGATGACATATTGACATAAGGAAATCAGTTTCTAGAAAACTCAGCTGTAGATATAGTCATCACTAACATGTAAAAAATACTGATGGCTAACAGTGGCTCCATTTGGGGAGGGCAGCTCCTCGTCAGGAGGTGTCCAGAACTTAGATCTTTGGCTTATGAAGACCAGTGCCTTATCCATTGGCGCAAAATTTACCCTTCTCTTAATGTTATTTTTGAAAAATTGACAGCATGATTAACATCAATGATACTTCTACCTACCCCACTATCTTTCCTAACATTTTTTCTTCTCTTTGGCGCATTTGAACTAGCAGCCTTTTGACAAAGTATATTTTTCTTTTTGCAAAATGAACCTATCTATTTCTACTCTTATATCTGCCGGGAGTTCAGATTAAACTGATGAACTTCTTCATTACTCTACCTATGCTAGATCAACTGTCAAGATTAAGCAGTTTGACAGGATTTCATTCTCTAATCTACAACGTGAAATTTAAAATGATCAAATCAGGATTAGGTAGTATGATTTGTCATGCATTTGCGGCATAAAAGACAAGCTGCACACAAATGTTATTTTGCAATAAAGGGAAACTAGACAAGCGGGGTTAAGATGTACAATGTATTTTTCATCCCTCGCTTCTCTCTTTGGTTCTGTTTTAGGCATGTGGAACCAGAATCTTTCCCTAATCTAAACTCTGTGATAAGTCAATCTTACACAATGTTGACTATCTTTGCACTCACTAACTTATCAGCAAATAAATTTAAACATGCTCAGCTATGATTAGGCTAGATAGTTGAACAAGACATTGAAGTACTAGTAGCGGCATTTAGACTTGCTCGCTTTCTGAAAAAACTATTTTTTGGAACATGGGGCTTTTGTCCTATCTTCACTTGCCCTCTTTTCTGTTTTTACTGTTTTTGACTTTCCTATCTTTTACTGTTTTTTATTTTTCTATCTTTTCAATATTTCAAACAATGGTATGTACAATGAATGAAAGTGTCCCAGACTCAAAAATCTTGGAAATGACGGAATTTAAGCATCTTATCCTCGTAAGGATCTCCTCTCACCCTTGGCCCACTTAACTCCTGAAAAGAAAAATTTGGGAAATTTTCTCTCTGTAACATGACATAGGGATTCATGCAAGAATCTCTAAACAACCCAGTATCTTCCCTTTGTACTTCTCTGAATATCTGATTTCCACTCCTTTCCTTACTGTATGCTTTCCTCAAGTAATGCATGTATTCTTGGTCATTCTTAAAATAGATAATGACATCATCAAGGTATGCACAGATGCAGAAATTTAAAACTAGGAACATGGCTTTCATGAACAGATTTCTGACATTGGGTGGTTTTGCAATTTTGAACTTGAAATCAGATCTACCTCCCGCAAACTTGAAAAAATCTTTAAGCTGTCTACTTTGCAAGGGAATCTTATGACCATGACCTGAAACATCATCTTGCAAACATACACGATTAAAAGCACTTTTAATTGGTAAATCATGGTTTTGAGTAGAAAAAACATAATCTCTGTTATAGGGATATGCAATATTATTCCTAAAATCAAAGCAGACCCTATGACCGACTGTTTTATCTCTGATTATTTCATTTTGTTTCAGATTGTTGTGTTTTCTCTTGTCAAAACTGTTCTTTGAGGGGAAGGTAGTGACACAATAATTTCCATTGCTTTTTCTATAGAAATTGGTATTCTGCATGAGATTTCTGATTTTGGCATTTCTAAGTTCTTCATGAAAAGAAAGAATATGAGCTAATTTCAGTAGTTCATGTATGCTAGGATTGCAACTATCATTATTTCTCATGAGAAATTTATCTGGCCTTTTCTCAAGATTTTGAGCTGCTGAGGTCATAGTTAAAGCTTCATTTGCAGTAGGGGGGTCACATGATGGTAAATCCTTGAGGTATGGCAGAAACATGGAACCCCCTTGCTCCCGGGTTCCAAATAGGTTTATGATGTGTAGGTCTTCTAAAGCCTTTACCCAGAAGAAGTTTCCACAAGTCACTGCTGGTGTTTGACTAAAACTAGAGCAATTTGCTTGATAGTACATAAGAGTTTGTGCTTCTTGTTGTAATCCTACTTCAGAAAAGGAAAACTTACTTTCCTCAAGACACAACTGTTCATGATCATGGTAGTTTTGAGTGTCTAGTTCATCATAGGGCACCAGGGACAGTTGATGTGGTGGATCTAAGTTTACATCAGTTTCCTCTGACTCTTCTTCCATGTTTTCATCAATATGCATAATGAAAGAGTTCAGGTCGGAACGCAAGGAACACATTGGAATGTTGTCTGGCCTATCTTGACTGCTAATCATGTATTTCATGTGTGATTCTCGGTAGAGTATTCTGGTCTGGCCGAACACAGGAATGGTGGCGTATGACATGTCTAGTTGGATATTGCCTTGGAGTTTGGCTCCCCAGGATCTGGATAGAAGCATCCCGTACTTGGGAGGGATGTCTGCCACTACTATATCCATGATTAGATGTTTTGCGGGTATTTGGGCCAGACTAAAACAAAGGTCTTTGATCAGACCTAGGCATTTGACTCTACTAGAATCAAATGAATACAAGTCTTTGTATGGTCTTGTGATTTCCAGGCCTAGTCTTTCCATTACTACCTTCGGCATAAGATTATGCGAGGCGCCGGAGTCTAGCATGGCATTGTGGAGGATTTGGTCGTGGATGTTTAGGCTAATGTAAAATGGAAGAGTAGCTCCTTCTTGGAATTTTCCCTCTACCTTTGGACCAAACAATACTTCAGGAATGTCATCAGTCAGATTAACAGTATTTGCATCATTCCCTAGATTTAAGACCTTTAGTACTTGGGATTTATAAGAGTTTTGGGCAATGAGTTCAGTAAGAGGCATGGTGATCTTAATCTTGGCGATTTCGCCTTCAAAGCTGAAAGGTAGCTGAAGTTTAGATATGTTTGTTTCGGTTTTTTCAGCCACGACCTTCTCTATGTTTTGAGTTTTTTGACCTTGTTTAGGGATTTTGTTTGCCATAGTTGTTTCGGTGACTTTTGTAGAAGTACCAGGAGTATCTGAGAGAGGACTAGTTTGGATAACTTTATCTTTGCTTTGGTCAGTCTTCTCAACCTTGATTTTGTCACTGCTTGATGCTTTCTTGAGGATGGTATCTGGAGCTTTAGCAGTATCAAAGTTACCTTTCTTGACATTATCTTGGTTTCTTTTGCTTCTAAGGTCATATTGCCTGTGGGCTTCTACAATAGCATTTTGAAACTCTATGGCGGGGTCATCGGGATCTTCATAGTTGGTTTCATCCTGATCAGGAGAAAAAAACGCTTGTTCTTCTTCGATGAGGTACACCTCACTCTCATTGTCAGACCCTATGAGGTTTAAATGATGTTCATCAAGAGGTTCAGAGTCCCTATCATCTTCTTCCACATAGTTTTCATTGAATGGTGGCCTAATCTGTTGGTCATTTTCCCTTGGTCTGTTTTGGGGCTGTTCCCTCCTAAAGTTTTGGTTTCGTTTTCTGATTGGAGGGTTTGGCTGGTTGTCCCTAACAGGAGCTTTTTCATTTATCTTTTCCCACATTTTGGCCATGGATTTGACTAAGTCATCTATTCTAGGATCTAGGGAAGGTGATGAAGTGGAGACCTCGTCTCTATATGTGACCTTCCTTTCCGATCTAGTCCTAGCCCTCTTTTCTGCTAAGTTAGCATCTGCTTTTATGGCTATTTGTTGCATTTCCTCCAAGGTAGGGGGATCCTTATCTCTCAGATGATACGTCATGTCCGGATCGAAACCTTCAGGGAATTTTGCCAAGGCTAGACCAAGTGGAGGTTTGAAATGAGGTGGTAGGGAGTTATATACACTGTTGAACCTAGTACAGTAAGCTTGGACACTTTCCCCATTTTCCCGTTTTAGATTGTTATATTCTGACAGGATTTGAATGGGGTTTCTTCGGATTTCCCACCTATTTCTGAAAACTTGATGTAGTTCGGGGATATTATGGATGCTGTTTGGAGCTAAGCTTTTGAACCATGCTTTGGGTTCACCACCAAGACTTTGAGCAAATATTCTCATTCTGACAGTCTCGTCTTGTACCTCTAGGTATTCATAAGCATCAGTCATTCTACTTATATGTTGTTGAGGTGTGGTGGTGTCTTCTCCAGTAAAGTGTGGGATTTTGTCTTGATATTTGTTTGGGAGAGGAGCCAAGGGTGGTGGCAACACCAAAGGTGCGTACCAGGCTGCCATGACTGGAGCTAATGGATGATGTACAAGATGAGGATTAGTGGGCTGAAATGAAGTGGTTTGAACAGTGGTGGTTTGACCAGGTGTGGCAGATGAACTTGGACTATTTATCTGGTTTTGAGCAGATCTGGGATGATAGGAGCCAAACTGATAAAGAAGCTGGAAATTAGGAGGAGTGGTAGGTGAAGCTTCTCTACTAGGACTCTGTGGGGTGTCTAGGGGTTCAAGATCGTCAAAGTCTATCCTACTATACGATTTGCTTCTGGGAAGAGTTTGTGATGACTCTAGTTCCAAAGGTGAATCTAGTAGGCTAGTGCGATGTTTAGGTGCAGATCTTGTTCTACGGGTGAATCTACCAGAAATTAGATGATCAGTTTCGGAAGCTTGCCACAGAATCTTCTCTGGGTCATCTACTATGATAGGGGGATTTGGGTCTGGATGAGCTCTGGTATTGATTCTTCGTGAAGCCAGATTTTAGATCCAGAGCTTAAAGAGAATGGTATTGGTGAATGTTTCTGGATGAGTGGTCTTTCTAAAGCTTTACTAAGGTGAAGGATGGTCAAAAATAAAAGGGATGGATTAGTGGAGTCGCCAGGTGGAAATGGGTTGTTTTTGTGAAGATAGCTATGGTCCACCACCGGTAACTAATCTGGGAATGTTTTTGGATTTTCTGAGTTTATGTGCAGCCTATGGTTTAAGGTATCCTAGACTTGTTTCAACACTTTGCTAGGGTGATGAGAACAAAAAGAGTTCACTCTAAAAATGGGTCTATGGGCTGCTTGCTTGTTTTTGGTACCTAAAGGACCAAAGAGTCTATAAGAGTTTGCTAGACTATCATGTACTCAGTGTCCCACCATCTCCCGCTATGCTAGTGAGTGATGGGATAGGTATATCGGATAGTAACCTAGAGTTTGGAAAAAACAGTAAGGCTTACTAGAGGTTAGTGGAGTCGCCAGGTGGATTATCAGTTTGTTTTGAGATATACTTGTATGGTCCACCACCAATACTGTCAAAAACCAATCTAAGGGAGTGTTTTGGGGTTTTTTGAGTTTTATGTGCCTACAAGGTTTGGAAGAGTTTTCTATAACTGACTCATCATTTTGCTAAGATGGTGAAAAATCTATTTTCTACCCTTCAGACAATATCTAGATATACTAAGCTTGATTGAGACTTCAAGAGTTACTAAGGTGTACTTAGATTGTCACTAACTCAGAAGGTCCTACTGTGAGTGTCACTATGTTAGTGAGCAGTGGGATAAGTCAATCAGATAGTATTCTTTAAGGTCTCTTAAGGTCTAGGGAAACTAAGCTTTTGTTACTCAGAGTCCCACCGTGATCGCCATTATGTTAGGGTGGCGATGAGGTGGCTAAGTCGGATGGAATTCTAAAATTTTGCAAGGTAGTAAGGCCTACTGGAGGTTAGTGGAGTCGCCAGGTGGATTTTTAGTTGTTTTGAGGTATATGTGTATGGTCCACCACCAGTACTGACAAAAACCAATCTAAGGGAGTTTTTGGGGTTTTTTGAGTTTTATGTAGTCTTGAGGTTTAGAAGAGTTTCCTATAACTGACTCATCATTTTTCTAGGATGGTGAGACAACCAGATTCTACTCTTCTAAGTTTGAATGAGATTTTGAGAGTTCCTAAGGGATACCTAGGATGTTTTGACTCAAAGTCCCACCGTGATCGCCATTATGTTAGTGTCCCGTGATTTGGCCGATTGGCGAGCCAAATGACGATGTAACATCAAACCAAGCTTTGGAGCCCAAGGACCTAGCCTTCCTGGACTCAGAGAGGGCTCTCTCTATTATATGCAAAAGATATCGGTGTGTTTGCTTATGGTGTTCTGATATTAGGCTAGTTATGAAGTATGTTTTTATTTTTTTGGTTTTTTAAGTTTGTGAGGGATGAAACTGATCAAATACATAAACTGGATAACAAGATGTAGATAAATTGGGCTATGGGGTCAAACAGGTCAAGGAAGCTATGAGGTGATGATGTGAGGCTGCTGTAGGGCCGATTTGATTCACGGTAGAAGGGATCTTTGGGAAAAATGGGTTAAATGGACAACAAGTTGGTGAAAGACAAAGGGATTTCAAGTGTAACTAGTTGATAGCAGACATAAAAATTTTATAGCAAGCCATTAATCATGTTAAATGTAACTATGAGCTAATTAATACATAGAAATCAAACATTCCAGCCATACATAGAGGTATAAGACCCTCTAACTTCGGGAAATGGCTATCAGACTTTGGGGAAAACACACAAGACAAACTAACAACTCATAAACTACGTCGGAACGCCTAAACATAGTTTCTAAGTCATTGGGCACTTTGACAAACAAGCTTTCATAGTTTTAGGCAAAGGGCTAGATCGGGACTAGGCCTCCTTGGTTCAACAAGATGATCAACAAATCAGTCAAAGAGAAAGTTTTATGGACAGAACTATGGATAGCTTATAGGTAGGCAGGGCACACCATACATCCTACTCAACATGCATAGAAATTGTAAATAAAACTAGCAAACATTATCCTTAGGTTACTAAAGAGCAGTTAAGAATTCTTTAGCATAACAAAGGAAGAAGAAAACATCAAGCTATGAAGATTCAGTAATTTTGAGGTGCCTCCATGGGCATATCTCAAAACTAATCTCTACTGATCTATAGCAGCAAGAAGCATGTATTATGGATGAAAACTAGAAGACAAAAACATAGCAAGAAACACTATACCATTCTACCATGTCATGGAATCCATCACCAATCCTTCATCATTTCCTCAAAGCATCCAAGAGGCAGTCCAAAAATCATAACACAAATTTGTTCTTCAAAGATCATATGACCAATGTATTAATTCTTCTCTCAAGTTCAGCCTCTGATTTACAATGAAACCCATGGAATAAATAGGCTTGAGGGAGGAAAACCTCATGGAGCAACTAGCCATCCCATTGGCCAAGTCAAAATATCTAAACTTGTCCTTGAGGCTTTGCAAAGCCCAAGGCACAAAATATCCCATAAAATATCTAAAAAACTGCTAAAAATGGAAATTATATTGACTTTACATCATTTCCCAAGGATAAAAATAGCTTAACGCACATTTGGGAAAAGCAGATTTTTGAGGTTCAAAAAATTACAAAAATACTTCATATTTATGCCTGAAAAAGGTCCCCTGACTTGCTGGATGCAATAGGCAGCCTTCCCGATGTCAAAATGAGGCTCATGATGGCTTGTTGGAAAGCTCTTCCGTGTCTAATTTCCAGCACAACTGAAACCATCTCTAACCGAGTCCGGAAGTTATCCAACCCGCACCGTGTAAAAAAAAACCCGTAAAATAGTAGAACGCTCGATATGGCGGGGGTTAATGTGCAAAGAGGCATTTTTCGCTAATTCGAGGGGCGAATGATCTCCAAATGTTTCTAAAACACTGGAGACCTCGCTTTGCGGAATTATGGTATCCATCGGTATCATCCTCTCCTTGAAAACTCATCAAACCCAGCGACAATGAAAGAGTGTCGGCTAAAACCAAAAATGCAAAAACAAAAAGCGAAAAGGCCCAAAATCGGTGCATGCACGCACCGCGGGGTCCACAGTTAATATGTCCAAAATCGAGGCCAAAATATCAAGGGCTGATATGCTTTTCCCTTCCTTCTGTGCTAGGCGCTTCGCCTTCACCTTCTTCAATTTCTCTTGTGCTGCCTTTAGTTTGCGCCGGGCAAACTGATTCAGCTTTTGGAAGTGGTGTGTCCTCTTCCTCTGCAGCTCTAAATCTCTATTGGCCTTCTCAAGCTTCATTTCCAAATGTTTGTTAGCTCTTTCAAGCCAAGCCTCTTTGTTTTCCTCAATTTCCTGTTCAAGGAGTGCAGTGAGAGGAAAGGCTTGGAGCTGGGCTTGCTCTTCTGCTCTCTGCTTCTCCAAGGCTCTTTTAAGCCGGATGGTCCTAGGCCTCTTCCGCCTAGGTTGGTCTTCCTCCTCTTCGTCATCAAACTCACCAATGAGCTCTTCAATTCTTGCTTGCGCCTTGGCTGCCTCTTTCTTATACTTAATCGCCCGTGCCTCATGAACATCTGTGTGCACATTCATTTGTTTGTTTTCCATCTCCAAGAATTTGTTGAAATTCCTTGCCCTTTGAAGATCTTGCTCTAATACCTCAATTTGCTCTTCCTTGAGGATTAAGAGATTTTCAAGAAGGCGGGCCTCATTGTCACTATCATCGCTTTGGATAGGGATAATAGCTAATTCACCTCCATGCTTTGTACTTTCCCCAACTTTGCTTTTACCTTTGAAAGCTAATCTGGCGCTTTTCCTCCTTGGCATGCTAGAAGGTGTCTTTTTTTGGGCAATTTCCTCTTGCGAGAACAATCTTCGTCACCGTTAAGGTGGCACTTTGCTCTGTTCACCTTCACTAATGTCTGGTCCACTTGTGCTCAAGAGGTGTTTTAAATTTCCTCGCCTCAATTTTGTTGTCCTCATCTTGCATCTATTGTTCCTCATCATCTAACCGGCTATTCATCAATGTGGGCACTGTCACGTTCATCTTAGGACTCGTCGTCCTTCATCACCTATTCATTGGGATGTCCTCATCATCCATCTGTCATCGTCCCGGATTATCCAACCACCGTCCCTCAACATCCAATCGTCGCTGTCCTCATCATCCAACCGTCCTCATCCTCTATCTGGCCGATGTCCCTCATCCTTTTCTTTCTGCCGCCGTTCATCAGCCTCTCCTTCCTCGACTTGGCCGGCCCGCAGTCAACCGAGCCTTCTAGGCCCGCCAGGAGCGCAGGCACCGGCGATGGACAGCCGAGTAGGGAGAAATATGGGCAGGAGGAACAGTGGCAAAATTTGGATGGCTGATGAATAAATCCCATGAAACCTCTTTCTTCTCCAGCTGGTATAGGAAGATAATCTTGATCAAAGAATGATGAAAAAGAGAAGGGATTTGCTGAGGTGGGGCCTTTTTTTGGACAGTGGATGCCATTTTCTCTATGCTTTTGAACAAAAAGTGAGGGAGGTTTAGTTGCCCTCGCTCAGGGGAAACGGCATCAATAAATGGACATGATAGGTACAAATTCGATCAAACCTCTCACAAGAAATATTTCATTATGGCTTATACGTGACATAACCGTTTATTAAGATATGAAAAAGGGAAAATAACAGTGACAACCTTCCTATGTTCAGGCTTGATGAAAGGTTTGTAATCCTCTAAGTCAATATGAGCTTGTTTAAACCATTTTTCGCCATGATACAGGATCTTGGTGGCCTTGGACACATACCTTGGAGAAATTTTTAAATCAAGATCCGCCACTTGGAACTATTTTTCTTTGAATCTCAGGGCGCACAAATGTGTTAATGGCGAAAAACTCTTGACTTCTTCTATCTTCTGGCAGAAATCGAGGCAGCCTACTTCATGGAAATTGAAAAGTACAGATGGATGGGCATTAATCTCTTCTGTAGAGATGGGCTCATATCTTTTATGTGGACCGCTCCTGTGGTCTTGCCTTGGAGGCATTTTGACCTGAAATGCTTTGAAAAAGGGAAACTGCCCTCTCTGTGTGTAAAAATGCCTGTTGGAATCAAACTGTGTCACTATACTGCTTGGACAGAATAGACAATGAGATCTGGATGTATTGCAACAAGCTTTTGTAACACACAACTTCTGCTCTCCTTAAAACAACCTTCTACCTTTGAGTGTAACTCAGCTAGGAAAAATTTCTCAATAGGACACCATATAGTAAAGATGAGATAGACTGCTGTGTAGATTTCCTGTATACAGTGTTAAGAAATCACCCCTCTTGTGAATTTGTTAGAGGCCAATCAACACTTGTATTCGTGTCTCCAAGACAAATCTTAATCATAAAAACCCTGCTCTTCAGAAAGTGGCCCTATACCTTGAAAATATCTCAGTGAACAAATTTTCAATACGATATAATATAGTGAAAAGATGGGCATACTGCTAGAAAGAATTTGCTGTGAGAAAGTGCTAAAATCACCCTGTTTTTGAAGCCTTAGATGTCAACCAATAAACATGTATCTCTGCTTCAAGGTAGAATTTCAATGATTAACAACCTTGCCTTGTATAAGTGTGCCAACAGTCCACTAATCTTGCATCTCTTGCAAACCACCATACATATGTTTAGACAGTCAATACATAGGACTGGAGCAAAAATGACAGAGTTTAGAAGATTACAAAGCTTTTGGCAGAAACTATGTGAGTTTTCTTTTTCAAAAAAAATATGTCAAAACCCCTTTTACTGAGTGTACTTCACTATTTTAATAATGTGGCAATGTCTTGAGGACAGTGTGAAAAGTTTCTCTTTTTAGACCTAAACCCTGTCTCTCTATAACAAAAACTTCCTCTGCAGCTTCAAACTGTAAACTTCTCTCCTACTAAACTTCACTGTTTCTTTATGTATGTCACTTCATTACACAAAAACATGCTCATGAAGTTTACCTTGGTGTGTTTATTCAGTCAAATTTACAATTTGAGTAGAGGTAATAGGGTTTCTAAAGCTCTAGAAGTTTGAACAAAGGATGTAGGAGTTTGCTCTTCAGAAAGTAATCAAGGCTTCTTTCACTTATGGAAATATCAGTTCTTGGAGGAATATCTTTATGCCCTCTGGAAAACCATTTGAAAACGATCCTTTGAAGAACAGAAACAGTCACAGATTTATCACCTTGGCAAATTTCGAAGGTTTCAAAGGAAAATTTCAAAATACCTCTTTGAAATCGTTGGAAGATCTTTGGAGAGGCTTGGAGTAGCACCAGAGGTCCTCCAATTTGTGCGCGGCACTCTTGAATGTCAGCACGGCGCGCAAAATTACACCCGGGTGGCCTGTCGGGTCGGCCTGTCGGGTGGTCGGGCGCCCTGTACAGGCGCGTCGCTCCACTGTACAGGCGCGTCGCGCATGAACTGACCGACTGTGTAAACTTACTCCCAGGCGCGTCGCTCGGCCTTTAACAGTGCCACACTCTGCAAATCGACCAGAAATTTGTTGTTTCGATGCTGAGGGCGGCGTGGAACTTTGTTTGCAGTTGGAAAACGATAAACTCACCCTCGACCTCACTCCTTATATTATTTCAAAACAAATCTTCAACGGTCACTTCCTTTTTAAATGCAAAGTGGACTTTTGGTTTGGCTTCTTTGCAAATTTTCATAGTCTTTTTGACACTTTTGAATATCCTCGGTGCATCTCATACTTGAACCTCTTTATAAAAACACAAATGGCTTTAAAAACTAGAACCTTGTCTTACTCATGCACCGGTGTTTGAACAGTGATTTCCTGTTTTGTTCTTTGGGTGATAAACACCGAACTTCAGACTTTGACAAATAACTTGATAACTTCCACATCACCTCTGCCACTTGGTGAGAAGATATATTTAACCTCTTTGATTTTTTAGTTTCAAAGTGTCCTTTCTAACTGCTTCAAAAGTGACAAGGCCTCTCCTTGAAACTGGCTTAAATGCCAAGTGTCCTTTAAATTTATTTTCGGACTGTGAGGTACAAAATGCAGTTGTATTTGTTTATGCTCTATTCACCTTTGTATATTTAAAAAGGAGATTTTCTTTGATACCTCTTTTCACTCAAGATACACCGATATGGTACCCTTTCCCTTTTATGATGAACATGCCTATACTTGTCTTAAAATATTTCTCCAGAAACTGAAAATAGGACAAATCACTCCTGTACTTGATGAACCTGTAGACTGACTTGTAGGACCCCTGGTTGCAGAAAAATTTGAAATGCTGCCTCAAAAAATAGGGTTATTTGATACACAGTTACCATTTTGCTTTGACCAGTGTATTGACCCTTTTTGTAATAGAACCATTCCATAACTCGACTATGTTCACTTTTTTACCTTCTTGGTGATTTTTTAACAGGAAAAACCATTCAGAATGTGTCAAAAGCATTTAAAAAGCTTTGAAAACCATTTCTTGAAAAGCGCTCCTTTGGACTTTTGGCATGTGACATTGGATTGTTGTTTGATCCTTTCCCTTAAGGAAACTGCCCCTTTTTTGGTATCATTGGCATACATATTCATAATGTTCCCTGTCCATCATGATGTATATTTTGAAAGACATTTTCATATGAATAGAAAGAGCAATATTTTTGAATTAGAAACATTATCTTTGACCTGTGTAATGACTTCTATTTCCCTTCTTTGTATCCTTCCACTGCACCTTTCTGACTAATCAGTCTTCAACAATATCCAAGGCTTTGGCCATCTGCTCATACATGGAGGAGGCTCTTCATCAGGTAAAGTATCTGAAGGTTGCTTGAAAAATCTGTTTGACACATCTTTTCCTCGGATGTGATGGAATGTAAACCACTTGAAAAACATCAATACCAACATCTCTACTTGCAATCATCACTGTGTTTCAGAAAAAACCCTAGCCAAAGTGACACTGTCTCCCTGCACTGCTCTGAGGGTGACTGAAATATCATCATTTGCTTTGGTCATCTCAAGACAAATTACTTTGAAAGATAGTCTCTGTGACTATGGAGGTCAGTGCCTTTGAAAAACAAAGAACTTTCTTTCAGCCTGTGTAATGGCATGTTTTTTCAGTACCTTTTCAATTTGATCTTGTGGACAAGCAGGGTGCTTATGATTGGAATTTTTAATAATGACCTGCCTTTCTAAAGTTCAACAATTCACATGATTTGAAAGCTTCAAATGACCTCCTTTATCAGACCAGACTCTTTTTTCCTTTTAGCTAGCATATTTCAAACTCTATCCCTGTTATGATCATCACTCACATTCATAAAACCTGGAGATATTGTTTCACTGTTCAATACAAGGCAAACCTGGACTTTTGCAATCTTCCAAGTCAATACTGGCCATCGCCCTCTGCTTGTGGATGAAGGAGGCGCCCTAACCCTCTGCTTGTAAATGAAGGAGGTTCGGCCATGACAATTTGCCAAAGTTTGTCAGGACAAAGGGTGTCTTTCTCAGACTACGTCGGAAAGAAGCTGTAAGGTCTCGATGAGTGACTCTCTGTTTGCAGATACATCTCAGGCTCATGTTACATTTAGAAGCAGTTGTTCTTCTAACTGTAGATTCAAGCATTTCCTCCTGAGATGAAGTTATATTTCCTATCTTTGTAGAATCCATAAAACACTGTGAAACACCTAGTAATCAGCTTGAGACTGTGGTTTATGCAGTGCTGAGACCTAGGGGGTGTGAGTGGCGCGACTTAGAGCTGTTTGTCAATTTCATTTGCAGAGTGGGAGGTCAGTCATGGTTGGTCTATAGCAGATGGAGGCTTTTTGGCTTTTTTATGATTGCCAAGGGTAAAATGTCTTAAAGCGCCACTTCCTAACATAGGGGGGACTTTTGAAACAGATTTGGATTTGCCTTTTAAAGCTGATGGGCAGACCAGTAGGGCTGAAGCTAGGTAGGATAGTGATAATGAGGTTTTGATTTCGACATGGGCGGACTGAAAAGTAGAAAGGCGAAAAAAGTTTTAGGAGGGTTTTCTAGATGACATATTGACATAAGGAAATCAGTTTCTAGAAAACTCAGCTGTAGATATAGTCATCACTAACATGTAAAAAATACTGATGGCTAACACCTTAGACTAAGGTAGAGGTTCATACCAAGATCCCTAAGGAACCATTATGCCAAAATGATGCTTCTATAAAACCTTCCCATTCGTATAGTATAGTAGATGATTTGGCGCAATCTCATGCTGCCATCTCAACGTTGGAACTCCTCCAGTCATGCCCTTCACAATGAAAATCTCTACTATCTGCCATGTGCGCTGTAGATCCTTCAGATGATCGATTGATTATCTTC
The DNA here is from genome assembly GCA_034641835.2 of Pinus albicaulis. Classification (NCBI taxonomy): domain Eukaryota; kingdom Viridiplantae; phylum Streptophyta; class Pinopsida; order Pinales; family Pinaceae; genus Pinus; species Pinus albicaulis. The sequence continues at coordinate 537,580,523 of CM076574.1, read as the reverse complement.
GATGTTGATCAATCACAACATCCTCCTCTTCCTACATTCGTCGCCTTCCAAATCCCCGTCAAGATCTAGAACGCCAACATTTTGTGTTTTATCATTGATGAGGGGGCATCCACCTGTGTGATGTCCAATTCGGTTTGGAAGCAACTTGGATCACCTGATTTGGCACCTTCCACTATCACCCTCCAAGCGTGGGATGGCCACTCTTCCCAGTCCATTGGCCTTTTCTGCAATTGTCCTATTACTCTTGCGGGAAAGACTATTTGTGTTGACGTAGAAGTCATTGATGTCCCATTAGATTACAACATTCTATTGGGTCATAGCTACACCTGTACGATGTCTGCTATACCATATGCGGTTAATTGCAAGATGTCCTTCCCTCATAATGGAAAGATAGTCACCATTTACTAGTTGACATATTATGAATCGATGTCTCAAACCTCCCTTAAGTTCATCATATATTCGGTGGCCAACAAGAAAACTGTCAAACCCTTGACCAGTGTGTCACCCAGAGTCTACAAAGGCTCCTCTTTTTTTGGTTCATTCCCTGGTCTTCTTCCTCCTGTCTCTGATCCCAGCTCATCGAATGTTGGGATGATGCAATCATCTAAGGCTTCCCTTAAGCAGCCTGCTTCAGCTAGTCAGCAGCCCCACCCTCCGTAACTTGCTCCTAGCCCTTCGATTCAAACTTATAGACCCCATCCTCTTGGCCCTTCACCTGAATCTAGTGTCCCTAACCCTCTCTACCCTCTTGGAACAGTTCATCCAGGCCTTAACCATCTCAAATCTGTCCCTCCTGGCCATTACCCCTTTGGTCAGATACCGTTCCTAGCTCCCCCTCCTGGAGTGTTCTCGATATCTGTCATGGCTACCCTATCCCTTCCTAACCTGACCCTGGGGATTCCCATCTGGTACATCGATCCCCCAGTCGCTACCCTGCTTGGTCAACCCAAACCTTATCTTTCTTTGACCCTGGTTCAACCAGTCTCGATGACTCCTCCCACTGCTACTATGCCTCAACCACCTCAACAGGAATCTCCTCCTGTTGTGACAGCTTCGGGTAATGGGGGTAAAGCCAGCAAGAAGGAATCTAAAGGCAAGGTTGCCCTGACAAACCTTGCCACTCCTCGACCGCCAAAGCATACCATCCAGTGTGCTTTGTGTGATGTTGTCAGTCATGCCACCCATACCTATCCGGAGTTGCCTCACCTCAAGCCCATGGTCAATGAGGTGTTTTCGGAGTCTAATATCCCTGAGGTCTATGTCACTATACCTGATTCAGTCCCAAAACTCAAATCCTTGTGCTCAAATCACCTTTGTTCTTTGTGTGATTTCCATGGCCACTACACTCACCTCTACCCCTTCCTTGAAAAGTATCATTCCTCTTTGGAAAAGTTCTGCCAATTCGAGGCCAAGCATAAAAATTTCACCTCTCCCTTGTTTGCGAGTTCTAATTTGGTAGAACTAGAGGATCTGCCCACTCCTATTGAAATTCCCCCTCCAGATGTCAAAATTATAGAGTCTTCAGCCACTTTCCACTACCTGTCATAATCTATGAGATCCACGGTGGAAGACCCCCCTGGGACTTCCCCTTCTATTTTGCCTGACCTCCCTTCAGTGATAACATTGGGCTCAACATCGATGGATCCTTCATCTACTTTTTTTTTTGTCACCTCTTATGACGATGCACATGTGAACCTCTCTTCTCATGATAATGAGTTAGGTAGCTTCGCTGTGTCAGGTGGCCTTTCTTCTACTAGTCACCCCATCTTCTATTACGATGATGAAATTATGGAAGTAGTCACCACCCCTGAATTTATCTACCCCCCCTTACACATCTAACCCATGCATTCGAACCACATACACCTTGGGGCCATTACATTGAAACCCAATGTTTGGGTAAGGGGGCACCCATTTTTGAGAGTCCAGGAGAAGAAATTCTCTACAAATATCCTAGTGTATCTGGTCATGTCGAATCTAGTACCATTGTTCTTCCCCATTTAGAAGAAAATCTAGAGTCCCATATTACTTCAGATCACTCTAGGGATGATACCCCTCACCATTCCTTCATCTTATATGAGAAACCTAGTCCCCTAAACATTGTTGTTGACCAACCTGTGGGTTTTCTAGGAGAGAAACAGTTCATTATCTCCAAATTCTCTCTTTGGGATAGTGACACCATGTATGCCAAACCAAAAACTTAAGTGCATTTGCTTCATATATGCAGTACCAAAAGAGATTGGTAATCCTCCATTCCCTCTCTCGAACTGCATAACCATAAAAAAAACAAATGGCGCACCACATCATAAAATTTTGTTTAGATTCCCCCTTTCTAAATACATTTTGGCATGACCATAGCATGCTTGGGGGAACCTATGCCCCTCAACCATAAAAATCCCAGATCTCAACCAAAAGCAACACTCAAACCTGCTTTCTCTGACAGGTCGCACTTTTCAGGTCATTTCCTGGGACAGGTCAGAGTTTTCTGCCCAGTAACTACTACAAAGGTTGCAAAAAAGACTCCAAAAAGTGAAACCTAGCCTGTTCATGAGCTCTGGGTAACTAAACTGAAAATTTTATCCACTAAAATGAAAGAGTAGGGTCATGTAATATCCCAAAATAAGGAATTTATACAACAATAAGAACACCTTAAGATGTTCCAAATTTGGAGATAGTTCATATAATGTGTTAAAAACACATATCCATCAATTAAAGTTACATTAGAAATTTATACTTCATTTTATGATCCAAAAGTTGGGGAAAAGCAGCAAAATAAGCCCCAAAAACATTATTCCTAGCTATTTTCATAATAACAGAGGAAAATAATGGTGGGATCCTTCATATTATTCTATATGGGACTCACACCCAGAAAATAATCAGAAACAAATTTGTTTTGCTAAGTTAAACCGACCTCCCGGTCTCAGTATGGCTCAAAAAGGCCCAAATCCCATGACTTAACTCAAGAGAAATCTAATGAAGCATATACAACATGATTTTCTGAGGGTTTCAGATGTAATATGGTGCAACATTAGATCTATGGTTTATCATATCAAAACATGGAAGAAAATGGAGATCTAGCTCCTTTTATACATCAAAGGGATAACCCAGCAAGGGTTCCATGAGAGCACAAGTACATAATAGCAGCTATGGAGATCTAGATCTGGAAAATGTAGTTACTCTACAAATATAAATACATATAGCTAAGATATACAATAAATATAATAAGAATTCTTTACAAAGCCTTCCAAGAGAAGGGTTGGCCCTTCCTCCAAGGAAGAAGCTCACATAAAAGGGCTTAAGCCCTGCTACTGCAACACTGAGTAAAATGACGTATTTTATGTCAATGATTGTGCTATAGAAGGGGGAAAATGCTTTAGCCACATGCCAGGATGTACAAGATGTTCAGAAACCTCCTTTATAGATCTTACAAAGAAAGGGAAGCTCCCTGCTCTGAAAGATAAGCTCAGAAGGTGGTGTTGGGGACTTTCCATTGCAACACCCTGCAACACATCACTATACTCTGCAAAAATAATGTTGTGGCTGAAGCAGGATGCTTGGAAAAAATCATGAATGTGGAAAAATTAAGTACAATACTCCTTGAAGAGGCCTCTCAAGAAAGGATAAGGATTCCTAAACAAGAGATCCTTGTGCTAAACGACACTGCAGCTCTACTAAATAGTAAGAGAATGCCAAATAGTCTAAACAGACCAAAATGCGTAATATCCAAGCTAACCCCAAATGGTTTCCATCCCCTTCCTTATAAAATTTTTGAGCTTCCTCACCTTGGGTCTCACCCATTAGGGTTTCCAATTCCACATGAACAATCTCCCTCCAAAATTACGTTGTATCTTCATCAAGGCCACTCCTCCATATTGTGTTGTTTGATTTAGTCAAGGTTGACCTCTTCAATCTGCTTCATCCCTTTTCACATTCAAGTGCCTTCAATCCAGCTCTCAAATGTTTGTCTATGTTGATCCTTGTTCACACTGAACTAGTTACATTGATGATCTCCTCTTCTTCATGCATGCATTTTGACTTAGTCCAACTTGACTTTGTCCTCATCCATTTGCCCCTGTTCACACACGCAAGTGTAAAATCCAGCTACTGTGATGATCTCCTTTCACATTATGATGGTTTTTATAAAGTTATTTATTATGCATGGGCCTCCTTACCCATTTATTCAACTCATAGGTGATAAAATAAAATTTTAATATTCCAATTAGCTGCAAGCTAATTTTGGAAAATTACACTCTGTTAGCCAGCTATAAATTTTTTTATATCAAATGCCGGCTAAAACATTTTTGGAGTCTTCAAGAAACAAGTTTTACTGATAAAAGATGTTATCTATCGAAGACTCTTGAAGTCCTCATGCCTTTGTCCAAATCTTCACTGTTGTTCCCATTCTATACTCAGAAATTTCGCTGACTTCATGACAGAAGACTGCTGCAAAATCATCATTTTTCCCCTTCCTCCACTCAAGACTAACCTCATTTTTTACCCCTTTGATTCTCATAAAATTCTTCTATTTTCATGATTCCCCTTCTTCTATTCATGAAAATCATTTTTACATAGTTTAAAACTCATTTTTAAACTATACCAAAACCCCCAAATACATCAAAAACTATGAAAAAATCATAAAAATACACCTTTTTGTATTACAGACTTAAGCCCCCTTGGGCAAATTCCTCACCACTTCCCCACCATATGCCCAGGTGCTAGAACCAGATGCTAAGTCCTTGTGGTTCTTATCACATCGGAAAATTTCAAAACGCGCAAGTCTTTGTGCAATAGCAAAAGGTTTCGATGCGATTAGGCCCTGTGCTTATACTCCCCGATCATATTATCGCTCCATATAACCCGGGCCCCGCAGTCAGGCACCAACCTTTTTATATATATATATAACCCCGCCCACACCATAAAACCTTTGTTTTTATTAAATTTTTGGGCTTTCATATATTATAAAGGGTTTTCGCCAGTGTGAGTTTGTAAACAATATCGACCATTGATCTTAAGTCAATCAACGGCCTGCGCAACATCGCATCGCAAAGTTTCATCGGACGCGTTTTATTTCTTCCCCTGATCAATTGAGAGCCATTGATCTTCCCCCCAGCTTCCATAATCCAATGACCCTCATTCACTCCGATCACAAGTCTTCCCTCTGCTTCAAAATCCGTCGATTCATTCCCCACCGTTGATCTGATCCTCAGATCAACAGTCAACGCTCAATCGCATCGGCGCTGTGCAAAGTATTTTCCTGCCGATTGAATGCCTCTGATTGCATCTGGACCGTTCACATGTCTAGATCGGACGGTCTAGATCACATTTCCTGCCTTTGGTTAAATTTATGCAGCCCCTCTCATAATGTTTTTTGGCCAATTACAGCTGTTGATCTCTGCAAATCAACAGTCCTCCTTCATCCTTCCTCCGCCTGTATATTTTTTCATGTTAGCCCCAGATTTAATCATGACCATTGATCTATTCTATCCAACGACCCAGATTGAAACCACCCCCTTTTCTTCCACCCACACATCTAATCCATATCGCGCTCATTCTCCACCGTCGGATCTCAGACACCAGATCCAATGGCCCACATCGCAAGTCACATAATTTTAAGCACAGAAGTTAATCTACCAAAGGTCATGCAATATAAGTGTTTTCCTGATGCCACATGTCGAGCGGGGACGCATATCACGTTCCAAAAGCAAAAACTGCCTACCCACCTTCTCCCCGTGCAAAACCCGTGGTTTTAACTCCGGAAACCACTTTCCCCTCTTTTTCTTTGTAATTCATCGCATGCCCCCTCAACCGTTGATATTTATGGACGGATCTAATCCAATGGCTCATATTCATCCCGAAGCCCCAATTTCTTCTCCTTTGTATTTTACCTCCGCCAAAGGGAATTTCACCTATTTTTCTTTGCATCTCTTCTATTCTCCAAATAAAGTGACTCATTCACTTTGTATAAACGCAACTAATCCCGACCGTTGATCTTTGCGCGATCAATGGCTCTGACTTAATCGACCCCATTATTCTTCCCAAACATTCCCCATTCGACCTCCACCATTGGATGATTCCATCCAATGGCCACGCTCTTTCCCCACACCCTATGAAGAATTTTACCCCACAAACACATGATTTCCTAATATTTTGTGTATTTTACAGGTCTCGAAGGATTTTCCCATTATAATAAATGGAAATAAAAACAGAGGGTGATGATCCTCTGGAGTTTCATTCATACAAGGAAGATCATTCCACAGGGTTCAAAACCCACGTCTCATCAATTTTTTCGCAGGCATTGATGCCATATGAGCCCTGTGCTTCCCTGCACAGCAATAAGACACACAATTAAACAAAGAGTATCAGTGTTAAAGACAGAACACGGCAGAAAAGAATATTGAAGACAGATTTGCGGGGATCATGGCTAAGACTGATTATCAAAATCCTAATCCCCCAAATAACACAATTAAAAGAAAATCATAAGTGTTTATCACACAGAAAGGCCTCCACTACCTCAACAGAGGAAAATTGATTCCTCTCATCTACCACAGTGCCACCTGTAGTCACAAGCATTCAAGCAAAGGCCAAAGTTATTAAGCAAAATCATATATTCACCTCAATGCAGCCGAAGAATTAATTCTTCCAAAAGAATTTAATGTAAAATTATTAGCAGAGTTATTTCATTGATGACAACAGAGCCTTAAAAGTCAACAAAAGCTCCCACTGAGCTTAATCTTAAATGTAAACAATTAATACAGATATAACACCTGTAAAGCTTCTTCAGCGAGCCCCTCAAAGGTCGAGAAGTCATTAATCTGTTCTTTAATCAAATCTCACCTCCTCATTCTTCTATAAATACTTCTGTAGAAGATGAGAAATAGTTGGTCGTTGAATTTTGAAATATACCTGAGCTCGAAGCTCCTACTTGTAAATAGTTTTCACTGGCCCTTGAAGCTCTGCTTGTGATAGATAATTTAGTCTGGGAAGTGAAGATGATTGCTAAACTGAAACATTGGACCTGAAGACTGTAACTAATTTGACATCAATAACAAGTTGTTTCTTGGGATCCTGGTCTATATCACTGGTGAAGTGCCCCTTTCTTTGTTGTTGTCTTTTCCTTCTATGTATGTCATATTGTTCACTATTCTCCGATAAAGAAGAAAATTTATAGAGTTAGTATTTACTGTTTACCAGTACCCTTCTTTGACTGATAAGCTTTATCTCAATGTTTTCCTCCAATTTGTTTATTTAAGAATGATTCAATATAGTTTAAGAAGTTAGGAATGTTTGCGTTCCCTCGTCCTACTGTTTGCTTCAAACATTGTTCTTGAAAGTTATTTTCATTATTTTCTTATTAAAGTTAGACTAGAAAAGTGATGGTTTGCCCTATTTGTAGTTTCTATTCTCCAAAGTCAGATTTTGAAGGTTTCCCTTGGTGCTGACTAAAAGCAGACCAGGTTTAAAATTACCTTATCTGATCTTAGGTTACACTTTGTTTCTCTTATGTGTTTTCATACTTTCTGAAGGTAATTATGTGGATTACTAGATTTTTTGTCAATTAAGCTACTTTAATACAAACTTGCCCAAGAAGTCTATAGTTATCCCTATTCTTGGTTGGTTTTAAATAGTTACTTAAGAGGCTTTTCTTGTTTGGATGGACTGTAAATCCTTGTTGAAATTATTATCAGTTTCTACCCCTCCAACACCTTATTATTTCCATTCCATCATTTTAATCTCAATAATCTTGTGATATATATAACTTGCCCCTTCAATCACTCTTGATGTTGTTGCTCAATTAAAGCCCTGTTATGACTCCATAGCCCAATGGAATAAAAACCAGTGTTATATCTATCTTTTTAGCCAAATATGTTCTATTCGCTTGCAAATTCTCACCTTTGAAACTTTTTTTTCACTTAGAACTTTCCCCTCAAATAATAATCATGCTCAACCATCCAAAACAAAACAAAAACCCTCGGCCTTCATAACTATCCTAATATCATCACCATAAAACTTCAAATATAAATCCATCTTTGCACTTATTGGAGAGATTTCTCTCCAGATTCAGGAGGGATAGATCCTAGAATCCCAAAGTGGTTGAAACGATGTTCTCCCTACGGTCAGACTTTTTCCAATCTTGCTGATTACAGGGAGCTAACACAGTCCTCCCCTCCTAAATGTTGCTTGTCCTCAAGCAACTGCAAGGATATAACTGGAGAGTCACCTTCCCTCCTCCTATATCATCATCATATGATGAACTCCTCCAAGGAACATGATGCCATATCATCAATGGAACTACATAGTGTCTCTCCCAGGTATACAAGTTAGCATTTGGCGAAACATCCCAAATGGCCATCATCATGGAAATTGAAGTACTCAAGGAGACAACTATGTGATGTCTAGAGGTCCTTTCAAGGCATGGAGTCTGAAATGTGTTGGGAAACATCCTCCCTATGTGGATCCTCTGTGTCCAAGCAATCATCCATACAGAATGATTTACCAACCAACATGGCAACTCCTCAAAATCCTCTTCCAAAAGTAACCACAGCAACAAGGACTCTTGCTGCCTCCTTGCATTATCAAAATGTAAATCATGGAGCATTAATACAATGAAGGACATGTGAGATGTCTCATCAACACAGTAAAAACTAGCTTTCTTATACATCATGTGGAATTTTTCCTTCCTCCCAAAACAATGTACATACATGAAATACATCTCAAACGTAAATACATGTGAATATATGAGACATATCTCAAACCAAGGTAAAAAAATGGACATAAGATGTGACATATGATGTCCAAACTCTCTTCTCAATAGCCACAAAAACCATGCCTTCTTCTTATGCATCCTGTTATTGATACTTAAGGCATGAGATAAGGAAATATAATTTTTTGGGTAGTGATCATACTCACCCAAAAGCAACTAGCGCAGCCATGCTTCTTTCTGGCCTATAACATAGATCTGCAAGGGGTTTGGAAACCTCTTTCTCCATATTTCCATCCACTCATACCAATGTAGGTGATGGATCTCATGCTGCAAATACTTGGTATCCTCCCATGGTAGGACACCAACCTCCTCAAATCTTTGAAGAGCTTTTCACCTCAAGGAATTTTGAAGTGCACCTCCTATTGTCGTTCCTAGAGACAGCCTTGAGTTGTGAAAGACCAGTGCCTAGGACATCTTTATATAGCAAGGAGTGTATGGTATAACAGGGGGAGTTATCAACAAAAGGCTCTCATGCTATCTCCTGAAAACTAGAAATATTAATTTGAATGGGAACAAAACCTTCAGAAACTTGACACAGGGAAAGGAATAATGCAGAGGCAATATGTGAGGAACTCTAATACAAATGCATCAGACAGTTCATAGGCAGCTTACTGTAAAGAGGGTCGATTCAAAAAATACGTCACAGAAATAGATAATCATAAGGTGTTTACTACGTAAGAAAGATGTAAGATGATACTAACTATCATTGAGATGAATATCCAGATACACAACATCACCATGTAATGGGCTTACAAATTTAAGAATCCATACATGAAAATAGTGTTTTAAAAATAACCTCCCAAAGAAGCTAATATAGCAGAAATATGGTTGAAGTGAAAAGTGAAACAGTATATTATGCCTGAGCCATATTTAAAGTGCTTGACTAATTCGAGCATGGGTATCAACTAGGATAAATCAATACCAAAAACCAGTGAGCCACTCGCATTCCAAAATCATGACACAAGAAAGGCGGATGAAACGAAATGAACAATTAAATTAGCACATATAAGAGAAAGTTACACACTGTGAGACACCAAACACCAGAATCCTCTTTGAAGACGGAACTCCTCCTCACTAAAACCCAACGGGCTCTGTACATTCATATAAGAGTTTTACAAAATGCATACAAAAATCCTCTCACTGCATAATTTTTTGATAAATCTGGAACCCTCAATAATCTGCTCGTGGGGATTTTTATAGAAGAAAAAGAAAACTTAGTAAAGGAAATGGATGATGAACATTTAATTTGCCTCATTAAGACAGGATGGTGGAAATGTGCATGCCCATACTGCTTGATGACTCTATAGTGCTGTATGTACTCTGTGGACTGCTTTCAAAAATAAATGCACTGGGTGGAAGTCTCTTCAGGAACACGGTAGAGAAATAAAAACCACATGGGCAGTCCGTCCTTCCCTGGAAATAAAATTCTACTGAAATGAAACCTTGAGGGTATTTTTTTATGTGCATGGACTCTCTGAGTGATCTACGGGGTCTTCAATTTGGCATTCTACCTTCAAATGGTTAGGTTAAGGCTCAAAAATCTTCAATTATACACCTTTAACTCTCTGCCTTTCACTGATACTCTCTGTCTGCAATATTAATGCTTCCAATCGCGAAATCTGCGCTTTGAATGACTCTGGAGGGTTTGACATAGTTTAAACCCACTTCTTTAATGGAGGTCATGTCGTAACAACTTCCCAGACATTTCTCCATAATTCTAGCCTCTGAAAAATGGTCCTTTCCGGTGTTCTCTGTTACTGTAATTGAGACTGTGAATCATGGCCATTTACTGCCACTCGTACTCTGCAAAACATGCAAAATCATCAAGAAAACAAATGCATGGGAAGGTGGATGCATCGGGGATAGCGAGGATGACAGCGTAGCATGGTGAAATGGTGGAAAAATGGCCTGGTAAAGGTTGGAGGGATGCATAAAATTTGAACACAAACGATGGAAATTTGACCTTCGAATGGAAATAAATGAGGGGCGGAAGAAAATGTGACAAAACTTGTGGACGGATGACCGGGCGGAAGGCACGTGTTGATGGCAGGCAGGCAATTAATCTGGACCGTCTGATATTAGGAAGGGATCGACGGCTGAGAGCACGTCAGAGAGCGACAGAAGGTGGGCCAGGGGCACTGTTTGCCGATTTTGTCGCCCGAGCATCTCGGCGGCACGATCACCGCTGAATGGCATGCCCTAGATTAAACTATGCACAACGATATCACGCCAGGTTTATGGACGAACGTTAATGCGTGATGGAGGGTGGTTTATCAATAGTGTGCGGGGCCACATGTCATGTGATAAGTGGAATCACTCCAAAATGAGAAATACCGCCTACCCCTCGAAAGGTGGTGCGATGGAAACCGACAGGTTTTGAACAGTGCTTTTGGGCACGGGGACCACAAGGGAGGGTGAGCTGCTGACCGTTGATTTTCAGGTTGATCGGATGATGAACAGTTGATCGGAGTAGTGAACGGATAATACTGTGATAAGCGCTCTCTGGGCTAGCGCTTGGTCTAGCGCCCAGGTCACGTGGAGAAAAAGATAGAGGGGGCTAGGGCCAAAAGGTAATAGGCCTTAAATATGCTAAAATGTGTGATTTCGGCCCTTTTTATGCAATTGTGAGCTTTATAGGAGTGAAACGATAGGCAGAAGAAAGGATTTTTAGGCCAAAAGGGGTTTTAAAGGGGATTGTTTGTCAGAATTTAATAGGGGGCTGACACGATCAACATTGGCTCCACCTGGGGATGGCACGTTCATCCCTGGGCGTGTCGAGAGCTTCCCAGATCATTGGTTAATCTTCTATGCTGACACTTCTCTTCAACACTTCTACTTTTCTTTTCATGATTCATCATGACACCCACATTATTCAAACAAGGATGAAAACAGAAAACTAATGTACAGTATGATACACCAGGCTATCTATGCCTAAATCAGAACTGGAAGTAGGGATTAAGGAACTGGCCATTTACAAGGGCATCAAGCAAGCCTCCCTATAAATTTTCCAACCTAAAAGTGTTGTTGCCCCCTTGTTCCACGATTTTAAAAGGGTCGAACCAGAGTGGGTTGAATTTACCATGTTTTCCCTTTTCAGCTCTTCGGACATCCCATCTGAGCACTAAATCCCCAACCTGCAACTTCCTGTCCTTGGCATGCTGATAAAAAAGGTCCATTATCTTCTCTTGATATTCAGTTAAACTTTGACTTACATGGTTGCGTGTTTCTTCCAACTCCACCAGCTGATTTATTCTCCTGGTCACATCATCAGGCTCTTCTTGACTTTCTTGCATGAATCGAGCTACTGGTAAGGCTAACTGAATAGGGAACACTACTGCCCTCCCATATACTAGTTCATATGGGGATTTCCTAGTTTCTCTCTTGCTGGTAATTCTATTGGTCCACAGAGCGAATTTCAACTGGGAATCCCAATTTTTCTAATTTTCGTTGATAGCCTTCTTCAGTGCCCTCACCAGGGTTTTATTTAAAGACTCTTCCAAGCCATTTCCTTGTGGGTAATAGGTTGTAGAGTTACTTAGTGTGATGTTATATTGCTAGTAGAAGCTCACAAACTTTGCAGACTTGAAGGCCTGGGCATTATCAGTTACTATTCTGGCAGGGCAGCCAAACCTGGATATGATGTTTTCTTCCATGAACTTTATTATCACAACATCTGTTGCGTTCCTCGCAGGTATGGCTTCCACCCATTTTTTGAAATAATTAGTGGTAGTTAATATCCACTTATTATGACCACTCGATGGAGGATGTATTTCACCTATAAATTCAATTCCCCATTGCCGGAATGGTTCGTCCACGTGAACGGGAATCATGGGCATAGGTGCCAACTTTTGTCTTTCAATAAATTTTTGACATTTCTCACAAGCTCTAACCCGGGAAAAAACATCTCCAAAGAGCTTGCGCCAATAGAAACTAGCCTTTAGGATTTTGTGAGCAGTGGCCCTCCAGCTGTAATGACCCCCACAGATTCCTTCATGAAATTCGACCATTATATTCTCTACCTCATCCTCTGTGAGACACAGGAGTAGAAAACCTGAGGGATCTCGCCAGTATAGCCGGCCATTGGTGACTATGTACTTCTGTGATCTCAACCTTAGCGTTCTGTATTTAGCTTTATCACAGCTTGGAGGGCAGCTAAGTGTGAGGAGATATTCTACTATCTCTTTGTACCACTGACTGGTGAGGTACTTTATATGTGTTTCCGGAGCAGTTATCTCTACTCCCTGTCGCTCTTCTTTCTCCTCAGATTCCTCACTTTCTATTATGGACAGGTTTATACCCAGAGCCTGATAGTTTGATTCAGATAAGATTTTGGCTAGCCCTTGTCCTTTGATCAGTTTGGTAGGGTGAATGTCTAGCTATACTCCTGTATTTTGGCAATCCACTTCCCCCTTTTTCCTTCACTATCCCCTTTGATAAGAATATCTTTTACAGCTGCTATAGGCACGAACGTAGTGATGTGGGATTGTAAAACATACATGCGGAAAGCTTTAAGGGATTTCACCAGGGCATATGCTTGCTTTTCTAATATGTTATATTTCAGTTCTGCATCATAGAGCACCTGACTAAAGAAGGTGATGGGTTGCTCGTACCCTTCTTCACTTTTCTGCAACAAAAATCCTGCTATTGTATGAGGTGATGCAAAAGAAAATATCATGAATGGTTTAGCATAATCCAGTCTAGCTAGCATAGGGGCTTCTACAAAAGAATTTTTTATCCTGGTAAAGGCCTCTCGTGATTCCTGGGACCACTTTACCTCATTATTTTTCTTTAGCATGTCAGTTATATATCTAACTATCTCAGCATAGTTAGGAATAAACCTTCTCAGAAAATTAATGCACCCTAGGAATACCTGCACCTCCTTCTTATTTCTAGGAAGAGAAATGCCATTTATAACCTCTACCCCCTTAGGATCTATCTTTACCCCATCTTTGGTTACAATGTGTCCCAAAAGTTTACCCTCTTCTAATGCGAATAATGACTTCTGTGGATTAAGAGAGAGACCATACCTTCTGCATTTCTCAAAATTTCTATGAAAATTCTCAATGTGCTCAGTATCATCCTTCGAAAACACAGTGATATCATCGAGGTAGACTACCAAAATTTTATCTTGCTCCGCAACAAAGGCAATGTCCATGGCCCTTTGAAAAGTGGCCCCTGCATTAATCAACCCAAAAGGCATCCTGGCATACATATATGTACCCCATGGTGTGGTGAAAGCAGTCTTCTTCTGATCTTCTAGAAGTACAGCCACCTGATTATAACCAGAGAATCCATCCATCATTGACATCTGGGAAGCTCCTACCACCTTATGCAGGATGTGATCCATCTTGTGCAGTGGATAATTATCCTTTAAGGATGCTCGGTTGAAATTTCGGAAATCAACACATAGCCTTATTTCTCCATTCTTATTTTAGACAGGGACTAGGTTTGCCACCCATTCGGAGTACCTTAATGGCACAATTATTTTGGCCTTTAACAACTTCTTAATTTCTTTCTCAATGGAGGGAAGTAGCAGGGGATTTATCTGTCTGAGCTTCTCCTTATGTGGCTTCGCATCTTCCTTCAGGGGAATTTGGTGCTGCATGATGCTAATATCAAAATTTTTTAGGTCCTGATAGGACTAGGCAAACACGTCTTTGTAAGACCGAAATAACTTCAGGTATATCTCCTTATATTCTTTTGGGACCTTCTTGGATAATTTCACAATTTTTGGGTCCGTATCAGTACCAAGGTTAAGGTCTTCTACCTGGTTTTCTTCTGTGACTCTGCTTGGCTACAATGGGACATCATTCTTGTCAAACAATATTTCTAGAGGCACCAACCCTATGGGTATAATGTTTCCCTTCAATTGCAACACTTTGTTACCTTCCATTTTCTTCTCCCAATTGCTTTCTGAAGTGTCCTCAGCCTCTTCTTCTTCACAAGCATCAATCTCCATATTGGAGAATTCTCCTACTATTTCCAGGAATCTCTTCACCTATTCTTCATCCTCAAATACTTGCTAGTGCTTGATGTTATCTGGGATTGATGGTCGATAACGTACCTCAATTTCATACCTTAAGAGAGGGTTCTGAGGTGGATGGAATGTACTAGCAGCCACAACAAGGGAATCAGCCATCCTATTATATTCCCGGGGCATGAACTGGATATTAAATGCCAAGAAAAAATTCTCTACCATGTCCCAAAATTCATTCCTATAAGCCCTTAGTCGAGGATGTTTGGTTTGACACTGATTCCTGACTTGTATAATCACCAGTTCTGAATCTCCCAAAACTTTTAAACTTTTTATATTCATGCTCCTGGTTTTTTGTAAACCTAACAGAAGTGCTTCTTATTCAGCCACATTATTAGTGGCTTCATATTCTAGCTTGAAAGACAATGGGACCCATTTTCCTGTAAGAGATATCAATAGTATTCCAGCTCCATTACCTTCTCTTGAATTTGCTCCATCGAAATAAAGTGTCTAGATTCCTGCTTCATGGCTCTCTGAGGGTTGCTCGGTCTTGATCTGGCATAATGATGGTTCTTGAGCATAATCCTGGTCTTCCTCCATCATTAAACATGAGAAATCACCTTCTTTACTGGATACTGGTGAATTAACCGAGTTATCGGCCTTAGTAACCATCTTGACAGATCTAGTTTCCCTATACAACCTCCTCTCCTGGCCACCAAAAACTGGGATAGTGGCATATGTTAAGTCCAACTTGATTGACCCACCAATTTTTGTCCCCTAGGACCTTGATAGCAACATGCCAAAGTGAGCTGGGATGTCAGCCACCACGATGTCCATTACCACACTTTTTGCTGGGATTTGGGCCAAATTTACCACCAAATCCTTGATCATCCCCAGGCATTTAACTCTTTTGGAATAAAATGAATAGAGGTCATTGTATGGATGGGTGATTTGTAATCCTAGTTTTTCCATGACTGACAGAGGCAGTAGATTATGGGAAGCTCCAGAATCTAACATACAGTTATGTAATAGCAGGTCATGAATCACTAGAGACACATAGAAGGGAGGAGTAGAAGCATCGAATTCCTCAACATGTGGGCCAAATACGACCAAGGGTATTTCTTCTTGAAGGTTGAGACTATCTGGGATGAGTGCTGCTTCTGGAGGGAGCATGAAAGAGGTGACTTGGGATTGATATGCAGGTTGCTTCAACAGTTCAGTCAAGGGAACTGGGATTTCGACCTTCTCAAGTTCCTTTTGCAGACTGAAAGAAGGAGAGGACTTCTCTATTACAACCTCCTTTGACTCTTTATTTTCGGCTAAGGGTTTGACTTCTTTTGACACAAACTTTGCATTAGGGGGAATGACTTCTTTTTAAGAGGAAGGAATTTGATCACTAGACTGCAAATGTTGGTTTGGAGGCCCCTTACCTTTGTCTGTGACTTTCTGCATTGTTGGCTCCTTCTGAGTGGGTGCTTCTTTCTGGGGTGGCTGTTCTTCTTGATCTCGAGTACGAGTCCTCTTCCTAGAAGATCTAAGATCATATCTTCTATTGAACTTTGCTTGCATGAAATGAACAAATTGCTTGCAATAGTGATCAATCTCTGAGTCTTCCGTGTCTCTAGCCTTCTCTTCTTATTTAAATGAGAACTCGGTTCCATCACTTCCTTGCAAGGGGAATTCTTCTCCATCACTATTCGATAAAGCAAGATTTGCATCCTCCAGTTCATAGGCAGTGTCTTCAGTAGGACCATCCACTGGACCTTCCAAGTACAATGGGTGTGTTACCTGATCTTGTTGTTCCTTTAGTTCCCTTTGCAATATTTGCAGGGGTGGTTTCCTATACTGAGGATTGTAACCCCTGTTTGGAGCATTCTGGAAATTCTTGGGGGCTGAATTCTTGGCCTCCAATTCAAGCTTGACCAGCTTACCAGAAAGGTTCTTAATCATTTTGTTCATTTCTTCAATTCTGTCATTAGCTGAGTCTCTATCTTGGTTAGAGGTAGATACCTCCTCTTTGCCCCTTCTTCCAGTATCTTGTTCAGATTTTCCCTTTGATTTACTAGTGGAGGTGAAATTTTCATCCAAATTTAGTGCATCTATCTGAGCATCATCCAGAGTGGCCAAATTTCGTTCTCTCAGAGAGAAACCGAATTCTGAGTTGAACGCTGCTACAAAAAAAAATTTAGTAGCAGTTTGATGAGGTTTCATATCATCAGGAAGACTCAAATACAATTTATTAAATCTCTTGATGAACTCTGACACCCCTTCGTTATGCCTTTTCTTGAGTGTATTGAACTCAGTAAGATAATGTCCATGATATTTCTTCTCTTCCCATTTCTTGAGAAAAGTATCTTCCATTCCTTCCCAAGTGGTGATAGAATGGTCTCCCAATGTCTTACACCATTTTCGGGCTTCACCATCAATAGATTGGACAAACAGCCTTAAGACTACATCTAAATGTTCCACATTAAAGTTCTCTGCAAAAGAGCAGAAGAACTCAAGATGTTTTTGAGCATCAATCTCATTTCCCCCATTGAATCGGGGTAAAATATTCAGATAGTCCTGTGGCATATCGTTCAACACTTGAGGTAATGCCAGGGGGGCATATTTATTCAAAAAGAAGCCGAGAACATTGGCCATTGGAGGAGGTGGAGGTAGTGCATGAATTTGATGTGTAAAGGAGGAGGCGGAGGTGGAAGTGGAGTATGAATGACAATAGGAATGTAATGGACTACAGCTTGAGGTGTTGAGGGTAACACCAGTCTGTTAATAGCAGATACTTCGGTGACCTCCTTGACCTCTTCGACCTCAGGAGTAGGGTGAAAGTCATCTTTGACTCGGACACCTCCTCGGGGTGGACTATCTGAATAGTACTTGGGATCTCCCACAGTGGAGTCGGGACCTTGCAATTGAGCAACTTGAGAGGAGGAGGACGGAAAGTCTTCTTGAGAGAATTCAGGAATCTCAGTATGGGCTGATTTTCTTTCCCTCCAATTCCTCCTATGTAGGATCTTCTCTGGGTCACACACAGAAGGTGTCTTTGGCTAGGATGTATTTGAGCTCAGGTGTGGCTTATGGGGAGCCAGGAGTACAAGTAAATTTATCTAATAAATGAATGTGGAGTCGCCAAGGTGAGGGATCTACAACTCTCAACTCTCCATACTCACCTACTTGAAGAGTGAATTAGGTTTTTTCGATGCCCAGGGATTTAAATTTTTTCAACTTCGTTCCTCGGCAACAGTGCCAAAAAGATGTGGTCGTTCCTAGAGACAACCTTGAGTTGTGAAAGACCAGTGCCTAGGACATCTTTATATAGTAAGGAGCATACGGTATAACAGGGGGAGTTATCAACAAAAGGCTCTCATGCTATCTCCTGAAAACTAGAAATATTAATTTGAATGGGACCAAAACCTTCAGAAACTTGACACAGGGAAAGGAATACTGCAGAGGAAATACGTGAGGAACTCTTATACAAATGCATCAGACAGTTCAGAGGCAGCTTACTGTCAAGAGGGCCGATTCAAAAAATACGTCACATAAACAGATAATCAGAAGGTGTTTACTGCATAAGAAATATGTAAGATGATACTAACTGTCATTGAGATGAATATCCAGATACACAATATCACCATCTAATGGGCTTACAAATTTAAGAATCCATACATGACAATAGCGTTTTAAAAATAACCTCCCAAAGAAGCTACTATAGCAGAAATATGGTTGAAGTGAAAAGTGGAACAATATATCATACTTGAGCCATATTTAAAGAGCTTGACTAATTCGAGCATGGGTATCAATTAGGATAAATCCATATGAAAAACCAGTGAGCCACTCGCATTCCAGAAACATGACACAAGAAAGGCGGATGAAACGAAATGAACAATTAAGAGGTCGCACATATAAGAGAAAGTACCACATTTGTTGAAATTTCAAAGGCAGAATCTATATTTAAGCGGAACTCCTCCTCCATTGCAGAGCCACTGCTCCCTTCATAATTCATATAAGAGTTTTGAATGGCCACAAAAATCCTCTCGCACCATTTCACAGGCTAAATACGAGACCCTCAATAATACATATAGAGTTTATAGAAGAAAAAGAAAACTTAGTAAAGGAAATGGATGATGAACATTTAATTTGCCTCATTAAGACAGGATGGCGGAAACGTGCATGCCCATACTGCTTGATGACTCTGTAGTGCTGTATGTACTCTGTGGCCTGCTTTCAGAAATAAATGCAATGGGTGGAAGTCTCTTCAAGAACACGGTAGAGAAATAAAAACCACATGGGCAGTCCATCCTTCCCTGGAAAGAAAATTCTACTGAAATGAAACCTTGAGGGTATTGTTTTCTGTGCATGGACTCTCTGAGTGATCTACGAGGTCTTCAATCTTGCATTCTGCCTTCAAATGGTTAGGTTAAGGCTCAAAAATCTTCAATTAGACGCCTTTAACTCTCTGCCTTTCACTGATACTCTTTTTCTGAAATATTAATGTCTCCGATCGCAAAACCTGCGCTTTGAATGACTCTGGAGGGTTTGATAGTGTTTAACCCTGCTTCTTTAATGGAGGTCATGTCGTAACAGCTTCCTATGCCTTTCTCCATAATTCTAGCCTCTGAAAAATGGTCCTTTCCGGTGTTCTCTGTTACTGTAATTGAGACTGTGAATCATGGCCGTTTACCGCCGCTCGTACCCTGCAAAACATGCAAAATCGTCAAGAAAACAAATGCATGGGAAGGTGGATGCAACGGGGATAGCGAGGATGACAGCGTAGCATGGTGAAATGGCGGAAAAATGGCCTAGTAAAGGTTGGAGGGATGCAGAAAATTTGAACGCAAACGATGGACATTTGACCTTCGAATGGAAATAAATGAGGGGCGGAAGAAAATGTGACAAAACTCGTGGATGGATGACGGGGTGGATGGCACGTGTCAATGGTGGGTAGGCAAGTAATCTGGACCATCTGATCTCAGGAAGGGATCGACGGCTGAGAGCACGTCGGGGAGCGACAGAAGGTGGGCCAGGGGCACTGTTTGCCGAGTTTGTCACCTGAGCATCTCGGCAGCGCGATCACCGTCGGATGGCACACCCGAGATCGAACGGTGCACAGCGATATTGCGCCACGTTTATGGATGAATGTTAATGTGTGATGGAGGGTGGTTTATGAATAGTGCGCGGGGCCACGTGTCATGCGATGAGTGGAATTGCTCCGAAACGAGAAATACCGCCTACCCCTTGAAAGGTGGTGCGATGGAAACCGGCGGGTTTTGAACAGTGCTTTTGGGCACGGGGACCACAAGGGTGGGTGAGCTGCTGACCGTTGATTTGCAGGTTGATCGGACGGTGGACAGTTGATCGGAGCAGTGAACGGGTAATACTGCGATAAGCACTCTTCGGGCTAGCACTTGGTCTAGCGCCCAGGTCACGTGGAGAAAAATATAGAGGGGGCTAGGGCCGAAAGGTACTAGGCCTTAAATATGCTAAAATGTGTGATTTCGGCCCTTTTTATGCAATTCTGAGTTTTAGAGGAGTGAAAATATAAGGGGGAGAAAGGGATTTTAGGCCAAACGAAGGGGTTTTAAAGGGGATTGTTTGTCAGAATTTAATAGGGGGCTGACACGATCAACACCTCTAATGGGATCTCCTGATGAGACCTCCTCCTACATGGCCTTCCAAAACCAATGAGGTCTTGGATCAGCTGCAAGTATAAGTATCTCTTTGAGTTGTGGCATGCTCATTGAGAGAGTGTCATATAGAGAGGAGAAAAAAATTCTCATCTCAAGATGTCTACCCTTTGGCATCTCTTCCTCCATGGCTTCCTGAATGAAGCTGGCATCTGAATGCTCCCATGAGGAATGAGTCCTCGTTTCTTTACTGCTGCTCTTGGATAGCACAGTTTAATCTTGCTGCTCTAAATTAGCAGTGGTTGATGATCCTAGGTCATACAACAACAAATTTCTACAATCTTCTGAAATATTTTCTGCAATAACAGAAAGTGGAAATTCAATCATACCTTGCTGGCCTTTGGGAACACCTTGCATGGCTGCAAGAGTTCCTTCTTCCACTATGTTGGCTCCCTCAACTATTGATGTTGAAGGCTTCTCCTTGAAGGTTATGACAGTGCTGATACAAATCTCCTCAAGAGGTGGTGAGGGCTCCTCCCTCTCTGATTTTTCTTCATCAAATCTCTTGATCACCTTCTCAGTGAAATCTACAAGAGTAGATACTCTTGCATGAATTATGTGACTTAACAACCAATTGCTTGCTTTTCCCTTCATGTGCAACACTGTAATCTCTACTGCTTCTCTTTATACCACTGGATGTAGTAGGAGGAATGTTGCAAGTATTCTTGTCCAAGTTCTTGCTGAAGATGATCCATCAAAAGTAGACAATAGAAACCTACTGCCCTTGATTCTTCTTGTGCTGCAAGGTCTCCTTTCTTCCTCCATTTGAATGAACTGTGGGAAACCTAGAGTCTCCTTGAAGGCTCTAGGTTGAGTCTTATACTCAAAAAAGTATTCACTTAGAACCTAATTTTCCAAGTGTCTTCATTTCCCTTTGTCTTCTTCTTTATGAGAATAGGAAGTGCATGGTCCTTCCTCTTCTTGAAACCCTCTATGAGTTTCTTGGCATATCTTCTCCTCCATCAGCTTAACCTCCCAGGAGAGGTTCTTCCTAGATCTGAAAAGTGATGAGAGTAAACTCATCCTCTCCAAAATTATGATCTTGCTCCTTCTAATAGCTAGAACTCACAAGCTGAGCCAAAAATCATGCTTTGATACCACTGTAATATCCAAAAATAGGGAATTTATACAACAATAATAACACCTTAATATGTTCCAAAGTTGGATATAGTTCATATTATGTGTTAAAAACACATAGCCATCAATTAAAGTTACAGAAGAAACTTATACTTCATTTTATGATCCAAAAGTTGGGGAAAAGCAACAAAATAAGCCCAAAAACGTTATTCCTAGATATTTGCATAATAAAAGAGGAAAATAATGGTGGTATCCTTCATATTATGCTATATGGGACTCATACAAAGAAAATAATCAGAAACAAATCTATTTTTCTAAGTTAAATAGACCTCCCGGTCCCGGTATGGCTAAAAAAGGCCCAAATCCCATGACTTTACTCAACAGAAAGCTACTGAAGCATATACAACGTGGTTTTCTGAGGGTTTAAGATGTAATATGGTGAAACATAAAATCTTGAGTTTATTATATCAAAACATGCAGGAAAATGGAGATCTAGATCCTTTTATACATCAAAGAGATAACCTGGCAAGGGTTCCATGAGAGCACAAATACATAATAGCAGATCTATAGATCTAGATCTGGAAAATGTAGTTACATTGCAGCTCTGAATACATAGAGCTAAGATATACAAGAAATAGAAGAAGGATGCTTTACAAATATTTCCAAGAGAAGGGTTGGCCCTTCCTCGAAGGACAAGCTCACAAACAAGGGCTTAACCCCTGGTACTGCAACACTGAGTAAATTGACACAGTTTCTATGAGTGACTACATCGTAGAAGGTGGAGAATGTTTTTTCCCCATTCCAAGATGTACAAGGTGTTCATAAACCTCCTTTATAGATCTTGCAAAGAAATGGGAGCTCCCTCCTTTAAAAGATAAGCTTAGAAAGTGGTGTTGGGGACTTTCCACCATAACACCCTGAAACACATCACTATACTCTGCAGAAATAACTTTATGGCTGAAAGAGGATCCTTGGCCTGAAGCCTAAATGTGGAAAAATAAAGTACAATAATCCTTCAAGAGGCCTCTCAAGAAAGGAGAAGGATTCCTAAACAGGAGATCCTTGTGCTAAACAACACTGCATCTCTGCTAAACAGCAAGAGAAAGCCAAATAGTCTAAACAGACCAAAATGAGTAATATCCAAGCTAACCCCAAATGGCTGCCATCTTCTTCCTTATCATATTTTTGAGCCTCCTCACCTTGGGTCCCACCCATTAGGATTTCCAACTCCACATGAGAAATCTCCTTCCAAAATTACGTTGTATCTTCATCAAGGCGACTCCTCCATACTGCGCTGTTTGATTTGGTCAAGGTTGACCTCTTCAATCTGCTTCATCCCTTTTCACACTCAAGTGCCTTCAATCCAATTCTCAAATTTTTTTCTATGTTGATCCTTGTTCACACTGAACTAGTTACATTGATGATCTCCTCTTCTTCATGCATGCATGTTGACTTAGTCAAACTTGATTTTGTCCTCATCCATTTTCCCCTATTCACACACACAAGTGTAAAATCCAGCTACTGTGATGATATTATTTCACATTATGATGGGTTTTATTCATGTTTTTATTATGCATCAGCCTCCTTACCCATTTATTCAACTCATAGGTGATAAAAGAAAATTTTAATATTCCAATTAGCTGCAAGCTGATTTTCGAATATTACAGTCCTCCCCTCCCAAATGTTGCTTGTCCTCAAGCAACTGCAAGGATAGAACTAGAGAGTAACCTTCCCTCCTCCTATAGAATCATCATATGATGAAATCCTCCAAGGAACATGATGCCATATCATCAATGGAACTCCATAGTGTCTCTCCCAAGCATACAAGTTAGCATTTGGTGAAACATCCCAAATGGCCAACATCATGGAAAGTGAAGTAATCAAGGATACAACTATGTGATGTCTAGAGGTCCTTTCAAGGCATGGAGTCTGAAATGTGTTCGGAAACATCCTCCCCATGAGGATCCTCCATCCCCAAGAAATAATCTATACATAATGAGTTACCTCCCAACATAGCAACTCCTCATAATCCTCTTCCAAAAGTAATCACAGCAACAAGGACTCTTGCTTCCTCCTTGCATTATAAAAATGAAAATCATGGAGAATTAATACAATGAAGGACATGTGAGATGTCTCATCAACACAGTACAAACTAGCTCCCTTATACATCATGTGGAAGTTTTCGTTCCTCCCAAAACAATGTACATACATGAAATACATCTCAAACATAAATACA
This sequence comes from Pinus albicaulis, assembly GCA_034641835.2. Taxonomy (NCBI): domain Eukaryota; kingdom Viridiplantae; phylum Streptophyta; class Pinopsida; order Pinales; family Pinaceae; genus Pinus; species Pinus albicaulis. The sequence goes on along the minus strand of CM076574.1, from coordinate 537,556,794 downwards.
TGTGAATATATGAGACATATCTCAATCCAAGGTAAAAACATGGACATAAGATGTGACATATGATGTCCAAACTCTCTTCCCAATAGCCACAACAACCATGCCTTCTTCTTATGCATCCTATCATTGAGACTTAAGGCATGAGATAAGGAAATATAAATTTTTGGGTAGTGATCATACTCACCCAAAAGCAACTAGTGCAGCCATGCTTCTTGCTGGCCTGTAACATAGATCTGCAAGGGGTTTGGAAACCTCTTACTCCATACTTCCATCCACTCATACCAATGTAGGTGATGGATCTCATGCTGAAAATAATTAGTATCCTCCCATGGTAGGACACCAACCTCCTGAAATATTTGAAGAGCTTTGCACCTCATGGAATGTTGAAGTGCACCTCCAATGGGATCTCCCGATGAGACCTCCTCCTCCTGCATGGCCTTCCAAAACCAATGAGGTCTTGGATCTGTTGCAAGTAGAAGTATCTCTTTGAGCTATGGCATGCTCATTCAGAGAGTGTCATCTAGAGAGGAGAAAAATTTTCTCATCTCAAGATGTCTACACTTTGGCATCTCTTCCTCCATGGCTTCCTGAATGAAGCTGGCATCTGAATTCTCCCATGAGGAATGGGTGCTCCTTTCTTTATTGCTACTCTTGGATGACACAGTGCAATCTTGCTGCTCTAAATTAGTAGTAGGTGATGATCTTGGGTAATACAATGTAAAATTTCCTCAATCTTCTGAAATATTTGTTGCAATAACAGAAAGTGGAAATTCAATCATACCTTACTGGGCTTTGGGAACACCTTGCGTGGCTGCAAGAGTTCTTTCTTCCACTGTGTTGGATTTCTCAACTATTGATGTTGAAGGCTGCTCCTCCAACGTTGTGAAAGTGCTGATACAAATCCCCTCAAGAGGTGGTGGGGGCTCCTCCCTTTCTGATTATTCTTCATCAAATTTCTTGATCACCTTCTGAGTGAAATCTACAAGAGTAGATACTCTTGCATGAATTATGTGCCTAAACCACCAAGTGCTTGCTTTTCCCTTCATGTGCAGCGCTGAAATATCCACTACTTCTCTTTCTACCACTGGATGTAGTAGGAAGAGTGATACAAGTCTTCTTGTCCAAGTCCTTTCTGAAGATGATCCATCAAAAGTAGACAATAGAAACCTATTGCCCTTCATTCTTCTTTTGCTGCAAGCTCTCCTTTCTTCCTCCAGTTGAATGAACTGTGGGAAAGCTAGAGTCTTCCTAAAGGCTCTAGTTTGAGTCTTGTACTAAAAAAGGTATTCACTTAAAACCTAGCATTCCAAGTGTCTTCATTTCCCTTTGTCTTCTTCTTCATCAGAATAGGAAGTGCATGGTCCTTCCTCTTCTTGAAACCCTCTAGGAGTTTCTTGGCATCTCTTCCCCTCCATCAGCTTAATCTCCTAGGACAAGTTCCTCCTAGATCTAAAAAGTGATGAGAGTAAAATCGTCCTCTCCATCATTCTAATCTTGCTCCTTCTGATAGCTAGAACTCACAGGCTGAGCGAAAGATCGTGCTTTGATACCACTGTAATATCCAAAAATAGGGAATTTATACAACAATAAGAACACCTTAAGATGTTCCAAAGTTGGAGATAGTTCATATGATGTGTTAAAAACACATAGCCATCAATTAAAGTTACTGAAGCAACTTATACTTCATTTTATGGTCCAAAAGTTGGGGAAAAGTAGCAAAATAAGCCCAAAAATGTTATTCCCAGATATTTGCGTAATAAAATAGGAAAATAATGGTGGGATCCTTCAGCTTATCCTATATGGGACTCATACCCAGAAAATAATCAGAAACAAATCTGTTTTTCTAAGTTAAATAGACCTCCCAGTCGCAGATTGGCTCAAAAAGGCCCAAATCCCATGACTTAACTCTACATAAAGATACTGAAGCATACACAATGTGATTTTCTGAGGGTTTTAGATGTAATATGGTGCAACATCAAATCTAGATTTTATTATATCAAAACATGGAGGAAATCGAAGATCTAGGTCCTTTTATACATCAAAGAGATAACCAGGCAAGGGTTCCATGAGAGCATAAGTACATAATAGCAGATCTACGGATCTAGATCTTGAAAATGTAGTTACAATGTAGCTCTAAATACATAGAGCTGAGATATACAAGAAATAGAAGAAGGATGCTTTACAAAGCCTTCTATGAGAAGGTTTGGCCCTTCCTCCAAGGAACAAGCTCGCAAACAAGAGCTTAACCCCTGCTACTGCAACATTGAGTAAAATGACGCAGTTTTTGTCAGTGACTGTGCTGTAGAAGGTGGAGAATGCTTTGGCCACATTCCAATATGTAGAAGATGTTCAGAAACCCCCATTACAGATCTTGCAAAGAAAGGGAACCTGCCACCTCTAAAAGATAATATAAGAAAGTGGTTTTGGGGAATTTCCACGCAACACCCTGCAACACAGCACTATACTCTGCAAAAATAATGCTATGGCTGAAGGAGGATGCTTGGCCTCAAGCCTGAATGTGGAAAACTGAAGTACGATACTCCTTCAAGAGGCCTCTCTAGAAAGGATAAGGATTCCTAAACAAGAGATCCTTGTGCTAAACAACACTGCAACTCTGCTAAATAGCAAGAGAATGCCAAAAAGTTTAAACAGACCAAAATGAGTAATATCGAAGCTAACCCCAAATGAATACCATCCTCTTCCTTATAAAATTTGTGAGCCTTCTCACCTTGGGTCTCACCCATTAGGGTTTCCAACTCCACATGAACAATCTCCCTCCAAAATTATGATGTACCTTCATCAAGGCCACTCCTCCATACAATGCTATTTGATTTGGTCAAGTTTGACCTCTTCAATATACTTCATCCCTTTTCACACTCAAGTGCCTTCAATCAAGCTCTCAAATGTTTGTCTATGCTGATCCTTGTTCACACTGAACTAGTTACATTGATGATCTCCTCTTCTTCATGCATGCATGTTGACTTAGTCAAACTTGACTTTGTCCTTATCTGTTTTCCCCTATTCACACACACAATTGTAAAATCTAGCTACTGTGATGATCTCCTTTGACATTTTGATGGGTTTTATTCATGTTTTTATTATGAATGGGCCTCCTTACCCATTTATTCAACTCATAGGTGGTAAAATAAAAATTTAATATTCCAATTAGCTACAAGCTAATTTTGGAATATTACAGGTCAGGCCTCTTACCTACAACTGATGGATATCGATTCTAGTAGTTGGTTTTCCCACTACGCTCACCGTAAGATTTATGGATTTCTCTCCTCTCTACATTCACCATAGTTACACTTGCAAATGAGAGAATTTGGAGTGAAAATGCCTTATTAAAAGAGAAACCCCGTATTTCTCTTTCACCTGCTGCTGCCAAATCATAGCTCAATTTGACAAATTGTCTGTACTATTAGAAACCTCTCACCGAGCTCTCAAATGGGTATCTGCTAGTTTTTCATGATTTGATAATTCACCAGGAAATGTTTTTTCCATGAAGTGTCACTTCACCACCCCTCAAAATCAAATTTCTTCACTTGGAACACTTTTACTTGGCCCACCACTTTGCCTCCATAATTTTCCATGCTCATGTCGATTTAATCGTGAGTAACCATCTTGTACTCATGTCTTTATGGTCCCCACCGAACCTTTTCTGTGTGGCAACATCATTGAGTCACCCTTGTTTAGAGCATCCGAGTTGAGTCATCCTCACATCCATGGAGTCTATCCTGATTCCCTTTGTATCCCACTATAGTCCTCCATCCTTCATTACTTGGTTCCTCTCTTATGTCACACATTATGGCCTTCAATCCTACTATCCCCTATCCCCTTTGATATTGTGTCTATCGCTACTAGGTCATACATTCCCTTTATGCTCTAACAAGGGAAGTCCTTTGTACTCTACTCAGTACCCCCCATTTAATCATCATCCCTAGTGTCAGTTTGTCATTCGCTCTACTATTTTCTCTCGTGCCTTAGTTGAGGATCCCATATTACCTCACCTATGGGGGACCTCCTTCTGTTGACATCAAATAATTCATTCCATAAGACAGGTCTAGAGGGCGGTGTACCTTGTTTCCAGCTTCCACTCTTGTTTGGTGCCTCAGATCAGGCAAAGGGACTCCTTATTGCCCTTTAGCTTGATTTTTTCTCAGCTCGAGCTCCTTACAGCATGATCAAGATCCATATACTTGATGGTTCAGTGATGCATCAGATTGTGTCGGTGATGCATGGGTGTGTATGATATGTTTCATACCTCATGAGGGGGTGGCCCTTAAGGTCTTCCCCCACATGCACAGATGACCTCTTCATTATAGCCTTTGATGCAACTCCATAGATTTGAAGATGTTGGCCTTAGCCACTTGCAGTGCCTTTTAGTTTTCATGTATCAGTCATACTTTTAGAGCCCTTTCCTATTTATAGGGGCACTTTGGTTTTACTTATATCTAATGTACCCATATATTATTGTATAAGTCCTGGTTATTATCACAGGCACAGTATGTATGTGGGATCCATTATCTTTTTTTTTCTAGCTCATGTTTATGCTTGTATGTACCATATAGTTCAGTCCCTTGTTTATTGGATGCATTATTCATTGTACATTGTCTTGCCGGACATAGGTATGTATCCCCCGCTGCCTATAGCACAGGTACTCACTCATAAAAGAGACTTATCGCACCTATAAGTCTCACCTCCTTAGAGTCTTGTCCTCTAGCGCTTTGATCTACCTTATATTTCTCTCTCTCTCTGACTTCCCCTTCGGTGTCTAGTGATTGAGTTCTTACAATGTACTTCGGTCATACGATTAACTCCTAATGCTTACACGCTGGGGGGCAATCTGTTACACCATTTTTGTGTCATCTAACCTGTTACTATTAGATGGATGAAAGTACACCATGTAAGACCAATTTTAACCTAAGTAAGATTGATTTCTCTATGAAAAATAACTTGGTAAACCACATTTGTTAAGTTTTTTATGGTCTAAACAGGAAACCTCATGAGGAAATATTAAATAAATCCATATTTGATTGATTTTCCTCAAGGAATAATTTTTTAAACAACAGTGTAATTAATATTCCTGGTCATATTTAACCCAAAATAGGAAAATTAATTAGATAAATCATTATTTATCTTATTATTTTCTAGGAATAATTATTTAAACCTTATTTAAATAATATTCCTTGTTAAATGTGACTAAATCATTTATAAATAATTAAATAAATCATTATTTGTTAAGTCCCAATATTGATAGTGTAGTCCCTTATTATGTTAGTGTAGCCCCCATTATTATTATTGTTGTGCCCCTGTAACCCCCATATTGTTATTATTGTGCCCTTACATTATTATTGTTAGGTCGGCTAGGATTACATTGTGGCCCCATGGACTCCTATATATAGATAGGAGGTTTTTCATTTGTATCATCCAAGAATTTTTCATTCATGTAATGTATTGGAGGTTTCCCCCTCGAAGTGTCTTATTTCTAAGGCTTTGAAATCTCTTTTCTTCTATTTTTGGAGTTGGTTTCACAACATTTGGTATCAGAGCTTTGAGATTCTAGGGTTTCGCTGCTCCAAACAGGTCATCGTGGAATTTTCGCTATAACGTTTTTTCTACGAAGGTTCAGAATCTAAAATTTTTAAAGGGTGAAGCCAAAATCCTGAGGAACATTGTCCCAAAATTTCAGACCTTGGTTCACAATATTTGTGGAGATATGATCTGTGCAAGTTAGGTCATTTTGTAGGCTCCTGAATTTAACCTAAACAAATCATTGCAGTATTTTCATAATAACGTTGTTTCTATGAAGGTTCATAAGCTGAAATTTTTAGGGTGTGAGGCCTAAATTCTGAGGAACATCGTCGCAAAATTTCAGATCTTGGTTTGGAATATTGGCGGAGATATGATCTGTGGAAGTTAGGGATGTTTTAGGCTTCTTAATTTCATCTGAAAGAGGTGATCATAGGAAAATATTCATAACTCTCTCTCTGAGCATCGGATTGGAATACTGTAAAAAGTGACCGCAAGTACACAGACTGTATTTTTCTTTCTATAAATTTTTGAGCCAAAGGAGGAAATAGTGACACGTCGCAAGTCATAAAAGTTTGTTGTACTGAACTAGTCCATAATTGGGTCATTGTGGGAGATTGGACATAAATTTGTCTTGAAGAATACAAATCAGATCAGACCTATGGCATTTGAAAGAAGCTTCATGGGCTACTACAGAGCTGAATTTGAGATATTTAGGATCTACAATTGTAGAGCTCCTCAAAAGCAAGTAAAAGGTGTGTATTTCTTTTCTGAATTGCATAAGTCTTGTTTGAAGAATCAGTTTGAAGTGATTCCAAGGGCTTATTGAGCATATATTTCAGTATTGGGTTCTGAAATGCCTCCTAAAAAGAATTAAACACCCATTAAGCCCTCAAAAATCTATACTATGACACATGAAGAGGAAGAATTACAGTATGAGATATCAAAATTACGGTACCAAGTGAAAAAAATTTCGATCTTACAAAGAGCAACGAAAGAGGACATAGATGGTTTAAAAACATAAATGGAGGCTAAGTTGGATGGTTTGAAGGATAAAATAATAGCTAATATGGATGATAAATTAGTGGAAGATCACATAGAGCATCAACAACAAGTTCTCCAACTCTCAAAGGATAACCTAACTTTGGTGAAAAATCTAATGAAACAACAGGAAGATAAACATCACATCGAAAGAAGTTCTGAAGCAGTCACAGAAACAAGAATTCGTGTAACATTCCCAATTAGCAATGGCTAATTGGAATATTTGATTTTGGTAAATTTTGATTTAAGTAGTTATATTATGAATAAAAGTGAGTAAACGGAACACAACTCACTCTAAAATAAGGGGGAATTCCTAGTAGACGCACGTTGTAATCAAGGGGGCCAAATTGAGCATGCCAAATTGAGCACGCAGCAAAGCATTATTACCATGGTATCGTGGGTGGAGGTGGCCGTAGGTTTTGAGAGTGGCCCCTGCTATATAAAGAAGATAGCCTCCTCATTTTGACATCATGGGAGTTTATACATTTTAAAGCTGGTCATTGAGACTATTGAGCACGCTGGCTATTTAGCCTGTCTGCAGCGTTGTTTAGCGCATTGAGTGTCTCTGTTCGGATATCTCACCCTCAGCCCTGGGGGACTTCGAGTGCCTGCTCAGGTGAGGTAGTTCAGTCAGTTTTTTTGTAGGAGAATCGATCCGCTGTATTTGTGGAGGTGCAGAGCATCTATTGGTTGCAGGACATCTATGGAGGAGTAGCATGTCTATTGACTGCGCAGTCCTGAGTAGAAGGATGTAGTCCGTATTGGAAATTTCTGGATAAAAAATTATCATATTATTAAGGATCCAGACAGTGGTGACATAAGAAGTGAGAGGAAATCATAGATCCGTAAGGAGGAATTTCAGGACAACCGTTTTTAGCAGCTGGAACGTAGATCTGATACCCAAATATTCCCTGCAGCATTTTGATAGTAGATTTTAACTTTCCTTGTGCAAGTTTAGGTGTATTTCTTTGATCACCTATTGCAATCCTCTATATTTATCAGATTAATAAAATGGCTCAGTGTTCTCTTGGTATTTCTTGAGTATCTGTGCATGTTTTATATACATGCGATTGCATGCTTGCATTTTTGTTATTCCTTCCCTTTGCAATTCTATTTCTATACCACTTGTTGTGTTTTATCCCACACTCTTAGACAGAGTCTAGAAAGGGCCAGATAGCCTCCATATCTCACCCTCTTTCACAGGTAAAATATCTGGTAAATTCCCTCCTAGTCCATCTTTGGTTGGAGTCTACTTGTGTTTTAGAGATATCCCTAAAAAAGGGATATTATAGTGGTATCAGAGCATAGATCTGGCTCAGCTTGTAGAGCTAGTAGTCTATGTCATCAGAAGAAAAACCCTACATCTTCCACAGAGGTAGGAAGTACAGAGATATTGAGTGTAGGTTGGAGAACACCTATGGAGAGGGAGACTGCATTCGAGTGGTGGACACAGAACAAGAGGAGCTTGTGGTAGAAGCAGAGAAGGGAGAGCCGATGGTGTAGGATAGTGATGCAAAACAATTTTGGGAAGCACTCCTCAAATCAGTGCAGGATCTGGCAAGGAAGATAGAGGTGATGGGTTAGAGATTCACGGCTGTGGAGGCTAGATAGCATGGAACCCTAAAGAGTTTCCAGGTTGGTGAGGGGTCGGGCACATCCCACCATTTTCAGGAGCAGGTTGCCACTCTGCACCAAGCATCACATGCCCCCACTCGTGCCACTATGCCCAATTTTCTGAGTGCAGATACTGGAGCAGGAGCACAGGAGGAACCAGAGTCTGACTGCATAGGTGATTTTTTGTCTGAGTACCAGGTAGTTGGGAAGGAGTTCATGGATGGAATTTTATTCAAAGACTTTGTTCAGATCAAGCGAGACAGCAGACCCCATGACCATCACAGAGATTATTTCCGTGAATGGAAGTCCATGGGGGAAAACTTCAGAGAAGCTTTTCCCTTTAGAGATTATTGTCAACTCAGGCAGGATGAAGGAGGAAGGAATAGTGGGGGGGTCTAGCAGGAAGAGTTTAGAGTTGTAGCATACCACTAGGAGGACACCTTTTCCCACATATTATGGATCCATTGATTTCACGGTTCGAGATCAGGTGGAAAGGTTGGATACCTCTTTCCAGCTTGACCGAATAACGGAAGGGGAAGCCATCAAAATGACTACCATGCACTTGGAGGATTAGGGCACACAGGATCATGGGGAGCATGTGGATACACCCAGTGATTCTAAGCCCAAGAAGATCAAAATGTTGAAAAATATGAGTTTATTATCATCTATTTTCAGATCCAGAGGGGACATCTCCAAGGAGGTCAAGAAGGTTGAAGAAGAAGAAGAGGAAGTACCATGCACTTACTATTCTCATCAAGAAGAAGGCATTGAGCATGGAGGATACTTGGATCATTAGATCCTCAGTGATTACCTTGTTGAGTATAGATCTCAACCTAGAGCATTTAGGGAGACTATAGATTTTCCTCATTTCATCCAGCTGAAGGAAGAGAAGAGACCATGTAGCAGAAAATAAATCAAAGGCAATAGATTTCTGTTGTCTACCTTTGATGGGTCATCTAATTCAAGAACTTGGGTGAGAAATTTGGAGGCATTTTTCCTCCTACATCCTATAGCAGGGAAAGAAGCTCTTGAAATATCAGTGCTGCACTTGGGGGGTGAAGCCTATGATTGGTGGTGCAGCCACTTGAGCCATGCAAGGGTGAAGACTTTTGCAGAGTTCACTCAAAGGTTGATCCAAACCTTTGATGGAGAAAGAGAAAATAAAGAAAAGATCACATCACCTCTTAAGGAGGCTTGTGATAACACTGTCACACTCATGGAGGAGCAGCCACATGCATCAACAATTGGGGCAGCCAACACTTTTGAGGAAGGGACTCTTGCAGCCCTGCAAGAAGTTCCAAATGCACATCAAGGTATGAAAATATTTCTACATTCCATTGTTGTAGAAAATTATTTTGATCAATGTGGAGATTTACTTTTGCATGACCAAGGGTCAAATCCCATTGCTACTATAGAGCAGCTTGGTTGCACTGTGCTGTGCAACATGGAAACACTCAAGAAGGAATCAAATCATCATTCTCATGAGCCATTGTTGGATTGTACATCACATTGGAGGTTGGGGTTTGAAGCCTTGAAGATTGATGGTAGACATCTTGGAGTAAGAAACCCTTTCTCCCTTCAAGATGACACTTTCTCAATGAGCTCCTCTCAACTCAAAGAGGAACTTCTATTTTTAGATCTGAGACCTCATTGGTTTTGGAAGAATATTGATAAAAGGGAGGTCTCAAGGAGAAATCTCATCAGAGGTGCACTTCAACGCACCATGGAGTGCAAATATTTTCTTCCTTTCTCACAAGAGTAGATAGAAGATGGAGGACATCTTAAGATGGATAACATCTCTCATGCTTGTGTTGGAAATTCCTTGAGCCATACACATCATGATGGGAGGTTTTTTCCTACCACCTATTTGAGTCTTGATAGGGTCTCATTGATCCTTGAGAAGCTTACATTTCAAAATCCCATGATGTGAAAAGACAGGAATTTGATTTGGGAGGATGGTAGCCCTCATGGGAGGAGTACGGAGATGAGGAGAAGAAGGAGGCATCACAAGCGATTGAGTGGATTTGGTTGATGAGAAAGGAGCTAGGAGGCTACTTGCAGATCTATGATACTGGGAAACAGGAGGCTTGGCTGCACCGGTTACTCTTGAAAGAGTTTGGCCATCGCTTGGCAAACACACTTCCTAAGAGTAAGAGGATGGGTACTTACATCATTGAGCAGCATAGAGTATGGATGCATGGTGTTGATACGATAATCATATCATTCATCATGTCTTCATCACATGATCGGTATGATGGAGGTATGGGGAGGCAAAAAAATGTCTTGTTGCTTTGCCTATTTCTAGGAGAGCAAGAGCAGATTTGATCTCACACTTTGCATGATGTTGCAGGAAGAGGATATGGCATTATCTCTTTGGTCTTTGATGATTTGGGAGCTCTTCCATATTGGGGAGTATTCCATATTTGTTGCAGCATTATTAGCAGAATATTTGACAAGGATCATGTCAAAGAACAGAGTTTGGTATTGGCAAGGGCTTATTTGCATAAGCTCACATCGTTGTCACTTTGGAGCAGAGCCTTATGGATGAAGTATTCCCAGCGGAAATGTGGAGGATCCATAGCCCACAGGTTCTAGGATAATTTCATATTTATTTCACTTAATGATAAAAGAGGAGGTAATTATGATAGAGCCATCTACCACTATGGCATGTTCTTCTTGATTTTGGGGTCCAAGCACCTTCTTGCAGCACATGGTTCATTTTTCCTCATAGCATGCCAAAACACTATGGAGGACTCATTCATGGATCCATGTACCATCTTACTTCCAGCATATGGTGACAATTTTGTATATACATTCATTTATTTGCACACTCTTACCACTCTTATGCAGTGCATTGCTTTACAAGAGGGCAAGCTTGTCACATTCCTCCATGAGTTGTATTGGGCCAATATACATGATGGAGACAACCATCTCTTTTGTGGCTATGGGAAATTTTTTTATCATCACTTGTATGTTTAGTTTATGCACTCTAACATGTATCATATGGGGACATGCATGATTAAACATGTAAGAAGAAACATTTTTCCTTGTACTTTCCTCAAGCAGCAACTTGTAAAACTGCGATGTACTTGTTTGGGAAGTTGTTGGTACCTTTTTGCACCACCTGAAACCTTTAGCATTCTCTTTATTCTATTCTTGATCATGACTTAATTTGCTGATGTAGATCATATTTGTATGAGAAGCATGATTATGATGGAGACACATGAGTTGGATGTGTCTTTAAGTGGGAAAAATTCTCACATATTCTGCACTACATGTTCTAATGGGAGCATGGAAGTAGATATGGCCACCACAACCACATGTTTTTTTCCTTTTGAGGTGGGCCATGAGGCTGATATTCATCCATTTTACAGCCATGAGCAAGTTCTTGATCATGTATTGTTGTTACATTCAGTCATTTACTATCCTTTAGTAGATGTGATGAATCTTGTACATTGCTTGCCATGTAATTTTCTGAAGTTGCAGTGGGTGGAACTGTGTTGTATCCTTGTGAGATATTATTTTCATCATGCATCATCATGTAAAACTTACAGCAAAATTATCCTTGGGATATTCTATGATGACCATGTCTTATTCATCATGGATAATATGTTTTGGGCCCACCTGTTCTTCACTGTTGGAGGAGAACTCGTTGGAGGTTTTTTCTTCATTTTTCCATTTGAGGGCAATAATTTTGCAGCCCAAGATCAGCACACACTATACACTTGTCATGAGTGGAGAGAAGGATAACATGGGGTAAGCTATGATGCTTTCCAAGTTCAGATTTTCAGCCCACCTTCATTACCGGAGCTTGAGGTGGAAGTAGATTTTCAGGAGTTACCTTGTTGGGAGGTGGCTGATTTTGTTTGGATGATTGCTTGAGGATGGAGGATCCACATGAGGGAGTTTGAGGTAGGAGACTTGGTCTACCTACGGTTATAGCCATACTGATAGTCATCACTGAAACGGAAGGGAGCTGAGAAACTCAAGCCTCGTTTTTATGGACCATACAGGGTGATACGCAGCGTTGGACAGGTTGCGTATGAGTTGGAGCTACCCCAAGGTAGCAAGATTCATAAAATTTTCCATGTATCATGCCTGAAGAAGGAATTGGGGTAGTAGGTGATGGTGACAGAGGAGCTACCACCCACAGATGATGAAGTTCATTTGGTATTACAGCCCGAGGCCATTATTGATACCAGGGAAAGGCAGTTGCAGAACAGGAAAATCTGGGAGTTCTTGGTGAGGTGGAAGAATTTTCCGGATGAGGATGCAACTTGGGATAATGAGAAAATCTTGCAGCATCCATCACTACAGTTGCTTGGGGACAAGCAACATTTTTCTGGGGGAGACTGTAATATTCCTAATTAGCAATGGCTAATTGGAATATTCGATTTTGGTCAATTTTTCTTTAATTAGTTAGATTATGAATAAAAGTGAGTAAAGGGAACACAACTCACTCTAAAATAAGGGGGACTTCCTAGTAGACGCACGTTGTAGTCAAGGGGGCCAAATTGAGCACACCAAATTGAGCATGCAAGAAAGGTATATTATCGTGGTATCGTGGGTGGAGGTGGTTGTAGGTTTTGAGAGTGGCCCACGCTATATAAATAATATAGCCTCCTCCTTTTGACATCATGGGAGTTTATGCATTTTAAATCTGGTCATTGCAACTACTGAGCACACTGGTTGTTTAGCCTGTCTGCAGCGCTGTTTAGCGCATTGAGTGTCTCCATTCGGAGATCTCGCACTTAGCCCCGGGGGACTTCGAGTGCCTGCTCGGGTGAGGTAGTTCCATCAGTGTTTTTGTAGGAGAATCGGTCCACTGTATTTATGGAGGAGCATAGCGTCTATTGGCTGCACGTCATCCGTGGAGGAGCAGCGCGTCTATTGACTGTGCAGTCCTGAGTAGAAGGACACAGTCCGTATTGGGAATTTCTGGATCAGCAGTGATCATATTATAAAGGATCCATATAATGGTGGTGTAAACAGTGGGAGCAAAGCAGAGATCCGTAAGGATGAATATCGGGACAATCGTTTTCAGCAGCAGGAATGCAGATCTGATACACAGCTATTCCCTACAGCATTCTGATGGTAGATTTTAACTTGCCTTGTGCAAGTTTAGGTGTATTTCTTCGATCACATATTGTACTCCTATATATTTATCAGATTAATAAAATGGCTCAATGTTCTCTTGGTATTTCTTGAGTATCTGTGCATGTTTTATATACACGCTATTGCATGCTTGCATTTATGTTATTCCTTCCCTTTGCAATTCGATTTCTGTACCACTTGTTGTATTTTCTCCCACACTCTTAGACAGAGTCTGAAAGGACCAGATAGCCTCCATATCTCACCCTCTTTCAGAGGTGAAATATCTGGTAAACTCCCTTCCAGTCCATCTCTGGTTGGAGTCTACTTGTTTTTTAGAGATATCCCTGAAAAGGGGATATTACAACTCGACAAGTACGATTAATTTCAGATTATCTCAGCAAGTGGAATAACTTTCCTGTAGAATATTCCACATGCGAGGATGAGAATTTTATACAGAAGCATCAAGAAATAATCAAGCATTGAGGAAAACACTTGTTTGAAGGAGGGGGCATGTTAAGTCCCTATATTAATAGTGTAGTCCCTTATTATGTTAGTGTAGCCCCCCTTATTGTTATTGTTGTACCCCTGTAACCCCCATATTGTTATTATTGTGCCCTTACATTATTATTGTTAGGTCGGCTAGGATTACATTGTGGCCCCACTTGGATTAAATTGTGGCCCCATGGACTCCTATATATAGATAGGAGGTTTTTTCATTTGTATCATCCAAGAATTCTTCATTCATGTAATGTATTGGAGGTTGCCCCCTTGAAGTGGCTTATTTCGAAGGCGTTGATATCTCTTTTCTTCTATTTTTTGAGTTGGTTTCACAACATTATTTATTTTATTATTACTCAACCACATCCTTAAAATAATAAATAAATCATTTATTTATTTATTATTTACAAATAAAGGGATTTGACCAAAGTCAATTTTTTTTTCCCTCCAAAAAATAAAATAAAATATTCCATAAAAATTGGATCTTGATTTGGTTAATAATATTTTAATTATACACTAATATCTAGAATAACTCAATTTCTTGTTATAAATAGAAGGGTTTTTGCACTCACTCATTACCTTTTGTTGCCTAAAGATCACTTTGGATCTATACTTTTTGTCTGAATTTGATCCACCATCATTATCATATTTTGCTACCATTTTTCTTGTGAGCTCCCTTTGAGTTCCATTTTTTGTCTGGGTTCTCTACACCATCAAGAGAGAGGGATTTTAGATCTGAAGTTCTGAGACTTAAAAGGACCCATCCCATTGAGGGGGACTGGTAACATCTTTCTATGTTCCCTTCCTAGGTGTCAAAAAATACAAAAAATTTTAAAACAATATTGTCTTGTCAATTGTATGCATGGAGCAACCCTTGCTTTTATTTACTACTTAATGTCTTTTGATGCATAGATCTATATTTTGCAGCATTTATCTTGGTCAAATAACTACAGATATAAATATATCAGAAGCCATATTTGTTGTAAGAGTTGTTTGTTATGCGCGGCTAAAGTGAGCCTTTTTCATACGCTTGCGATTAAGATTCATACTAACAAAGGCTATCGATTATTTCACCAAGTGGGATGATGCCATGCCCACATACGAAAATAATACAGAAACCTTCACCAATTTTTTTTTAACCACGTGATAGCTCGGTTCGGCGTTACCAAAGAGTTTGTAATATCCCAAAAGGGACTGCTCAGCAAAATAGGCTTGAAAAACGCATTTTTCAGGGATGTGTGATTCAAAAACCAATATCATCCCTTGGAATCCTTACATCTGGTAATCTAAGACCCAATTCCAATAGGAGATCAGAAACCAAACAAACTAGGTGAGGCAAACATGCCTCCCACACCTGGTATGGCTTGATATATGTCCAATGAGGGACTGGAACGATATATTAACACTGTATTCAAGTATTAGTAGGATAATAACACATGGGAAATGTTTATAAACACTTTAATATCATTAATACATGCAGCATCAAGGAAAGTGATCTATCCCTTCATCCCAAAGTGGGGAAAGATATTGATTTAAGCCCTAAAATGATTAATTTCAGGGATGTGCGTAAAACTAAGGAGGGATGAAGGTTGGTTCCTTTATCTTAGGTTATTTTCAACTCCTATACCAAATTTCAGCCCCAAAAAATAACGCTAGCTAGGTTAAACAACTCTCCCACTCCCGGAATGGCTTAAAAATGTTGATTTCCCATGACCTAGAGTATGAAGAACGTGACGGAAGCCTATGAAATGTAAATTCCTGAAGGATTTAGATGAAAATAGGTATTTAAATCAGAAATTTAGACCTATTATATGATTTATGCAATATATTAGAGAAAGACAGAAGTTTTCTATGGATCAAGGCTTCAAAATGAGATACTACAACACAAGAAAATGCAAAATGAGATTGACAGCGTAATTTTTAGGGGTCTGAAGCAATATTTCATTATATATTAGATCTAGGGCATATATTTACATAAAAATATAGATCTATTGCATATCTATATGCCAAAGAGGCTCTTCTTTACACCCCCCTTGGGGATCTCAGCAAAAGATGGATATCAATGAATACATCTAAGATTTAAGCCATAGATCTGCAGTAATCCTCGAAAATTTATGAAGCATATGATACACATCAGATTAGATCTAGAATGAATATGGATAGGTTGGCCAATCAATGGATCGCCACAGTGAAGGGAAGGGTCCCTTTCACCAGAGATCTTTCATACACGCTGATACAAAAAACCCATTGCAACTCTGCCTGCAAAAAGGACATACTCTATTCAAGGAAATGCACAGATGGTGATGTAGAATACTTTATCATGATGCCAATATCAAAAATGAATCTCAAACAATGGCTGCACTCTTCCAGGAGGTTAAAAGACACACTCACTGAGAAGAGGCTCAAATATAATCTAGATCTAGATAGATCTAGAGTTCCACTTGCTACAACTTACAAAAGCAAGAAAACCCTCATTAGATCTACATTGCAGTTGGAAGTAGAAGCTTGGTCTCCAACTAGATAGTGGACAAGCAATACAAAATATTCCAAGAGATCCTCAATGGGAAGAGATGGAACTCCTAAACAAGAAATTCCAATGCAATCTAGGCTGAGCAACCAAGAAATTTGTTTGTCTAAACAGACAGAAATTCAGAAATAAAATCATGAACAACCTCAACATGTTGCCTTCCCCTTCCTTTTATAAGATGAGAGCTTGCAAAAAACCTAAACCACCTTCATTCATTTAACCCTTTTCACATGGAGGACCTCCTTCTAGAACTATGCTGATCATCCAGGAGGTTCAATGCATCTAAACTGTGTTGTGATTTGGTCATGTTGACCCATTCAAATGGCTCAATCATGTTTCACACACAACTGGATTTTATTAAGACAACCCTGTTTTTCCTCTGTTCACATTGGGCATGTATTTATTATTTTATTAGTAGTTTTTGACCCTCCTTTACATAATTATTCTTTGAACAAAGAAAACAAGATGAAATTGAATATTCCTATTAAAATAGGAACATTACAGTCCTCCCATCCAAAATGTTTCTTGTCCTCAAGAAACTCACAAGGACTTTGTAAAATCTCCAATCGAGCTGTCTCCTTCCAAGAATGCAAGTATGCCTTTTGTGGATGAACCAAATAGTTGTCATCATGAAGTAATGAGGGATACACAAAAGAATCATATGTTTTCCATTGGTCCCTTCAAGGCATGAGAGATGGTAAATATTGGGCACTTCAATCCCCATGAGAAACTCCAATCTCCATGCTATCATCTAAACAGAGTGAGCCATCCTTGATAGCTCAAAGAAATAGTCACCAATCCCCACCATATGAAATGTGTAGGGGCTCCATGGCTGGAAATGAGAGACAAGAATACTCAACTCACGTTGTCTCTCCCTCCATTTATGATACATATGGAGTTGATGATCCTAGCCTACAACAATATTGTCCTCATGAAGCCAAAAGAAACTTGGAACTTCATGATTCCCTTCATGGATCATAGTGAGCCTTCTTGCCCAGTATTCCATGAATATAGTGAATAGAGTATATTCACCATATGTGCTCAAAAGGAAATATGGACCAAGTGTCATATGATATATTGGATGGTGACAGTAGTCCCTCCCTTGAGAACAACGCTGTCCATCATTTTGCTGCCTCAAATCATGGTACAATAAGTGGTCATTCCACCACCTCCTTGCTAAAATAAGCTTCTTCAAAGGTTGAAAGTGATGGAGGATAATAGGTTTTGGCTTAACATGATTCCAGCAACACATGCCTTTCTCCAAGTGCTCCCTTTTGATAGATCTCCTCTCATGACATAAGCCCAATACATGACGTTTTTCATACAAAAACATAGTATAGAAGGTAGCAGTCATATAAGGCCCTATCCTCTTCTTGAAGTACAAATAAATATGGGAGATTGCATTCCCAATGGACACATCCACACAATGTGTCATTCCTCCCCTCATGTTCATAACAAATATTGGAGCATTATTAACATCATGATATAAACAAGCTCCCTTATGCCACCTCATGAGAAGGTTACAATTTCTCCCAACCCAAAGTACATACATGATTATGTTATCCATCCTAAACAGAAATACATGTACATACATCATGGACATAAGTGAATGTATGGACATGGAATTCATCATGGGGTGTCCATAATTTCTCCTTGTCAACCCAAGCAACCATGCCTTCTCCTTATGCATTCTCCCCTTGAGATACAAGGCATGAGACAAGAAAATCAAAAACCTTGGGTGGTACCCACACTCACCCAATGGAAAACAGCGCAGGTCATCTCCTCCCTGCTTTAGATCTAGATGGGGTAAGTGGTTTATATGCCACTTGCTTTCTGCCCTCATCATTCCACCAAGGCTAAAGGTGAAATGTATACTTGGTTCTTTAGGGAAGCACCCATCATGCTGCAAAACCTCCCTTAGCCCATCAAGGGAGTGGCCAAGTTTGAAAATAGTCCTGTCCCAAACCATCCCATCCAAAAGGAATGACACCTCATCACCATTTGGCATCCAAATTAGAAAAACGTTGATGGTCCCATGATACCAAAGGTCTATCCAAGGGATACAATGCAATTCTTCCAGCTGCTGCTTGAGAATGTCATGTGACAAGTTGTCCTCCAACAAGGTACCAACTATGCATGAGTGCTCATCTATTACGTGGTAGTAAAAAACAATATAGATCAGCTGTACATGATCAAAATAACAAGACAATGTGCCATACATTCCTTCTAAAACATCATGATGAGTATGGAGAGATTTCAGCCCATACTCTCTCAATAATAGCCACATCAACAAGGACTCTTTCTACCTCCTTGCATTATCAAAATGCAGATCATGGAGCAATAATATAATGATGGACATGTGAGATGCCTCATCAACATAGTACAAACCAGCTCCCTCATACATCTTAAGGAAGTTATCCTCCCTCCAAAAACTTTGCACATGCATGAAATACATCTCAAGCATAAATACATGTGAGCCCATGAGATATATCTCAAACAGAGGAAAACATATGGACATAATATTTGACATATGATGTCCTAAATCTCTTCTTAACAGCCACAACAACCATGCCTTCTTATTATGCATCCTATCAATTAGACTAAAGGCATGAGATAAAGAAATATAAATTTTTGGGTAGTGACAAAACTCACCCAAAAACAACCAGTGCATCCATGCTTCTTGCTGGCTTGTATCATATATCTCTAAGGGGTTTGGAAACCTCTTTCTCCATACTACCGTCCACTCATCCCAATGTGGGTGATGGATCTCATTCTACCATGGCTTGGTATCCTCCCAAGGTAGGACACCATGCTCCTCCAACATTTGAAGAACCTTTCACCTCATGAAATGTTGAAATGCACCTCCAATGGGATCTCCAGATGAGACCTCCTCCTCATGCATGGCCTTCCAAAACCAAGGATGCCTTGGATCTCCTGCAAGTAGAAGTCTCTCTTTGAGCTATGTCATGCTCATTGAGAGAGTGTCATCTAGAAAGGAGAAATAGTTTCTCATCCTAATATGTCTACCCTTTGACATATCTTCCTCCAAGGATCCCTGAATGAAGCTAGCATCTGAATGTTCCCATGAGGAATGGGTCCTTAACTCTCCACTGCTACTCTTGGACAACGCAGTGCAACCCTGCTGCTCTTGCTAGACATTGGGAACACCTTGCATGGCTACAAGAGTTCTCTCTTTCACAATGTTGAATTCCTCAACTACAGTTGTTGAAGTCTGCTCCTCCAAGGCTATCATAGTGCCGATGCAAATCTTCTCAAGAGATAGTGAGGACTTATCTCCCTCAAATCTCTTGATCACCCTTTTACTGCAAGGTCTCTTCTCTTCCTTCATCTGGATGAATTGAAAAAAAGTTAGAGTCTCCTTGAATGCTATAGAGTGACACTTGTAAACTTAGAATCCCATGTTCTAAGTTCTCTTCTTTCTCTCCACTCCCTCTATGAGAATAGAAAGTTCCTGGTCCTTCTTCTTCTTCTTGAAACCTTCTAGAGGTCACACTACAATTGTCTTCTCTCTTCTGTTTAACCTCTCCAGAGAGGCTCTTCTTAGATCTGAAAACTGATGAGATTAATCTCATCCTCTCCATCATTCTTAATTATACCACTTCTCTTTAGTCTTCTGATAGCTGGATCTCATGGGTTGAGCCAGAGATCATGCTTCGATACCACTGCAATATCCCAAAAGGGACTGCTCAACAAGACAGGCCTGAAAAATGCATTTTTTAGGGATGAGTGCTTTAGTAACCAAGATCAGCCCTTGTATTCCTTATATGGGGTAATATAAGACCCAATTCCAAGAGGATATCAGAAACCAAACAAACTAGATGAGGCAATCAGGCCTCCCACACCTAGTATGGCTTGATAAATGTCCAATGAGGGACTGCAGCAATATATAAAAAATGTATTGGAGTATTAGTAGGCTAATAACACATGGGATATGTTGATAAAAAATTTAATATCAGTAATATATGCAACAGCAAGGAAAGTGATCTAGCCCTTCATCCCAAAGTGGGAAAGGTAGTGATTTAAGCCCTAAAATGATTAATTTCAGGGATGTGCATAAAAATAAGGATGGATGATGGTTGGTTCCTTTAGCTTAGGTTATGTGCAACTCCTATACCAAATTTCAGCCCAAAATAATAATGCTAGCTAGGTTAAACAACTCTCCCACTCTCGAAATGGCTTAAAAATGTTGATTTCCCATGACCTAGAGTATGCAGAACGTGACTGAAGCCTCTGCACCATAAATTTCTGAAGGATTTAGATGAAAATGAGTATGAAATTCAGTAATTCATAACTATTACATGATTTATTCAAAATATTAGACAAATACAAAAGTTTTACATGGATCAAGGCTTCAACATGAGATACTACAACACAAGAAAATGTAGAATGAGAATGACAGTGTTATTTTCAGGGGGATGAAGAAAATTTTCATTATATATCAGATATACGGTAGGTATTTACATCAAAATATATATCTATTGCATATATATATGCCAAAGAGGCTCTTCTTTACACTCCCCTTGGGGATCTCAGCAAAAGATGGATATCAATGAATAGATATGAGATTTAAGCCACAGATCTGTAGTAATATTAAGAAATTTCTGAAGCATATGATACACAGCATATCAGATCTAAAATTAACATGGATTGGTTGGCCAATCCATGGATCACCATAGTGAAGGGAAGGGTCCCTTTCACCAGAGATCTTTCCTCCAAGTTGATACAAAAACCCCACTGCAACTCTGCCTGTAAAAAGGACGCAGTATCTTCAAGGAACTACATATATGGTGATGTAGAATAATTTTTCTTGATTCCAAGATCAAAACAGAAGCTCAAACAATGGTTTCACTCTTCCAGGAGGTTAAAAGACACTCACTGAGAAGAGGCTGCAATATAAGCTAGATATGGAAAGATCTAGAGTTACACTTGCTACAGCTTACAAAATCAAGCAAACCCTCACTAGATCTGTGTTGTAGGTTGAAGTAGAAGGTTGGTCTCCAACTAGATAGTGGAAAAGAAATACAAACTCTCCCAAGAGCTCCTCAATGGGAAGAGATGGAACTCCTAAATAGGAAATTCCAATGCAATATAGGCTGAGCAACCAAGAAATATGTTTGTCTAAATAGATAGAAATTCAGAAATCAAATCATGGAAAACCTCAACATGTTGCCTTCCCCTTCCTTTTATAAGATGAGAGCTTGCCAAAACCATAAACCACCTTCATTCATTTAACCCTTTTCACATGGAGGACCTCCTTCTATAACTGCGTTGATCATCCAGAAGGTTCAATGCATCTAGACTGTGTTGTGATTTGGTCTTGTTGACCCAGTCAAATGGATTAATCCTGTTTCACACACAAGTGTCTTTTATTAAGACAACCCTGATTTGCCTATGTTCACATTGGGCATGTATTTATTCTTTTATTAGGAAATTTTGACCCACCTTTACATAATTATTCTTTGAACAAAGAAAACAAAATGAAATTGAATATTCCTATTAAAATAGGAATATTACAGAGTTAGTCTCTGACCACAGGAAACACTTCAAGAATGAAGTTTTCGAGGAGCTATCTCACCATCTCGGATTCACCCATGAATTCGCTTCACCATACTACCCCTAGTCCAACAGATAGGTATAAGCTATAAAAAAACTACTCAAAACTATGTTACAACACATGGTGAATAACCATAAAACCAACTGGTACCACATGCTCTTTTCCGCCGTGTCGGCATATTGCATGGCTGTAAAGACGTCTACTAGTTTCACTCCCTTCCACTTGGTATATGGGGTCTAAGCCATGATTCCCATAGAACGCGAGATCCCAAATTTGCATGCCACTATCGAACTCCTCAACAATACCCAACCTCTATAATAGCGCCTAGTACAACTAGAGCTTATTGAAGAAAGCCGATGACAGTCACTACAACACAACGAGGCCCACAAGAAACGGGTAAAAACATCATTCAACCGCTAGATCAAGCCTCGCTCATTCACCGAGGGAGAACTAGTGCTCTGTTATGATGTCACAAAATAAGCCCTAGGGCTAGGAAAGTTCGAAACCTTGCTAAAAGGACCCTACATCAGCAAACATTGCCTCCGATAGGGGGCGTACATCTTGACAGAACCAGATGGAACATGCCCCAATAACCTCGTCAACGACCTTACCTCAAGAAATTTTACCCATAAGTGCTAAGATGGCCCTTCCCTAGAGTGAACATACACAAACCCAAGAACTGAAAATTTTTGACCAAAATACTTATCAAACATGCTCAAAGTGCTACCATGAATCACCAACCTAAACCTTATTTCAGATTTACTGATGGAGCATCAAGATGGTCTCAAAGTTTAGCCACAGCTGCCTGGGTCATCTACTAACCTGACTGATCGCCACTCTACTCAAACTGTATGTTCATCAGTTCAAAAAAAAACAATCAGGAATAATATGACATTGTCATCGGACTTATGTGCGATGCCCTCCATTAGTTCGAATCCATTGCATAATGCTCTGCCTTGGGAAAATCATTCAATATTTTATGTTTTCTGTTGTTTGAAAAGGATCCATCTCCTATGCCATTTTCAACTTCTCACCAGTCTTACACATTCCATCATCATTATTTTAAATAAATTGTTAAAATCCCTGCCTATCTTGCCCCATAAAATACCCCATATCTTTGATTTAATTCCCTAGATTCAAACTGCCCAGCCCCATTTAATCCATACAACCCAAAAAATTGATAAAACATTTTGAGCTACTATACCTAGCCTAAATCAATTTGCAGTTATATTTCATTGAATATTTTTTACGGAGACATCCCTCTCCTGGCCTTGTAGGGCTAGCTACAAGGCTGAGTGTGGTTTGAAGGTTACCCTGATTTTCCTTCCTTCAGCCTAAGGTTCAAATTAGGTGCTAATAGGCTCCATGATGAAGAAATTATATTTCATGACATCAAAGGAGGATCCATACTATTAACTAATAGTACCATTATATCCACCAAAGGGAGAATAGTTATTATTGGAAACAAGGCCCTATTTGAGAGGTATTTTAACATCCCCTTCCCACATGTACCCAAGAAGCTAGCCAACCAATGTAAATATACGATGAGTGGCTACTATAATATGATACAACCTCCTAGGTGACCTTAAGGAAGTGGAACTAATGAAAACATAACATACCGACCTTGTAAAACAACAACAACACCCCCAGGAGGGAACCCAACCATTCAGGCCTCGTACCCCTTGGTCACACCGACATTTTGACATATTTGAGCCATAGCCATGGGCTTAACACTCCATGCCAACTACTAGGAGGTTACAGTAACAGTCATAGCACTACATGTTAGTGGTCAGAGCCCAAAATACTCAGTTCTATTCCAACGTCCGTGTGATTTGAGCCACCTTTTCAGGTCTAGAACATAATGCTCTACCCATAACTTCATGAAAATTTAAGAGATGATAAATAACAACAAGATAATGATACAAAAGCAATCACATCAATAAGAACTCATCTGGACCCCTCCTAGCCATGAGAGAATTTTTTTTCAAAGGTGTCACAAACATGAAAGCTACAGGTATAAACAACAGAATAGAGTAAAGGGGTCTCATACTTATCTTAGAATCGCTAAGAAGAATTTCTCCCCTACATCCTTAGCAACCATAGAATATATTTTACCATAGATGTATTGTGCATTTATTTATAAGTAAAACCATGGAGAGATCAATATATCATCACTATAAGCATACATGTTTATAACCAACATAATAACAACAAAAATACAGTGGATACAATAGCGATAAAATACACATAATAGCCAGTACATTTTTTCCATCAAATACCAAAGGAATGAGCTTCTTATTTATCGATATATAAAACAACGAGAGATGGAACTTCCATGTTTCACCCAACCATAGATTGGCTGAGTCAAATCTCTCTTCATCCAATCATCCTCGTGCCATATTCAAAGCATTAATGTGGGACTCATAACAAACCAAAAAGAACCAAACCAGCATGAATTATACCGTAGTTCTCTGCCTACACCATAAGGAATTTTCCTGTCTCTTACTTTCTCAGGATTTACTTTAATCCATAGTATGAATCAGGGATCACTAGGCCCTAGACCAGGACATACTCTCTATTATTTACCGTACATCCCAGTCTGAGACTACTAAGCCAAAAAAGAGAGTTTCAAGATTTACCACAATCCATCCCATATCACTATGCCCTAAACTCAGGAAAACCACCTTTAGGATTTATCGTATATCACACAATTCATATGAAAGGATTCCTAGGCCCACCAAGGCAACAAACTATATGAATTTAACACAACCCATAGTTTGGTTCAAAGGTTACTAGGCCATGTGTTATATCAATTCAGAGATCCACCTCATGCATTTCTCAATCCAATCCAATAGCTAGTTCAACGAAAGTATGAGAACCCATCTCATCAAGGCTATCTAGAAATGGAAAGCATAGGCCAAAAACATTTTCACACTTGGAAAAAACCTATGTGAAGACAAAAAATAACCACATGCAATACGATGCATGCCTGATCTAGCAAGGAAATCACACACACAAATGAATACATGCAAAGAATCATGATTTAGCTACTTGATCTTTCTCCTCCTTGCTTTCTCCTTCGTTCTTCTTGCTTTATTTTCCTTTCTTGCTCCAATGCCAAAGTCTCGAAGAAAACTATAAGTTTCCATGAGTATGAGAAAGAGAGAGAATATAATGAGAGCCATAAGTATAATAAAAAACTTTCCAATTGATCCTCAGAAGCCATTTTATCAATGAGGCCTCTAATGTCTTCATTTTCCATTATTTTCCTTCACTTTCCTCCTCATGTGCAACATGTGACCTTTCACCTTCATTTTCACCTAATTTACATTATTTTCATAAACACATTTCCAATCAATGCCTCTTACCTTTACAACACCTTTTCCATTGCCTTCCCTAATTTCCTTTAGCCATAATGATCGATATGAACACTCACCAGGATGTTTTTCCCAGCATTCAACTTTGAATAAGTGGCCCATCAACCATGGTTATTAATTTTAACCTTTATTTCATGGAATTTTCACCAAGGTTGTTACAAAACCCTCCCCCTTTGAAGAACACCGTCCTGAGTGTTCAATGACACCTACAAAGCAGCAAACTACGAAAAAAAATACTAGCTATTTAGCTTTATAATGCAACTCATTGTAGTATTTACAATGAATAACCTGATCAAAAGAAAAAATCATCATGACAATCATACCACATACTATAGCTTTATAACACAGATCATTATGATATTTACAATAATGTACACATATACACATTTTCTGAACCAACAAATAAAAAGATATGATGTATGCATCTGAAACAAGGGAATCCAGAGGTTTACACCTCCAGCCTCAAAGTAATACTAGGATTCACCTCCTTCCTAGGAAGTCCAGAAGCCACTACTAAATTCAAAGCTGCATATAATCTCCAGCGCTATAATCTAGTGCTATTATACCCTTAGTGAAATGTTGTCGGCTCATTTTTCCAGGGAACAATCCTAATGTGCATATGATTCCATCTAGAAATTTTAATTAAAAAAACTAATCCACCCTCCAAAATTCCCTTCTCTGATACATAGTCCCTTGGTAAATTTGGTCACCCCCTTCTGTGTAGTCACACACCTTCCAAGCTCCACTAGCACCCGCATCTCGAGTAGTCCATCCCTTGGCAAGGATTCCTCACAATGAAAGGTAAAAAACAAGGCATATACCTACCTCAAAACCATCATATCAATCATAACATGCTCATGGAGATTAGTGTACAATATTGTGTACCAGCGTCCCACAATGGCCCTGCTCTTAAAGTACTTTAACAACATATTGTTGCATATTCCAATTCCTTTTGTTGTTGCTACTAATGCTTGCAATTAGTTTCAACCATCCAACCAAGAATTTACATGCTTCTTTTCCCAAACAAATAGCTTCCATTAGATTCAAAATAAATTGAAATAAATTCACATCATACCTCATTGGTGGCCCATCAACAAGGTACACTTGAAATTATGTTCAGTTCCTGTCACAACAAGTCAAACTAGAATATTTGACCAAATCATCATGTATAAACATATCACATTAGGTTAGCTCAAAATACAACCATCATAGATCAAAATCATAAATCATATGTACCCATCATAAACAAAAATCATAGATCACATGTAATAATCATATGCCAGAATCATAAATTACATGCATAATAAAACTAAAATAAAACACTGATACTTATCCTTCCTTGGTCCTTACTTTTTCCTTTGTTATTTAGTACCCATACTAGATCGATTGCCACACTCAGCAAGAAACCAGTTTCTTTGCTTATATTTAATCATGTACAGATACACACAGTTTACATCATAACACTTACACCCACATATGACATACAACACCATAAAATAGACACACCTGCACCAGCATACGAAGCATACACCTACACCCATTGTACAAGTCAACACAATACATATGCCTACAACGATATACATCACATACATCTACAACTGGTGTAGAAAACAACACAAAACATACATCTACATATGGTGTATAGAAAAAAACAATACATATACATATACAGAGTACAAAAAAATGAATACACATGTCACAATACCATGACTACACAATGGACATACATAATATTGCATGCCCGCAACAAAACATGTACATCATGCACACAATGCTACATGTATACTAGTACAATAGAAATAACATGTACATAGTACCAGATGTACACAAAACTACCTACATAACATGTGAACATCATCACGTGTACATGGCACCACCTGCACAATGTGTACACAATGCAAAATGTACACCGCACCACCTGTACAATGTGTACACAATACCACATGTACACAAAACCACATGCATGGCAGGTACATGACACCACATATGCAAAATTATACATGCATGGCATGTACATGAAACCACCTACGTACAATACCACATGTACAACATGTACACAGCACCACATGCACAGAACACCACATGTAGAATCATGCACACAAAACCATATGTAGATAGCACTATGTACAACACACACACAACACCATATGTACATAGCACTGCATATACAACATGTACATAACACCATATGTACACAACACTATATATCTAAGTTGTACGTAGAACCATCTATATTGTGTATAAAATATACACACAACACCATATATACAACATGCATACAACATCATATGTACACAATACTACAAATATTACATCTACACATCACCATAGGTAAAATAACTAAATATATATCACGCGAAGCATATATACAATAATACTATTGCCCATCCATAGACCACACATTGACCCCACAAGAAACCTTTCTTTTAGTGTCTTTCCACTATCCATGCTTATCCTAGCATGTTGTAGATCACACTACATTCACTTCTATGATGTACCCCTCAAAATTACCTTTCCATAACATAAACATAGGCATAGTACAAGCATATAATATCAATTCATGTCCACATGATATTGACCTCATAGATATGTCAGGATTAGTATTCCCACTTGATTCCTCATAAGACTAAGAACATGTTCATGACATTCACATGCATAAGCAGTCATTCCTCCAAAAGAATGATCCTTTAAAACCTTGTCAGACACAACATACATATATACATACATGTATACATATATAAACATCAACATAAGGTAATCATGATATTGTCACATAGAGAGATGCATACATGCATATATACATATATAGACATCAACATAAAGAAATCATGATCTCGTCGGACAGCGACACACACACACACACACACACACACACACACATATATTATCATAATCATTGTCACAACATAACTACTAGATATCATCAGGTCTAGCTTAAGACATCTCCCTTTATTTATGAACAACATGCACAACATTGATAACAACCATTCCCAACATATCCAAGGCATCTAACACCTCAGCTCCATTCACTTTATCTTACTTGATTACCTTCCTGATGTTTTTACTACCACAGTCCATTTACCAAAATGGACCTTACCAGTCCAACCGATTGTCATATTCTTACCTTTCTTTGCACTTACCCATGCACTAAGCTTCGCTATAGCCTTTCATCACATATTGGGTACCACACATATCTCCCCGAGCTCCATCAAATGTCCTCTTTCCCCAACCAATTCCCAAGACTCTTAAAACATAAAATGAAAGAATAAAGCAAGCAAGAAGACCATGTAAAACCACAAGCAATACAACACCACAACAAGGTGGCATGGTCATGCACTAGATGCGATCAAGAACACAAACCAAGAACAACAAGTCACAACAACCAAAAGCACAAGGCTAGTAACAAGCACCATGACTCAATCCCCATGGTTTCCAATAATTATAAAGGAAATCGCAACCCAAGCCTTCTTCAATATTTCATGGCAGACTCTTTCCATGTAATACCCTCAATTATACTTCCATAACCACATAATTGTCAGCGCATAAATAAGTATAACAATATACCAGCTATATTACCTTGTTATGCTACGTACACTATCTTATATCTGAACACATAGATATATCATCTCTCAAGGGACTCCAATCCCTTGACTGATCCAACCATGAATAGAAGCAAAATATTATGCGTATCAAATACATGTTCATAAATATAATACATGTCCACATAATGCCAACCAAGATTAGGTTTAAGAAGACTTCCTGTATGAAAATAATTCATTTGTTTGGAATTCTAGTTTCCAAACATAGCCAAATGAATTTTTACCCAATTAATTTTTTGTTAGTTTGAATTCTAATCGCAAGCGTACGAAAAAATCTCACTTTAGTTGTCCATAAAAAATAGCCCTAACATCAAAGATGGCTGACAATTTCCTTAGATCTGCAGTTAGTGATTAGAGTAAATGCTACAGAAATCTAGATCTATGTAGTTAAAGATATTAAACAACAAATAAAATCAAGAGTTGCTTTATGCATCCAATGAACAAGACAAGAATGTTTTTAAAGAATTTATGTATTTATGACACCTGAGAGGGGAAACATAGAAATATGTTACCAATCCCCCTCAATGGGATGGATTCTTGTATGTCCTCAGCGCTTCGGATCTAGGATCTTACTCTCTTGATGGTGTAGAAAACCCAGACAAAAAAGGAACTCAAAGGGAGCTCACAAGCAGAAAGTAGAAAAATATGACAATGATGGAGGATCAAAGTCAAACCAAAAGTATAGATCCAGAGTGACCTTTAGGCTACAAAAGGTAGTGAATAAATGGAAAAACCCTTCTATATATAACAAAATATTGAGTTAGTCTAGATATTGATGCATAATAAAAATATTATTATCCAAATCTAGATCCAACTTTTATGGAATATTTTATTATTTTTGTTGAAGGGAAAAGGAATTTGAATTTGGTCAAATCCCTTTATTTGTAAATAATAAATAAATAAATGATTTATTTATTATTTTAAGAATGTGTTTGAGTAATAATTAAATAAATAATTATTTATTGATTTATTTATAAAGTATTTAGTCAAATTTAACAAGTAATATTATTTAAATCATGTTTTAAATAATTCTTCCTAGAAAATAATAACATAAATAGTGATCTATCTAATTAATTTTTCTTTTTTGAGTTAAATACGACCAGGAATATTAATTAAACCATAGTTTAATTAATTATCCCTTGAGGAAAACCAAACAAATACGGATTTATTCAATATTTCCTCATGGGTTTTCCTGTTTAGACCATAAAAATCTTAATAAATTGTGGATTACTAAGTTATTTTTCATAGTGAAAGCAATTTTACTAGGTTAAAATTGGTCTTATATGGTGTATTTTGGTCCATCTAATAGTAATAGGTTAGATGGCCAAAAATTGGTGTAACATTTCTTTTACCATTTACCTTGATGCAGTTGAGTCCTAATATGTATTGTAATATTACACATCTATTAGTTATATAAACACATAAAATATTACCTTTTCATGCTAATACAAAGCATGTTGCCCTGCAACTATTCACACATATCAATCACATGTTAAAAGTATCAAGACTTCATATCTATTAACTAAAATTAGTCTCTACAAAGAATAACAACCACGTCATAATAAAATAGTAGTCAAAATCACTATACTACAACTATTAACTACTTATACCCAAGTACATATCAGCTATCTCAACATGTTAGTATGACCATCTCAAAAAAATATCATTTCTTCATGCAACCTTATTGGAACATACTCATATCATACAAGTAATCAAACATTCTTACAACAAAGAAATGACATAATAGACACCAAACACTCGAACACTGAATAAACAACATAATAAAACACTCAAATACCAAGTATACAACATAAGAAAAATCATACCTTAATGTACCCTAGGTAAGGTTGTCTCGTATGAAAATTCAATATAGATTAACAAGATATGAACTCACAACACATCAACTCAAAGCAAAATAAGATCATGATATTCATAACAATAACTACCTAAGATGTTCAGATCATAAGCTCATAAATTGTTGGTACTCATGCATAACAATCACATATGCACATTGAGTCTAGATTAGTACAACACAATATCGCAACCAAGTCAGCTCATACCCTTATTTCATAACTCTATCCATCTGCATAGGCTAATCCAATTTACCATGATAAATATAACAACAAGAAATCAATTGTTACACCAATATTTGGTCATCTAACCTGTTACTATTAGCTGGACCAAAGTAAACCATGTAAGACCAATTTTACCCTATGTAAAATTGATTTCACTATGAAAAATAACTTAGTAATCCATAATTTATTAAGTTGTCTATGGTCTAAACAGGAAACGCCATGAGGAAATATTGAATAAATCCATATTTGTTTGATTGTCCTCAAGGAATAATTAGTTAAAAAATAATTTAATTAATATTCGTGGTCATATTTAACCCAAAATAGGAAAATTAATTAGATAAATCACTATTTATCTTATTATTGTCTAGGAATAATTATTTAAACATTATTTCAATAATATTTCTTGTTAAATTTGACTAAATCATTTATAAATAATTAAATAAATCATTACTTTTAATTATTGCTCAACCAAACTCTTAAAATAATAAATAAATCATTTATTTATTTATTATTTACAAATAGAGGGATTTGACCAAATTCAAATTATTTTTCCCTCCAACAAATATAATAAAATATTCCATAGGAGTTGGATATATATTTGGTTAACAATATCCTAATTATGCACCAATATCTAGAATAACTCAATATTTTATTATAAATAGAATGGTTTTTCCATTCATTCACTACATTTTGTTGCCTAAAGATCACTCTAGATCTATACTTTTGGTCTGACTTGGATCCTCCATCATTCTCATATTTTTTAATCTTTTTGATTGTGAGCTCCCTTTGAGTTCCATTTTTGTTTGGGTTTTCTACACCATCAAGAGAGAAGGATCTTAGATCTAAAGCACTGATGACATACAAGAACCCATCCCATTGAGGGGGACTAGTATCATCTTTCTATGTTCCCTTCCCAGGCGTCATATATACAAAAATTCTTTAAAAATATTCTTGTCTTGTCTATTGGGTGCATTGAGCAACTCTTTATTTTATTTACTACTTAATGTCTTTAACTGCATAGATCTGGAATTTGTATCAATTATCTTGGTCAACTAACTACAGATCTAAATAAATTCGCTGCCATCTTTGATGTTAGGGCTATTTGTTATGCACAGATAAAGTGTGTTTTTTCTTATGCTTGTGATTAGAATTCACACTAACAACTGGCGTCTCCATAAGGGTTTATGATTATGACCACTGTCGCTTTTCAGATCCCTACATGATCAACTACGTCAAACCCTAGGGGTTTTCTTTAGCTTCTTGTTTGCTTTTCTTGATGTTTTTTGTAACCTTTAAAACCCATAGACAGTAAAAATTCTCACTTCCGTGTGTTTCTGGGCCTATTGCACAAGTGATAGGTATCAACCGTAGTTGAGACGAAACATTTTTCTGAAACCTGATCCCAAGAGTGCTGGAAGTATAGGTCACACTTTTTGGGCCAAAACCTACAAGCTCAACCTTAAGGAAACAAAAAACAACCTCAAACCTGCAACCTCTATAGAAATTAGGTCAGAAACTCCAACCTGTACTTTTTGCAGGAATTTTTCTGTGATTTTTCTAGGTTTTTTTGGACTACTGTTCAGGGTTATTTGACCTCCATCTCTGCCTATTTTGGACCTATACTTTCTTTTTTTTACTCGTCAAAGTGGGAACCTAGCCATCTAGGGCTTCAGTACGCTTCCACCTTTCTAGGAGGAGTTTAGTTGAAGCAGGTCATCTGAGATTATAGTGTGTTCAAAAATTTATTAGATTTGATGTTGTACCTTCATATCCATTTCAGATTGGTTATTCATCCATCCAAAACACCTCTTTTCAGTTTTGTTTGGGGTCCTCCTCTAGGGTCCCTTCTGTTTCCCTTCAGGTTGTAGAATTTCACCACTTCATTTGCAACACTTTTCCCTCTGGTTTCTTTCTATTTTCTGCACCTATCTCTAGAAAATATGACATTTAGATCATTGTCCCTCCCAAATTTAGATCCATTGGCTATTTTTGTGTGTTTTGACTATATTTTTTCCCATCAATAGACTAGTTGTAGGGAAGTCTGCCTCCTTGGGTTTAGATTGATGCATCTTTAGCTATTTATTTTATGTTATATTCAGTTTAATTTACTCTTATTTGTAGATTTATTTATAGTTATACAACAAACTTTTTCTTTTTTCTCTACACATGTCTAGGTTTAAAAATTAAAATTAACACACTTAACACACACACCCTAAGTGAAGAGTGCCTAGTTTTCACCATCATGCCAAGAATATATCATTGTAATAATTTGATCCCACACCTCTCTGCCCTTGTTTTGACCTTGTAATCATTTGATCCTACACATCCTTGCCCTTTTTGGTCTCTCTTGTTTTTGTGATCCGTGTTTGTTCTTCAATAATTGTGTATTGGCCTTCATCCCGAGTTTTTGTTAGAAATAATTGATCCTCTACATATGATCTGAGTTAGTCCTCAACCAAGTCACCATTTCAACTTCAATTCTCATTCATTGGGTTCCCCTTCTATTTCTCTCCCTGGTTCTTCGCTTGTCACCTTCACCACGTCTAGTTGAGAACCTAACGTTGGTGGTAGCCTCGACACTAATGTTGGGAATACTGCTAGTGAGACTACAACAGGAACTATCCTGACTACTCCCTTTCTCCCTTATATGGCAGGCCTTAGTCTTCCCAATTTTAACCACTTGATCAATGACCCCATACACCATGATCTTGGTTGGAATTATATGCCAACCAAGATCCCTTTCGACATCCCCAAGTTTGAAGGTCTTGCTGGAGAAGATCCTACAAACCATGTTCGATATTTCCATATTTGCTGTTAGTCTAACTCCATCACTGATGACTTTGTCCGTCTTCGGTTGTTCCAGCATATGATTACTTGAGAAGCTTATAATTGGTATGTTGACCAGGCCTCCTCTTCTCATCCTAATTTTGAAACTCTTGCCCGAGCTTTTCTATCTTACCTCCAACTTCTCCTTCCTTATGACATGGGTACTGAACTTTTGACCTCTTTCCGTCAATCGTCTGTGACCCGCCTATCTGGTCATGTCTAGAAATGGCAGAGAAGAAAGAACCTATGTCGATCCCCTACCTTCGAATACCATGTCTACATGGGCTAGTTTCTCAGATCCCCTTTCCTTGCAATTGGCAAAGATGTCGCATCTCATTTCCCTTAGACCGAAGAGGCTGCCCTCCAAATTGCATTGAAATATGACCTGATCTATACACAGTATGGTTATGTTTATATCGTCTTACTTGATGTCCCTAGACTCGATGGTGCCAATGCACTGGGGGAATCCCATGCCACCAACAGTATCGTTGGAGCCATTTCTCATCTGTACACCCATCCTCCAATGGGTTACGGTTTCCCTCAGGGAGGGGCCAACTCCTCCAACACTTTTCCGCCTCCCGGTAGAATGTATTTAGGATACAACATGCCTCCTTTTTCCCAACCTATTTACCAAACTATTTTCGAACCTCCTTATTATCTGTATCCACAACCTGGTGCTCTAGCTCCTCCAACATTAGCACCCCCACCTTCGTTTCCTTCTCCACCCCCGCAGCAACAGCCACCCCCCCCCCCAAGGACAGGTGTATGCATAGTAGGGCACTACTAATCCTCCTACTTCCAGAAATAAGAGGAAAGACATCCAAAATCAATCTGCCCTAGGTAATCCAAGACCTAATCCCCAAGGGAATGCACCTAACACTGCTAACCAACAATAAGGGACTCAACCCAAGTAGGACAGGCATGTTTGCACGAATAAGCCATGTACTTGTTGCAGTGTCTGTGGTCATTACACCGATGACTGTCCTCTTTTACCTCATATGTGTCAGATGTGGGAGACTCAAGCAACATCGCGAGGATAGAAGGGCTCCCCTTTGGCTCCTCCAAATGCTGAACCTATCGAGCTGGATGTGTTTACCAATCCTTTCCCCCAGCAAGGATTCATGGCTACCCAACCCCTTGAAGGTTAAGCAGCCACTCAACCTCCTCAATCTGGTAACTATGATTACCAGATTCTCATGATGAACTCTGACTAACCAATTACCATTGACCTCAACCTTGAGACTATGTATCCGCAGTACAAAAAGCCTCCCACTACATCTGCCCCCGAGTCCCCTTCTTCAGGTTCCACAGAGCCTCTTTTGAAAACAAATGGTCCTCTATAGATCCCTCAGCCTAATTCATAGCTTAATCCCAATATCCCCAAGGGACCATTATGCTGAAAAGGTGCTTCTAGAAAAGTTTCCCATTCGTATAGTATTGTAGATGATTTGGCACAATCCCCTACCACAATCTCAACGCTGGAACTACTCTAGTCATGCCGTTAATAAGGAAAATATCTACTAAATTCTATGGGTGATGTGGATCCTTTAGATGATCATTTGATCGTCTTTGATGTTGATTGGTCATAACATCCTCCCCTTCCTTCTTCCGTCACCTTCCAAATCTCCATCAAGATTCGGAATGCCAACATCTCCATTGTATCATTGATGAGGGGGCATCCACCTGTGCGATGTCTGCTTTGGTTTGGAAGAAACTCATATATCTTGAGTTGGCCCCTTCCACTATCAGCCTCCAAGCGTGGGATGGCCACTCTTCCTAACCCATAGTCCTGTTCCATAATTGTCCTCTTACTCTTGCGGGCAAGACTATTTGTGTTGATGTAGAAGTCATTGATGCCCCCTTAGATTATAAAATTCTATTGGGTCATAGCTACAATTATGTGATATATGATATCCCATCGGCGGTTCACCGTAAGATGTCCTTTCCTCATAACATGAAGACAGTCACCATCTACCAGTTGAAATATTACAAATCAAAGTCTCAGACCTCCCCTGACTCTATCATCTCTTTGGTGGCTAGTAAAACAATAGTTGAACCTTTTACCAGTGTCTCACCTGAAGTCTACAAAGACTCCTCTTTTCTTGGTTCTTTCACTATTCCTTCTCCTCCTGCCTCATATCCCAGCTCATGAAATGTTTGCATGATGTAATCATCCCAGTCTGACCTTAAGTAGCCCACTTTGACTAGTGATTAGTCCCACCCTCCGCAACTTGCTCGTAGCACCTTGACTTAGCCTTTAGGACCCCCTCCTCAAGGCCCCTCATCTGCAGCTGATATCATGAGCCTCTCTACCCTCCCAACATGGTTCCTCCTAGCAGTAACCATCTCGAAGCTATCCCACCTGGCCACTACCCCTCCGGTCAGATATCATTCCTAGCTCCCCCTCCTGGAGTTTTTTTGATACATGTTATGGCTACATTATCCCTTCCTAACCTAACCATGCGGATCCCAGTCTGGTACATTGATCCCCCAACCACTATCCCACCTAGTCAGCCCAAACCTTATCTTCCTTTGACCCTAGTTCAGTCAGTCCCCATGACCCCTCCCTTTGCTACCATGCCTCAACCACCTCAACAGGAAACTACCCCTATTGCAGTAGCTTCAGGTGAAAGGGGAAAATGTTGCAAGAATTCACCTTAAGATAAGGCTGCCACGACATACCCAGATCCTCCTTAGCATCCAAATCATACCAGCTAGTTTTCTTTGTGTGATGTTGTTAGTCATGCCACCCATACCTATCCTGAATTGCCTCGCCTCAAGCCCATGGTCAATGAGACATTTCCAGAGTCTGATATCCCTGAGGTCCATTTCACTATACCTGATTCAGCCCTGAAACAAAATTCTTTGCACATAAATCATCCTTGTTCTTTGTCTAATTTCCATGGCCACTATACTCACCTCTGTCCCCGCCTCGAAGAGTATCGCTCCTCTTTGGAAGCGGTTCTCCAATTCGAGGACCAGCACAATGATTCCACAGCTCCCTTTTTTGCAAGTTTTGCTTCGGTAGAACCAAAGGACCGTCCTACTCCCATTGACATTCCCCCTCCCAATGTAGAGATGACGAAGCCTTTAGCCACCATTTTCTACCTACAATCATTGATGAGATCCATGGTGGAGACTCCCTCTGAGACTTCCCCTTCGGTTTCACTTGACCTCCCTTCAAAGATCACCCTGGGCTCAACATCAGTGGATCCCTTATTTGCTTGTTTCTTTGTCACCCCCCATGACATTTCTTCTCATGATGATGAGTCAAGTAGCTTTGAAGTGTCCTGTGGATACCCTTCCACCAGTAACCCCATATTTTACTGTGATGACGAAATCATGGAAGCCTTTTCCACCCATGACTTCATCTTTCCCTCCCATAAGAGGAATGAAACCATTTGTATCTAAGGTGACTTTCATGACCTGAGCACAAGCTACCCCAAAGGAAACTCCAACACACCACCTACTTGTCGGTGTGTGGGTGGTAAAAATCCTACCCAGAGCACTCCTTCTAGCAGTGTTTGTTTGATTTTTGCTTTGCATTCAGGTTGCCAGCATTGTTCATCATCCTCTCATTTGTTGTCTTGTGGCACCTTTCAAATGGACCCCCCCATCCACACCTTATATTAGTTATGTTGATGGTGCAAGTTGCTACTCTCGGAATCTAGCCTCCATAGGTTGGGCCATTTTTACCCCCTTACATTCGCTTATTCTCTCGAACGACGTATGCATTGGTACAACCACCAATAACCAGGCCGAATATGATGTAGTGCGAGGTTTATTAGCCGATTCCCTCTCTCATAACATCCTTCACCTTCATGTTCATTTAGATTCCCTGCTTCTTGTCATGCAATTGAATGGTGTCTATCGTGTGCATAATCCTATCCATTTTAGAAGATATTTATGGGTGAATATTTTGATGCGTGAATTTGAAATCATTACAATCAGTCATGTACCTAGAGAAAAAAATCACTATGTATATAAAATTGCAAACAATATTCTATATTGTCACTTATCACACGCATTTAACACAAGAGAATAACAAAACCATAAATATGATGCATATTCATAATTGTAGTTCAAAATGTTTTAGATTCCATCCACTCTGATACATTTGACATTCCCATGTTACAAAAACTAAAAAATGGGGGCACCACATGCCTCTACACCTAATCACTATCTAGAGGGTGCCAATCCAATCACTCTGCTCCTACAGCTCATAGATCATGCATCCCCTATCCGACCATTGCCATGTGCTGCATGACCCCTTGCCATTTTGAGGGTAGGTCAATACATGGCTCTATGTACTGATCATCCAATTCTTGCCAACCACGCTTTAAAATTCCAGTTAGAAGCCTCTCACATCTACGATGGATGTCCTCTAGGAGGGCCACTACATCCTCATTTTTCAGTGCTCTCGACTCACTAGGTCTTGCAGCTCCTGATACTGTAGGTCGTCCCATGTACCCGACCAGTTTTACTGGTGTTGTATTTTCTTACCAAAAGTGAATGAATCAGTACCATATACAATATTTTGAAACTTAAAAATGCACATAAAATATTAGCAATTTTCACTTACCATTGAGCCCCCATACTCGACCAGGCGAGAGTGGCAATTTTGGGTCCCCACGCTAACTCATCCCACTATAGGGATAGTCATTTTATGTATAGTGGAATTTGATCGCAATGAGCAAAAAACTCGGGTCCAAAGACCCGTCTGATTGCTCCAATTCCCCCTCTACATAATAGATGCCCCTAATGGCGCATCCTAGGCTCTCTCGAGCCCCCATCCTGGATCTGTATGTGAGGTTGGAGTGTCGGGATCTTCTTAAAGAAAAGAAAGCACGACATTGTGCCATATGCACAGTCATGGTTCACTTGCCGCTTGCATACTGAAAACTGTCATTTCAACAATGACATCATCATTTGGGCCCACCCATAGTAGGTCCCACTCAACACATTCTTAAAAAGAATCATCTAACCCCCAGTGATGTGGTGGAGTGCCTGGTTGCCCAGGATCTGCAACACCGCTACGGCCACAGCATGAGTCTCTAACCTCTCTAGATCCCCAATCGATATTTGTGTCCCCTTGAAATGGAGACCTCGTCAGAAATGGCGCTTTACAAAATCCATGATGTTCCACCCTCATGGTAACACTTCCTATGTATTCCCCACCATCCCAAGTGGTGGGAGACCAGTCAGGAAATATATATCCTAGACCATCAAATCGATCTGGTTCCCCTGCACTATAAGGACCTCATGGTCCAGATCCCAATAACCACTATAAGGAAAACACCCTCTAGCGGAGGTTATAAAGCAAGTTTTTAGTGTTATAAAATTGGCCAAAATTGTTAAAAAAACATTTTCTACAACATCCGTTTATGGTTACGGAGGTTTTGGTGCAACTTTTAACGGAAATTCAACACAAATAAAAAAAAATGAGTGGGCAGAGGTTATTATGGATGCTTTTTTCATCGGTGCTCTACTCTTCCGTTAACGCACTGGTGCGTACATGACGATAGTGCCCCGAGGCTATCTCAGGCCAACGCACCGGGACGTTTAGGTGTAAAACTGCACCGAGTGTATTGTTGGTCATAAAACGCACGGGGCTGTTTTAATTGGCCTTGGGATTTGTGCGGTTCCCATAGGTCGTATCAACGCACCGATGCATATACTTATATAAATGCACTGGTGCACTGTGTCACAGAAAGGCACCGAGATTTATTATTGGTATCGGTATTTGTGCAGTCGTAAAAATGCATCGGTGCTTATAGATACTTAAATGGCCTGGTGCACAGTATCACACAAATGCACAGATATTGATAACTAGTATTGGTATTTATGCAGTGCCCATAGATCGTACAATAACACCGGTGCATATAGGTACATAAACGCATTGACGTACAGTTACTGACAAGCACCAGTTTTCATGTTGTATTTTTTAGAAACATCGACCTGTGATAGTCCAATTATTGTGATTGTTTTAAATTCATTATTCATCAAAAGTCGACACATATATATCTTATAACAATATTCATATGAATTAATTTTTTATTAGTGCATCTGAGAATGACAATGGAGAATGCAATAGAATAAATTAAAACATATTATATATATATATATATATATATATATATATATATATATATATGAATAAGACAGTCTTTATCATACAAAATGGGACAGTTATTGGTATCCCTTTGTCTTTCAATTGGGACACTATGTCTATTACATTAAAAAAAATGTCTGATTTCACAAAAATATATATTTTAAAAAATAAAACACCTTGTTTTGATATCTAAACATAGTGATCATCATTCTTCGCTTGAACTGTTGTCACTACTAGAGCTACTTCCATGACGGGTTATTTTCAGGAATGTTTTGATCATGAAGTTGATTATTTTTCTCTTCTTCACCTTCCATCTACAAACATAAAAATAAACTGAAATGAGTGTATATATATTGGTGAGAATAATGAAAATTGAAATATTAAATAATATACATCAATGTAAATCGAAAATAAAAATGACGTACCATAGCAA
The DNA here is from genome assembly GCA_034641835.2 of Pinus albicaulis. Taxonomy (NCBI): domain Eukaryota; kingdom Viridiplantae; phylum Streptophyta; class Pinopsida; order Pinales; family Pinaceae; genus Pinus; species Pinus albicaulis. Next base: position 537,516,494 of record CM076574.1, on the reverse strand, counting down.
CAATTGAGTCATAACCTATACACATTCTTTCAAAACCATGTACCATGCCATATTTCAAAAATTCATCTGTTGGCACAGTTCCATACTTTGTTTCCTCCAAGTTTTATACCCCATAAAAAATCATATATTTAAAATAAAAGATGCTTATTTCTATTAATTATAGACGGAGCTAAGTGAAACAAGATCGATAGATGCTTACAAATTCCACAATTAATTTATGATATGCCAATGTATACTCACAACCCATATTTAACCCAATATCAATCAATTTGTCTAATGGTTCTTCTTTGTATGTTAGCACCTGTTTGAATACATTCAATGATGATTTTTACAAAACAACCTAAACAATACCAAAATGAAATCTAGTTAAGTTGTTATAAGGAGGTAACAATTACTCACAAACTTAGAGATCAACCCTTTTCTTCCTTGTCATCCTCTTTTATGTGCTAAATGGGTTCCATTTTATTTTCTTTTCTGCAAGAAAATTCTTGAAATGTAATATTTAATGTTAAATTGTTTATTTATTGTACCTAATGATCGAAAAATTCAATGATTACATATTACATTTGAAGCACGTTGTCATTGATATGGCTCCTCCTGTGATGAAATTTTGTCCATTTCTATGACCATCTCCTTGTACACCTTTTTGGACATTGCTACTCCATATTTCTGATATCAGCTCGTTCATCTTTTGAGATTTTCATAATATTCCTGAAAATGTAACATGACAATAAAATATTTAATTTTTATATTGATATATGAAAAGTAAATATAACAAAAGTGATATTTATAAATAATTCTAGACAAAAATTTAAATGAATATTACTTTTTCATTCTTTCTTTTTTGTTGTTGTATGTTTTTGCTATTAAAAGTCTGACATGTATCATTGACCAATTCTCTGGAAAGTCTTCCTGTAGTTTAGATAAAATTTGGTTCTTGGAATCATTGGATTGATTTTTTTATTGTAAGTGGAAAGAACATCTATACATTCGTTCCACTAGATCCCTCAAAATTTTGTAAAGTTTTTCCCCTCTTTCGTTAACTTCCAACACCACTCCAGATGAGCTAAGGAAAAATTCATTTTCATTTGCACGCTCTATTTTTTTTCTTTTCTTAGAACGACATTCATTTTCTGAGTTGTTGGTCCCTGTAGAGCATTAAACATATGTGAATTAATAGACTGTTTGACACATGTTATCTAACAACTCTAAGTATATTATTAATGATAAGTAAAAAAGGAAACTTATATTGGATCGATAGTATTTTTTCATTCACCTAATTCATCTTTTTGCAATTTTTCCATTTTGATTTTACGATCCTCTGGTCCTAGATTAGAAATAATCATATCGAGCTTCGTCATTTTGTGGCTCTGCATGATACACAGTAAACAATACATATTAGTTAAACTTACATATAGTTCAAAAATAATATTTTTTGTAGAATTTACAAAGAACTTGCCTTTTTTTCTTTTCTTGATGTGTTATCAGTATTTTTGTTACTTGATCTCTTGTCAATCATTTCTTTATCAATCTAAAACTTGTACCATATCGTTCATTAATATATTTATAAAAAAATTCTCAACCTTTCAGGTACAAAATAAATCTCAAGACACCAGTGCGCCTTTCATCAGTTACACACTGTGATCGATGTGTTGGGGTATTAAAAACACACCTCAAAATAGTATAATAGACCGTACGGTGTGTGGTGTATTATAAGCATGTAGCAAAAATAGTGCAATAGACCGTACAGTGCTATCCTTGTAAAATGGAGTACCAGTGCCCTATTTCAGATATGGCGCACTGATTTAGAAAAATTGTTCTCAATTTTTTTATTATACAGTAGTTGCACGGTGCAATGTATGATATAGCGCGCTGGTACACCAGGGTATGTAGGGTGCACTGATAAAGAAAAATCCATTTTTTTCCAAAAATTCACGCAATGGCCGAATGGATTGGGATCTGACTATGAAATTCGCCCCTTGGGTTGGATGTCAATCTAAAATGAAAAACCCTAATTTTGAAATCACAAAAATAGGGAGAAGAAAGGGCAGAAAAAAAAAAATGAAGGGGTTAGGGTAAAAATGGACAAAACTGTATAAAAAAGTAAAAAAAATAATCAAATTTAATCATGAGATGGTTTGAAATTCTATGATATAGGGTTTGAATCACCAGATGTTTGGTTTTTGATTGTCTGAATAGTTATGTTCGAACATATTTCGTTGCTCCACAGTGCCCTCGTGCTCTCTTGCTCCAGGTCTGTCTCCTGCAAATATCTACCTGAAAAATTTAGCAAAAATAGTGAAATAATGAGAAGTGTTTAGTATTTAAAGAATCATTTTATGAAATTAGATTTTAGAAAATATTTTTCCACCCATTTTTTGTAATATCCTAAAATGAAATAATGCATTGATACACAAACACAATATTTGTAACACAGAAAATGTACATAAAGATTATGATAAACACAGATATAGATAGAATAGATGAGCTATTTCATTATACCTCAACAACAAATAAAAGTAGATAGTGCTCCAAAAGGAATGCACTCAAGCCACAAGATACTTGAAATACACTAAAGAAACCAAGCAATGGAAACGCGGTGGTGCTACTACTGCTGCTACTGTTGGAAACTACTGCTACTGAGGAGAAGAACCATGTGCGGAAGGCTGTTAAAGTGATCCGAATGATCCACACTTTTAACCACGTATTCTACTTAAAAAAAATAGAAAAACCCAGAAATGGTTTGGCCGTATTTTAACTTTAGATTTGCAGCCATTTTTGGGTTGCACACTACAACCCTGCTAGCATAAACTGTACTGTAAAGGATGGAGGCTCTCTAGCCTACTAAAAAATATGGCTATGATGCTCAAGGATGATGGAAATAATTCATGTAATGTGAAGGAATAGTCCTCCACTGGATTACTAGCTGAAATGCAAGCAACTTCCCTTCTCCCTTGGATCTTCACGATTGGGCTGCGCAATTCCTGATGGAAGTACCACTACTGGGAGATGAATAATAGCTGGCCTACTTCATGATATAGATCTGAAGCACTGGAAGGATGATCTTGAAGCTCAAGGTGATAGGATGAATCCTACACTGGTTCTCCAGCTAAAATACTGAAGACAATCTCCTCCTCTTAAACTGATCTTCAGAAATGTGCAATTTCTGAATATGGATGTTCTGCAGAAAGTAACAACAATATGGCACCAATGCCTGATGATGAATGAAGGAAAATACTCTTTCAAGGGCTACTCAATGAAAGAGGTGGGATTCCCGACCAGGAACACCCAGTGCTAAACAACACTTGCAATCTTAGCTAAACAGCCAAAGAAAGCATGGAATGTCAAATGAAAAATCCAGATTTAAATAGATCACAAAATCAATAATCAAAATCCTATCTTCTATGTTGCCTTCATCTCCTTTATATAGTTTATGAGCCTTCTCAAGCCTTGACCCACCTCATAATTGAGTCGTACATGTGAATATAGGTCTCCATGTTGACTACGCTATCTCTACATGATCTCCATCATGTGTGAATGTAATGATCACCCTCTCCATCATGTGTGCATTAATGCACTACTTTCTCCATCATCTGCACATTAGATGAACCCTTCTCCACTAACTTATCATAATTTATTTATGATCTTACTTTGAATGCATTATGATTTTAGTTGATCTTTTCAAGATCCTCATGATTTTACAGTTAAGATCCATGATCTATCTCAATAATGAGACACGATCTCCTTAAATAAGCTGCTCCACTACTCCATGATTCTAAATCTAAATATATAATATCCACATACACACATCAAAAGTGGATTTTATTTATGTTTGAGAATTATGGGTGTTGATCAGTGGTTGTCATTGATGTCAACCCAAGCAGCACCAGGGGTTAACCCAATATTGCACGGGAATTTTGACCTACCAAATTAGTATATTATAGGTCAATAAGGCCTTTTATTTTTCTACTTGTCAAGATGTTTCCGTTGATATCTGGCATGCCATGTAATTCTTCACAGTTTGAGAGATATTCATGTTTGAAGTTTGTACCCCCAGTTAGTGGGCTAAAACCCCATGGGTTTGTGGCATGGGTCATTGAAAAGTCATAATAAATATTTTTTAAGCTTCTAAAATCCCTCCCACGTTCACTTGTTGAAGCCCCTCTCAACCTAAGCATTTATATAAATTGTGATCCTCATATGCTCCTCATGCAAGGGATTTCACCATCTGAAACACTTCATTGTGGAAGTTTCACTCTAATTTTTTTTCTATGAAGTTTCAAAAGCTGAAATTTATATGAGACAAAGCTAAAATCCTAAGGAAGCTGCTATGAAAATTTCAGATCAAGGTGCACAATAATTTTAGAGATATGATCTGTGGAAGTAAGTGCTTTTTTAGGCTCCCAAAATTCATCTCAAAGAAGTGACCTGGGAAAATCATCATAACTCTCTCTCTAAGTATCGAATTGGAATTCCATAAAAAGTGACAGATAGAGCATAGTATTTAGTTTTAGTTGTATCAATTTTAGGGCCAAATGAAGAAATCGTGACACGTGGTATGCCGTACAATTTTGATCTTCTAAAATAGCCCATAATTAGCGCATTGTGAGAGATTGGGTATAACTCTCCCTTGAAGAATCCAGATTGGGTCAGAACTATGGCATTGGAAGGAAGAATTAGAGGAAGGATACAATACAAAATATCAGATAATGGGGATCTGAATTAACAAAGATACACTAGATTCAATATAAAGCTCCTAGAAGGCAAAGAAAAAGTTAGATCATGTGTTGTTAAGGGCTGCAAAGGACAATAATTTCTAGGGAAGCAAAGCAAAGAAAGGTGTAGCAGAGGGTAGCATGACAAAAGTAGCAACCAAGGTACATAACAACAGCAAGAATTTCATCACATGAAGTCTTCAAGTGGGCAGCACTTCATACAATCATTATAAAGGTATCATTGCACTAAGTCATTGCAAATACATTATTGTACAAATTGTACTAGTGTATATCTGCCAAGAGTTGAAGAGGCAGTGTCGAGTGGTCTAGGATCATCATTAGGTGGTTATGTCATAGTTGGGGTTATGGTCTAGTGTATCTTCTTCGTCTACATCATTCTATATCATTGTAAAGTGGACCATTTTCCCTGGTACGGGAGTCCATTCTTCTTTTATTCTTCTACAGGGCGGTAGGGCGGTGCTAGGGTGAGTTGTAGCTCATTGGGTGTTGGTGCATCTATTCAGTTGACTACTAAAGAATCTCGGGCATTGGAACGTCCATCCAGTGGGAGCTGGAGAAGAATGCTTTTCTAGATTCTAGGAAGTTTGAGCTTTATTTTGAATTGGAGTTGAATATTAAAGAATTATTAAAAAAACATTAGGTGGTTTTTGTCCCGGAGTGGGTTTCCACCTTAAAAACTATGTGCATTTGTGTTCCTCTTGTTTTCTATTATCATGGTGCAAACACTGATAATAATTTAAGACTAAATAATGCTCTAATTGAAAGAAATACTGATTCACCCCTCTCTTAGTATTTCCAACAATGGGTCCCTCCACCCTTTTATTTACTTACTTAATTAAGTTTATTAAGAAATCTAATATTCTAATTATCTTGTGGAAAAATTGGGAATATTACATTTTTCAAATTGCCTCTTTTTTTCACTTAAAGAAAATAGAGTTCCATTTTTTTATTTTCTTTTATTCGTGACTGGTGCGGAAGAGTTGTGAAGCACTGGTGCGTCTGAGTTATACAATGCACTGGTGCGCGTTATGATGATAGGCACACCAGACTGTATAAATTTATTTTTTTGTATGTAAGATCATAATAAAATAATGATAATTCTAAAGTATATGAATTTCTTTTCATTCTTTTCTAAAATTTATTATGTTACAAAAATTCTTATTACTCTAGATTTGTTATTTTACAATTATTTGCAAATTTACAAATCTAAATATTTTAATAAAATTATTTCACAATAATACAATTAAAATTTTCACATTAATATAATTAAAATTTTACAAATATTTTACATACAATTACAATTAAAATTAGAATTAGAATTAGAATTAGGATTACAATTTTAATTTTACATAGAATTACATTTACAATTTTACATAGAATTACATTTACAATTACAATTAAAATTAAAATTACAAATACAATTACAATTTTATAATTTTACATACAACTACAACTACAATTACAGCTTTGCAATTTTTCATATATACAATTACAATTAAAATTTTACATTAAATATTTTACATACAATTACAGTTAAAATTACAACCAGAAATACAAATACAATTTTACAATTTTACATACAATTAAAATTTAAATTTCAATTACAGTCACGACATAATATTTAATAAAATATATCATGGTCAATTAATATTAAATTAATTAATAAACATCATCACGATCATGATAACCATCGTACAAACATCATATTCGACTAAAAAACACATTCAAACATCAAATTAACATTATATATTAACATCATCACAACACAAACATCAAATATACATTTCATGTCAAATAACTCATGCTATCACATATACACATCTATCTGCGAGCTAAATATTAAATGAACATATCTAACATGACCTAACAATATGCACATCATAATGATCACGAACATGTAAATTAAGTACAACTGTGACATGAACATAAAATACATGGATTATATATATATATATAGATGCAACTGAATAATGTTAAAAATATACAATTTTAATATAAATTTCATGGATCATCAGCTGGTGGTAGTACTACAACATCAATAGAAGTACAAGTGGAGGCCTGCTCAGTAAATGGTGTAGCCTCGACAGTTGATGGTGGAGCATGCTCATGATCATGACTAGTATTGATGGATGCATCAGCTAGTACTGGTAGTACAACATCAATATAAGCAGTAGTAATGGAGGCCTGCTCAGTCAATAGTGTAGCCTCGAAGGTCGATGGTATAGCATGCTCATGATCATGACTAGTACTGATGGATGCTGCAGGCTGCTAACTGGATGTGGCCGATGGTCCAGCCTCATCTCTGTGATGACTGCTAGATGTTGCTAGTGGAGCCTCATGCTCATCAGGCGCGGCACGAGGTGAGCGATCATGAGATGATGAACTACTGCTTGCGGACTATCCATCATGTGTCGCGGCTCGACTACGCCTATAACGTGCAATAGTCTCCCTCAGTCATGTAACAGTTGTTGTAGCTCCTACAACATGCCGCATCAGGTTGTACATGTCACACAGCATGCCTCTCCACATCCGTAATAGCTTATCATCAGCCTGTATGTCTCTTTAATGAGTGGGCCTGATGCTCTCCTCAATAAGCAATGCACTAAATCAGTTTCCCAACTCCATCCTATATCTAGTCTCAGGTCGACCACGCCTAACAAAAGGCGGTACCAGTGCACCAGCAGGAGGATGTCTCTCTACACTGGCCTCCTCCTGATCATCATGATCCTTAGCATCGGCCATGTCCTGATCGTCATCATGATCCACACCTGGATCATGTAATGGTTATGGAATCTCCTCGCTATCAAAAGAGCCAATGTCTGAAAAATATATACAAGTACACAACAATAATTAGATAATTTCATTATACAATTTAATAAAAACAAGTTAAATAACATGTTAGAATAAATATAATTAAAACAATAATATTACCTCTATCATCTAGTGGCTCATCATCTGTGAAGAGGATGTTGGCACAGCCCCACCAATATATTCCATCATAAGGACATGGGACCATAATGAAGGGATGCATCTGATCATCAACACTAGCTAGTAAGTCTAGTGCATCATGCGATATGCTAGCTAGAAACATAGTATCTCCCCTCTTGGGCATCATCTTCTCCCACGTGTGCATCCAGGCTTCCAACATCAGCCTACGAGGTTGTCAAACAAAAATAGGCCTCATCTCTGGAAACCTCTCAAAAAATAAACTAAACAGCTCTAAAGCAAAAGGGAAGTTGACCCTCCCTTGTGCATGAGCACGACATCTATCTAAGGCCGTACAAAACTTTCACAAAAAAATGGCAAACCACGTGACAAGTCATGGCTCCTATACTAAAGAATCAACATAATATAAAAGTGAGCAACTGATGTGTTGCTCGTCACTGGTGTTGTGCGAAATGGTCGAAATGATAAGTGAGAGACATTGCACATCCTGTCTACCAAATGCACCTATACGTAACTGACTTCTAGGTACCTGAAACTCTGAAGGAGATAGTACATGTGCTCCAATGTATCTCTGGGAGTAGACTAACTGACTCCCTACTACACAACCTGATGGAACCTCTGGGAATGAGGGAAAATCCACACCTCTCCTGGATAGTCCTATAATAAAATAAATATCCTCCTTAGTGGGTGTGTACCACTGGTCAGGACCAACCTATAAAGCCTGTCTATGGGCATTCCACCTACGGGTAAGATATCTCAAAAACACACTATGGAACTTTAGGGAAGTAGCCTCCTCATAGAACTTGAGGATACCTACCTGCCTTAGGATCCCTTGGGTATCTGTGTAATAGGGTGAGGGTATGCATCTCTCTCCCTCTCTCGTGCCTCCCACTAGTGAATCATATCATTCTGTTTCACCTGTTGTTGTTGTTGTTCCTCCTCTTCTCTCTGAATCATTGACATATCAAACAAGTTTTTACTATTAAAACATACATGTATTTAGGGATATACACATATATATATTTCTTGAAAAAAAACAAACCAGTTGGTTCACGCACCAGTTGTAGTGCGGCTTGTGTTTCTAGTGCATCGGTGGAGGTGCACCAAATGAAATACAATGCACTGGCCTCGGTGCAGCTAAAATTTTTTCAAGCACCGTTGACTATATATGATGTCAGAATAGTGGTACGCTGACTGAAATATATGCCCCATAGCATATAGTCGTGTCAGCGCACCGATTTCCTGACAATTACATAGTCGACGGTGTGGTATTTTACCCGACCACATCATTGACCCTTTAAGAATGCCGAATGCGGTGCACTGACAGACTCCGGAGTGGATAATTCCATCAAAACACTACACTACTATTCCCTTTGTCAACAGTGTGCCTGGATAAATGAGCGTACCACATTTCATTTTTTTGAATTTAAAATAATGCGGGGCACTTTTCGTTACCTGCCTGGAAACAATGCGGATACCGTTAGCACTGGTGGCGGTACGACCTGCAAATTTTACAGGTAGCACCGATATCTGGTGCGAGCCGAACGGCTCGGGCACTCTGCGCCACAATTTTTTTTTTCTTTTTTAATGGTTATTTCAAATTATAATCCGATAAAAAGCTTGATTATGGAAAAAATAGAAAAATACCTATACATTTCACTGTCAAGGAGGCATATTGATTGTAGAATTTGCAAAAGAAGATTTTCCCAGCTTTTTTAAAAATGCAAGCTGGAGATTGGTGACCAATGCACAACAACAGTGTATGCAATGGGTACAATGGAAGCACCGATGTTAGGGTGGCTCAGAGAAGGGGAAATGGCACCGATGCTTGAGAGCTCTAGAGCACTGAGGAAATTGAAAAATGCAGTTTTTTGGCCATAAATTTTTATTTATTTAACCATGTTCCGCTGCACAGGGTTTTATAGGTGCACCGGTATGCTTACTTCACACCGCACCAGGCTGTGTTATATTTGGCACATTTTTTATGATCCACCGGGGTGGTTCCCTAACACCGCACAGGGGTGTTTTAGTTTTGGCGCTATGTTTTGATGATGTACCGTGGTGGAATATTCGTAAAGCACCGGTGTGTAATATTCATAAATAAATAGTGCGGAATAGTCGTAAAGCACGGGTGTGGGATAGTCATAAAGCATCGGTTTTTTGGCTGTAATTTTTTTTATTTAATGCTATTCCGGTGCGTGCATTTTATAGGCGTACTGGTGCTCTTCGATAAGAATGCACCGTCACTTTTTTGTTTTGTGGGGGTGTTTTATGATGCATCAGCATGGAAGAGTTGTGAAGTACCGGTGCATTACGATAATAGGATGCCTCAGGCAGGTGTGTACGCCGTGCACAGTGTTTGGTGTGCCAATGTTTTGTGTGCACTAGGGCTTTCTATGTTAGAGCGCACCGGTAAGTGAGAGCTCAGGAGCACTGAAAAAATGAAAAATCCAGGTTTTTTACCGTAATTTTTTTCTTTATTTTACCCTTTTCCAATGCACATGGTTTATAGGTGCACTGCTTTTGTTTCTTACAAATGCACCACTGATTTTTTATTTTGGTGCGTTGTTTTATGATGCACTAGTGCGGTTTTGGTTTGGCGCGGTGTTTAATAATACACTAGTGTGAAAGAGTTGTGAAGCACCGGTTCTTTACAATAATATGACGCACCGGGTGGGTGTGGACAGAGTGCACAGTTTTTGGCGTGCCAATGTTCTTTGCGCATTGGTGCTTTCATGTTTCAAGAGCATTGGTGCGATGTTTAATGATAAATGCACCAAGTGGAAAACATCCGCAAAACCCTTCTCCCACCAACCTCCGCTAGTAACCTCTGCTAGAAACGGATATATGGGGTATTTTTCTGCAGGGTTCCTAAAAAACATCCGCTAGAGGGTCTTTTCCTTGTAGTGAACTGACAATCTGATCCAACAAGGGCTCTCCAGCTCTCATCAAAGGGTTTTCCACAAACTTTAGGACCCCAAACCTGGCCAATGCACTATGAACACAATGATCCTTGTTACACCATTTTCTGGTCATATAACCTATTATCATTAGATGGACCCAAGTACACCATGTAAGACCAATTTTACTCTAAGTAAAATTGTTTTCACTATGTAAAATAACTTAATAAAACACATTTATTAAGTTTTTTATGGTCTAAACAGGAAACCCCAAAAGGAAATATTTAAAAAATCTATATTTGTTTGATTTTCCTCATGGAATAATTAATTAAACAATAATTTAATTATTATTCCGAGTCATATTTAACCCAAAACAAGGAAATTAATTAGATAAATCCTTATTTATCTTATTATTTTCTAGGAATAATTATTTAAATCTTGTTTAAATAATATTCCTTGTTAAATATGACTAAATCATTTATAAATAATTAAATAAATTATTATTTATTTAATTATCATTCAACCATTTCCTTAAAATAATAAATAAATCATTTATTTATTCACTATTTACAAATAAAGGGATTTGACCCAAGTCAAATGCCTTTTCCCTCCAACAAATATAATAAAATATTCCATAAAAGGTGGATCTAGATTTGGTTAATATTATTTTAATCATACACCAAGATCTAGAATGACCCAGTATTTTGTTATAAATAGAATGGTTTTCTTATTCATTTGTCACCTTTCATTTGCATTTTAGATCACTCTGCATCTATACTCTTGGTCTGACTTTGAGCCATTATCATTGTCACATTCTCCATTATTTTCTTTGTGAGCTCCCTTTGAATTCTATGTTTGTCTAGGTTTTCTACACCAACAAGAGAGAGAAATTTTAGATCTGAAATGTTGAGGACTTTCAAGAACCCATCCCATTGAGGAGAATTGGAAACACTTTTCTTTTTTTCCTCTCAGGTGCTCCTTTAATATAAAAATTCTTTCAAACATATTGTTCTTGTCTTATCTATTGGATGCATGGAGCAACATTTCATTTTTACTGCTTAATGTCCTTTTACGCATAGATATGGATTTGTGCAGATTTATTTGGATCAAATAACTGCAGATTTGAAGATATTGGAAGCCATAATTGATGTTAGGGCTATTTTTTATGCATAAATAAAGTGGTCTTTTTTCGACAAAAGATTCATACTAACAATCCTCTCAGATCTCTGACTGTAATGTGTCCAGGTCTCTATCTTTCCAGTTGATCCTCAATTCTACCATATCTGCACAAAACCATCATAATTGTCAGTGTACATAATGGAAATAATACATTAAACCATAAAAACCTAGCTCTCAGCCAAGAAACAACACTAAAATACCCCTCTCTATTAGGTTGCACTTTTCAAGAAAAATCCTAGGATAGGTCGCAGTTTTCTACTCGAAACCTGCTACCCAAGCCGCAGATATTTCCCAAAAAAGTGAAAACCAGTTGTGAAGCAGAGTAGGGGTCTTTTCCTGAGCTCTGGGTACCTAAACTGAAATTTCAATCCACTAAAATCAAAGAGAAGGGTTAGGCCTCTTTCCTGTAACTGAAGAATCCTGATTCCAACGATCGGTTTGTCCAGTACGATCGACGCAAGGTTTAGGGCCTTTTCGCCTCTCTACATTCACAACAACTACACTTGCAAATGAATTAAACTTTAGGGAAAATGCCTTATTAAAAGAGAAACCCAAAATTTTTCTTTCGCTAATTACGACCAAATCGTAGCTCAGTTTTACAAATCGTCAGCACCGTTGGAAAGCCCTTGCTGAGCTCTCAAATGAATATCCTTTATTTTTTTGTGTTTTGATACTTCACCTCGACACATTTTTTCCAAGAAGGATCACTTCACCACTCCTCAAAATCGAATTTATTCATTTGCAACACTTGTACTTGGGACACCACTTTGCCTTCATACTTTTCCACACTCGTGTTGATTTTAGTCATGAGTACCCACCTTGTACTCATGTTTTTATAGTCCCCACTAGGCCTATTATGTGTGGCAACATCATCGAGTCGCCCTTGTTTAGATCATCCGAGTTGAGTCATCATCGCATTTATGGAATTTATCTCTAGTCCCATCCTTGTCCTCCATCCTTCATTGCTTTCTCCCACTCTCATGTTGCCCACTTTGGCCTTCAGTTATAGTTTCCCCTATCCACTTTGATATTGTGTCAGTTGCTACCAGGTCATCGATGCCCTTCATGCTCTAACAAGGGAATTCGTCAGCCCGATACTCAGTACCCCCATTCCACTATCATCCATGGTGTCAATAGGTCTATCACTCTACTATTATCTCTCATGCCTTAGTTAAGGATCCCTTATTACCTCACCTATGGCAGACCTCCTTCTATTGACATCATCTCATTCATTCCAGAAGACAGGTCTAGAGGGTGGTGTACCTTGGTTCCAGCTACCACTATTGTTCGGTGCTTTGGATGAGGGAAAGGGACTCTTTTATTGCTCTTTGACTCAATTTTTTCTCAGCTCCAACTCCTTATGAAATGATAGGGATCCGTATACTTGATGATTTAATGATGAAACAAATTGTACCGGTGATTCTCGGGTGTGTGTGAGATGTTTCAGACCTCATGATGGGGTGGCCCTTCAAGTAGCCCCCAACATGCCTGGATGACCTCTTCATTACAGCCTTTGATGAAGCTCCATATATTTGATGGTTTCGTCCTTAGCCACTTGCAATGCCTCTTTATTTTTCAAGTATCGTCTATATTTTCAGAGCCCTCTCCTGTTTTACATGGCCTCTTTGTTTATACTTATATCTCATGTACTCAGATATTATTGTATAAGTCGTGGATGTTATCCCAGGCACATTATGTATATGGGATCTATTATCATGTTGTTTATTTGGCTCCTGTTTATGTCATCATTTACTATATAGTTCAGTCCTCAGATTACTGGACACATTATTCTTTGTACTTTGTCTCGGCAAGCATAGGTATGCCTCCCCCACCTCTTGTAGAACAGGTAATCACTCATAAAAGGGACTTGTCACACCTGTAAGTCTCACCTCCTCAGGGTCTTGTCTTCTAGCGCTTTAGTCTACCTTATATTTCTCTCTCTCTGACTTCCCCTTCGGTGTCTAGTGACTGAGTTCTTACAACATACTTCAGTCATACGATTAGCTCCTAACGCTCGCACGCTAGGGGGAAATCTGTTACACCAATTTTTGGTCATCTAACCTGTTACTATTAGATGGACCAAAGTAAACAATGTAAGACCAATTTTACCCTATGTAAAATTGATTTCACTATGAAAAATAACTTAGTAATGCATAATTTATTAAGTTGTTTATGGTCTAAACAGGAAACCCCATGAGGAAATATTGAATAAATCCGTATTTTTTTTTATTTTCCTCAAACAATAATTAGTTAAACAATAGTTTAATTAATATTCCTAGTCATATTTAACCCAAAACAGGAAAATTAATAATATAAATCATTATCTATCTTATTATTTTCTAGGAATAATTATTTAAACATTATTTAACTAATATTCCATCTTAAATTTGACTAAATAATTTATAAATAATTGAATAAATCACTATTTATTTAATTATTACTCAACCACACTCTTAAAATAATAAATAAATCATTTATTTATTTATTATTTACAAAAAAAGGGATTTTACCAAATTCAAATTATTTTTCCCTCCAAAAAATATAATAAAATATTCCATAAAAGTTGGATCTAGATTTGCTTAATAATATTTTAATTATGAACCAATATCTAGACTAACTCAATATTTTGCTATAAATAGAAAGGTTTTTCCATTCATTCACTACCTTTTGTTTCCTAAAGATCACTCTGGCTCTATACTTTTGGTCTGACTTTGATCCTCCATCATTGTCATATTTTTTTATGTTTTTGCTTGCGAGCTCCCTTTGAGTTCCAATTTTGACTAGGTTTTCTACACCATCAAGAGAGAAGGATCTTAGATTTGAAGCACTGAGGACATACAAGAACCCATCCCATTGAGGGGGACTAGTAACATCTTTCTATGTTCCCTTCCCATGTGTCATAAATTCAAAAATTATTTAAAAATATTCTTGTCTTGTCTATTGGATGCATGGAGAAAATCTTGCTTTTATTTATCGCTTTATGTATTTAACTGCATAGATCTAGATTTTTTTGCATCTATCTTGGTCAACTAACTATATATCTAAATAAACTGGCAACCATCTTTGATGTTAGGTTTTTTTGTTATGCACAACTAAAGTGGGATTTCTTCTTAGGCTTGCGATTAGAATTCACACTAACATCAATTTTATAAACCTAATCATTAAGTTAACTAACATATAAAAATAATAATTCAACATATAGCATGTTCGTCAAAAACATATAACATAATCTGTTGAGTAACCAGCTCCAAAAATAGAAGAAAAGAGATATCAATGCCTTAGAAATAAGCCACTTTGAGGGGGCAACCTACAATACATTACATAAATGAACAATTCTTGGATGATACAATTTACAAAACCTCCTTTCTATATATAGGAGTCCATGTGGCCATAATTTAATCCTAGTGGGCCACAATGTAATCCTAGCCGACCTAATAATAATAATTTAAGGGCACAATAATAACAAAATGGGGGTTACAAGGGTACAATAATAACAATAGGGGGGTTACACTAATAACAATAAGGGACTATACTAGTAATATAGGGACCTAACATGCCCCTCTCCTTCAAAAATGTGTTGTCCTCAATTCTTGAGTAGCTCTGGGTTCTTCCGTATAAACTTCTCATCCTCCCATGTAGAATCTTCAGTGGGTAAGTTCTTCCACTTTATGAGATACTCTGAAATTGATCAATTCCGTATCTGTCGAGTTATTGTTTCTATGACCGCTTCAGGTTCCAATATGATTTTTCCTTCCTCATCAAGTTCTGGCAATATTGTTTGAACTGGAAGATTTTCACCTATAACCTTCTTTAAGCATGAAACATGGAAAACTAGATGCACTCGCGAAGAAGCAGGAAGCTCCAATTTGTATGCCATAGTACCAATATTTTGCAACACCTTGTAAGGACCATAGTACTTTGGTGATAATTTATTATCCTTCTTATCTTTCTTGAGGGACATTTGTTTTTATGGTTGTAGACGTAAAAATACCCAATCTCCTACATCAAAACTTCTCTCACTGCGACATTGATTTTCCTGTTGTTTCATTCGATTTTGTGCCAAATTCAGGTTATCTTCTAAGAGTTGGAGAACTTCTTTCTGATGCTCGATGTGATCTTCCACTGATTGAACCTTCGAATTTTCCCTCAAAGATGATGTGATGGATGGTGGATTATATCCATAAAGTGCCATAAATGGGGTCATTTTTGCTGCAGTATGGAAGGAAGTGTTATACCACCATTCAGTGAGAGGTAACCAATTGACCCATTGTGTTTGTTTATCATATACAAAACAACGAAGATATCCTTACAAAAATTTATTTTGTGTCTCAGTTTGACAATCAGATTGAGGATGATAAGATGAGCTATGAGATAATTGAGTACTCAAACAAGAAAATAACTTCGTCCAAAAATTTCCAGTAAAAATGGGATCTCTGTCGCTCACAATAACCCTTGGGCTTCCATGTAGCTTTTGAATTTTGTCCATAAATGTAGTAGCAGTTGTACTTTCTTTAAATGGATGAGATAATGCACAAAAGTGTTCATACTTGGTAATTCTATCAACTACCACCATGATGACACTCTTTCCTTCGGACTTAGGTAAACCTGTGATAAAATCCATTGAAATCTCCTCCCAACGTTGACTTGGAATGTATAAAGGTTGTAGAAGTCCTGAGGTCTTAATTGTCTCAACTTTATTCTACTGGCAAACCAAACATTCCGCCACAAACTTTCGAATATCAGATTTAAGGCCATACCAAAAAAATTCTTTCTTCACCCTGTGGTAAGTTTTTAAAAATCCTGAGTGTCCTCCTAAAGGAGAAGTGTGCAATTCCAGAAGAATCTTTTGTTTTAGTTGGGAATTCTTACAAAGATATAA
The DNA here is from genome assembly GCA_034641835.2 of Pinus albicaulis. NCBI lineage: Eukaryota > Viridiplantae > Streptophyta > Pinopsida > Pinales > Pinaceae > Pinus > Pinus albicaulis. Next base: position 537,499,854 of record CM076574.1, on the reverse strand, counting down.
GCGATCTTTGTACCATAAGGAATCATTTTTCCAACTAAATGTATCGGATGTACTAGGATCTTGCTGCAACTTTTGAATGAGTGTCCATACATCTTTGTCCTTCTTCCATTCATCTCTTGCTTCAGTTATCCAATCTGATTGGATAATAGAAATGGCACAAAGCAATGCTTCCACCTCTTCATTCTTTCTTGAGAGTGCATCTGCAACAACATTAAGCTTTCCTTTTTTGTAGATTATTTCAAAGTCATAACCCAACATATTTGTGACCCATTTTTGTTGCTCTTCTGTAGATAGTCTTTGCTCCAAAAGGTGTTTAAGACTATCATGATCAGTTTTTACTTTGAAGTTTCTTCCCATTAGGTAAGTTCTCCATTTCTTTAGTGCATGCAGTATTGCTAACATTTCCTTCTCATAAATAGGTTTCTGTAAATACTTTCCTTTGATTGGACGACTTTCAAAAGAAATGGGTCTTCCCTCCTACATTAAAACAGCACGAATTCCATTTCTTGAGGCATCACATTCCACAATAAAGGTTTTTGTGAAGTCTGGCGTAGCTAAGACCGGTGCTCGGCACATTGCCTTTTTAAGATGTTCAAAGGCCTTAGTTGCTTTAGGAGTCCATGAAAATGCATCTTTCTTCAATAATGTTGTTAGAGATGCTTCTATTCTCCCATAATTCTTAAGAAACTTGCGCTAATACTCTGTTAACCCGATAAATCCTCGCAACTGCTTTATGGGTATGGGGAAATTCCATTCCTTAATGGATTTAATTTTGTTAGGGTCTACTTTAACACCCTCGTGAGATACAATATGACCCAGATATTCCACCTCTTGTACTCCAAAGAAACATTTGGATGTTTTTGCATATAATTGTTTCTCCTACAATAGTTTGAGCACCCTGTCAACATGTTCAACATGATCCTTCCAAGACCTGCTATAAATTAGTATATCATCAAAAAATACTAGCACAAATTTTCTAAGGAAGGGTTTGAAAATGGAATTCATCAACCCTTGAAATGTAGAAGGTGCATTGGTAAGGCCAAAAGGCATGACTAAAAATTCATAATGACCCTCATGAGTTTGAAATGTTGTTTTGGAATATCTTCAGTCTTCATTCTAATTTGATGATATCCTGAACGAAGATCCAACTTGGTAAAATAAATTGCTCCATGTAATTCATCCAATAATTCATCAATCACAGGAATGGGAAATTTATCTTTAATGGTGAGCTTATTGAGCTCCATATAATCTGGACACATTCGCCATGATCCATCCTTCTTGTGTACCAATACTACAGGAGCAGAGAAAGAACTTTGACTAGGTTGAATTATACCCGCCTCTAACATTTCTGCAATCATACGTTCGATTTCGCTCTTTTGGACATAAGGATATCTATAAGGCCTGATGTTTGGAGGAACACTTCCTGGAATCAAATGAATAGCATGATCATGATCACGAATAGGTGGGAGTCCTTTGGGTGTTTCAAACACCTTGGAATGATTGTCCAAGACTTGTTGGAGATCTGCAGAAATAGATGATTTTGATGTTGGAACTTCTAGTGAGCATAATTGTGCAATTACGCCTCGTTGTTATTTATTTAGAAGCTTTTTCATGACATTATAGCTTATTATCTTTCTCGGCTTCCCTGCAATACCCTGTAATTCAACTTCCTTTCCTTCTGAAAAAAATTTCAAAAAAAATTCTTCAAAATTAAAAGCTATTGTCCCCAAAGATTGTAACCATTGTACTCCTAGTACAACATCAGCACCTCCCATAGGAATGGAAAGCATTGGAATAGTCAATACATATTCCCCCATCGTTAGCTTGATATTATGTCATTTTCTAGAGAAATTTATAGTTCCTCCATTTGCAACCATCACTTGACATTCAGGTGTTGGGTATAGGAAACAATTTAATTCCTTGGATACCTTATAATGAATAAAATTATGGGTGCTACCTAAATCAATCAACACTACTACCTTTTTATTCTTTATATGTCCTTCTATCTTGAGAGTTTGAGGAGTGTAATTCTTGCCAGTGCATTACACGATATGGTCAGATTCATTTCTTCCTCTTCTAGGGCTGGTTCCTGGTGTATATCCTCTTCGTGTTCATTTTCTTCTTCCTCTTCACAATCTATGTAAAATAATTTCTTCTCAGCACACTTATGACCTTTAGTGTATTTGCTATCACAACTGTAGCAAAGCCCTTTTTCTCTTTTTTCTTCCAATTGCTATGGTGTCAACCTTGTAGGTTGTGGAAATCTAGGCGTAGCAACACTTCCTTCTTTATAGAATTGAGTGGTAGGCTTCCTTGTCACCATTATTTTACATTCAACTTTTCTTGCCAACCTGAATGCCTTCTCCAATGAATCCGGTTCAAAAACGCAAACTTCATGTTGGATGTTATCCTTTAAAGTGCCTATGAAGAGATCGATCCTGTGTTCCTCTGGAATATCAGTTACCCTTATATTCAATTTTTGGAAGTCCTCAATGTGCTGCCCCACTAAACCCTTTTTTTTGAGATTTATCAATTGGCTGAAGAAGGTGTTTCTCTTTGTATCCTCATAATGTGCTATCATTTCCTCCGTAAAAATGGACCAAGTGACAATTTTTTTAGGGGAGCAAAGCCATCGATACCATACAAATGTATTTTTTTCTAAATGTAAAGTTGCAATGCGTACCTTTTGTGTCATTTGCACGTTATGGAGATCAAAATATGGCTCCATCTGTAGTATTCATGTGACAGGATCCTTTCCATCAAACTTCCTCATATCCATTTTTGGAATATGGTGGTTCTTTCTGCCAACATTAGAATATATGAAATCATGATTAACATTTATTTTTTTCTCATCATGAGGTTCTTCTACTATCTTTTCACCATTAGGAAACATTTTTTGTATCAAATTTTTCAAACCTTCTATGTATGCTTTTATATCATTCTTGATGTTTTCCATGTTGTCTTTCATGTCATCCATATTAGCTTCCATGCCATCCATCTTAGCTTCCATGCCAGCTTCCATGCCATCCATCTCAGCTTCCACTCCTTTCTTCAAACCGTCAATCTTCACTTCCACGCCTTTCTTAAAAACTTCCATTTCATTTTTTGTTTCTCTTTGCGAGAGTGAAATTTGTTGCACTTTCTCTTGTAATTTTGATAGATCATGTTGCAATTCTTCATCTTCATGAGTCATAGTAGAGCCTTCTGAAGGCTTAATGTGTGTTGAATTATTTTTACAGGGCATTTTTTAGAACCCAGTACTGATATCTATTCTACAATATGCCCTTGGAATCAATTCAAATTGATTTTTCAAACAAGACTTATGAAATCCGGAAAAAAATACACACCTTTTTCTTGCTTTTGAGGAGCTAAATATTTAAATTGAATTATATCTACGATTACAACTCTTCAATATTTGAAATTCAACACTTAAGTAGCCCTCTGAATTCTCTTTTGAATGCCACTGGTATGACCTGATTTGGATTCTCCAAGACAAAGTTATGTCCAATATCCCACAATGACCTAATTATGGACTGGTTTAGTAGAGAAAACTTGTACAACTTTCCAAGTGCCACCGGTTTTTCCTTCTCCTCTGAAATTGATAGCCAAGAAACTGCAGTCCATATACTTGTGACCACTTTTTATGACACTCCAATCCAATTCTCAGAGAGAGAGTTATTGAAGTTTTCCCACGATCCCCTCTTCGAGATGAAATTCGGGAGCCTGAAAAAGAACTACCTTCCACAGGTCATGTCTCCAAAAATATTGTGAAACAAGCTCTAAAATGTTGCGACGCGTTTCCTCAGGATTTCAGCTTTTCACCCTAAAAATTTCAGATTTTGAACCTTCGTAGAAAAAAATTTATAGCACAAATTCCGCGATGACCTGTTTAGGAGTCTGAAAAAGGACCTAACATGCATAGATCATATCTCCGAAAATATTGTGAACCAAGCTCTAAAAATTTTAGACGATCTTCCTCAGGATTTCGCCTTCACACCCTAAATATTTCAGCTTCTAAAACTTCATAGAAAACAGTTTATAGCTAAAATTCCACGATGACCTGTTTGGAGCAACGAAACCCTAGAATCCAAAGCTCTGAAACCAAATGTTGACTAACCAGCTCCAAAAATAGAAGAAAAGAGATATCAACACCTTAGAAATAAGCCACTTCAAGGGGGAAACCTCCAATACATTACATAAATGAACAATTCTTGGATGATACAATTCACAAAACCTCCTTTCTATATATAGGAGTCCATGTGGCCATAATTTAATCCTAGTGGGCCACAATGTAATCCTAGCTGACCTAACAATAATAATTTAAGGGCACAATAATAACAAAATGGGGGTTACAAGGGTAAAATAATAAAAATAAGGGGGTTACACTAATAACAATAACGGACTATACTAGTAATATAGGGACCTAACATAATCATGAAGTTAATACCATGCTTGACTAACCAAGGCATGTACATATGATCACACTAGTAAACTAATGTATATCATGTATGTAACCAATAAATTAATAGAATGAAAGGCATACCTGTAGCCATAATGCATATGACTACACTTATCAACTAGCATTTATCACATATGTAACCATAATAATAATAGAATGGCAAACATATAAGTATCCTTAATTCTTAAAACAACCACGAATCAAATACCTCCATGCCAAGCATACAAACTTGTATGATGGTATACTCTTTCCAAAAACTCCATTGTTTCAAATTCACTTTAATGATTTTCATCTCCTTCTATATCTTAGCCAACACATTATAATCATATCATACCAATATCATCATGCTAAAATAATTGCATACATTGACGCTATGTACAAAAACCTCAATAAAACCAATGCAAACTGAACCATATGCACCCACTTGACATGTATAACCAATAATGAACAACCAGTGCATGTTCAACATATGACATCATAGAAGAAAGCATACATGGATAAAAATGAATCATGAAAAATATGTAACCCTAGCATAAGCAAGCAATGCATGTACAATATGTAAAAATATGTAAGCAAGCATTCACAAACAATACAAAATCATGAGAAACATATAATCAGTGATACATTCATGACAAAATGTTGACAACAAAACCATCAACACTTTCATGGAGGCACCACTACCACCATAACCAACACAACACAGATGCAACAAGAACATATAGGCCATAAGCATACTAAACACATATGAAATAAATATAAATGCATGATCAACACAATGCCCATCTAGTCTAATGGTTGAACCATTCTCCAATACCACTCCGTGGTATCAGATATCAACCAAAGAGAAAGAGAACTAGACTTCAGGCAAAGAGAATGGAAACCATAAATCACCATAGGAGAGTGCAACCATGTTGTGATACAACTCTATAACACCCCCTTCACACATCTACCCAAGAAACCGGCCAACTGGGTTAAATATGTGACAAAGGGATTCTATAATGAGATTCAACCTCCTAGGTGACCTTAAGGAATTGGAACTAAGGAAGACATAATATACATGCCTTGCAGAACAACAACACCACCCCCATGATGTATCCCGACCATTCATGCCTCTTACCCCTAGGTCACGCTAACATTTTGACCTCTTTTAGCCATAGCCATAGGCATAAAATTGCATGAAAGTAGCCATGAGGCTATATCCACAGGAATAACACTGCATGCTAGCTGCGAGGGCCCTAAATACTTAGTTTTATACTAGTGTCCCCTGGATTTGAGCCACCTTTTCAGGCCCAGAAACTAGTGCTCTTACCAGAACTTCATGAAAATTTCAAAGAAGATAAATAACAACAAGATAATGATACAGAAGAAATCACATCAATAAGAACTCATATGTACCCCTCCTAGCCATGAAAAGAATTTTTTCAAACATGTTACAAACATGAAAGCTACACGTATAAAAAAAAGCGCATAGAAAAGGGGTCTCATACCTATCTGAGAATCGCTAAGAATCATTTATCCCCTACATCATTAGGGTGAAAATGTGAAGTTGGGATACACTTTTTGCCCTTTTTTGACGTTGAAAATTGTAATTTTCTATTTTTTTTTCAACTTCAACTCCACTAAACTCATATTTTTAATGCAAATTATGCTTTGACATAAAAACAAGAATTGTAGAGAATTGTGTTACCTCCATACTCATTTAGAAAAAAAATATATATATTGACATATAGAGGGGTAAATTTGTTGTTTACTAACTGCATATACTTGAAATTTTCAGGAAAACATAAATAGTCACTTTTTGAACCCTAAATTTTTTTAGGGAAGGTTATTAATTTTTTGGAATTAAACCATATCATCATAATCTGCATATATTTCACTAGCGCACTAACTATTTTTTGGTAATTTTCAGATTAAATCACTATTTTTTATTATTTTTTGAAATGGACGAAGACAAAAAAACGGTGATGTTTCAGTACATTTTATGAGCCCTAGATTTCCTTTTCAATGTGATTGTCAATAAGAAAAATGGGAGTACCCTTTTGAAGTAGACAGGGAGAGGAAATGCAATATGATTTTTTCTGAATTTTTTGGTGTCGTCATTTTAAATTTATTGAATTTTCATTCAGTGCAATTTTCCGAAAAATGAAATTCCACAATGACACAGTTTAGTAAAAAATTAATAAAAAATTGAAATTTTTAATGAAACTACAAAAATCTTACATCATCAAAAACTAGATTCAGAAATGAATCTAATGGTACTTGGTCCAAAATATAACATTTTGTTTTCGTAGGTGTTCCACCCCTCCAAAGTTGCAGGTTCCTGAAAACTACAGAATTTTCTCGGTTTTTCGTTGACCAGAAACTATCAGCCGAGATAATGTCTCGGACGAGACATTTATTAAACTCTCGATTGAGAAATTTAAAACTCTCGACTGAGAGTTTAATCCACCACAAGTTACATTTAATCGCGCGACCAAACTCTCGGCCAGAAGTTCAAAAAACTCTCGGCCGAGAGCTTGCGCCCGAGAGTTTACCCAAAGAAACTCTTGGCCAAGAGTACAAAAAACTCTCAGAAGATAGTGTATAAAACTGTCGACTGAGATTTTAGCGAATGCCAACTCTCGGGGTTTAGATATTTGTTGAGAACAAATAAAATTAGCATAGTTTTTCTATAAATTCAATATCTTTGATTTGATTTTGTGTTGGTCAAATAATTCCGCAAAGTAACTGTGACACAGTGGGCATCCTTATTGTATTTGATTTTAATTTGGTCAAATATAGATGCAAAGTAATCATGGACAATAATCGGCATTCTCATTGTGTTTGATTTTGATCTTGAGTTGGCCAAATATAGACATTTTGGGCATCTTGGTTGTCTCCATGGCTTGGAAGATCTAGATCAAGGCCCCATTACTAGTCAGAAACTATTAGTTCATATTGGGTGCAATAGAAGGGCCTACCTATACTGCTTTAGTCTCACAGAGCTCAATGTGACATGTGACAGATTCCAAGCCTGGAACATTTAAGGGCTTACCAATTTCCAACAGAATTCCATTAGCTTTCATACAATATAATTTTCCATAGATACATTGTGAATTAATTTACATGTAAAAACATGGAGAGAACCATACATCATCACTTTCAACATACGTGTTTATAACGAGTATAATAACAAAAAAATAGAGTGGATACAACAATGATAATCTCCACATAATAACCAGTACATTTATACATCAAATACCAAAGGAATGAACTTCTCATTTGTGGATATAAAAATCAAATAGAGATGGGACTTCCACGTTCCACCCGACCATATATTTCTTAATCCAAATCTCTCTTCATCCAATCACCCTTGTTCCATATTCTAAGAATGAATGTGGGACTCATAACCAACCAAAAAGAACTAAACTAGCATGAATTTTACTATATTTATCTACCTACACCGTGAGGAATTTTCATGTCTACTAGTATCTCGGGCTTTACCATAATCCACAGTCTGAATCAAGGATCACTATGCCCTAAAACGAGACATACTCTTCATGATTTACCATACATCCCATCCTGAGACTACTAGGCCAAAAAGAAGAGAACCCACCTCTTAGGCTTTTCTGTAATCCATCCCAGATCAATAGGACCTAAACCGAGGCAAACCAACTCTAGGATTTACCACATATCCTACTATTCACAGACAAGGATTCATAGTCCCATTAAGGAAATACACTATCCAGATTTATCACAACCAAATATCTACTTCAGGGGTTACTAGGCCATCCGTTATATAAATTTGGATATCCATCACACTCGAAATCAAATCCAATTCTAAAATCCATCTCAACTGAATTATGAAAACCCATCTCATCAAGGTTATCTGTAAATGGCAAGGCTAGGCGAAAAACACTATCGCACCTTGAAAAAACCCATTCCATGATAGTAAATGACCACATGAAATACCATGCATGATAGATATAGCAAGGAAATCACACATGAAAATCAATAGCTGGAAAGAATATTGTTGTAGCTGCTTGATCTTGCTCTTCCTTGCTTTCTCCTTCCTTATTCTAGCTTTCTTTTCCTTTCTTGCTCTAATGCCAAAGTGCTCCAAGAAAAATCTAAGTGTTCAAGATTATGAGAAAGAGAGAGAATATAATGAGAGCCATAAATGTGAGAAAAATTTTTCGAACTAATCCCCAGAAGCATTTTTATAAATTTGGCCTTTATTTTCTTAATTTTCCATTATTTTCCTTCATTTTCCTCCACACATGAAATGCGCCCTTTTACCTTCCCTTTTTCCCAATTTCCATTAATTTCATAAATAAAATTTCAATAAATGCCTCATGCATTTCCAAAGCCTTTTCCATTGCCTTTTCCAATTTTTTTTAGCCATAATAACTTAATTTAACACCCACTAGAATTTTTTTCCCAACATTCATATTGGAATAAGTGTCCCATCAACCATGGTTATTATTTTTAACTTTTAATACATGGAATTTTCACCAGGTTTGTTACAGGGATGTTGGCTAAGTCCTTATTTCAGAGGGGGATTGAGTATATTTATTTTATATGAATGAGTATATCTTCCCTAGTTGATAGGGAGAGATAGACACATCATTTTTGTAATCATGTCATGAATAAATAATTGTATATTAGGTAAGCATCCGATGTTGATTTCGATACTATTTGAGTATATGGTAGTGAATCCAATATGCTAGAGTAGTCAAAGAGCAAAATTCCTTGAGAATGTGCTATACTAATAAAGGAATTTCCCTAAAAGGACATACCCTTTGAACACTCAGGTTGGGTATGTTCCTTTAGAGACAATGATGATGGCATATCTCAGTCATTTGTCTCGCCAACATTATGCTCGGAACCTGTGGAGAAATAGACATGTTATTCAAGGAATTCCTATGTGATAATGTTGGATGATATGATGACATGCACTGGTATAAGCTGAGAAAGTAGCTTATAATATGGCTTACTAATCCGACTCTTATTATGAAAATTCTAGAGTTTGAGAATGTCCAAGTACCTTGCATGGATTATGAATACCTCACTAGTTAGGATGAAGTGTTGAAATATGTAAATAGGTTCAGTATTTATAATGACATATGTAATCATGATTTTATGTAATTTATGTAAGGAAGAAAAATAAATTTATTATTCTTGATGCATGGGTTTCATGCTCAAGTTTATTTCATTTAGGTCAAGTATCCATTGAGTGCTTCTAGGGCTTGTCATTAAGTCAACAAGTCAATTGAGACATTGTGATGTATGGAAGAACCTTTTGGCCATGTTCTATATTGAAAATAAATTTAATGTAAAGTCATAAGTATCAAATAGATCCTCCAAGTCCTTGTAAACAAGAAAAGATCAAGTCGGCCTTCATAAGAGGAAAATTCAACCTCTCGTTAAAATATGGCAGCTCAGGGATGAATTTCTTCCAGAAGAAATCATATCTTTTAGTTATGTTTGAAACACCTATAATAATATTTCATTTTTAACAATTCTAATATGTCTTTCCAAAAATAGTAAGTCACTTGTCAATTTGGAAGTGATTTTCCAAAAATATATAGTCATGTCTAAATGATCAAGGATAATCTTGAAATATGGAATGCATTTTAAAATAAAATAAATCATGATTATACAAGTCAAGAATTAATATTTTTATCCTTACTATTATTGAGTTGGGGAATTCGAAATCTCAACAGTATTAATTTTTACGTCTATGTTTCGGGTCTAGATCAAGACCCATCATCGGGACAAAACCTGCCAAGAAGAGACGAGGATTGATGAAATAAATATAAGATGGAGCAAATGGAGGGATGTGGAGAAAGCAGAAGCCAACCAGAAAATACCAAGGAATAAAAATATTAGTATAGTTTATTTAATGTAATTTTATTTATATTTAAATTACCAATTAATTATGTTTAATTAATTAACCATTAATTGAATTTATTATTATGATACTATTAATTATAAAATAGTCTAAAGTCATTCACCTTTAATGGATTAATAAAAAATAATTCTCTCACGGAATAAGTAAATTAAATTAGGAATCTCTTAATTATAAAATCAAACCTCTCCCTTGCAATAAAATATCAACTCCACACTTAATAGAATGTAACTCTCCCTCACTAATACAATGTATGATAAAAATGCAACTTCTCCTCATTAAATGCAATTGTAACTCCCTCATTCAATTTGATTTGTAACTCTCACCAAATATTCTCTCATGTCTAAGTGTAAATTTCTCTCTCCCTAATTTGAATTGTAACTCATCAAGGCAAGTGTATCAATATCTCTATTCTTGAGATGAGTTACACTTATCCTCAAGAAACTTCTCTCTCATGGAATTCAATTCTCCTATAATTGGATCAAGGCATTAATTCATTTTGTAACTCCTCTCCTTTCTCATATATTTAAGCAAGATAAAGTGAGAGTTGAGAGTAGCATGTTCATTGTAAATAAGGAGATCTAGTGTTGAGTGAGTGAAATGGAAGTGTAGATAAAGTGAAGAGTAAGAGCAAGGGAAGAGCTAGAGAAAGTGTAAAGGACAAGATCTGATGAAGAGAAGGAGGAGATATTGAAGCAAAGAGCAAGATCACTTTAGTTTCAAGTTGATCAAACATTGGTGACTTTATTCACTCTCTCTCTCTCTCTCTCTCTCTCTCTCTGTGTGTGTGTGTGTGTACTTTGCTGAACAATTGAAGAAGTCTAATATAAGAAGAATCATTTTTGTTTTTTGCTTGTGGGTCTTTCCCTAGTCATTGGTCCTAACTCTCACTGTATCATATTTGTGTTTGGATATATTAATATGATCCTTAAGTTTATGTTATATCTACAATTTTTGATATGGAATGTTGTGAAGAAGAAACTTGCCTTCTAAGTAACTGTAACAACATAGAACATTATGTTTTTTGCAAAGTACATTTAATTTTATGAAAAATATGTTAAGATTTCTTAAAACTAGGTTACATCCCATTCACCTTTTTTCATAGTATATTCATATTTTTGTAAGTACATTCAATTTCCTGCATAGAAATTTCATGTTTCTGCAAATCGTTTTCAAATTTATGCATAGAACTTTCTGATTTTAACATGGTATTAGAGCCTTGGTGCAAGAAATTCCAAGGAGACCAAATATCACCTGAGGAGACCCCACTCATTTATCAAGATGAATTTTTCCTACTTCAAGGTAGATGAGAAGTTTAATGATGTTTCAAACTTTGGTCCATGGAAATCAAGGCTAGATATCATGTTTGAAGAACACGATGTTTTGAAGTATGTTGAATACAAAATAGTTTATCCACCATAGAATTCAAGTGTTGTCAAATATAAACATAAAAAGGGTAAAATCAAAGATACAAAGAATGTCCTTGATTCTCTTAGTGATAATTTCATTACTTATTTTTTTTGTTTGAAGAAATCTAAATAAATGTATGAAAAACATATTGACATGTTTGTGATTAGTAACTTAAACCAAATTATTGCATTGAAGAATCATTTGAAGGATATCAAGATGAATAGAGGAGAGACGGTTCAATCATACTTCCTGAGAATGACCAAAATTAAGAATCATCTCTCAACAATTGGTGAATTTGTGCCCGACAAAGAAATGGTGTTGATTTGTCTTGGAGGCCTTTCTCCTATTTCAGATACTTTTATCACCACCACCAATGATATCAACACTATTATGATATTTGATGATCTCTTGGGAAAGTGTGTCCAAAAGGAGGCTAGAATTATCTCCAAAGGGAGAATCTCATATCATGAAGAAGGAGAACCTACTATATTTTCATCCTAAAAAGAGAAAGAAAGGTAATAAAAATAAAATTACTTTCAAATAAAATAAAGATAGCCTAGGCATGTCAAAAGTTATATGCTTTAGCTGTCCAAAACATAGTCACTTTGCCTGTGACTGTAAAGAAGAAGAAGAGTACATCTTAAAAACAAAGAAAAGGCCATCCTATGAAAACAATAAATCCAAGGTATAGAACTAATGCAGTGGAAGCTTAATTAAAATATTTTCTTTCTTCTGCTCTTTCCTTCTTCTGGTGCTTCTAAACACTTTAATGGTTACAAAGAAGTGCTCTCTGATCTAGTTGAGAGGGAGACTGATTTAAAAGTTATACTTGGATATAATTATTCTCACCAATTTAAAGGTTATGGTTCAGTTTCATTTTAGTTATATGATGGAAAATCTATTTTTCTGCAAGAATTTTTATACATACTCGGTTTGATAAAAAATATTGTATCCATATCTTATCTAGAATATAAAGGAATGAAATTTTATTTTATTAATGGAAAATTTCTAACCTAGCATTTGAACTTGATTATAAGAGAAGCCTTCACTCTTGGATCAAAATGTGAAGGGATTTACAAATTCAATGGTAAACCCATTCATTCACTGGTCAATGATATCAATCTTTAGTGGGAGTTATGGCACAAAAGATTCACTCACCTACACTTCAAAGCCTTACCTCATGTAAGGAATATGGTCTCTAGAATGCCTAAGATCAGAATTTTCCCAAGATGTGCAAGTTGAAATCATATAAAGGAACCATTCCCATCAAGCATAACAAAAAATAGTCAGGTACTTCAACTCATGCATTATAATTTATGTGGACCTATGCTTGTTACTTATCCTGGTGGCTACTTGTATTTCATGATTTTATTTGATGAATTTTCTCGAAAGACATAAACATTATTTTTTAAAAAGAACGTGGAAGCATATGACATGTTCATATATTTCAAGGCTTTGATTGAAAATCGAACTGGAAATTTGATCGAATATTTCTAATCTGATAATGGGAGAGAGTTCACCTCCAATGATTTTAATCATATTTTCAAATATGCCAGAATAATTAAAGAAACAAATGTGTCATACAATCCACATAAAAATAGTATCATTGGAGGAATGATAAAACCATTATGGAAGTAGTCTGAGCCATGCCGCATGATCAAGAGCTACAAAATTTTCTGTCGGGAGAAGCTTCAAATATTTATGTTTATGTAAAAAATATAACTCCTCATCAGGCCTTAGACAACAAGAACCCCAAAGACGTATTCACTGGTAAAATTCTTGAAGTGATTCATTTTAGACTATTTGGTTGTCTTGTATACTTCCATGTGCCAAAATAGAAAAAGAAGGAAATGGAAGCTTTAGGTAAGGAAGGTATGTTTCTTGGTTATTGTGAAAATTCAAAAGATTATAGAATTTATGAACTTGGTCAAAGAACTACAGAGTTTGGAAGAGATGTAACTGTTTAGTAAATTTAATGCCTTAAATTTCTATCATAAATTATCAACAGGAGTTGGTAATCTTACGAAGTTCATGTGCACTATATATCCTAGAAGCCTTTTTTTTACTTAATTCATTCTGTTGATTTTATATGTTTAAAGTTTTTTTTAGGATTTTAATGTCTATATTTAATGTTTAAATGGAATTGAGAAACTTAAAACTTATGATTTGTGAAATGAAATATAAATTCAACTATCCTAGATTATGATGAGAATCCTATTTTATCATGTCTAATAGTTAATGATTGACCTTGAGAAAAACTAAAGCATAAGAAACAAGAATAAATTCTAATATTTTTGTATGTTTCTGGAGTCTTTATGTGAATGAAATTTAAGACAAGATATCACTAAAGAGTAATCACACTTAAATAAATATTTTAATGATTGAATGATAAAACTTGCAAGAAGGAAGAAAATGAAATGTTTATTTAAGAAAGGAAACTAATCTATGATAAACTTATATTGCATAAAAATAAACTAATCTAAACGATGAATCTTAACCTATACTAAATCAATCTATGTCGGCCATATGATAAATTATCTCTAAATCTATTAAATCATAAACAAAGCATCTATCTTAACCCGATCATCTATACTATAGAAATTCGAAAACAATTGCAATGTAAATGGAAACAGAGCATATGTATTACTATATGAAAATGAAGCACATGTTTAAAATATGAAGCACAAATGTAAACATAGTGTATTTATTGTATCAATTTCAATAGTAAACAAATTAAACAGAGCGTAATCTATGCGGAAAAAAAAAATGAAAGCATAAGAAACTAAACTTTGAAATGACATAAACTAAAAAGAATAAACCTCTTCTTCATAGGGGCCCTCCATGACATAATGGTCCTGATATATTCACAAATAGCTATGCATAAATGATTCTTGAATGCTTCCACATTTGATTTATAAAATCAGAGTTTTAAGATATAACAGTCTTACAATAAAATCGAACTTGTTTCAAGTTTACGCAACCTAATATTTATAACAGACTTGAATTAAATGTTTGAGGCTTTCACACCTTTGGAGACTAATAAAACTATGCATAAAAATCTAAAAATAAATTCAAATGGTATTGCTTTCATGATTTTCTATGTGGAGATAAAATCATGAAGCTTAATATTCTCTTTCACCTGTTCTAGTTCCTCATTTGATTAACCCTTTGAGCACAATCCTAGGTGATTTCTTCCTTGATTCTGGACAAGTAGATAGGATAGAATACATTAATTTATCATTTATCAGATTCCCATGTATTTCACCTCTTCATTCATTCTTCAGAACATGTTAAACAATAACAGTTTCTATAGAAACATAAATTAGTAGCAGAATTTCATGAATTATGTAGCTAAATACAAGTTTAATCTAAATAATAAGAAACATTTAAAATATGAAAAAGAGATCATTAGGGTACCTTACTAGGCTAAAAATGTGCAAATAAATACTTTCTTAGGCTTATGGAGTTGACAAAAAGGAGGAGAAAATAGTGAAATGGATGTTAAAATTGAGGTAGTCTTGAGGTTCCACATACCCCCACTAAAAGACCATTGCATTTCCTTATGAAAATACAAAATTGCGAGTCTTCATCATGTTGCTGCATCTGCTTTGATACTTCTGCCAAGAGATATAGATTCATATTATTTACCTTCTTTAGGGTTACTTATATCCTTGGATTATTCATTATAAGTTTATATTTTAGGTTTATGACCTGTTTATTTAGATGTCTATTCTTCTTTTTCAACTTTTTGTTCTTATTTAACCACAATCCCAGATTTAAGAGAGTATTGTCATTGTTGGTCTTTTCATTTTGAGGTCTTTTCATTTTGATTCTATATCTTCATAGCTTCATGTTCATGTTTTATATGCCTATTTAGTGTCTCTAGCTAAAAAAAATTATTGTTTCATAGTATTTACTAAAGGTTCTTGTGGACTAGAAGGTTGTTCTTCAAAAATTGTTGTCTTTCTTGCATCTGTTCTCTCTAAAGACTCAATATCATCATAATTTTCTTGCTATACTGGATCAATTTGGAGTTCTTCGATTTGGATCCTGTGTGGCTGAAACAATAGTAGGTGATGGCACCTCCGGACCTTCTTCGAAATAAAAAATTTCTGTCACTTTCGAAGGTGGATTTTCAACTATTTTTTAAGTCCGGAACTTCTTCTTACTGGTTGCAGAGGACTTTGAATTTTTTACTTTTCTGTGTTTATGAATTTTTCTTTTCCTTTCATTATATCCTCTTTCTTTTTATCAAATTGTTCCTTGACTTTTCCCAAAAGGTCTGCAATGGGGATTTCATCTTTTGACTATTGTTGAGATGGTTGTTCATTCTCAACAAAGCTTTCAACTTTTCTTTTTCTTCCTCATTTTCCCTTATTACCACTAGGTTGTTCTTGTTCTTTTTCGTGGAAATGAATTCGGATTAAGAAAATTTCCCAAGTGTATCTAGGCTTTTAAGATGGAATTCAATAATAATTTTTATTAACCATTATTAATTCTCTTCTGAATAATTCTCTTCTTATTAATTCTCTTCTGAATAATAATTTTTAATTCTCTTCTGAATAGTTCCTGCCATCTTCCTTAAGTTATTAAATAAAAAGTATGGAAGATTTATTTCCTTATCTTCAAGAAAGTTTATTAACAACCTAGCATGATAAAAGAACATGCATTCAAACTTTCTTTCACAGGTAACAAATTTGTGAATTATTAGCAACATATTTATTGATTTTCCTTTAAGAGTTGTGATAGGAATCCGTTTCTTGAAAATGCTAGTATCCATGCCTAGGTTTTTTAGGAAGATTTTCTATTCTCCTCCATTGATTCCTCTATTTTTAAACCATATTTCTCCTATATTCGGTAGTACAGTAGCCTCTGCCATGAAGGATTTTGTGACTGTAAACTTGATGTCACCGATTTCAACTTCTACCCCATCAAAGGATCAAGCGAAGGATTTAGTGACTTCTTTATGAAATCCATCGAATTTGTCCACAAAAAAAAGTTACTGTGCTTTCTGTAATATTTCTTTCATTTTCAAATATCCTTCCATAAACTTATTCCCTACAGTCTCTTTTCTCATAATCAAACCCATACCTTTCGAGAGATTTACCTTTAGGGTTGACTGTTTTTACCAGGTAATTTGAGGGTTTCGGTATCAATTTGGGAATGTGGATGAATTATCTTGTGGAATGGTAGAGATGTGCAAGTAAATGAGTGAATCAACGAGGTTTCAGGGTTATTAAGAGT
Source organism: Pinus albicaulis (assembly GCA_034641835.2). Taxonomy (NCBI): domain Eukaryota; kingdom Viridiplantae; phylum Streptophyta; class Pinopsida; order Pinales; family Pinaceae; genus Pinus; species Pinus albicaulis. The sequence continues at coordinate 537,482,851 of CM076574.1, read as the reverse complement.
GTGAGTGAGGTTTTGAAATGAGAAATGACCGTTTAGACCATTAATCAATGAAATTGGATTTAATCGTTGGGGAGATCATGTAAATGACGAGGTTTTAGTGGATAATCATGAAATTGATCTTGATTTGGCATGATCAGTATTTTTAATGATGTCATTTGAGCTAATGGTATTATATGACCTTCTAATTCATATATCAATGTTTTCAACCTTATTATTTAAATGAAAAATTTGTATTTGCATACCTTAGATGTAGCTAACCTTTAGTTGTTTCTTCTTGTCTTGGTTCTTCAGGTGTTCTCCACTGTAGTCTTCAGTGCAGTCTTCAATTCTTCTGTCAAAAGGTCTTGTTGTATTTGAGCTACAGAAATTCATAAGAGCTGCAAAATTTTATGAGAGCTGCATAAATTCAACATTTTTTTAGCAATATTTTTATTTTCTGAAAAAGAAAGGGAAATGCAAAGAATTTTGAATTTTTAGAATAGGAATGAAGAAAATCTAAGATGTCAGAAACAAATATTTGATTTTCACCTTATATTTCTGTATAATAATTCCAATCAATGATTGGTTTTCATATATATATATATATATATATATATATATATATATATATATATATATATATATATATATATATATATATATATATATATATATATATATAATTTTAGATATGAAATAAAAATAATACTTCTAAGTTAGGTAAGAAGAAATATTCTTCTTAACCAAATTCATATCAGCATTATCTTGAAAAATCTTGACAAACTCCTCATTTATCAATGGCTTATGATAAATCCTTAGTTGATGTGCATTTACAAAGAGACAAACCTTTTCTTCATCAATAGTTGTAGCCCTTACTGCTGCATTATTAAAGTCTCTCTCCATCTCAAAAGGCCCAAGCCAATGAGTTTGAAATTTCCCTTGGAAATATTTGAAATTTGACTAAAAAAGAAGTGCCCAATATCGTACTTAGAATTTTCTCTCTTTTGTGTACTTTTCATGCCATCTGGATCTTTGTTGTTGAACTAAGCTGGTCTTTTTAATTACATATTGTCTTATTTCATCAAGCTCATTGGGTTGTTCCATTATATACCTTTGTGCTTCTGACAAGTCAATTCATAATTTGACTCTTGTTTTAAAGGTTTTTATTTGGAACTTTATTGGAAACAAGACTTTCTTCCCAGAAACAAGTTCATAGGGCATGTGTCCTATTGTATTTCTCCATGTGGTACAGTAGGCCCATAAATATTCATGAATATTTTCTACCCAATTCCTCCTATGCAAATGTATAGTCTTTGTGAGGATTTCTTTAATTACTTTATTAGTAGACTCAAATTGTCCATTTTCCTATTAATGATATGGAGTGGACTTTATATGATTGATTTTGTATTATTCCATGATTTTTAGCACCATTTTGGATGTAAATTGAGTTACTTGATCTATCACAATTTCCCTTGGGACACCAAAACGAGTAAAAATTTCCTAAAAAGAAATGAAATTACAACATTTTCATTAGAAAAGGAAAGTGCTTTAGCATATACCCATTTAGTGACATAATCAATGGACACAAGAATATACCTCTTTTGTCTTGATGGTGAATTTATTGGTCCAAAAAAATCGAGAGCCCATTTTTCAAAGGGTTCGATGAGTACCTGCGGTTGTAATTGTATTTCATCTGAAAAAACAGGTTTCCCCATTCTATGACAACTATCAAATCTTTTAACATATTCCTTGGAATCCTTGGAAAGGGAGAGCCAATAATATCCTAAGAGAAGGATTTTGTAGGTAGATCTCTTGTCAAAAAAGTGTCCTTCACATGGCTCATCATGGCAGTCCTTAAGTATTTCAGGTATTTCATCCTCACGTACACATATTCTAATGATGAGATATAGACTTGTCTTGTAAAATTCCTCATTTACCCATGAATAAGATGCACTTATTTAAATTATATTCCTCTTTTCTCTAGGAAACAAATATGATAATAGTTTACTTGTGGCTAAATAATTAGAAATGTATGCAAAACATGGAGATTTAGTAGACATTGAAAAAAGATATTCATCGGGAAAAATATCTTCTATTGGTGTATCATTATCATCATTTTGAATTCTAGACAAAAATTTAGCAATTGTGTTATGTTTTCCAGGTTGATCTAAAATGGTGATATTAAATTCTTTCAATAATAGTAACCATCTTGTGATTCTACCATTAGTAATGGATTTATTAATTATATATCTAATTGTATACTGATCTATGTGAATGAAAGTTTCATAGCCATTGATGTAGTGTCTGAACTTGTTAATAGCATGGAAAACATGTAGAAACCCTTTTTCAGTAATAATATAATTTAACTTTATCAGTGTCAAATTCTTGATTGTGTAGTAGATGTCATAAGGGGTCAAGTATTTCTGTCCTAAAACAGCTCCCAGAGTTGTCTCTGAAGCACCAACTGAGATATGAAAAGGAAATTTCCAATTTGGTCCTCGTACGATAAGCGCTTCATAAATATTTTCTTTCAAAATTTTAAATGCCTTTTGGCACTCAGGATTCCAGCTAAATTCACAATCCTTTGTGAGAAATATGAAGAGTGGAGATGATTTTTTTGTGAAATTTTCTATAAATATTCTTTAGTATCCTATAAAACCAAGAAAACTCTTCACATATTTTTGACAATATGGGATTGCTAATTTGGAAACAACTTCAACTTTAGATCAATCCACCTTAATTCCATTTCCTGAAATATGGTGTCCCAAAACAATTATTTTAGTAAACATAATAAAACATTTTTCATGACTTAATGAGAGATTTTCTTCCTTAAATATTACGAGAACTTTGTCCAAATTTTCAAGGGCTTCTTCAAAATAATTTCCATACACTGTAAAATCATCCATATACACTTCCACATAGTCATGAATTAAATAAGAGAAAATACGTAATGTGCTCTTTATAATGTTGCAGGTGAATTTCATAATCCAAAAGGAAGTACTTGGTAAGAAAAATTTCCACATTGATAGGTAAAGGTGGTTTTCTCTTGATCTTATGGTGCTACCCGAATTTGATTATACCCAATAAAACTCTCCAAGAATGAAAACTATTTCTTCCCTGCTAGTGTATCTAAAACTTCATCTATGAAAGGTAATGGAAAGTGATATTTTAAAGTAGCTTTATTTGATTCCCTATAATAGATACACACCCTCCATTTTCCATTCCTTTTAGGGACAATTGCGAAAGGTGAAACCCACTAACTCGCTAATATTGGATAAATATTGTTTACATTCAACCATTTTTGTAGTTCTTCCTTTACAATTTCCCTAAGATTTGGATTCATTCTTCTTTGAGGTTGTCGAATTGGTCTAGAATTCTCCGCAACATAGATATGATGTATAAAAGTTTTAGGTTTCATTCCTTTCATGTTAGTGTATTCCCATGCATATGCAAAATAATTTTTTTGCAATATTTTTATTAATTCATCTTTTTGAAAATTTTCTAGGTTTTTGTTCATGTTTAAAGTTTTACATGGAAATATTTCAATTAAAGAATTACCAAATTCTTCCATTACACATAAAGACATTTTTTTGGATGGTAAGTACTCTATATTACACTATTCCTAAAAATTTTGACTACTCTCACATTATGAAGATAATTCATGATTTTCTATTGAACTTAGAATTTGGTTTTCTTTGCTAATTTGTGAGATAGTAAAAATAGGTTGTATGCAATTGTCATCATCCATATATTCTTCATTTTATACTTGTATATTTTTTTTCTAGAGGATATAATGTGAATTTCGTTTTTTAACTTCTATCAGATATAAACATGTCACCAGATCTACAACTGATGAAAGCATCAACTGTAGCTAACCAAGGTCTTCCTAATATCTATGAATGAAATCCTAAGTTATTCTTGGGATTTAAGATCATAAATTCAACTGGATATTCCCAAGAATATAAGGATACATATATGTCTTCTAATACACCATCATGTTTGATTACTCATCTATCTACTAGTTGTAGTAATGTTGGTCTATATTGAATATTTCGAAGTTTTATTTGTTCCATAGTTTGCTTACTCATGATGTTTATGGTTTCTCCTAAGTAAATCAATGCATTTTGGATTTCAATACCATTGATTTGTGTTTTCGCAATGGGGATTCCTGGATCCAAATATTTATGTATGGTTATTTTTCCCATCATGATATCTGCAATTTTTCCCACTAACTATATTCTTTTTACTTCCTTTGTTTTTCTCCCAGATTTCTTTATACTTGTTGGGCCGCAAATAAAACAACATTTTAACACTTATTTCATCCATTTATACTCTTCTTTATCATGTAATTTTATCATAATTTATCATATAAATCCATTTTATAATTATTTATGCTCTTATGGATAAATATTATTTCTTCTCCTTTATTTTTAATAAATTGATGATTATTATGCATAATTTGATCAATGATGGTTTATTAATATATTTTGTAACAACACTCACCATTTTAGCCTCCAAGATATTTCCTAGATTGCAGATTTGATCTCCAGCACATCATTCAATACTCCAACTCAGAAATTCGCTGGAATAAGAAGTGACAGTTTTATGGTTTATATTCTGGGCAAATGGAGAAGAATCTGGAAAATCTGGAACATGGGTTTTGTCCAGAACGGAGCGATCAATTTTAGTGAAGAATGTTTTGCCCAAATTAAGTGTGTATTAAGAGAAAAAGAAGGTTCTTTGAGAATTATTTTCTCATATTTACTGTTGCGGTCGTCCTCCAAATTATCTCAACTGCAAATCCAAATTCGACTTGCTCTTGTTGAAATATTGATGGAAATATATTTTCTGGTTGATCAAGTTGTTGGGAACAATCCAATTGTGTTATGAGAGATTATAGTTACTATTTAATTTCTCCTCTCTTTGGTTATCAAAGGAGATGTTTCTAAAAGAGAGGGGATCATTGTTGCTTCTGTGAATTGTAAACTTAATCAAAAGCTTTGTTATTGAAAACATGACTCCATTGTAATTTTGCTCCAATTTAATGATTAATTGAAGTTTTTGTTCCATTCGCATGATCTGAAGTAGCTTGAGCAGTCCCTACTGGAGGTTACGGGCCTGACACCTGGCAGCGTGCACTACTCTTCTGTGTTATATTTCTGATTCTTGCAGCGTGTGATCGATTTGATACATGCTTGATACTTTGATTTCATTTCATTAGTTGTTTATCATCTTACTATATTTATGTATTACGCATTCTGTTTGAGTTATTTCATTATCGTGTGATCTGAATCTTATTTCTTACAGCGTGGGTTAATTGAGACTGCATATTTCCTTACTCAGATTATCCTTGGATTTGCAAAAGTGATATTGGTTCTATATTAATTAATTCATAATTCCATGCTCAATAGTTTACTGTTTTATTATAATGGATTGCGTTACGGTTCGTTCCCAATTTAACAAGAATCTTAATCCTCAAATTAATTATCTTGTTATGCTTCGCTATTTGGCATTTGATGTTCCATTCCATTTGTTGTTTCATTTGACTGTTGTTCATTTCATAATGTAGATACAAAGCTTCGCTATTTAGTTTGTTGTTCAATAGGATTTGTCATTTAATAGAGTTTTGTTGTTCAATCCCATTAGTTAGGATTTTATGTTCAATTCTTTTAAGTTACAATTTGCTACCCATTTACATTTCCATTCAATTCTAGTGTGTTGTTCATTTCCAATTCATTAGTTTATAGATTGCAAGAGTTTTCTTTTAAAGATTTTTACTAGTTTACTATCAATAGCAGCTTTAGTTCAATTTCTATTTCCTTTTAATTGCTTTAAAGCAGGACTGTCAATTGTAGAGAACATTGGTTATTGTTTCCTCATTCCCAGATTGATTGTCTTGTTCCAGTTTCATTTTAATTGCATCAATTTCTAGAGGAATGAGTTATTGCTACTGTATCCTCGATTGATGTTTGTTGAGTGAATAGTTGGATTTCAGAGCATTTGAGTTTATGTTGTTGTAGTTAGATTTCTTTTCCAAGCATCCATTTACTCTTTCATTTAGAACACTGTACTACATATTGAAGAGCATAACTCTTGGATAAATTGCTACCTCAGACTGAGTACACTCTTGAAATAAAAATTCGTTCTTGGATTGATAATTAATGTGAGATAAATAAGTGTTAAAAAGATACCTTTTATACCTCAACATTTTGGCACTGTTGTCGGGGAGAGTGTATGCCATTTAGAAAGAGTGATGCATATTTAATTTTTTCTGGTTACGAAGAATTGGGTATTAAAGACAGAAGGTAAGAACCTACACATCGAGCAAGGAACACACTTGTTCACTGGCCCACTTAATAGCAGAATTGCATGAAAGCTTAAGGTAGAAATGAATTCTTGTGTTTTTTTTTTAATTTTAGAGGTATAATTTTTGAAAAAAAATCTTGTAATTCCACTCGAGTGGTGATGTAAGCACCACCCATTTCACTAACCAATTGAAAGGAACATTTTAAGTAGGATCCTTAAATAAACACATAAAGAACATCTTCTATTATGGTAAGAAATGGCTCACATGTCAACTTTTGAATTCCCTATCAAAGATCTAGGAGGAGTGACACAAATGCACATAATTCCTCCATTGTCTCTACCAATTTTTCATGGTTTGAAAAATGAAGATCCAGATACATTCTTATTTGAGTTTGAAATACTTTGTAGACGATATGATTATTGTACTAATCATCAAAGGTTGAAAGTGTTTCCTCTTACTCTAAAAGGAGCAACTCGCCGATGGTTCATGAGCCTAAGAGGGAACTGCATCCAAACATGGGAGGACATGAAAAACATATTCTTGAAGAAGTAACAAGACTACTGCAAATCAAATGAAGATATTTTTGATATGATACAAGGGGAAGATGAAAGGTTGGAGAACTATGTAGAGCGATTTCGATACAACCTTCAAAAATCAAAGTATAAGCATCTGGAAAAAGATATCTTGAAAACACTCCTTCTTAAAGGAATAAAAAATGAATTTTTAGAACTCATAAATCTGATAGGAAAAGATGATGTTTTTCAGTTATCATATCACGATGTTTGTGAGTTATGCATAAGGTATTCAAGAGGAATTTCTAAGGCTGGTAAGAATTCTAGAAAAGTTTCTTCTTTCTTTTCCAAATTTACTAAAAGAACAAGAGACATAAGAGCTGAAATCAAGGTTTTATTTGAAAATTTTAAATATGACCTTATTATCTCTCTAAATTCACAATTGAATGTTTTGCAGGTTCAGAAAAATCAAAAATTTGATGAAGTGTTTTTCCCTCATAACCAAAAGGAGCATCCCATAGATAGTTGTTCTTACTTATCTAATTTGGAAGTGGCGTATCAAATAGATGGGGAAGCTGCAACAAGGTCAACAGGTATGGTTCAAAACACTTCCTCTCCATTCTCTTACTTACATAATCCATTATGGAATAATCATATGTTAGGGCAGCCATGCTAATCTCAATATAACCACCACCAATCTTGTCTACAAGCTTGGCATGGTTCACCTTATGATTGCATGACTACTCTCCCTCATATTGTAGCACAAACACATCTTCTAGCTCTTCCACAACATCTTACTTGCCTATAAAAATCATCCACTCAACACAATCAACTACATCATCAAGAGGCTCCATTCCCTACACAATCTCCTGCTCAACTCATTCCACACCTTCACCATAATAAATTAGTACAACATGCTTACAATGTTGAAATTCAAAATTTACACACCCTTCCCACCCATTCTATCTCACATGCACTATTGGAGAAAACTTATACTGAGAATCAGAATGTATCAAATCCAAAAATTGTAGAAGTTATGAAAGAAAATGAGGTTTCTTCTAGTTTGCACCAACAAACCATTTTAAAAGCTCAAGAACTTCATGATACAATGGCTATGGGAAATCAAGGAAGTAAAGGATATATTGAAGATTGGTTTCACTCCATCATTTGTTTGCAACATCACTCTATGCTTCAACAATTTTTGGCACCATCTTTTCAAGGGAAGTTGGCTTCTCATACCCTAATTTTTATCAACATGCATTTTTCAAATTTGGGTATGTACATACTAGAGGCCTTATTTCTAAAATGGTTCCACTGAAAATACTCTTATACATAAAAATATTTGATTCTCAAAAAAGAGTAGGATAGTGGAGAAAATAAAATAAATAAGGAAATAAAACAAACACATTTTTTTATTTTTGTAAAAATAGTTGTTTCTTTGTTGCAACACGCTGTGGAAATCAACATTGATGATAAATATTCTAATTTATTTATGTATGTAGATTGAAAATAAAAATTCTACAAACACTTATATTCATTTTTATCATCAATATGGAAAAATTGCTTGAATATCATTTTTTTGGCTTGTGGGCTTGATGAAATTTCTGAAAACAAAGTTGGGACAGTCATGTTTTGAGGGACCAAAATTGAATATTTTTAAAACATTTTTCTATCCTAAGTAGACCTTGATGTCTAATTTACAACCCAATTTTAATCACTCTAAAGTTAGAACCAACACATTGACAGGGTGTCTAGTAAGCAGCTCAACAACAGAGTTGTGACAGCCCGTTTTTGGAGACCTAAATGACTATATTTTTAAAACTTGTTTCTATGGTAGATTCCTCCATGAATCTAGTTTACAACGCAATTTTAATCACTCAATTTCGATATCGTATGAGAAATTTATGACCAAAATACTGACTGCCTATCATAAATTAGCACTCTTGAAACTTTGTTTTCTCGTATGTTCATTAACGTATTTGACCCATCAATTCTTATTGTCTTAAAAACCTGTTTCTATTGGAGATCAATAAATGAATCTAATTTAATCTAAAATTTTAATTGGTTCAATCTGACATCAAACGAAAAATTTATGCTTGAAATATCAACTGTTGGTCTAAGCTGGAAAATCGAAAATGACTCTATTATGCAGGTTGTTCTCAGAAGATTTAACATATCATTACATGGAATTTTTAAAACCTATTTCTATTGGAGATAAATATTTGAATTGGCTCTCATTTGACTGTGGAATCACTCAAATCTGATAAAAAACAAAGAAGGTATGATTAAAACACTACTGGTTAGTATCGTCGACCACTGCTTTCCCGCCGGTAACAAATATAATTTGTTTTATTTTTCCGTGGATTTTTTCTACAAAGTAATTACTTGTTAGTTTTTCTGCATAATTATCGGATTAGGGGAGCCCGATCACCTCTATTTCTCCATGATTTAATGTTTTATTGCAGGTAGACACTCGTTTTTTGCAGGTCTTAGGAGAACAAAGAAGGTCAATTTATGGATGGGAGATTCTTGAAAGAAATCTTAGTGGAACAAGGGCATTTCATCCAGTTCATTACCTAACAAATTAATAACAGAAGAAATAAAGAATTGGTTTCCATTTTTAGATTTATGTCACTGCTGCCAAAACATTTTTTTTCAAAAATATCATTTTTTTCCATTAACAGATTGATATTCCCTTAGGAAATAACATCATAGCTGTTGTAACTTAATAAAGTGTTGTTTCTTTTCTGATTTATTTTATGTTTCTTTTGTTTCAGGTGTTAATCTCTTCAAATTATAATTTCCGCTCCAGTGGAAATTGAACAATAAGGACCCCACCATCAAAGTTTCAATTGCAGAAGGCAATTCTTCTGTAGCACTAATTCTGTAAAAAATCACTTTTTCTTGAAACCTGTACATAGATTTTCCTTTCTATCTGATTGGATTTGCTTGACAATGGATTGCACATTAGCTTTGTTCTTTCCTCTATTTTCTTCCTTTGTTTTTCCCTACAACATCTTTGCATGTTTATATCTATTTGTTGTTCCTCTTAAGAAACAACAGCCATTCCTCTTAAGAAACAGTGTGTTTGTGTGTTTATTTTTGTTGTTCCTTCCAAAAGGAACAACATTTTCGCTGATTAGTTTTGTTGTTCCTTTCAAAAAGAACAAAATTTTTGCTGCATGTTTTTTTGTTGTTCCTTTCAAAAGGAACAATAGTTTTTTTGATCCTTTCAAAAGGAACAGCACCGCTCGTTTGAACAGCACCGACTATTCTTGATGTTCCTTTCCAAAGGAACAACATTTTCGTAGATTGTTTTTGCTGTTCCTTTCCAAAGGAACAACATTTTTGCAAATTGTTTTCGTTGTTCCTTTCCAAAGAAACAACACTTTTTGAGTGCATTTTTCTTGTTTTTTAAAGAACATTTCTAGGAATTTTTGTGAATTTTTCATGACTCTTTGAAAGACAAACATACAATTCATGCAAGTATACACAAATTAAAGGTTACTGGAATCAGCTAATCAAGAGAAATTGTCATTTTTAAGAAAAAAATTTGTAGTGATAAGAAAAAGGAAAGGACACAACCATCTATATCCCTTTGTTGTCTTTATTTTCACTAAAATTAATATGATCGATTATCTTTATCATGTTGGTTCTTCCCTAAATTTTCATAACTCTCTTTGATTTTTATTTATTAAATAAAAATAAGAGCATATTTTCTCTATTGAGATGTTCAGACTTCTTCCACCATCCCTACTCTTAAAGAGTGTTGAACCACCCTTTATATAAATAGGGAAGTGCTATATGTAAAGAAAAAGAAGAAAAAAATCTCTATATAATTACTAACAATTCTATGATATGCCAGATGGAGGATAGGGGGTATCATCAAGAGCCAGCCTACTATGGTCATAAGGGAGCAGTGAAGTAGCATTCCCATTATGGTTACCACACTAGGGATATGATCCAATGGACAACTTAGAAAAATAAAAAGTCCTTGGAACAGGAGGTCTCATCACGAGCCGGACTTCCCACTTTTCACTCCTTCCTGGTGAATGGCATTGTGATTCATCTGGTTCCCAAGCTAGAACAATGGCCTCCATCATGATATCACATAGCACTTCCCTAGGTATAAATAAAGGATAATGGTTCCAAGGGTGAGAAAGCAACTTTGTCAAGGTTATAGACACCTGTGGGCAACAGAGCTCTGCTGATGGTATTGGAGTCATATTTTTCACAAATCAATAGTAATGATAAACCCTTTTCTTATATCTTTATCTAATATCAAATGAGAGTATGCTCCTAAACCCTTTGTTTATAAATAGATCATAATGGTTTATGTGGATAATGACCGCATAAGTACTTTTTTCACATCAGCTATCTTTTTCCCTTATTTTTGAATCATTACATAAACATTTCCATATCTACTCACGATTTCAAAATATGCATTGATTTTAGTAATGCGATAATTTGTTGATCATATCATAAGTATGTATGCCTTTCCATGCTGTACAATTGTTGTGCAGTACGATGTTATTCTATTTGCTGATTTGCCACAATATTCATACTGCATTTCTACAGAATTTTTTCTGATTGAACTTTTGACATACATCTTATCTGTTGCTCTTCAAAATTAACACTTTGGATTCAAGAAAATTGCATGTAGAATCGTGATTTGTTTATAGGAGAACAACAAGTATGGGGGGGAATTCTATTCGCAACATGACCACACTATTGCAACTAACAGCAAAGGCTCGCGCAACTCACGAACGCGTACAATTCTTCAGATATGATGTGCTTGCATGACTTCTACATTTTGCATCACTTTCAGTATCTGTTCAGCCTACATCAGCTTCAACTAACGCTATTTTCTACATGTCATTCCACATTTTTTTCGGAGGTAGCACTTGAGGTAAAATAGCATAATTTTCTGATTTATTATGAATTTAGGAGAATTTCATGAAAATCCATTGAGCATTATTTATCATCATTCATTCCACATCTTTACCACTTTCCATTTTTCAGAGACATCTCATCTTTCAGTTTGGGGGAGTGTTTCTTTCCATGTGAGTAATCTTTTTTATCATCCATTGATATTCTTATTCATTCTCAACACCTCTCTTATTCCATGTTGTTTTATACCAAGCATAGATTTCAACAGATTGTAGCAACCACCTCTCTTTGTTTTCTTGCATTGCATGAGGACATGCTAATTCTTCAGTTTGGGGGGGGGGGGAGGGGGAATTCCTACACATGATGGATGTTTTCTACTTTCTTTCTCGTTTAAGGCATACAATTTAATTTTTATACAGTGCAGAAATTGATTTGCATATATATTTAAAACTATGAACTGAATTCTTGTGATTTCTGGATAACAAAGAGGTATCATTAAAATACACAAACCCATATAATTTGACGATAAATTAGTTTATAAAATTTTGAAAACTATGCATTATCACCTACAACCATTTTGTTTATATCTCATGATCCATGCATCAAAATGATGTGATTTTTGAGAAAATGGTTAATGAAGTTTGTTGTTACTTATGTCACATTCTTCTGCAACTTCACATACATATAGTTGAACGTCAACTGTAAAAATTGTTACGCCTTCATCAATATTGCTAAAATTGAATATTCATTATTTGAGGAAAAATTCATTTGTTCCATCCATTTCATGAGTTGGGATGAACAATTGTTTTTCATGGTTAACGAATGGTTTTTTTCTTTGGGTTGCATGAGGTCATGCAATATATTCAATTCTGGGTTGCATGAGGGCATGCAATATATTCAGTTTGGGGGTATGTTGCGCCGTGAATACGACCACTTTTTAACATTTATTTCATCCATTTCTACTCTTCTTTATCATGTAATTTTATCATAATTTATCATATAAATCCATTTTATAATTATTTATGCTCTTATGGATAAATATTATTTATTCTCATTTATTTTTAATAAATTGATGATTATTATGCATAACTTGATCAATGATGGTTTATTAATATATTTTGTAACAACACTCGCCATTTTAGCCTCCAAGATATTTCCTAGATTGTAGATTTGATCTCCAGCACATCATTCAATACTCCAACTCAGAAATTCGCTGGAATAAGAAGTGACAGTTTTATGGTTGATATTCTAGGCAAATGGAGAAGAATATGGAAAATTCGGAACATGTGTTTTGTCCAAAACGGACCGAGTCAACTTTAGTAAAGAATTTTTTGCCCAAATTCAACGTGTATTGAGAGAAAGAGAAGGTTCTTTGAGCACGATTTTCACATATTTACTATTGCGGCCATCCTTCAAATTATCTCAGCTACAAATCCAAATTCGACTTGATCTTGTTGAAATATTGATGGAAATATATTTTCTGGTTGATCAAGTTGTTGGGAAAAATCCAATTTTGTTATGAGAGATTACAGTTACTATTTAATTTCTTCTCTCTTTGGTTATAGAAAGGAGACGTTTCTAAAAAAGAGGGGATCGTTGTTGCTTTTGTGAATTGTAAACTTAATCAAAAGATGTGTTATTGAAAACACGACTCCATTGTAATGCTGCTCCAATTTAATGATTAATTGAAGTTGTTGTTCCATTCACATGATCTGAAGTAGCTTGATAAGTCCCTGCTGGTGGTTAAGGGCCCGAACCCTGGCAGCGTGCACTGCTCCTCTGTGTTATATTTCTGATTCTTGCACCGTGTGATCGATTTGATACATGCTTGATATTGTGAGTTCATTTCATTAGTTGTTTATCATCTTACTATCTTTATGTATTATGCATTCTGTTTATGAGTTATTTCATTATCGTGTGATCTGAATCTTATTTCTTATAGTGTGGGTTAATTAAGACTGCATATTTCCTTACTCAGATCATCCTTGGATTCGCGGAAGTGATATTGGTTCTATCTTAATTAATTCATAATTCCATGCTTGATAGTTTACTGTTTTATTATAATGGATTGCGTTACGGTTCCTTCCCAATTTAACAATAATCTTAATCCTTGAATTACTTATCTTGTTATGCTTCGATATTCAGCATTTGATGTTCCATTCCATTTGCTGTTTCATTTGACTGTTGTTCATTTCAGAGTGTAGATACAAAGCTTTGCTATTTAGTTTACTGTTCAATAGGATTGGTCGTTTAATAGAGTTTTTTTGTTCAATCCCATTAGTTAGGATTTTATGTTCAATTCTTTTAAGTTACAATTTGCTACCCATTTACATTTCCGTTCAATTCCAGTGTGTTGTTCATTTCCAATTCATTACTTTATAGATTGCAAGAGTTTTATTTTAAAGATTTTTCCTAGTTTACTTTCAATAGCAGCTTTAGTTCAATTTCTATTTCCTTTTAATTGCTTTAAAGCAGGACTGTCAACTATAGAGAACAGTGGTTATTGCTTCCTCATTCCCAGATTGATTGTCTTGTTCCAGTTTGATTTCAGTTACATCAATTTCTATAGGAATGAGTTATTGCTACTGTATCCTCGATTGATGTTTGCTGAGTGAATAGTTGGATTTCAGAGCTTTTGAGTTTATGTTGTTGTAGTTAGATTTCTTTTCCAAGCATCCATTTACTCTTGCATTTAGAACACTGTAGTACATATTGAAGAGCATTACTCTTGGATAAATTGCTGCCTCAGACTGAGTACACTCTTGAAATAAAAATTCGTTATTGGATTGATAATTAATGTGAGATAAATAAGTGTTAAGAAGATACCTTTTATACCTCAACATTTTGGCGCCATTGTCAGGGAGAGTGTATGCCATTTAGAAAGAGTGATGCATATTTAATTTTTTCTGATTAGGAAGAATTGGGTATTAAAGACGGAAGGTAAGAACCTGTACATCGAGCAAGGAACACACTTGTTCACTGGCCCACTTCACAGCAGAATTGAGTGAAATATTAAGGTATAAATGAATGCTTGCATTTTTTTTAATTTTAGAGGTAGAATTTTTGAAAAAAAATGTTGTAATTCCACTCGAGTGGTGATGTAAGCACCACCCATTTCACTAACCAATTGACAGGAAAATTTTAAGTAGGATTCTCAAAGAAACACATAAAGAACATCTTCTATTATGGTAATAAATGGCTCACATTGCAACTTTTGAATTCCCTATCAAAGATCTAGGAGGAGTGACACAAATGCACATAATTCCCCCATTGTCTCTGCCAAATTTTCATGTTTTGACAAATGAAGATCCAGATACATTCTTATTTGAGTTTGAAATACTTTGTAGAGGATATGATTATTGTACTAATGATCAAAGGTTGAAAGTGTTTCCCCTTACTCTAAAAGGAGAAACTCTCCGATGGTTCATGAGCCTAGGAGGGAACTGCATCCAAACATGGGAGGACATGAAGAACATATTCTTGAAGAAGTACCAAGACTACTGAAAATACAATGAAGATATTTTCAGTATGATAGAAGGGGAAGATAAAAGGTTGGAGGACTATGTAGAGTGATTTCGATAAAACCTTCAAAAATCAAAGCATAAGCATTTGGAAAAGGAGATCTTGAAAACACTCCTTCTTAAAGGAATCAAAAATGAATTTTTAAAACTCCTAAATTTGATAGGAAAAGATGATGTTTTTCAGTTATCATATGACGATGTTTGTGAGTTATGCATAAGGTATTCAAGAGGAATTTCTAAGGCTTGTAAGAATTCTAGAAAAGTTTCTTCTTTCTTTTCCAAATTTACTACAAGAACAAGAGACATAAGAGTTGAAATCGAGGTTTTATTTGAAAATTTTAAATATGATCTTATTAGCTCTCTAAATCACAATTGAATGTTTTGCAGGTTCAGAAAAATCAAAAATTTGATGAAGTTTTTTGCCCTCATAACCAAAAGGAGCATCCCATATATAGTTGTTCTTCCTTATCTAATTTGTAAGTGGCATATCAAAGAGATGGGGAAGTTGCAACAAGGTCAATAGGTATGGTTCAAAACACTTCCTCTCCATTCTCCTACTTACATAATCCATTATGGAATAATCATATGTTAGGGTAGCCATGCTAATCTCAATATAACCACCACCAATCTTGTCTACAAGCTTGGCATGGTTCACCTTATGATTGCATGACTACTATCCCTCATCTTGTAGCAAAAACACATCTTCCAGCTCTTCCACAACATCTTGCTTGCCTATCAAAATCATCCACTCAACACAATCAACTACATCATCAAGAGGCTCCATTCCCTACACAATCTCCTGCTCAACTCATTCCACACCCTCACCATAATAAATTAGTACAACATGCTTACAGTGTTGAACTGCAAAATTTACACACCCTTCCCACCAATTCTATCTCACATGCACTATTGGAGAAAACTTATACTGAGACTCAGAATGTATCAAATCCAAAAATTGTAGAAGTTATGAAAGAAAATGAGGTTTCTTCTAGTTTGCACCAAAAAACCATTTTAAAAGCTCAAGAACTTCATGATACGATGGCTATGAGAAATCAAGAAAGTAAGGGATACATTGAATATTGGTTTCACTCCATAATTTGTTTGCAACATCACTCTATGCTTCAACAATTTTTGGCACCATCTTTTGAAGGGAAATTGGCTTCTCATACCCTAATTTTTATCAACATGCATTTTATAAATTTGGGTATGTATATAATAGAGGCATTATTTCTAAAATGGTTCCACTGGAAATAATATTATACATAACCATATTCGATTCTCAAAGAAGAGTAGGATAGTGGAGGAAATAAAATAAATACGGAAATAAAACAAACACATTTTTATTTTTTTTTGTAAAAATAGTTGTTTCTTTGTTGCAACACGCTGTGGAAATCAACATTGATGATAAATATTCTAATTTATTTGTGTATGTAGATGAATTATATTGCAAATAACCATTCTACGAAAAATTATATTCATTTTTATCATCAATATGGAAAAATTTCTTGAATATCACTTTTTTGGCTTGCGGGCTTGATGAAATTTCTGAAAACAAAGTTGAGACAGTCAGGTTTTGGGGGACCAAAAGTGAATATTTTTAAAAAATAATTATATACTATGTATCCCTTGATGTTAAATTTCCAACCCAATTCAAATCACTCCATTTGGATTTGAAACGAAAAAGTTAGAACCAAAACATTGACAGCGTGTCTAGTAGGCAGCTCAACAACAGAGTTGGGACAATCAGTTTTTGGAGGCCTAAATTACTATATTTTTAAAAATTATTTCTATTGTAGATTCCTTTATGAATATATTTTACAACTCAATTTTAATCACTCAATTTTTATATCATATGAGGAATTTATGACTAAAATACGGACTGCCTATCATAAATTGGCACTCTTGAAACTCTATTTTCTCGGATGTTCATTAACGTATTTGACCCATCAATTTTTCTTCTATTCAAAACATATTTCTATTAGAGATAAATAAATGAATATAATTTAATCTCCAATTTTAATTGGTTCAATCCGCCATCAAACGAAAAATTTATGCTTGAAATATCAACTATTGGACTGAGCTGGAAAAAAAAAATGACTATTATGCAGGTTGTTCTAAGCAAATTTAACATACCATTACAAGAAATTTTTAAAACATATTTCTATTGAAGATAAACCTTTGAGTTAGCTCTCATTTGGCTTTTTAATCACTCAAATCGGATAAAAAACAAAGAAGGTATGATTAAAACATTGCTAGTTAGTATCGTTGACCACTGCTCTCCCGCAGGTGACAAATAAAATTTGTTTTATTTTTCCATGGATTTGTTCTACAGAGTAACTAATTGTTAGGTTTTTGCATAATTCTTAGATTAGGGGAGCCCGATCACCTCTCTTTCTCCATGATTTAATGTTTTATTGCAGGTAGACACTCATTTTTTGAGGTCTTTGGAGAACAAAGAAGGTCAATTTATGAATGAGGGATTATTGAAAGAAATTTTAGTGAAATAAGGGCATTTAATCTAGTTCATTATCCAATGGATTCATAATAGAATAAATGAATAATTGGTTTCTATTTGAAGATTCATGTCACTGCTGCCAAAACATTTTTCAAAAAAATCATTTTTTTCCATTGACGGATTGATATTCCCTTAGGAAATAACATCATAGCTATTGTAACTTAATAAAGTGTTGTTTATTTTTTGATTTCTTCTATGTTTTGTGTTTCAGGTGTTGATCGTGTTGATCCCTCCAAATTGTAGTTTCTGCTCCATTTTCAATTGAACAATAAGGACCCCACCATGCAAGTTTCAGTTATAGAAGGAAATTCTTCGGCAGCACCAATTCTGTAATAAAAAAAAGAAAAAGAAAAAGAAAAACTTTTTCTCGAAACCTATACATAAAGTTTTTTTTCTTTTACTTTGCTTTTTTTTTTATATAGAATTTTTCTTGAACCATTCTTACTTTTCTTGCTACGAATTTTTGTTGTTCTTTTCCAAAGGAACAACACTTTTGTTGTTCCTTTCGAAAGGAACAGCAATATTGTTGTGAGTGTTTTTGTTGTTCCTTTCCAATGGAACAACACTTTTGCTGTTCCTTTCGAAAGGAACAACAATATTGCTGTGAGCATTTTTGATGTTCCTTTGGAAATAAACAACAGTTTTCATCGTTTATTTTTGTTTTTCCTTTCCAAAGGAAGAGCATTTCCGCTAATAATTTTTGTTGTTCCTTTCGAAAGGAACAACAGTTTGGCCAATTGTTTTTGTTGTTCCTTTAGAAAGGAACATCATTTTCGCAGATTATTTTTGATGTTCCTTTGAAAAGTAACAACACTTTTTGAATACATTTTTCTTGTTTTTCAACAACATTTCTAGGACTTTTTGTGAATTTTTCATGACTCTTTGAAAGACAAACATACAATTTATGCAAGGATACAAAAATTAGAGGTTACTGGAATCAGCTAATCAAGAGAAATTGTCATTTTTAAGAAATTATTTTGTAGTGATAAGAAAAAGGAAAGGACACAACCATCTATATCACTTTGTTGTCTTTATTTTCACTAAAATTGATATGATCGATTATCTTTATCATGTTGGTTCTTCCCTAAATTTTCATAACTCTATTTGATTTTTATTTATTAAATAAGAATAAGGGCATATTTTATCTATTGAGATGTTCAGACTTCTTCCACCATCTCTACTCTTAAGGAGTGTTGAGCCACCCTTTATATATAAATAGGAAAGTGCTATATGTAAAGAAAAAGAAAAAGAAAAAATCTCTATATGATTACTAACAATTTTATGATATGGCAGATGGAGGATAGGAGGTCTCATCAAGAGCCAGTATACCATGATCATAAGGGAGCAGTGAAGTGGCATTCCCATTATGGCCACCACACCAGGGATATGATCCAATGGACAACTCAGAAAAATAAAAATTCCTTGGAATAGGAGGTCTCATCACGAGCCGACCTGCCCACCTTTCACTCCTTCCTGGTGAATGGCATTGTGATTCATCTGGTTACCAAGCTAGCACAGTGGCCTCCATCATGACATCACACAGCACTTCCCTATGCATAAATAAAGGATAACGGTTCCAAGGGTGAAAAAGCAACTTTGTCAAGGTTATAGACACCTGTGGGCAACAGAGCTCTGTTGATGGTATTGAAGTCATATTTTTCACAAATCAATAGTAATGATAAACCCTTTTCTTATATCTTTATCTAATATCAAATGAGAGTATGCTCCTAAGCCCTTTGTTTGGAACCTCTTATGCATGAAATTTATTTATAAATAGTTCATAATGGTTTATGTGGATAATGATTGCATAAGTACTTTTTTCACATCAGCTGTCATTTTCCCTTATTTTCGAATCATTACATAAACATTTCCATATCTACTCACGATTTCAAAATATGCATCGATTTCAGTAATGTGATAATTTGTTGATCATATCATAAGTATGTATGCATTTTCATGCTGTAAAATTGTTGTGCAGTACGCTACTCTTCTATTTGCCACAATATTCATACTGCATTTCTACAGAAGTTTTTCTGCTTAAAAGTTTTTCATGCATCTTATATGTTGCCATTCAAAACTAAAACTGTGGATTCAAGAAAATTGCATACAGAATCGTGATTTGTTTACAGGAAAACAACAAATATGGGGGGGGAATTCTATCCGCAGCACGACCACACTATTACAGCTAACAACAAAGGCTTGCGATCGTGCACAATTATTCAGATATGATGTGCTTGCATGGCTTCCACCTTTTACGTCATTGTCAGTATCCGCTCAGCCTACATTAGCTTCAACAAAGGCCAGTCCGTACACGTCATTCCACATTCTTCAGAGGTAACATTTGAGGTAAAATAGCATAATTTTCTGATTTATTATGAATTTAGGAGAATTGCATGAAAATCCATTCAGCATTATTTATCATCATTCATTCCACATCTTTACCACTTTCCATTTTTCAGAGACATCTCATCTTTCAGTTTGGGGGAGTGTTTCTTTCCATGTCAGTAATATTCTTTATCATCCATTGATATTCTTATTCATTCTCAACACCTCCCTTATTCCATGTTGTTTTATACCAAGCATAGATTTCAACAGATTGTAGCAACCACCTCTCTTTGTTTTCTTGCATTGCATGAGGACATGCTAATTCTTCAGTTTGGGGGGGGGGGGGGATGTCTACACATGATGGATGCTTTCTACTCTCTTTATCGTTTAAGGCATACAATTTAATTTTTATACAGTGCAGAAATTGATTTGCATATATATTTAAAACTATGAACTCAATTCTTGTAATTTCTGGATAACAAAGAGGTATCATTAAAATACACAAACATAGATAATTTGACGATAAATTAGTTTATAAAATTTTGAAAATTATGCACTATCACCTACAACCATTTTGTTTATATCTCATGATCCGTGCATCAAAACGATGTGATTTTTGAGAAAATGGTTAATTAAGTTTGCTGTTACTTATGTCACATTCTTCTGCAACTTCACATACATATAGTTGAACGTCAACTGTAAAAATTGTTACGCCTTCATCAAGATTTCTAAAATTGAATATTCATTATTTGAGGAAAAATTCATTTGTTTCATCCATTTCATGAGTTGGGATGAACATTTTTTTTTGCTTGGTTAACGCATGGGTTTTTTCTTTGGGTTGCATGAGGTCATGCAATATATTCAATTCTGGGTTGCATGAGGGCATGCAATATATTCAGTTTGGGGGTATGTTCGGCCACGAATACGACCACTTTTTAACACTTATTTCATTCATTTCTACTCTTCTTTATCATGTAATTTTATCATAATTTATCATATAAATCCATTTTATAATTATTTATGCTCTTATGGATAAATATTATTTCTTCTCATTTATTTTTAATAAATTGATGATTATTATGCATAATTTTATCAATGATGGTTTATTAATATATTTTGTAACAACACTCACCATTTTAGCCTCCAGGATATTTCCTAGATTGCAGATTTGATCTCCAGCACATCATTCAATACTCCAACTCAGAAATTCACTGGAATAAGAAGTGATAGTTTTGCGATTGATATTCTGGGAAAATGGAGAAGAATATGGAAGATCTGGATCATGGGTTTTGTCCAGAACGGACCGAATTAACTTTAGTGAGGAACGGTTTGCCAAAATTCGGCTTGTATTGAGAGAAACAGAAGGTTCTTTGAGCATGATTTTCTTAAATTTACTGTTACGGCCGTCCTCCAAATTATCTCAGCTACAAATCCAAATTCGACTTGCTCTTGTTGAAATATTGATGGAAATATATTTTCTGGTTGATCAAGTTATTGGGAACAATCCAATTTTTTTATGAGAGATTCTATTGACCATTTAATTTCTCCTCTCTTTGGTTATAAAAGGAGACGTTTGTAAAAGAGAGGGGATCGTTGTTGCTTTTGTGAATGCTGAACTTAATCAAAAACTATGTTATGGAAAACATGACTCCATTGTAATGCTGCTTTAGTTTAATGATTAATTGAAGTTTTTTTTCCATTCGCATCATATGAAGTAGATTGAGCAGTCGTTGTTGGTGGTTAAGGGCCCGACCCCTGGCAGTGTGAACTGCTCCTCTATGTTATATTTTCGATTCTTGCAGCGTGTGATCGATTTGATACATGCATGTTACTGTGAGTTCATCTTATTATTTGTTTATCATCTTACTGTCTTTATGTATTACACATTCTGTTTATGAGTTATTTCATTATCGTGTGATCTGAATCTTATTTCTTACAGCATGGGTTAATTAAGAGAGCATATTGCCTTACTTAGATCATCCTTGGATTCATGGAAGTGATATTGGCTCTATCATAATTAATTCATAATTCCATGCTTAATAGTTTACTGTTTTATTATAATGGATTGCGTTGCCATTCCTTCCCAATTTAATAAGAATCTTAATCCTTGAATTACTTATCTTGTTATGCTTTGTTGTTCAGCATTTGATGTTCCATTCCATTTTTTGTTTTGTTTGGCTGCTATTCATTTCAGAGTGTAGATACAAAGCTTCACTATTCAGTTTGTTGTTCAATAATATTTGCCGTTTAATAGAGTTTTGTTGTTCAATCCCATTAGTTGGGATTTGTTGTTCAATTCTTTTAAGTTACAATTTGCTACCCATTTACATTTCCGTTCAATTCCAATGTGCTATTCATTTCCAATTCATTAGTTTACAGACTGCAAGAGTTTTTTTTTAAAGATTTTTCCTAGTTTACTTTCAATAGAAGATTTAGTTCAATTTCTATTTCCTTTTAATTGCTTTAAAGCTTGACTGTCAACTATAGAGAACATTTGTTATTGCTTCCTTGTTCCCAGATTGATTGTCTTGTTCCAGTCTGATTTCAATTGCATCAATTTCTAGAGGAATGAGTTATTGCTACTGTATCCTCGTTTGATGTTTGCTTAGTGAATAGTTGGATTTCAGAGCATTTGAGTTTATGTTGTTGCAGTTAGATTTATTTTCCAAGCATCCATTTACTCTTTCATTTAGAACATTGTACTACATATTGAAGAGCATTACTCTTGGATAAATTGTTGCCTCAGACTGAGTACACTCTTGAAATAAAAATTCGTTCCAGGATTGATAATTAATGTGAGATAAATAGGTGTTAAAAATATATGTTTTATACCTCAACAATACTCAACTCTCTTATTTTTGTTCAAGGATTGGAATTTCTTTAACGACTTTTAGCAAAGTAATTTTGATACAAACATTCTTTAATTCCTCTAATATATCATAGTTAGGAAACATGATTTGTTTTTCCACCCCTTTATCAATTTGTAGACTTTGACGGAATGGAAGTTATGATGGGAGTTAAGTTTATTGGATTATATTGTTTTTAATTTTGAAAATTTTGATTTTGATGAAGAGATGCCCCTTCTCCATAATACTTATTTTTATTTTGAATATTTTTATCTTGACGAAGAAATATCTTCATCAGAATGATCATATTTTTCTTTTTTCCTGAATAATAAAATAAGGAAAAATCTTCTCTAATATTCTACCATATCTAAGTTGAACATTAGTAAGATCTACTAGAACTATCATATAAGTCTGAAATTTTTTCCCCTCCATGTTAAAAATAGGTTGAGCATTTTTATTGTTGGATTTGGAAGTGGTTGAGTAGGTAGTTGGTGTAGCATTTGTGGAAATTGTAATGAAGTTGTGGATTTTGATTTTAAAATTGAGGTTTTTCACTGGTTTTAGGAAAATTTTGTGGTGGATAGTGTTGGGGTTCCCATGTTTTGGCAAGGTTGTAAATACCAAAAGATGAGACAACATCAAAACCACTTTCAGACCTTAGGATCTAGCCCTTCTGGGTCCAGAGAGGGATCTCTCTATATAAGCAAAGGTTTTATGTCTTTGAAGCTCAAAGTTTTAAGATGTTAGGCTAGTTATAGGCACAAGGTTTGATTTTTTGATTGTTTGTTTGGTTGTTGGTTATCAGGAAAGAATGATTCAATGTAAGACAAGGATGAGAAAAGAGGAATAGAGAAGAGGTGAATTATTCCAGGGATCATTCAAAACCATTGGGCAATGGAGTCAGGAAAGGATTTTCTTGCTAGTCAATAGGAAGGCTTTCGATTGGGCTAGTCATCTAAAACGTTGGATCTTAAATATGATAGCGTGATATGGAATGGTAGGAGAGGAGGAGACAACACAGATTCAGGGAAGAAAATTAAATACCAGCTGGTCACACAAACATCCTAGTGGATAGGGCTAACACTAATCCCCAGTGTTCCCAAATCTTGCAGCTAAATCCTTAACAAGAAAACATATAAGAACAGATACATTTAATTCATACATCAGAGAGTAGGAAATAACATCCACTACACGGGTTAAATTAACTGAAATCAATTCTTAGATAACACATTCAGAAGAAAAACATCAATGGCAAGGAGAGCAGAAACATAGGGTACCTAAGAAGGGTAAATCCTATGTCAATATTCTGATGCAAGCCAGTAGAAACAAAATGAAATGAATTAAGACACAGAGATAGGAAAACATCACCGCTGCTTTAGATCAGGATCCAAAGAAATGTGCTTGTCATATTAAATAGAAATACCAGTCAAGTACAACATTGCCAATAGCTGAATACTGAGTCTAAAATCATATTCCTCAACCTATCTTACAACTTTACACAGAGACTGTGTCTCAAAAGAAACTACTTGCAATTCTTTGATAACTGATCAACAACCTTTACAATGAGTTTTCTCATGAATTTATAGCTTTAGTGGAGCAGAGAAGGTAGGTGAGAAGCTAAATGCAGCATTAAAAACTAAGAAGGGGAAGATGGCCGAAGCTCACTCTGTATAAATTCTGTGCATGAATCTCTGGTGTTCTTTGGATGAAGATGTGGGTTTTGTCCAGGCTCCCATTTACTCTGGCATGCCTCTGATATACTTTGGCTCCAGTACTCTGTAGTACTTCTGGTGAATTAAACAAAAACGTAGAATCAAGACGCTAAGATCTGCCATACTATGCAACAAATGCTTCTGATAGTCTAGGACTGCTGTAGGAGGAGAAAAACTTCTCTTGGACACAATGTATACTAAAACCATAAAGTGTACTGTGTCCATGCTCAGGAAGAAACGGTCTGTTGATTTGAAACCTTGATTACATTTTTTTCTGTGCGTCGGACCTCCTGTGTGATCCTCAGGATTTTTGATCTGGTACTCTTCCTTTAGAACTCTAGATTAAGGCTTAAAATCCTCAATACTGAACGTTGAAATCCTTGATCATTAGCTAGTATTTCTCTGCCACTTCATAAATGTCTCAATCTACAAAATCTAGGTTTTAATGGTGCTGGATAGGTTTTCGTGGAGATTGAACTGTCCTTTGATAATATTTATGCTTCCGCCACCTTTCCTGACATTTCCCTGTAGTACCAGCTTCCAAATTCAACCTCTTTGCACAACGCGCCATTACAATAGTACATATGAAACATGGCGGTTTTCCGCCTCTTTGTAACCCTGCAAAATACAAAAACAAGTTAAGAAAATAATGGAGGTGGTGCACGCAGTGGGGGCGGCAAGATTGACTATGCAGAATGGTTAGATGGCGAAAAATGTTGTGGAAGACCTGCAGTGTGGTGAGAATAGTGGGAACTATAGTATGAAAGGTGGCGCGGATGGAAAATTAAATGAAAAGCCTTTGAATTTGACCTTTTAATGGGATATATAAAAGGACGGATGACAATGTGACCAAAACACATGGACAGATGACGTGGCGGGATGGGGTTACGGCGGGACTGACAAAATATGGGTCGTCTGATCTCAGGAGGAGATCGACGGTGGACAACACGTCAGAGGGTGATAGACAGTGGGCCAAGGGTACAGAATCATGGATAAACTTGCGCGCAGCTTCATGGAGCGACAACCGTTGGATGAGGCGTCCCAGATCAGACGGCTGATATGCATATCGCTCCGTATCCTATGCCAAACGTTAACGCGCGATGAGACGACGGTTTTGAAACAGTGTCGCTGCCACGCATCGTTTGATGAGTGGAATCGCTGGCCGATCGGAAAATACCGCTCACCTCCAAAATATGGTGTGATAGAAACCGGATGGTTTTGGAATAGTGCGCGGTGGGGACCACAGGGGCAGGTGCGCTCCAAACCGTCAATCTGGCGAGTGAATGAACGGTTAAGATGCGATGATCGGCAGTGAACGGATTTAACAGTAGTTGCTGTGGAGGCGGTGATCATCGTCCATTCTATTTAGATCAATGGCTATAAATGCACCTGATGAACCTATGAGATAAGTGCTCTTTTGGGCTAGTGGGTGGTTCCAGCGCCTGGGTCACGTGGAGGAAAAGGCTGAGGGGGCTAGGCCGAAGGGGCTAGGACCCATATTATGGAGAAATATGGCTTTTTGGGCCATTTCAATGCATTTTTAGGGTAGGAAAAGGCAACGATAGCGAGAATAAGGATTTATCAAACTAAACCAAGGGTGTATGCATGGTTTAGGAGGAGCATGGGGATGGTTTAGAACATTTAGGGGGGAATTTGAAAAGGGAAAAATAGGGGTCAAAATGGGGGGCTCTGCAGGGGTTCAAGGGAAAATGAAGGCCTTTTGGAGTGCCATTTTTTCCAATCAGAGAGGCTATTTGGCATAAGGACAGCAGAGGGAAATAATCAATGGGAAGAGGGCATAAAAGAGGTTTCAAGGATGATGTGTTTGCAGGGGAAATGCATTCCTTGAAAGCTCAGAAAACAACTTATCCCCCCGTTTTTCTTGTCAAAAAATTCATAGGGGGCTAATAGTGGCTCCACATGGGGATAGCTTCTTCTTGAAGGAGTCAAGAATTCAGAAAATGATATTTGGTGTAGGCCAGATGCCTGTTGCTTGGCACATCCATTTATTTCTTTAGATCAGCTGCCACAATCATGATAGATACATCAATAGAAAAACTGTCCTCAACAATCTACCTACCCTTTCCTACAATCCTAGCATTTCTCTTTTTCAGGTGCATTTGAGCTAGCAGACCCTTTACATCTTTTATTTTTTATAAACAGGAAAATAAACCTATTCTAAGTCTACCCTTATTTCTCCATGAGACCAGATTGGACTGTTGGTCTCACATGTTTCTCTACCTAATCTAATATCTCCTGGGATTAGACTATCCAGCAGATTTATTCTCTACATTCTACAACAGAAATCGAAAAATAGACAAACTAGGATTAGACAGTCTAGTTTACTGTAGATCCAAGGCATAAAGACAGTTGCACATGGACATAAATTTGCAGAAAAACTGAAACAAACTTTGAAGGCTTGAAATATGAAATCTTGAAGCATCCTTCTTTCTTTTTGTGACTCAAGTTTTGGGCTCATTAGAGTCACTTTCTTTTCTTCATTTCAGCTCTGGTTTTGGGCATGTTAGAGCTGATTCTTCTTTCTTCTTTGTTGGTCCAGTTTTTTAGCATGTTAGGAACAGCCACGTTGCTTCTTTTTGGCTCAGGTTTTGATCATATAAGAGCCAATCCTTTGCACTTCAGAGGTTCATGTTTTAAGCATGTCTGAACCTCTCCGTTCTCTCTACTTTTTGAAACATTTTCTCTTTTTCTTGAAAACAAAAACTGCAATGGTATGTACAATGGAAATGAAAACTGGAAATTGAAAATCAGCAGAAGCAGTGTTTGAGCATCCTGCCATTGACATGACCCCCAAACAGCTCTGAACCATCTAATTCCTATAGAAAAAAGGCGTTCGGACCCACAGTGGCCTGGATGATGTAGGGACCTTGCCATAAACTATCAAACTTGTCATGCTTTCGTTTGTCCTCTCTCCTTCAGTCCCACTTTAGAAATTTGTCTCCAATTTTGAAATCAAAGGCCTTAGTTCTTTTGTCAAATAGCTTCTTTATACTCTCCTAAACCTTGATAGCTCTATTATAGACCTCTTCCCTTGTTTGTTGGAGATGGATTGTCTGGTTTATTCTTCTCACCATGCTGTCTTCTTCTGTTTGTATCTCTTGAACAAGTTTGATCACTGGTATCCCAAGGCTGGTACGAAACACTGCTTCTGTTCCATAGACAAGCTGGTAAGGTGACATGCCAATGGATTTTTTTGTTGTAAGCCTGTCAGCCCACAAAGCATGTACTAACTTTTTGTGCCATGACTTTTTGTTATCTTCCAACAACGTTTTGATGATGATCACCATGCTCTTGTTTGATGATTCAGCTAATCCATTACCTTGAGGGTAATAGGAAGTTGAACGACTGAGTGCTATTTGATACCTGTGACAAAAATCAACCATTTTCTTGGATCCGAAAGAAGCATCATTATCAGTGATTATTTTCCTTGGGCAGCCAAACCGAGAGAGGATATGACCTTCTAGGAATCTAATGATGACTGAATCTGTGGCACTCCTAGTAGGTAAGGCCTCTATCCACTTAGTGGATGTTAGGATCCATTTGTGTTGTACGGAAGAAGTAGGGTGAAATTCTCCTATGAAATCTAGGCCCCATTGCAGAAAGGGACCTTCAACAGTGATGGGTTGTAGAGGTAAGGGAAGGAGCTTTCTTTTGCCTTCAAAAATCTGGCATTTGTGGCAGACAATTATCATCTTGTGGATATCATTAAAGAGTCTAGGCCAATAGTAGCCATCTCTAAGTATTTTGTTTGCAGTAGCCTTCCAGCTCAGGTGGCCTCCACACTCTCCTGCATGTAATTCTTGTTTAATCCTCTCTGCCTCATTTTCAGGCAAACATTTAAGCAATAGGCCATTTGGATTCTTCTAGTATAAGCAGTTATTTATCATGCAATAGCTCCTAGCTTTCAGATTTAAGAATCTAGCCTTGGTCTTTAATAGTTCAGGAGGGGCATTGAGGTGTGTAAGCACATACAAAATGTCAGAATACCAAGGAGAGCTCTGAAACTTTTCCTCAACAGTGGGATCAGGAAATTCCTGTTGCTCATCCAAGGTATTCACCATGTTAATGTCTAGGGCTTGTAGATTTGATTCAGCTATTAGCTGGGCTAAGCCCTAACCTTTAATTATTTTGGTGGGTTTTATCTCAAGGTCGTATTCTAAGATCACAACAATCCATTTGCCCCTTTTCCCATCTGGGTCTTGAGACAATATGTCTTTAACCACTATATTTGGCACATAGGCTATGGTGTGGGAATGCAGTATGTACACCCTAAAGTCTTTCAAGGCCTTAATCAGAGCATAGGCATGTTTTTCCATGATGTTTTATTTCAAGGGCGCATCTTTGAGTGCTTTGTTGAAGAAAGAAATGGGTTGTTCCATTCCCTCTGAATTTTTCTGCAGTATAATTGCAGCAGTCGTATGCTTGGAGGCAAATGAAAAAATCAGGAAATCTTTTGAGAAATCTGGGCTAATTAGGAAAGGAGCCTAGGTGAGTGCAAGTTTTACTGATTCAAAATATTTCTTAGCTTCAACAGTCCACTTAACTCCTACACCTTTCCTCAGCATGTTAGTCATATTTCTAAGGTGTTCAGCTAAGTTGGGAATAAACCTCTTGAGGAAGTTGATTTTCCCAATGAAGGATTGTAACTCTTTGATATTTCTCAGGTGTGTGATTTGTAGTATTCCCTCAACTCTTTGTGGGTCTATCCTAATCCCTTTCTCAGATATAATGTGGCCAATAATCTTACCTTCTTGCAGCCCAAATATAGTCTTTTTAGGATTCAGTGACAGACCAAACCTTCTACATTTTTCAAACACTTTCCTCAGATGCTTTAGGTGTTCTTCTTCGGTCTTGGAATAGACTGTTATGTCATCCAGGTAGATGACAATGAAGTGTCGTATTTCATCTGAAAAATCTATGTCCATTTCTCTTTGGAAGGTTGCACCAACGTTCATCAATCCAAAAGGCATCTTTACATACATAAAGGTGCCCCATGGAGTGGTAAAGGCTATCTTGAGTTGATCTTCTGGGATTACTAAGACTTGGTTGTAACCTGAAAAACCATCTAGCAGAGAGAACCTTTTGGAACCTACTACCCTTTGAAGAATATGTTCCATTTTTGGCAAAGGGTAATTGTCTTTGAGTGAGGCTCTGTTAAGATTTCTAAAATCTATGCACAATCTGATCTCCACTATTTTCTTTCTCACACCCACTAGGTTTGATACACAATCAGAGAACCTCATAGGCACAATTATACCTGCCTCATACATCTTCTCAATCTCTTTTTCCACTGCAGGAAATTGTTTTGGGTTTATTATACGAAGCTTTTGTCTAAAGGGCTTTTGATTTTCTTTCAAGGGTATTTTATGCTGTATGATGTTTTTTGTCATAAGCCCTTAAGTCCTCATAACTCCAAGAAAACACATCAATGAATTACTTGAATAGGTCAATGTATTTCTTTTTCATGTTTGCAGGCAAGGACTTAGCCAATTTGATCATCTTGGGTTTATCTTTAGTGGCTATGTTGCGTTCCCCAACATCAGAGTATGCATGTTCTATAGTGGGCTTTTTTGCTACATCATCAAAGTCAAAAAGGTCCTCTAAAGGTGCAAGGCCTTGAGGTATGTTCTTATTTTTGGCCTGTAGCACCTCTACTTCTTCACTATCTGCATTTTCACATTTTCCATTTGGATTTCCAATCTGTTCGTTTAGAGTGTTTATTTCTATGTTACAGGGCGTTTCTTCCTCATCTGAGGACTCTTCACTTAGGTAGCTAATGTCAGGTTTGGAGCCTGAATCAGAAAATTCAAACTCATTTATGCCTACCAGGAAATCTTCAATCTGCTTATCACCCTCAAAGACCTGCCAATATTTTTCATTGTCTAGCATTGCAGGCCTGAACTTGGTCTAAACGATGATCTGTTGGTCGCTTGGATTCTTAGGGTATGAACTAGCTAGGCAAGCTAATCCATTTGCAATGATATTTTGACTCCTAGGAACAAACACTAATTCGTATTCAACAAAGTTTTTCAATAAATCCATAGTTTCATTCCTGTAAGCTCTCAATCTAGGATGTTTCGCTGTGTATTCACCATTTACTTGTTTAACAATCAACTCAGAACCCCCACGCACAGTTATCCTACGGGCTCCTAATTTTTTCAACAGGTTTAAACGTAGGATAAGAGCCTCATACTCTTTAATATTGTTTGTACATTTGAAGTGTAGGTTGCAGGCATGGCTCTCTGCATAGTTACTCTCTGTGTTATGTATCCACACCCATGCCCCAACAGTTCTCTTGTTGCATGACCCATCAAAATTCATTTCCCATAAGTTTTCATTCTCAGTTTTGTCGTGGTTTACTTCCCTACAACTGGGTTCTCCATTATGTTGCATTATAGGGGTTGCACCAGTCTGTGGGTTGTTTTGTTTCTCTTCATGGGTGTGGAAATCAGAGGGGTAACTAGTTGGCTGATTGCATTATGTTTCTGGCTCATTTTGGGCTTTTGTTACAGTGCACTGTTCTGAGTTCTCTACATCTTCCTCCTCTGAGTCTAGAGTAGCCATTATGTTCCAGTCCATGGGCTTTGTTTCCTTGTTGGTACCTCCGTTTTGGGACTCTGACCCTTCCTAGGATTCATCATTACAGAGGATGAAGGAGTGAAGGTCTGTATGTACAGATTATAGAGGAGAATTTGCAGGCCTTTCAGGGCTACTAACCAGGAACTTCATTTGTGCTTCCCTGTACAATCTTCCAAGTTGGCCAAAGATTGGGATTATGGCATAAGCCCCATCCATCTGCATTGTTCCTTGCAGCTTGGCTGCCCATGATCTTGATAATAACATGCCATACTTGGGTGGCACATCCGCCACCACAACATCCATGACCATACATTTTTCTGGAATCTGGGCAAGGTTCACACATAAATCCTTGATCAGGCCAAGACACTTTACTCTGCTAGAGTCAAATGAATATAGGTCTTTATAGGGACGGATTATCACTAGGCCTAATATTTCCATCACTACTTTAGGTATCAGGTTGTGTGATGCTCCAGAATCATGCATTGCATTGTGGAGAATCTTATCATGGATATTAAGACTGATATAAAAATGGGTAACTACCCCTTCCTGAAACTTTCCTTCTATCTTTGGACCAAACAGAAGCGTAGGTTGATCATCACTCAGATTTATAGTGTCACTATTCTCACCTAAATTTAATGCTTTCAAAATTTGGCCTTTATATACATCTTGAGTGGCCATCTCAGAGATTGGTACAGAGATTTCAATTTTTTCAATCTCACTCTCCAAATTGAAAGTGGACTGACTCTTGGGGATGTTCAACTCTGTTTTGTTATTCACCACCTTAGTGGATGAATCAGTGTGCTGATTCTCGTTATGTATAGTTTTTGTGACAGTTTTATTAGGAGCACTAACTGTAGTGCTAGTGCTGCTAGTTGGTCTACCTAGTGTGTCAGTGTTTTGGTTGTCTTCTTCTTTGTTCTTTCCAGAACTCTCAGCTGCTGATTTGTTACTTTCAGTAGTTGCTTTAGAAGTTTTCTCAGGTCTTTTCTTGATGGTGACCTCAGAAGCTTTTGGTTTGATAGTTTATTGGCTCTTTTTGCTTCTAAGTTCATAATGTTCTCTGACCTACATCATGGCATTTTCAAATCCTAACCTGTAATCCTCAGTTTCTAACCATTCATCATCCCAATATGAGGGTGAGGGCTGATCTTCTTCCGAGTAACAGTTATAGATTGAATTTTCTATTTCAAACATGTTTATTGTGTTTCCCTTAGATTCTTATATGATTCCCTCATCTTCATCAAGAAAGTTCTCTTGGAAAGGGGGAATAACTTGCTGATCTGATTCTCTTTGTCTGTTGGGAATGGCATTGTTTCTTCTAAAGTTCTGGTTCTTGTTATGGTTTTTATTTCTATTTTGGTTACTGACTGAGACAACCATTTTTTCCATCATTTTCTATAGCCTTTCCACATTTTTAGATAACGGTCATAATTTGGATCAAATGTGGAAGCTACACTGTCATCTCTATATGTTACCCTTTTCTCAGCTCTCAATCTTGCTCTTTTCTCAATCAGGTTAGCATCTACACTCACTGCTCCCTTTTGCATGTCTTCCAACGTGCTATAATCTCTCTCCCTAAGCTGGTAGGCCATTTCAGCATGAAAGCCTTCGGGGTATTTTGCTAGAGCCATACCTTGGGAAGGTTTCATGTGTGGAGGAAGAGCATTGTAAATGCTGTTAAATCTCGTTGTGTAAGCATGAACACTCTCTCCTATGTTTATTTTAAGGCTCATGTATTCTACTAGGATTTGGCGAGGCTTGGCCTTAACTTCCCATTTGTTTATGAAGGCCTGATATAAAGATGGAAGATCATTAATGCTACCCGGAGGTAGGCCTTTAAACCATTTCTTTACATCACCCCCTAAGCTCTGGGAAAATATTCTCATTTTGACTGTATCATCATCTATCTCCATGTAGTCAAAAGAATCTTCCATCCTATCTACATGGTGTTGGGTTGTGGTAGACTCTTTTGCAGTGAAGTGTGGGATCTTTGATTGATAATCATTAGGTAAGGGTACTAGAGGCCGAGGTAGAACTAGAGGTGCATACCAGGCTGCCATGATGATTCTTTGATGAGGTAAAGGATTGACTTGGGCAGCTGGTATATGGATGACAGGGATATTATGACCAGCAGAAGACTGATGAGCAAATTCAGGGTGATTGAGCCCCAAGTTTTGAATGAAGTGTGTATTAGGAGGTGTAGATGGAGGGGTATGACTATTCCCAGGGTGTCTACCAGTTTGGGGTGGTGAACCAGGAAGCTCAAGGTCTGGCTGGTCTAGGACACTAAATGACCTAGTTCTTGGTAATCTTTTTTGAGTGCCTAGGTCAAAAAATGGGTCTAATAGAGCTGTAAATTTTTCTGGAGCAGAGTTAGATCTATGGATGTGACTAGAAATAGTTTATTGTTTAGGTGTATGAGATCCCTTGAGGATTATCTCAGGGTTGTCAACTATTTCAGGTGGGTCTGGGTTAGGATAAGCTCTTGTATGAATGGTTCTTGAAGCCAGAATGTTGTTTTTGCGCCGAGAGGCACTCTACAGCCCAGTATATAGGGATGTGTAGATGTAAGGTGTGTAATGTCAATGTTGGCCCAATATATAGAGATGTGTAGATGTAATGTGTGTAATGTAAAATTTTGATATGTCAGGCCCAATATATAGAGATGTGTAGATGTAATCTGTGTAATGTAAACTTTTAATATGTCGTGTATAGAGATGTGTAGATGTCATGTGAGTAATGTAAAATTTTGATATATTTACCACTTTAATACCATGGGCCAAATACCATATTTATAAAAGAGGTATGGTAAATAAATAAAATATAAATAAACCATATATATGGTAAATAAATAAAAAGTCTTTTTGTATTTACTCCATAATCCTATTTATATTTATGAACATCAAAAAGTGGTTTTATTTAGGTGAATCCTGAGCTAAATACCATGGGCCAAATTATTATTAATACATGCCAAAAAAACATTATTAACCCTAATATTAATTCTAATATTCACATTATTATATTATAATATTAATGTTATTAAATTTAATTAATGTAAACTTTTGATATGTCCGAGTGTATAGAAATGTACCACTTTAATACCATGGGCTGAATACCATGGGTCAAATTATTATTAATACCATGCCAAAAAAACATTATTGACCCTAACATTAATATTATTATTATTATTAATTCTAATATTCACATTATTATATTATAATATTAATATTATTTAATTTAATAAATTTGAATCACGTAGGTGGGTATTTGAGTACAATAAACATATAAACGTAAATGTAAAAATAATGTTTAATATTTAACATTTAAAATTTAATCTAATTAATCTAATGTGGGCCCTAATGAAAAATCACTTCTCTCCCTACATATATAAATTTGACACAGTGGGCCAAATACCATATTTTTCTATTTCTCTTGCATTTTATATTGGAGGGAAAAGAGAGAGAGGGAGAGAGAAGAGAGATGGGGGAAGAGAGAGGGAGGCAAGAGAGGAAGGGAAAGGAAGGAAGGAAGAGAGAGAGGAGGAGAGAGGGAGGGAGATAGGAGAAGAGAGGGAGGGATATAGAGATGGAGTTGGAGGGTGAGAGAGGGATGGAATAATAAATACATAGAGAGAGTGAGAAGTGGAGAGAGAGAGGGAGTGACAAGGGAGAAATAGAGGAGTATGTGTATGTTTCGGGGTGAGATAAAGAGAAAAATAAGGAGAGATGTATGGAATGGGGGGAGAAGGAGAGAGGCAGGGATATAGTAACATAGTTGGAGGGTGAAGAGAGGGAGAGAGAGGGAGATATAGAGAGAGATAGATGTGGGAGAGAAAGGGATAGAGGGGAAGGAAGAGAGAGAGCATGTGAGAGAGTGGAGAGAGGGAGGGAAAGAGAGATGGAGTTGGAGGGGGGAGAGAGGGAAGATGATTAATTTTAAAATGATTGGATTAAGATTGTGCATTGATTTCAGTGTAAGCACACAAAATTATTAACAATGTACATTAATATGGTGATTTATAATCCTATTTGATTTCTTGCACTAGATGCATTGATATCAGTGTAGATGTTTGTTTCTAATCTTATTTTCTTACTTGCACTAGATGCATTAATTTCAGTGTAAATACAGATAATATCAAACTTTGGATCCAGAGTAATGCATTTACTTAGGGAGTGAGAAGTGGAGAGAGAGAGGGAGTGACAAGGGAGAAATAGAGGAGTATGTGTATGTTTGGGGGTGAGATAAAGAGAAATATAAGGAGAGATGGAGGGAATGGGGGGAGAATGAGAGAGGGAGGGATATAGTAACATAGTTGGAGGGTGAAGAGAGGGAGAGAGAGGGAGATATAGAGAGAGATAGATGTGGGAGAGAAAGGGATAGAGGGGAAGGAAGAGAGAGAGGATGTGAGAGAGTGGAGAGAGGGAGGGAAAGAGAGATGGAGTTGGAGGGGGGAGAGAGGGAAGATGATTTCTTGCACTCGATGCATTGATTTCAGTGTGGATGGTGATTTCTAATCCTATTTTTCTTGCTTGAAAGAGAGAGAGAGAGAGAGAGAGAGAGAGAGAGAGTGTGTGTGTGTGTGTGTGTGTTGGGAGAGGAAAGAGGATTGGAAAGAAAAGAGAGAGAGATAGAGAGAGAGAGAGAGATAGTGAGAGAAAGAGAGAGATAATTGGATTTCAAAGAGAGAGAGAGAGGAAAAGATAGAGGAAGGTAGGAGAGGAAGGACAAGAGAGAGGACATGAGAGAGAGGAAGAGAGTTATGGGGGAAGAGATAAAATTGGAGGGAAAAGAGAGAGAGAGAGAGAGAGAGAGGGGAGAGATAGGAAGGATGAGAGAGAGGAGGAGAGAGGGAGGGAGATAGAAGGAGAGATGGAAGGACGAAGAGATGGAGTTGGAGGGGGAGAGAGGGAGGGAAGAAGGGTGATATAGAGATGAAGTGACAAGGGCGATATGGAGAGAGTTTGTATATGTTTTGGGGTGAGATAAAGAGATAAAGAAGGAGATATGGAGAGAAGGAGAGAGGGAGGGATATAGTAACATAGTTGGAGAGAGAGGAAGGAAGAGGGAGGATGTGAGAAAGTTGAGAGATGGAGGGAAAGAGAGATGTATTTTGAGGGGGGAGATAGGGAAGTAGATGGCGATTTATAATCCTATTTGATTTATAATCCTATTTCAGTGTAGATGTTGATTTCTCATTTGATGTAATTAGATGTACATTGATGGTACATTAATTTTAAAGTGATTGGATTAATATTGTGCATTGATTTTAGTGTAAGCGCACAAAATTATTAACAATGTACATTAATATTTGTGTTATAGTAAATCAACCTATTAATATTGAAGAGCAAGAGAGACAATGTATGATGTTTAGTACAATATTTCAAGCTAAATATTTAAATGGTTTATTATTTAGATTGTCTTTTTCATATAATCGATATGAAAAGATGACAAAAATAACAAGGGTGACAATAAGAATAGTAAAAGAAAATAATTTGAGATTGATCACAATGAAGACTATTTGTAATTTACTACATTCTTATTATTTTCATTTTCTATCATTCAACACTATTACATTGTCACTTTGCATTCAAAAAAATTATTTCGTCATTAAATTTATTAACAATATTTATCATCTCAAAAAACTGAGGTAACTAAGAAAATTTTAAAATTAAAATGACCAGATAAATATCAGACATATTTAGCATATATAAAATTATTATATTTATATTATCTGTATTTGCATATTATTGATAAAATTAATCATATTTTCGATAGATTTTCCTTGGGCGCACACGACTGAAACCAGCCTAGATCCATCTTAACTCTAGATCTATCAAGCGCCGAGAGGGATCAAATCTCTCGAGGTGAAAACCTTTCCTCAAGTTTTGCACTCAAAAAAGAGGTTTGCACCTCGAGAGATATGATCCCTCTCGGCGCTTGATAGATCCAGAGTTAAGATGGATCTAGGCTGGTCTAACTAAGCAGCTTAACCCTACTTGTTACTTCTAACGTGGTTGATGTTGCTATGGAGGCTGGTCTCCCAATGGAGTCTTGTGTGAAACCAAGATAATCAGCAGGCCTACTGATCACCAATGGAGTATTTAAATTGTTTAGGAATTATGGAGTCGCCAGGTGGAAGGTTTAGGATGTTTTTGGAGGGTACACTGTCCACCACAGTGATTATGAGATGTCCCCTTTCAAGGATATCTTCTAAACATAAAAAACTCTAACCAGAGATTGACTGGGAGGGCTTTTATCGGATATGCCACCTCTGAAAGAGTGTGAGATCCGGAGGCTACCTGGCCCTTTCCAGACTCTGTCCAAGAGTACGGGGAAAACACAACAAATGGTATAGAGGTTGATGTGTGAATGGGAGTGTTTAACTGCCAACCTAACCAGAGATTATAGGTTTTCTGAGGTTCTCATGATAAAGTAAGGTGAGAAATACTCAGATTGTTCCCCAGCGGAGTCGCCATTATGTTGGGGTTGCCATGTTTTGGCAAGGTTGGAAATACCAAAAGATGAGACAACATCAAAACCACTTTCAGACCTCAGTATCTAGCCCTCCTAGGTCTAGAGAGGGATCTCTCTATATAAGCAAAGGTTTTATGTATTAGAAGCTCAAAGTTTTAAGATGTTAGGCTAGTTATAGGCACAAGGTTTGTTTGTTTGATTGTTTGTTTGGTTTTTGGTTATCAGGAAAGAAGGGTTCAATGTAAGACAAGGATGAGCAAAGAGGAATAGAGCAGAGGTGAGGTATTCCAGGGAGCATTCGAAACCATTGGGCAATGGAGTCAGGAAAGGATTTTCTTGCTAGTCAATAGGAAGGCTTTCGATTGGGCTAGTCATCTAAAACGTTGGATCTTAAATATGATAGCGTGATATGGAATGGTAGGAGAGGAGGAGACAACACATATTCAGGGCATGAAATTAAAGACCAGTTGGTCGCACAAGGATCCTAGTGGACAGGGCTAACTCTAATCCCCATTGTTCCCAAATCTTGTAGCTAAATCCTTAACAAGAAAACATCTAAGAATAGATACATTTAATTCAGACATCAGAGAGCAGGAAATAACATCCACTACACTGGTTAAATTAACTGAACCCAATTCTTAGATAACACATTCAGAAGAAAAACATCAATGGCAAGGAGAGCAGAAACATAGGGTACCTAACAATGGTAAATCCTATGTCAATATTCTGATGCAATCTAGTAGAAACAAAATGAAATGAATTAAGACACAGAGATAGGAAAACATCACCGCTGCTTTAGATCAGGATCCAAATAAATGTGCTTGTCATATTAAATAGCAATACCAGTCAAGTAAAACATTGCCAATAGCTGAATACTCAGTCAGAAATCATATTCCTCAGCCTATCTTACAACTTTACACAGAGACTGTGTCTCAAAAGAAACTACTTGCAATTATCTGATAACTGATCAACAACCTTTACAATGAGTTTCTTCATGAATTTATAGCTCTAGTGGAGAAGAGAAGGTAGGTGAGAAGCTAAATGCAGCATTAAAACCTAAGAAGGGGAAGACAACCGAAGCCCACACTGTATAAATTCTGTGCATTAATCTCCGTTGTTCTTTGGATGAAGATGTGGGTTTCGTCCAGGCTCCCATTTACTCTGGCATGCCTCTGATATACTTTGGCTGCAGTACTCTATAGTACTTATGGTGAATTAAACAAAAATGTAGAATCAAGATGCTAAGATCTACCATACTGTGCAACAAATGCTTCTGATACTCTAGGACTGCTGTAGGAGGGGAAAAACTTCTCTTGGACACAATGTATACTGAAACAATAAAGTGTACTATGTCCGTGCTCAGGAAGAAATGTTCTGCTGATTTGAAACCCTGATTACATTTTTTTCTACGCGCCAGACCTCCTATGTGATCCTCGGGATTTTCGATCTGGTACTCTGCCTTTAGAACTCTGGATTAAGGCTTAAAATCCTCAATACTGAATGTTGAAATCCTTGATCATTAGCTGGTATTTCTCTGCCGCTTCATAAATGTCTCAATCTGCAAAATCTGGGTTTTAATGGCACCGGATAGGTTGTCATGGAGATTGAACTGTCCTTTGATAATATTTATGCTTCCGCCACCTTTCCTGAAATTTCCCTGTAGTATCAGCTTCCAAATTAAACCTCTTTGCACAATGCGCCATTACAATAGTACATATGAAACATGGCGGTTTTCCGCCTCTTTGTAACCCTGCAAAATACGAAAACAAGTTAAGAAAACAATGGAGGTGGTGGATGCAACGGGGGTGGTAATATTGAATATGCAGACTGGTTAGATGGTGAAAAATGTTGTGGAAGACCTGCAGTGTGGTGAGAACAGTGGGAACTACAGCATGAAAGGTGGAGCGGATGGAAAATTAAATGAAAAACCTTTGAATTTGACCTTTTAATGGGATATATAAAAGGACGAATGAAAATGTGACCAAAACACATGGACAGATGACGTGGCGGGACGGGGTTACGGCGGGACTGACAAAATATGGGTCGTCCGATCTCAGGAGGAGATCGACGGTGGACAACACGTCGAAGGGTGATAGATAGTGGGCCAGGGGTACGGAACCATGGATTAACCCGCACGCAGCTTCATGGAGCAACAACCATTGGATGAGGCATCCTAGATTGGACGACTGATATGTATATCTCTCCGTATCCTGTGCTGAACGTTAATGCGTGATGAGCTGGCGGTTTTGAAACAGTGTCGCTGCCACGCGTCATTTGATGAGTGGAATCACTGGCCGATTGGAAAATACTACCTACCTCCGAAAGGCAGTGCGATAGAAACCGGATGGTTTTGGAATAGTGCGCGGCGGGGACCACAGGGGTAGGTGTGCTTTGGACCGTCGATCTGGCTGGTGAATGAACGGTTAAGATGCGATGATCGGCAGTGAACAGATTTAACGATAGCTGTTACGGGGGCGGCAATCACCGTCCATTTTGTTTAGATCAACGGCTATAAACGCACCCGATGAACCTATGAGATAACCGCTCTTTTGGGCTGGTGGGTGGTTCTAGCACCCGAGTCACGTGGAGGAAAAGGCTGAGGGGGCTAGGCCGAAGGGGCTAGGACCCATATTATGGAGAAATATGGCTTTTTGGGCCATTTCAATGCATTTTTAGGGTAGGAAAAGGAAAGGATAGCGGGAATAAGGATTTATCAAACTAAACCAAGGGCGTACGCATGGTTTAGGAGGAGCATGGGGATGGTTTAGAAGATTTAGGGGGGAATTTGAAAAGGGAAAAACAAGGGTCAAAATGGGGGCCTCTGCAGGGGTTCAAGGGAAAATGAAGGCCTTTTGGAGTGCCATTTTTTCCAATTAGAGAGGCTATTTGGCATAAGGACAACAGAGGGAAATAATCAATGGGCAGAGGGCATAAAATAGGTTTCAACGATGATGTGTTTGCAGGGGAAATGCATTCCTTGAAAGCTCAAAAAAAAACATAGCCCCCCATTTTGCTTGTCAAAAAATTTATAGGGGCTAACAGATAGTTCAGATAAGATTGTGGATTTTGGTGATATTGAGAATATCTACCATAAGAATTTTTCATTCCTTGTGTCTAAGGTTGGGGTTGAGACCAAGGACGTTGCCATGGCATTGATGCATTCCAATTATTCTGTGGGGGCTGAGTATACATTTGAGTGTTGAAACCTTGAGTTTTTGGTCCTTTCCATGGTATTCTTGTAACAAAACAAAGAGGACCTACCTGGTGTCAAGCTATTTCCTCTTTGAAAATGGCCTTAAGATGTGGAATAGAAGGACATTTCTTTGTTTCATTATTTTCCGTAAATATGACATGGTTTTCTATGATTTTAAATCAAGAGTGCATTCTCTTAAGGCATGTTTCTTTCTGCACTTAAGAAAAAAGATAGATAAGGCATCACTTTCAACTCTTTGCTTATTTTGTAATTTCAGGGTGTCTATCTTCTCACTAAGACTGTTTAAAATATCTGTTTTGAATTTTTCAAGAAACATTCCTATTTCAACCCTACTTATCTCATGAACTCCTCCCAATTGTTGACTTTCCTCTTAAAATATGTATGCATAAATTAGTGATTTTAGGTAATTATAGTTTAGAAATGTCTTCCTTTCCCATCCTATTAAAAATTTTAATCCATTCATCACTAATAGATTTCAATATGAAAGATTTTAAGTTATCTTCATCCAAATTTTCCATATAGCCCTTTTTAGATTGTAACTGAATCTCTCAATTAGGTCCTCTAAGTTTTCATATTCTCTCTGCACCATGTTAAAAACCTCATCTTTCTGATTATGAAGTGTGTAGTAATCCTTGTAATTTTGTAAGAATGAACTCTTCGTTTCTTCACATGTCCTAATAGAATGCTTTATTAAGCCTATGAACCATTTTAACGCTACATATTTAAGAGTTGCATGAAACAATTTCAACTTTTAAGAATCGAGTAAGTAGTCATATGATCTACATAAAACTTCAAATTTAAACATAAATGTTTTAGGATCTTAACTCCTTAATCCACGAAAATTGGGAAGGATGGAGAGTGAGATATTATTCATTTTGGCAGTTGTATCCTCATCCAATATAGGAAATTCTAGGTCCACCTCATCCTAGTCTTAATTGGTCATCATCAAAATTTTCTACTTCTACTTCCTCTTCTACAACCATTGTGTATTCCTTAGAGCTAATATAGGACCCTAAATTTGGGATTTTTTGTTCCTCTTTTGGTTCTTCTAGTTCCTCTATCAATGGTGTTAGTATGAATCTTAATCGCAAGTGTATGAAAAAAGACCACTTTAGCTGCGCATAATAAACAACCCTAACAACAAATATGGTTGCCAATATCTTTAGATCTATAATTAGGCGACCAAGATAAATGCTACAAAAATCTAGATCTATGCATTAAAAGACATTAAGCAGTAAATAAACAACAAGAGTTGCTCCATGCATCCAATAGACAAGACAAGAATACGTTTAAATAATTTTTTATTAATGACACCTAGGAGGAAAACATAGAAGGATGTTATCAGTTCTCCTCAATGGGATGGGTTGTTATAATTCCTCGGCACTTCAGATCTAAAAGAAGAAAAAAGATAGAAAAATATGACAATGATGGTGGATCAAAGTCAGACCCAAAGTATAGATACATAGTGATATTTAGGCAACAAATGGTAGTGAATGAATGGAAAAACCCTTCTATTTATAACAAAATATTGAGTTAGTCTATATATTGGCGCATAATTAAAATATTATTAACCAAATCAAGATCCAAATTTTATGGAATATTTTATTACATTTGTTGGAGGGAAAAAAGAATTTGACTTGGGTCAAATCCCTTTATTTGTAAATAATCAATAAATAAATGATTTATTTATTACTTTAAGGATGTGGTTGAGTAATAATCAACTAAATAATGAATTATTTAATAATTTATGGATGATTTAGTTAAATTTAATAAGGAATGTTATTTAAATAAGGTTTAAATAATTATTCCTAGAAAGTAATAAGATAAATAGTAATTTATCTAATTAATTTTCCTGTTTTTGGTTAAATATGACAAGGAATATTAATTAAACTATTGTTTAACAAATATTTCCTTGAGGAAAATTAAAAAAATGCGGATTTATTTAGTATTTCTGCCTGGGGTTTCTTGTTTAGACCATAAACAACTTAATAAAGGTGGTTTACTAAGTTATTTTTCATAGTGAAATAAATTTACTTAGGGTAAAATTGGTCTTACATGGTGTACTTAGGTCCATCTAATAGTAGGAGCCTAGCTGACCAAAAAATGGTGTAACAAATGGTATATTAAAGAAGACTTATCCTTCTTCTTCCTCGATAGTGATTTCTAGCTCCTGGGCTATGATTTGTTACCCAGTAGAGGTTAGAAAGATTACTCATTTTGTTGGGGATCTAGGGTCTTCTTCTTATATAACTACTTCAGTTGATGAAGTTCGAGAGTTTCTAGGATGAATTTATGATCTTAAGACTTCAT
Source organism: Pinus albicaulis (assembly GCA_034641835.2). NCBI lineage: Eukaryota > Viridiplantae > Streptophyta > Pinopsida > Pinales > Pinaceae > Pinus > Pinus albicaulis. The sequence goes on along the minus strand of CM076574.1, from coordinate 537,439,646 downwards.
GAAGTCTATGTCTACCTGCTAAGAATGGAATATGACTTTGGGTGGATTGTGTGGCACTATGAGGTCATTGTAGTATAGTGGTGAGTATTTCCTCTTGTCACGCAGGTGACTCGGGTTTGATCCCCAGGAATGGCACCAAAATGTTTAGTCAATTTAATGTCTTAAATTTATATCATAAGTTATCGACCAGAGTTGGTAATCTTATGAAGTGAAAGTGCACTATATATGCTAGAAGACATTTTTTACTTAATTCACTGCGTTGATTTGATATGTTTAAAGTTGTTTTTAGGATTTTTATAGCATCATTTCTCACCTTGACATGATTCATGATTGCTTTATGGCTTTATGGGCACCCATTCCTACAGACTTGGACAAATTCACTTAAAAACAGTATAAAATCCTACATACGCGACTATGCCCATGTTTTTCCGCGTGTATACGCGAGTACAGCTAGACTTTTCTGCGTATGCCATTAAAATGATTAAAAAATATATAAAAATCCCTAATTTCGCACTGGGTTGATGGTTACTCAGGTAGTTCAACCACCCCAGCCCGTGGCCAACTGTTTCCAACTGCTGAAACTACTTGGAGGGACTATAAAAAGCCCTCATGTGTATGGCCTAAGGGAGAGAGAGAATTATTGATATTATACTCTGTTGGTATTCCCTATCCAAGTCCGATTCCCCGTGCCTCCTGCACTTTCCCAGTTCATTGTAGGAAACCCTTGTTTCCTTGAGATACACATCCCTTTATATGTTATCTCGTATGCACCAGTTTGGAAGGAGTCTTAGCGAGGCAAGGGCTGGACGGATCCGGACGACGGGCTGCGAAGGCCTTGGAAGGATCAGGTGATCTCTCCACTAGATTACTTTTGTACGTACTATTTATAATACAGAAGTATCATGCTGTTCCCGAAATAAACGTGTTAGTGTATGCTTTTATGTATGAGAATATTTGTTATACAAGCATTCATTATGATTTATTTAACGTTTTATATGAATCTCACTAACATATAGAGTAGATATATGCTGTACAACTTGTCCTTTGTGCTGGTTTCTTCTTGTATTTCAGGTTAAGGAGGAAGGACGGTTGTAGGGAGTTTGGACTCCACGTGGATCTACTTCAAACGTAGGACCAACGGGTGAATCTCTCATTATGCTCTATTTAGTTTTTCTGAACGTGCATGGTTGTGTGAGTCTCTGTTAAGTAGTACTCCCCTGCTCTGTGGAGGTTGTATCCCAACCAACCTCTAGGGTGTTAATTCCCCGAAACAGAACTGGCAACTCCAGTGGGAGTCACATTCTTGCGATTCTCCTGTTGGGTTGTTTCAGCTGTTTGGTAGGTTGCCAACAGTTTTTTCTGTCTTTTGCAGTCCAGTTTGTTTTCTTGCAGTCAGTCTGAAGTCTTGGTGTCTTTCCCAGGCTTGTCTTTTTTGTTTTTCATTATCTTTCTTTGTATACGCTCTTTTTTCTGCACACAGTCGCGTATACACGCGAGTTTGTCTAAAGGGACCCACGTATACGCGAGTTTCCCTTAACACAGACGCGTATACACGCTGGTTGCATAACTGCAAGGTCGCGTATACCTAGGCAGATTTTGAATTTTTGGGTTTATTGGATTTTTGGTCCTTTCTGGCTGTGGAGGCCTGTGTCTACAGTGTCTCTGTATTTACTGGAGTGTGAAGGAAGTGGTTTCAAGTCTTGTTTCTCTTTCGTTTGTCCGAAAACTAATCTTTTTGGCAAAGTGTTCTTGTTGGTGCTGGCACTCCTGGATTGAGTTCCAAGATCGCTTTCTGAGCATTCTTGGCTGTTCTGCTTTATCAGAACAGAGAGCTTCTGCTCACTGACTCGCTCCTATCTTTGTGTTGTGCTTTGCATTGCATTTTTTGCTTTGTTTTCGATTGGTTTTCTTGAGTTTCATAGGCTAGGGTTTTGTTGCAATTTTCGGAGAACTTTTCTTGTTTCTTTGGAGTTTTGTGTTGCAACGAGTTTGCACTATTTCTCTAGGCTGTTTGATTGAGTTTTTGGTCTTCCGTTGCTCTTATTGATCTTGCTATCATTAGCTTTATAATATTTTGGAGCATTGTTGAGGTTTATGCTTGAAATTCAGTCTCGTTTTGGCTTGGATTGTGATAGTTGTGCTTGGTCTTTTTGAGCTCTTGCTTTATAAAACTAAAAAGCCCAAAAAACATTTGTTTTGCTTTTTGTTTTTGCATATCAAAAACTCAAAAAACATTGTCTCTTGTTTTTGTTTTTGTTGTTGCATTTTCATTTTCGTTTGGTCATATCTTTTGGAGCTTTTGTGAAGTTTCTTGCTTCTAGTTTTCGGCTTGATTTTGAGGAGAGGTTGTCATTTGATTTCTTCTTCTTCTTGTTGAGTATTTTGGTGTCTTATATTAAGAGTTCTTGTTTTCAAGAATTGGCTTTCTGGACAACAAAAGATGAGTTAAAACTGAAGGAGCCTTTTTGGGAAATTTCACCTTGTTTCAAGAGACTTTTGCATCTTAGAATTTACATGCTTGTAGTCATTTGCATTAGGTGCATTGAATCATTTAGTTAGCTTCTTAGTTTTTGTGAGTGTGAGTTTGTAATTCGAAAAGAAAAATACAAATTTTTAGTCTCGTAGAACCTGTATAGAGATTACTTTTCATCGAAAGACAAAGAACTGCATGTGCATGTAGTCAGGTTTTTATTAATTTCTTTTGCGTCAAAACACCATTGGTTTCAACTCCATATCCTTGTGACTTAATACAACAGCCCTTAAAATAAGCGATTTAATCTAAAATCAACTATCAAGTTTTACTAAGTGTCAATCACCAACTAGCTAGGTTGTAGGGCCTTGGAATAGGTGAGAGGAGAGTTAACTCTCCAAGGCCGCTCAAACAAACATAGAAGTTGATTAATTGAGCGAAATCCAACTCCGTGAGGTGGACTGGGAAAGCTCTCATCCGAGAGTCAAGCGCGAGGGGAAGTGAAGGTTGAGAAGAGGGATATCCCCCCTCTGATTAGCTGAATCTGACCTCAAGACCATTCTGCCCAGCTTCTGATACGGATTGGTGTCCATAGTTTCCGTTCCTAGGTTCCACACAGGTGACTGCGGGGGGGAATACCCGTGGTACCTGAGGCAGACGTCGCATCACTTTCAGCAGTACTTCTGGGGGGTGCCCTTGCGAAGCTTGGGTGCTTGAGCCGGCAAAGGCTGTCGTTAGGAGGTCGGCGTAACTGTTTCTGATACCTTCGCTAGTTGTTCTGGGCCCTAATCATCCCAGACTGCTTTCGGAAGGCCCTATACTTCGCTTTCTTGTATTTTGGTGTTCGGTCCTCATCACCCGGAGCGGAAATACTTGGAGGCTGTTTGCTTGCTGTTTCTCAGGGATTTTATTTTAGTGAGTGCTCTTTGCTCCTAGCTTGCCTAGATTTTCACTTTTTTGAGTCTAATATAATAAATCTATAAAAGTGGCTGATCAAGCGCCTCGACGTTCGAGGAGAATCCGGGGGTTATCTCCCGAGAGTGCAGAGCCTTCTTCGAGAAGGCGTAGGAGAGATTTAGCTGGTGGTTACCATCCGGTAGTGTCTGACGCTGTGGAGAGTGATCCTCCACAAAGATCTGACGGTTTCGTTGCTGATTCCGGTGTCGGTCCCGAGAGGAGCGTTCCGCTCACCTCGCGAGTTCTTTTTCCTCAGGAAGAATATTTTCAAGTTGAAGACATACCTGAGCCTCCTGCTACAGGTCCATCTCCTCTTCCTCCTGATCATCCGTTTGTTCTTCAATACATCGGACCGGAGTCTGAGAGACCGCCGGATCTTCCATATCATTCTTATCTTTCGATGGCCACGACTGGGAACGCGGCTTCTACCGTGAGTGCTGCGGGCATTCAGACCCCTGCTTCTGTCGAGGCAGGGGGCACTATTGCTTCATCTTCGACTGCTTTTAGCACTGCTATGTCTGGCTCTGGGTTCACCCAGGCATATGCTTCTCATTCTGGTCCCTTTTGTTCAGGGATGTCCATTAGTGGAAATCCCTTGTTTTCCTTTTCCGCCGGTGCAGCTGGGTCCACACCCATGTCTAACATGGCTAGTGGATCAGCTTCATTTCAGGGTTTCCCCTTTGGGACTGGGCATATTCCCAGTTCCAATCCTTCTTTAGGGTCGTTTCCTTTTACGTCCCAGACCCAGAGTTTCAACCCTTGGTCTGGGGGGCAAAGTTCGACTACTTTTACAGGATGGAATCCTGTGTTTACAATGGCTAGGGCAGGGAATCATTTCTTCGCGGGTCATCAAGGGAATGCTTCTTTTCCTTCATCGAGTGCTTATCAGTCTTTTTCTCCTCTGTCTAATGCATGGAACCCCTACCAGGGGCTTTCCTCTTCAGTCAATACTTCAGCGGGGGGAACTAGTCTGGGTTTTGGTAACTCGGCGTGGGGAGGAGGTTCTTCTCCATTTTCTACGAGTCCTTTCTGGCAGCCTGGTGCCTCATCAAATCCAGGCTATTCTTTTTAGAATGTTGGAAATCCATCCCATCAAGGATGGAATTCTCAGGCTCCGCCTCGATTACCATTTATGGCAACGTTAAACTTGCCAGACTTGTCGAAGTTAACTAATGACCCGATTCGGTACAGTCCGGGATGGCCTCCGGTTCCAACCAAACTTCCTTCAGACATTCCTAAGTTTGAAGGTAAGAATGGTGAAGACCCGGCAGACCACATCACCACTTTCCACTTATGGTGCTCATCGAACTCCCTGATCGATGACTCGATTAGGTTGAGATTATTTCAACGCACCTTAACTGGGAATGCTGCCAAATGGTATATAGAGCTCACTGGGGGCAGTTTCGCCACATTTGGAGAACTGGCTGTCACTTTTCTTAACCATTTTCAGTTGCCTGTCAGATATGAGGCTGGGACCGAACTCCTGGCTAATTTTAAGCAGGATGAGGCAACTCACATTTCTGATCACATTCAGGAATGGAGGAGAAGGAAGAGGCTTGTCAAAGCTCATATTCCAGGTGAATTCCTTCTCGAGTGGTTTTTGAAATCTCTGCAGTCAGACATTTCAAAGGATGTATCCCTATCCGGGGTATTTTCCGAGGAGCAGGCCATTTTTAGGGCCCAGCAGTTAGAGTTGATCTATTCTCAGTCTGGGGTACTTTATAAGTATTTTCCCAATGCTCCTCGCTCCAAATTGGATTTGTCGAAAACTAAACCTGGTCCGCATGGTGACGGGCTTGTCGGATCGGTCAGTAGTGGTGCAGCCAGCCTGCTTTCTCAACTGCAGCAGTTGTCTTTACAATCTGCTCCTTCTGGTCAGGCTGCGCCTATTGATTCATCACCTTCCCAGTCTTTGTCCATAAATGCTGTCCAAGCTTCTGATCCCAAAGGAAATCAACAATCCGATGGGAAGAAGAAAGGACGAAATAACAAGAAGAAGGGCAAGAACGGGAAGGGCAATGAAAATAAAACCAACGAGCGTGTTGGTGAGGGTCAAAAGGAGAAAAAGAAAGTGAAGTTTCCATGCAAGCTTTGTACTGGAGACCATCTCACGCACCTTTGCCCGAAAATTCAGGATGCTCAGCGCCTGTTATCTCAGCAGGATTCTTCTAGTTCCCAGGCTGTGCTAACAAACCCTTTTCCCCAAGGGCAGCAATTAATTGTTGGCGCGAACCAAAATCTTGGGGCTTCCTCTGGAGGTGCCCAGGAAGGGGAAATTCCATCGAATATCTTTATGATGAGTGCTCACGTGGATGTCGCTACGAGATCCCGTGATTATGGCGGAGAGGAATCTTCGAAAGCCAAGGAAGTTCCTGATGCTACTGAGCCGCTTCACATCACGAAGCCAACTGTTGAGTCTATGCCTCGGATGCCGAAAGCATCTTCTAAGCGGTCAACGATTAATCCAAACATGAGGGCTGCCCAGAACTACTCGATTGTAGAAGATCTGGCGCAAAGTCCTTGTGCTATGTCAGCTTTAGAGGTACTCCAGTCTTGTCCGGCTCAGCGCAGTGCTTTGCTCGCTGCCATTGGGGCTATTGATCCGAAAAATTCTCTTCTGATTACTTTTGATATGAATAATTTTAAGAAGAGACTTCCTCATCATATGGCCTTCCATATTAAATCATCGTATCAGAAGACTAATATCTTTCGCACGGTTGTTCATGAGGGTGCTTCTACTTGCGTGATGTCTCTCGCATGCTGGAAGACACTTGGATCTCCCAAATCTGTTCCATCTAGCACTATTCTTACTGCATTCGATGGTCATTCTCACAGGCCCCATGGTATTGTCCCGGCTTTGCCCATCTGTGTTGGGGGCAAAACCGTTAACATAGAGGTTGAAATAGTAGATGCAGCCTTGGACTACAACCTTCTGTTGGGGAGGAACTGGATATATGATATGGATGTTATTGCATCCTCACTATTTCGAATTGTATGTTTCCCCCACGAAGGGAGGATAGTTACAGTGGATCAACTGGACTGTCCTCCTGTAGACCTGGATGCGCCTCCTGACTCATCTGTTCCTAAGTTGGATAATACTAAGGCGCCTGTTGAGAATCTAGGAGTTGGAATGTATTCTTCCCTGATGGGTTCTTTCGATCTTCCTCCTCCTAAGGTGTCTATTAATGCTATTTCATCCTCCAGGGCTCCCCTTCTAAGAGAGTTCTTTCGAACTCATTATTTTTCAGACCCTTGGACCTTACCTTCCCCAACTGCCACATTGGAGGAAGGGCAAGTGGGTGGAATGGAATTCCTGATTTCTGCAGCTGAGATTGCATATCAGTCTATTGTTGACACTGCAGAGTCTGATCCAGCTCCTCTTTCACCGGAAGAGTTGGATGGTGATGTGGCTCCGGCTTGGACGCTTACTTCTTCTTCTACCCAGGATTGTCTAGATACCACTCTTCCATCTGAAGAGGCCATCCTGGAAGCGATGACAGGTGTGGATAGACCGTGGGATGATTTGCATCATCGGTCTTACTTCCTACCTGACTTGAGCGAAGTCGAAACAGGTTTTCCAAGTCCTCAGTCTCCTGGACCTGTTCACCCAGTCTTGAGTCCTTTGGCACCAGCATAGGTTTATGCTGAAGGGAACATGGCTGTGATCTCTCCTACTATCCCGGTGAACATCTCTAGGAATCCCAACATTATCGAGAACGTTTTCATCGGAGCTGAATGTTCCCATGAAGAGGTTCAAATCTATACCGAGCTCTTCAAAGAGTATAGGGATGTTTTTGCTTGGTCTTATGAGGAAATGCCTGGCATAGACCCATCTATCATCCAGCATGAGATCAAGACGTATGAAAACGCTAAGCCGGTCAGGAAAAAACTTCGTCCGGTTAATCCTAGGAAGGCAGCAGCTATCAAAGCTGAAGTTGAAAAGCTGCTTAAGGCGGGATTCATTTTCCCAGTTCCTCTGACTGAATGGGTTTCAAACCCCGTTCCTGTTGATAAAAAGCAAGGAACAATTCGAGTGTGCATCGATTTCAGAGACCCGAATAAGGCGTGTCCTAAAGATAATTACCCCACACCCTTCATTGATCAGATTATTGATGAGTGTGCCGGTAACGAAATTTTTTCCTTCATGGACGGTTTTTCTGGTTACAATCAAATTACTATCCGTCCAGAAGATCAACATAAGACCGCATTTATGTGTCCCTGGGGTACGTTTGCATATAAGAAAATGCCTTTTGGTCTGAAAAATGCTGGAGCCACTTTTCAGCGGGCCATGTCTTACGCCTTCCACGACATCAAGAAAATTATCGAGGCATACTTAGATGATCTAGCTGCTCATTCTCGAAAGAGGATGGATCATCCTGGTCACCTCCGGCAAATATTTGAAAGGTGTCGTTTTTTATAAAATTCGTTTGAATCCGAAAAAGTGCGTTTTCGCGGTAACATCCGGTCGGCTGTTGGGATTTATCATGTCTAGGGAAGGGATAAGGGTAGATCCCTTCAAGGTTGAGGCAATACTTCGGTTGCCTCCCCCGTCTTCAATCCGTCAGCTTCAAAGTCTCCAAGGGAAGTCTAACTTTCTTCGGAGGTTTATCGTTAACTATGCCGAGATTACAAAGGGATATATGAGACTGTTGAAGAAAGGAGTTCCTTTTCTTTGGGATGACTATGCTCAACGCTCATTCGATGCCTTGAAAAAGGCATTGACCTCTGCTCCTTTACTGAGTCCACCCGATTATAGCAGAGATTTTCTTTTGTATCTGGCTACAGCATAATCTACCATTGGTATGGTTCTGGTTCAGGAGGATGATGCTCTGGCTGAGCATGTTATTTACTACCTTAGTCGAGGACTGGTAGGACCTGAACTGCGATATACCCCGATAGAAAAATTAGCCTTGGCAGCAGTCCATGCTGTACAGCGACTCCGGCATTATATTATTCTTCGCAAAACTTATGTCTTGGCAGCTGCCAATCCATTTCAGTTTGTCCTCAGCAGGCGAGTGATTGGGGGCAAATATAATAGATGGATTGTGATATTACAGGAATTTGATCTAGAGTTCATGTCCGCCAAATCCAAGAAGTCATTAGTCTTTGCGGAATTGATCTCCGAGTTTCCTTGTGGAGAGGAGATGATCTATGATGAGTCCTTTCCGGACGAACACTTGTTTCTAATCTCTCCACAAGATCCTTGGTATGGGGATATCATTGTGTATCTCCAGACTGCGAAGTTTCCCTCTTCTTTTTCGAAAGATGAGCGTCGCAAGCTACGTCACTTAGCCAAGAATTATTTGATTATTGGTGATGCTTTGTACCGTCGAGGGGTTGATTCAATCCTAAGACGTTGCTTAACTTTCGAAGAAGCCGAGGCTGTGCTCAATGATTCTCACAGTGGAGCTTGTGGGGGTCATTTATCAGGGCTTGCTACAGCCCAAAAGATTTTGCGTGCAGGATACTTCTGGCCCTCGATTTTCAAAGATTGCATTGAATCGGTCAAGAAGTGTCATCCTTGTCAGGTGTATACTCGGAAAATGCGCGATCATCCAGCTCCATTTTTTCCAGTCGTTACTGTCGGGCCCTTTACAAAGTGGGGTATGGATTATACTACTTGTAACCCGCCTTCGGCAAAAGGTCACAAGTACATTATCGTAGCAGTAGACTACTTTACGAAGTGGGTCGAGACTATGCCTACTTTTGGGAACGATGGTGAGACTGCAGCTCTTTTCTTCTTCAACCAAGTTATTTCTCGTTTCGGTATACCTAGAGAGATTTTCACTGACCATGGCAGTCACTTTCAGAATAGTATGATGGCTGAGTTGGCTCTTAAATTGGGTTTCCGGCAGGAGCATTCATCTCCATATTATCCTCAGGCCAATGGGCAAGTGGAAGCCGTGAATAAATCCTTGAAGACAATTCTTCAACGGACAATTGATAAACATAGATCCAAATGGCACATTATGCTATATCCTGCACTCTGGGCATACAGGACGTCAGTTAAAACTGCAACTGGCTTTACTCCGTTTCAGTTAGTCCACGGGGTGGAATCCGTATTTCCCATTGAATGCGAGATTCCTTCCCTTAGATTAGCTGTTGAGCTTCTTCCTGACACTTCTAGTCTGGCAGAGCGGCTTCTTCATCTGGAACACCTCGATGAGCAGCGTCGAGATGCCGCCACATTGAATGAAGCACATAAAAACCGAGTCAAAGTTCAGTACGATAAGGCGGTTAAGCCTAGGGTCTTTTCCGAAGGTGACCTTGTTTTGGTCTATGCCCAAGAGAAAGATGCCTTGGGGGCAGGAAAGTTTAAGTCGATGTGGTATGGCCCCTATATCGTCAAGAAGGTCCTTAAGAAAGGAGCGTATACCTTGGTTGACTTCGAAGGGAACGAGTTGCCGGAGCCCCGAAATGGGCTCTATCTGAAGAAGTATTATGCCTAGGCTTTGGGCCTGGCATTTTGCTTTGTATATAGTAGTTTTTTGCTTTGTACATATCTGTTTGATTTTCGATTTTTGATGAGATGGTGATGTTTTTGATCTGCTTTGGCAGGTTGTGTTGATGTCATGAGTCATTTTGGTTTCACCGATGGTGCTAGTAGACACACCCAGAACTTAGCTTCCGTGGCTTGGGTGCTTCATTATCCTTCCGGTCAGCTGTTGGTATCAAGAGGAGTCTGCATTGGTCCTGCTTCCAATAATGTAGTAGAATACACTGCAGTCATTCATCTACTCTCGGAGGCAATATCTTTGGGTGTTGATTCGTTGGTAGTTTTCTTGGACTCCCAGCTGGTGGTGTCGCAGTTGAACAACACTTATCGAGTACGAGATCCATTTTTATTACGATTGTTCTTGAGGGTACGTTTGTTACAAAGGTCATTTCAATTTTTAACATTCATTCATATTCCTCGAGCTGACAATTGGTTTGCTGACTCATTAGCTAATCAAGCTTTAGATTGGCATATTAATCATTCAATACAATAAAATCTAATCATCAAAAACATCATACATTTGATACATTTATCACATCACATCAAATATCGCTGTATATATATCATCGGTATGTCAAAAAACTTTTAAAAATTTGGATCCATAAATGCCGTACAAAACTTGGGCTTATGCCCCATCATGTTCAGTCTCAAAAAGAATATACAGTCATCTAATATATAAAATCTTTCTACTCCTGAGGACCCTGCCCAGAAGTCGTGTTCCTATAGAACATCACTGCAGTGGCCACACGGCGGAACAGTCTAACCCAGTCCCGAGGTACTCCTACAACCCGTCTCTGGACGGCTTCTGGCAAATCCTCCACAGCAGCCAGAGGGATTTGGCGGGTCAGTCCCTCCAAGTTTCTCTGCACGGCCTGGAGTGTCCTGTCAGAATCCGCTGTCTCCGCCTCACCTCTGCGGCGCTTGTGATGTGCTAGGCCCTCAGGACGAACTGGTCCAACATCTGAAACATGATCATTTTTCATTGTCAGTCATTATGAATCCAATCCAAAAACATGTTTGTTTTTCATTTTTCATACATATTCGAAAAATCCAAAAAATCATATAAGTCAAAAATTTTTGCAAAACTTACCGACTGCTCCCCATGCTGCTCAGGGTGGAAGTACTAGATCTGGATCTCCTCGGAAATCCATCCCGGCATAGGGATAGTCGTCCACTGCAATGATCTGTTCTCTCCACCACAGGAAGAACTCATCGTCCCAGGTGGTTCGGGGTACCTCGCTGCCCCCTAGTCTCTTCATCATGTCTGCCCAACGGGCAATTCTTGGGTCCCGCAGGCTGCTGATAGTCGAGATGACTCTGGGTCTCAAAGCTGGAACTCTCTCGAAGAAGAATGTTGTCAAAATGGTTCCATAGCCAAAGTGTTTTGTCTTTGTTTGGCGAATGGAGGTCAGCTGTTGTTTCATATTCAGTAGCAGGGCTGTGCACCAATCATACACATGAATTAAGCACTCTACAGCTATGCTCATGTGCGTCCTGGATGCCTGGTGTAGTGAGGCAGATCCTGCCACTCTGCTGATGGTAAACAGGAGGATCTTTATGTGCAAATCCCTGATATCTCTGATTGCAATCTATGTTCCAACCTTCTTGGAATTCTCTACGCAATATATTTGGACATAGTCTTCCACGGTCAACCCTCCCAGGGGCTTTCCGTGCAAGTCCACTGGGTCTCCCCTCCTGGAGAGTCCAGTGATGAAGTATATATCTTCCACTTCTATGCGTAGTGGCATCTGATCAATTATGAAGCAATCTTGATCTGGTTCCCAGTAATTTACGAGCATTTCAAGCAATCGCACATTACTTTTCATATTGGGCATTTTAAAGAATTTGAACAATCCACAGTTTCGGAGGACATTTTGTGCTGCGCGATCCTGCATGACCTCTTGGTCTATTGCGCTATGCTCACGTTCCCTCCATGAGATGGTCATCCTGAGAAATTTCATCAAAATTTGCATTAGAAACTCTTTTTTGGGTTACGGACTTGCGCATATGCGACTTTTCCTGTGCACAGTCGCGTGTATACGCGGCTTGCCTTCATTGAACCCGCGTATGCACAGATACGCATTTTTTAAGAAGGGTTTCCAGGCAAAAAATCACTTAATTTTAATTTTCAAACGGACAAAATGAATAAACAGGATGATTTAGGAGCCTACCTGAAGTTTCGCTGAATTCCGACGGTCGGTTGTTCCTGATTTGACGAAACAAGTTTTTAGCTCCAGAGCTCTTTTTCCAGATCAGCTATGCAATAATGAACCAATTGAGAGGTAAATTGTGTATTTATGGCTAAAAAATTGAAAATTTTCGCAAAATTTCCTTATGCTTATTTTTTCGATCTGTCTTATGCTATATAACTCAATTGCTTGGAAGTGCCCAGTTTGGTATGTTTTCAGGTACATTTTGACGATTTTGAGACTTTTCCCGGTTTTTGATCCATGATTTCAGACTCTTCACGGCAGGTATATGATCTTCACTGGCATATAGGTTAGTGAATCACTTTCCGTTGCATCTTGCATTCTAGCCTCCATACTGATCACTTGCCTTAGGGTCGATCCCATCAGGTCATGAGTATTACACCCATTTCACTCGCCGATTTTTAATCATGACTTGATGGTAGAGCCTTCCTTTACATGGGCTTCCTAGTTAGTTCCTCGCTATCACTTGTTGCCCATGTTGCTTTTTATATAGGCTCGGGAGTCCTCTTTAGTCCCGCCATGTCTTTTGTGTTGAAGCTTCATTCTTCTCCTTCATCACTTATCATTTTTCTGGCTTATACCCTAGAGGCTCCCTGGTGTCGTTAAGTTGTATTACTGCATTGCATATTGGCTAATTGTTTATCCTGGCCTTTAGCCGGCTTCATTTGGACTCGATTTTTAAGCCAACTTTTGACCTTGACTTTCTGTACAAGTTAACCATTGCATGCACTTAGCTATCACGACTTGACACCTTTGTACCCATGGATGGAACGTTCCTCTGAGTATCACTGACCAGTTTTCGCCACCTTGCATCGAGCATAGGATTGTTCCAATCCCAGGAACTAGTGCATCTGCTTTCTTGATACTCGTTCTATCCATTGTACCATAGCATTCTTTTATTCTTTTTCAGGCTTATTATATGAAAAAGACAAAAAATCAAATATAACAAAAAGAGCGGGAACGGGATGTATCTTCGTTATTTTGATGGCAGTACAGAGTCAGTTTGTCGCCCTTGAACAAAGCACATATACTTATATATATTTCCTCCATTTGGGATGGTTCTAGTTTTGACCTAGGTTCAGCCTTTACCATGTTTCACTTGTCAGTTCTCCCCCGGTTGGTTATCTCTTCCAATCATATGGAGAGTTTGTTTTGCCTCCTGCAAGACAGACTTATACAGTGTCACTTTTTACCGCCATGGTCATCACAGAGTCGTGCTTTTGTTCAAGGGAAGTCTAGCCTGAGTCGGCCATTCTGCGGTGTCTCTTGACTCATTATTCAGTCGGCCTTCCCAGTCTTGTCAGTATCATGTTCTATCACATCAGATGTTTTGATCTCCTGCTCGTGCTCGTTTGAGAAGGTCCCCATTGACTTCTTGCCGGCAGGTTTGTCTCTTATCGACTATGACACATTGCTCTGAGAGCAAGCCTAGAGCCGCACCTTGGGCCTATTTCCATCATTGATAGGTGACCTCGTGCTCAGCATTTGATCATCATCATGGGTCTTTGACTGAGTGGTTTCCCCCGTGTTCGACGTCAGCACACATTATCACACTTGGGATTCGTGCAGTACCTTGATTTCCATTTGACCCTATCGGTGGATTTCTCGCCTCTGTGTCAGCTTTCATTATTGGTTGGTTCATAGGGTTTCTTCCGTGCGCTAGCTTCATCTTGTGCATGTTGGAAACGTACTTCGGTTTTGGTTCCATCACTCTACTTCATCCGATTCCTTCCAAATCTTGGCCTGCGGGTTACACTCGCGCTGGACTGATGTGGGATGCCTTAATGCCTTCCTTCCAGCAGATCTTTTCCCATCGACTCCGACTCATTGCTCTGGGAATAAGGTCTATAGTCTTTTTGTCAGTACCTTAGGGTTTGCAGTCATCAGTGGCAGACTCTTCGCTATCGACAGTGGGGATTCATCATTGCCTCCTGATTGGTAGATTCTTTCAAGTGTTCGACTTCAACTCATTCATTCGCACTTGTCGGATTGTACTGGGGCACCTTGACACTCATTATCATTATCGGTGGGTTGTCTCGCGTTGGTTAATGGGATACATCATTGCCCGGTAATCCAACGATTTCTCACATGGTCGACTTCAGCTCATTTATTCCCATTGTGTAGAATTGTGTCATAGTGATCGGTGAAGACCTCGGGTTGCATCAGCATTTCTCGGTTCACTTTTGACAGTCCATTCAGTTTTTGCCAGTGATGTTGTTCACCCTTATATGTTGCAGTTCAGCACAGCAGCATCTTATATGTTGATCCTCGAGCTGCGTGATTGTACCGTTTGATCCACCTCTTATGATCCGGTACTTGGAGATTCAGTTGCTTATTTGATCAGACATCCAGTTGCACCATTTTTTGATCATCTTTCTATATGTGATACTTGGACATTGATTCAGACTTGTATTTCTGGGCCATGCTCAGATGATTCATTATGTACTTACAGTTCAGCTATACTTGTATACATGTTGGATCTATTCAGTACTTTCTATATATATGATGTATTTTTGACTGAGCATGGGTATGCCCGCCTCAGCATGTGTTGACTCTCTGGTTTCTTTCATTGGTTTTTGGCAGGCTGAACTCTGGTGAAGTCCTCTCTTGTCCTTGCGAAGTTCTTTCTATGTGCATAATACATTTCGGCCATCATGTACCCCTTCTGACCTCATATATTAGGGGGCATCTGTTATAGCATCATTTCTCACTTTGACATGATTCATGATTGCTTTATGGCTTTTTGGGCACCCATTCCTACAGACTTGGACAAATTCACTTAAAAACAGTGGAAAATCCCTCATACGCGACTATGCCCATGTTTTTCCGCGTGTATACGCGAGTACAGCTAGACTTTTCCGTGTATGCCATTAAAATGATTAAAAAATATATAAAAAATCCCTAATTTCGCGCTGGGTTGATGGTTACTCAGGTAGTTCAACCACCCCAGCCCGTGGCCAACTGTTTCCAACTGCTGAAACTACTTGGAGGGACTATAAAAAGCACTCATGTGTATGGCCTAAGGGAGAGAGAGAATTATTGATATTATACTCTGTTGGTATTCCCTATCCAAGTCTGATTCCCCGTGCCTCCTGCACTTTCCCAGTTCATTATAGGAAACCCTTGTTTCCTTGAGATACACATCCTTTTATATGTTATCTCGTATGCACCAGTTTGGAAGGAGTCTTAGCGAGGCAAGGGCTGGACGGATCCGGACGACGGTCTGCGAAGGCCTTGGAAGGATCAGGTGATCTCTCCACTAGATTACTTTTGTACGTACTATTTATAATACAGAAGTATCATGTTGTTCCCGAAATAAACGTGTTAGTGTATGATTTTATGTATGAGAATATTTGTTATACAAGCATTCATTATGATTTATTTAATGTTTTATATGAATCTCACTGACATATAGAGTAGATATATGCTGTACAACTTGTCCTTTGTGCTGGTTTCTTCTTGTATTTCAGGTTAAGGAGGAAGGACGGTTGCAGGGAGTTTGAACTCCACATGGATCTACTTCAAACGTAGGACCAACGGGTAAATCTCTCATTCTGCTCTATTTAGTTTTTCTGAACGTGCATGGTTGTGTGAGTCTCTGTTAAGTAGTACGCCCCTGCTCTGTGGAGGTTGTATCCCAACCAACCTCTAGGGTGTTAATTCCCCGAAACAAGGATTTATGTATATCTTGAATGTTTAAATGGAATTGAGAAACTTAAAACTTATGATTTGTGAAATGAAATCTAAATTCAAATATCCAATATTATGATGAGAATCTTATTTTAGCATGTCTAATAATTAATGATTGACTTTGAGAAAAACTAAAGCTTAAGAAAGAAGAAGAAATTCTAATATTTTTGTATGTTTCTGAAGTCTTGATGTGAATGAAATTTAAGACAATATATCACTAAGGAGTAATCACACTTAAATAAATATTTTAATAATTCAAAATATGAAACTTGCAAGAAGGAAGAAAAGGAAATGTTTATTTAAGAAAGGAAACTAATCTATGATAAACTTATATTGCATAAAAATAAATTAATATATATGATGAATCTTAAGCTACACTAAATCAATATATGTCATCCACTATGCTAAATTATCTCTAAGTATATTCAATCATAAAGAAAGCATATATCTTAACACAACGATATTTTGCAAATGAAGATACCAAAGAGTGAAGTAGCACTGATAAACCTGATCATCTATACTATACAAATTTGAAAAAAATTGCAATGTAGATGGAAGAAGAGGATATGTCTACAGTATGAAAATGAATCACATGTTTAAAATGCGAAGAACAAATGTAAACAAAGTCTATGTATGCTATAATTATCAATAGAAAATAGAGTAAATAGAGCATATATCTATGCCGAAAAACAAAACTAAAGCATAGGAAACTAAACTATGAAATGACAGAAACTTAAATGAATAAACCTCTTATGTGTAGGGGCCCTCCACAACATAATTATTCTGATATATTCACAACTAGATACGCATCAATGATTCCAGAATGCTTCCTCCTTTGATTAAAAAAAAACAAAATTTTAAGATATAATAGTCTTACAATAAAATCAAACTTGTTTCAGGTTTACACAACTTGGTATTTATAACAGACTTTAATTAAATTTTTTATTCTTTCACACCTTTGGAGACCAATCAAACTATGCATAAAACTCTAAAGAAAAATGTTATTTTTATTTCTTTCATGATTTTCTACGTGGAGAGAAAATCGTGAAGCTTAATTTTCTCGCTCGCTTGTTTTGGTTCCTGCTTTGACTGACCATTTGATCACAATCCTATGTGCTTTCTTCCTTGATTCTGGATAGGTATATAGGATAGAATCCATGAATGGAAAATTTATCAACTGCCCATGTATTTCACCTCTTCATTCATTCTTCGGAACCTGTTGAACAATGGTAGTAGCTCCAGAAACAAAAATTAGCTGCAGAATTGCATGAATTTTGTAGAAAAATAAATTTTTTATCCAAATAATAAGAAAATTTTAAATTATGAAAAATAGATCATTAAGGTACCTTACCATGCTAAAAATGTGCAAATCAATACTTTCTTAGGATTATGAAGTTGGAAAAAAGCAGGAGAAAACAGTGAAATGGATGTCAAAATTAAGATAGTCTTGAGGTTCTACTGTAACATTTTGTGAAGATGCATCTCTTAGAAAAGAAAGAGACTCTCTTCCTCCTTCCATTGCTGAAAGACAATTTTTTAATGAAAAATAGCCTATATCTGAGTCTAAATTGAAACCTGAGAATGAGCTTGTCAATAATCCAATGGGTTCCATCAATCCTCTAGAAGTTGGATAGTTGGAATTGTCTGGATGGCTAGTGGCTACAAATGTGTTTGAATTGATGTCAAAAATCATGTTGGTAGATGTGTTGATCAGTTTTCATTATATGAATATTGGAAAGAGAGTTGGCATTGATGTCAACCAGACTGGCATAGATGTTTCTAGCAGCAGTTACTAACATCGTTGTGTTTAATGTGTCAAGCACAGTGGGAGTCCAAAGTCACATGTTTTTCGCATTATCAAGTAGATAATAACCATACTAGTAGGACTATTTAAGAAACCATAAAATGATGACTATGGTGGTCGAGAGTCCAGGTTCTAGGCACAACAAGAATAGTCAAGGTGAAAAGAATGGAAGAGATTTTGGAGCCATTTTTCATGTTGAAAATGGTCTCAAATACTGCATCATAACTTCTCCACTAGAAATTTATTTTAATAAGCTTTTGAATGGTATGTGGAAGTACAAAAATGGCCATTAAGATCAAAATTTATTGATAGAGAAAGTAAGGAGATTTAAGTCCTTAAAAGTAGGTTGATTTCATAACTAGAGGAGAAGGCTAAATTTCAGAGCCCAAAATATCAGAGGTTGGAGAGTTCAGGACCTTGTAAACATGGAATATAATATCCCTGGAGGTTAGGGAAGTTTGAATATCAGAGGATTAGAGTCTGAGGAGCTGATTCTCGGAACATGACATAGGAAAATCAGGAACCTAGGGAGGAAGACTCTTGGAATTTTGAATGCTGGTGTAGGCTCGAACCTCAAAAGGTCAATACCATGGGAACATCAGATGAGGTGAATATCATAACTTGATATCTAAAGGTATGAATATCAGAGTAGGAGATAACCTCAGAGGTTCAGAACTTTGGAGATGGGAATATCATAAGTCCTTAATAATTGATTTCCTTTGAAAGAGTTGAGAGTTATAGGAATAATATCTACAAAAGATATCATTGCAAAATTGAAGGATCGAGGAACCCTTTCTATCTCCTATTATAGGACACATGGCAGAAATTGATTCGTCCTTAGGAGCTCATGGTGGTAGATGATGTCAACCTGAAATTGTTATCCAAAGGACACATGGGAGCCATATTCGGAAATATTCGATGGAATAATGGGGAAAATATTGGTGACATGTGTCACCACTATGTATGTGCCATGTGGAGATGATGATTATAGCATGATTTCACCTTGGAGGTCATCATAATGAAGGTTGGAGATATAATAATCCTTTATAAATGTTTTTTGAGAAAGCTGCGATGTCAAGTGATTCTGATATGGAATCGCACATTGTCATGGGAGATCCAAAGAACTAAGAGCTGAGATAATGCTAGCACCTAAAGTTCTATGACGCATATCATATGTTGGACAAATAAAAACTCAACTATGAAATAATTTTGAGGAAACGTACAATATGTGGGGATTCTGATGTAGTGTTGTTGTTTGGTCCTAGAATGTAGAGAACTAAGTGTGCAGAGCTATAATTCAAGGAGATAGGCCCCTGATAGGTCATAAAGGGCTTAGCACCTAAATTCTATACCGACGGTTACATGCAACAGTCCTATGGAGGAAATGAGATAAGAGGATAAGCATAAGAGGATCTAAAGGAAAATTGAAATATTTTGTTTTCGTAATTTTTTTTTTAAGTTACGAAATGCCTGGGCTCCAATAGTGCACCACAAAGGTATTGAAGGATGTTTTATTTAGAAACATTGTTAATGGAAAAAACTTGGGATTTGGATGAATGAGTCAACATCAAAGAGTAAAATCATGCAGAGGAGTTGGTCGTAGGAAAAATAGATATTATCCAAGGCAGGATATAGTGACAGAGAGGACCATGGTTACATATATGCTTCAATGGATTCAATGGAAATGAGGACCACGATATGCAGAAAATAGTGTTGAGGCATGTCTTGAAGTTTAAATAAAACTACCTCTGATCTGCCCATGCACACTTCATTGAATGAAATTAGGCGCAGAGAATCCATTCTAAAGTAAAACCAATCTCAGTTATCCAGGAATAAGAATGGGCAATGCCTTGTTGAGTGTGCATATGGACAGAGAATTAATTCTCAATATGGATATCACTTGGGTTCCCATTCACAGTGTTTAGTGAAGTTTCAATGTTAGAATTCAATGCAGACAAAAATTCAGTATGGGAAGACATGCATGAGTACACTTAGGTCGTATGAATGGAATGGTGATGGGTAGTAGAGGCAATATTGACCAGTGTGGAGTAGAGGAGAAAAATAGAGGAGAATAATTGAGAAATGTGGGGGAAGTAGAATTGTTGTGAGACAACCGTGTAGAGATATTTATGTGTTAGTTTTTGCTGATGCATGAGGCCAAGTGATCTTATGCTATAGAAAGTGGTTGTGTGTGCCTAGGTAAAAAATAAAATGGACAGAATGAGCCATTGTTTTTGTGTTAGGTTGAGAGACCCTATGGAATACTCGAGGAATGAGAGAAATATGATGTTGTGGTGTTGACAGGGGGTTGTTTTTAAGAGAAGAGGACAGAGAGTTTTTTGGGATATTCTAGTGACTCTTTTTGGGTGGAACAATGTGTTGCTGAAACTAAGAAGAGTGAACAGAAAATAGAGATTTCATATCAGGCCAGAGTGGCTACCGTATTTAGTGAACATTGATTTCCTTTTTTAGTGTGACTTGGAGCCTACATATAAGAAGTTGGTCCTTTCATCTCTAGTGGTTGCTTGATAAGGCTTGGGGGTTGGTTCCTCCTGCAAGTTTGTTCTTACATAAATCCAAGGAGATGCAATTTTATTCTTACAACATATCCATGAATTTGATGCTTCACATGGTGATTCTATTAAGTTGGATAAGTGTCTACAAAACAAGGGAGTTGGTGCTTCTTGCTAGTGGATTCTAGAAACAAGATTTGGTGGTTTTTTCCCAAAAAGGTTTCCACGTAAAACCTTCATGTTCATGTGTTTTCTTCTCATGATGTGTATGCTTTTGTTGTGATATGGTTGTTGTTATGGTTGCTAATGGTTTCTCTCATATAATCGATTCCAATTTTGAGTGAGGAAAAATAAATTGGTATGAAATTTAAAATTAGCCTTAATATTGATTCATCCCCCCTTGTATGAGTATTACTTCCAACAATTTGTATGAGAGCATAGTTCGTTTGGAAATTACTTAGTTTCTAAAATGTATATTAGAGGGAAAAAATGGATAATCAAAATTGGCTTACACTAGAAGGAGTTCCATTTTTAAATGGATCAAAGTATGTACTCCGGAAGGTTAGAATGGAAGCTTATTTAGTGCCTTTGGATGTTGACATATGGTGCTATGTATTGAATGGAGAAAAGTGTGAGAGTAATGAAGAAGTCAAGGAGATTATCATGAAAGAGATATCTAAGCCAGATGTTGATAAAGTGAGGTAGTGTGAGTCAACAAAGGAAATTTTTAACAAATTGCAATTTCTATATGGAGGAGAATGTTGCATAGCAACAATAGAGGTTGAAGAACATTGTTGCTAAAGCAGTGAACCTGAATTTGTGAAGGTTATTGATAAGCAAAAGAAGAGAAGAAATAATTTGAAGAAAGTATTCTAGAAAAGAGATGCTAAGAAGCCTATATTCCTATTAATGCACAAACTGATGATATTCACTCCAAGGATGGTGTAGAAGAAGACCTCCATTAGAGACCATGTTGCTCTGAAGGTAAGATATTGTTTTGTGATATTTGTGAATAGATATGTCACTTAGAAATTAGATGTAGATATTCATTTTATGAAGATAAAGGTAGTCATACATATATTTCTTGTGAATATAGACCTACATTTGAAGTAGTAGCAAATGAGAGTACCTCATAGGAAGAGTACGATAAAATAAGAGTGCTCCTAGTACGATGAAAAGGGTATATACCTTAGACCTGTGGAAGACTCCATGGATAGAAATATTTTTTTTTAGATATTTGTTGTAGCTTAGCTAACACCTTTGATGACAAAGAAAAGGATATAGATTAAAGAATATATTTCATTAAGAAGTTGATCTATGCTCTAAATGAGATCAAGGAGTTATCAGAATAAGATATCAAGAAAAAGGATAAGTTTCCTGGGTACGAACTTGAGAATGAAGAGTTTATAATAACAATAGTTGATCTAAATTATCAACAAGAAGAGGCTAGTATATTGAATCAAAGGCTAACCATTCAGCTAGATGAAAGAGAAGATTACTATGAGAGACTATAATGTGAAGTAGTCTCATTGACACAAGACTTAGAAAACTCAAATGAAGAGATGTCTCAATGTCAAAATATTTAGGAGAGCATAAAAGCTTTGAATGAGATGCTTGTTAAGTAGGGATACCCTCTCATCAAAGCTAGTTTGGGTTTCAAAGAAGAAACAAGCTCTGATAAGGAAAATTTTGGAAGGTATACCACACATATAAGGGTAGTTGGAGTTTCCAGTAACAACAAGGGAAAAGAGGGTGTTGGATAGCATAAACAACAAGGAAACCATCAACAAAAAGAGAATAAAATGCAACAATAGAAGGATAAGAAGCAGTATTGAGGAGAGTAGTAGAAGAAATATAAGAAGCTATAAGAAATGATTCAAGGAAACCTTATAGATTTCCATGGAAGGCACATAAAGAACCAAAAAATGTCCTCCTCCCCAAAGGAAAAATCCTTCAAAGAAAAGGTAATTTTTTTATCAAAATACTTTTTATGGGTATTTGTTTCCTCACCAAAATTTCATACATAAGGCCATGGACTGTACATGGAATGCAAGAAAAAAAGATTTGTTGGGTAGAAACAAGCCAAGAATGCATAAAGAAGCTAGGAAAAGGAATTTTGGTAGTGATAGAGTTTTTGAAAATATTTCTGGAAGATATGGAAATTCCTTTGGCCCATTATTAAGCAAAATTCAATGCTACAATTGTGGAAAATTTGGGAGTGAGAAGGAAGCAGGATGAAAACATGAGAATTTAAAGCATGCATCCCAGATGATGCGAAGAATGAAGAAAGTCAACCATTAAGGATGAATAAAGATAAAAGAGAAAAATAAGCCAAGTTTTTATTCAATTCTCTACATCAAAAGGAATTGCAGAATAAAGGAAGGAGTCAGTTCTTTGTAGTCTCCAGCTGCAATCAACACAAGCTTCAAGTGGAGAATGGAAGAAAAAACTCAATTAACATTCTCTTACAAACTAAGAAAAATGGTAGTGAATCAGTTTGGGTTAATAAAGAGGGATCAAAGGATAATTTTTTTGTATCCATGTGAAGCTAATAGAAAGCCCAAACATGGGAAAAGAAGAAGCTATAAGGTAATGCTTCTTTCAAGTCTTGACCATAAAAATTTTAGAAGAAGGAGGAGGATGATATACCCAAGGGGAGTAGATCCTTCATTTCTCTTCAGCAAATGAAGAGAATGGCCTCAAGGGAGGCCGAATAAGTCAGATGCAGGAAGTTACAAGGAAAAAACTAAGAGGTGCATCGGATTGTTGAGGTATGTTCAAGTCGTATTACTAATTATAATAATGTATTTGTTTATTTAAAATGTATCAAAATTGAAATAGAGAGGAAGAGAGCAGCTAGATTGAGTTTAGGGGGAGTACAAAACAAAAATTTATGTTGTGGAAGAAGAATATGAGATGCAACAGAAGTGTGGAATGACATGAAGCTCATAGTAAATTTAGTTCCACTCGATCAGTCCCATGAAAAAGCGAGGAAGAAGTTGCAGGAGATAAGAGAGAATTGGCTCAGGTGGATTTGGTTTGATAGAAGTAGCAGGCAACATTTGTCATCCTCAAGAAGGAATATTGTTGAGAAAATGAAAGGTTTGCATCTTGGGTAAAATATCCTTATTTCATTTAATTTGTGAGTTTGATTATGCCTAGAAGTCTTGTGTTCATGAAACACAATTGGTACAATATTTGTGTGCCCCTTAACCTTCAATTGGTATCGTTACTTCAATTGGGAGTCTTGGGTTCATGTCGAGAAAACTTTTTGTGAAAATGGGCATTTCTTTCTGAAGGGAAGTATTAGAGTTTTCCTGGTACAATATCCAATTTGTATCATAATTTTTGGTGCAATTGGTATTATTTAAGCAACAATCCACATTTGGAGTAGCTTTATATCATGGGGAGAAGAAGTGATGTATATGCTCACAAGAAGTGAACATATAGGATGAAGCAGAAACAATGGTGAAGTGTAAGAAGAAATGCATCATAATTTATTGGTATTTGAAACAACAAAAATACCATGAGAAACATAATTGGTATCATTTTTGTTTTTAACTGATACAAATGATGCATTGGAAAGAGAGTATTCAACCAACAAACATAAGGTGTCCAGAAACTAGAGGCATTCAAATTAGAGGAAATTTATATTTAGGGGGATCATATCACATATCTCGAGTATACAGATAAAAAAAAACGATCATTCCTTGAAGAGAGTATCCAAAGCATAATGCACATAAGTAACTAGACCCTCATCATTGATATTCAATGATTTCATGGGGGAGAAGAAGGAGTTTGTATCCCTTTTCCAGTGATGTCAAAGGGAGAGAAATTTATTGGAGAAGATGTGATAGCCTATGCATAGGAGAGAAATCCATTGGTGGTGCATGTTAGGATAAGTGTGGAAGAAACATGAGGATTGGTCATCAAACTGGTGATAAGGTTTAGTTGTTTCCATGAGTGCCAAAGGGGGATATTGTGGGATAGTTGGAATTTTCTGGATGGATAACTGTTGCAAGTTTTCTGGCATTGAAGTAAATAATCATGATGGGAGATGTGTTGAGTAGTTGGCATTGTCTGATTATTGGAAATATTGTTGGAATTGATGTTAACCAGACTAACATGGATGTTTGTGGAAACATATGATAGCATTAATTTTTTTGATGTTTCAAGCATAGGGGGAAGCTTGAGTCCTATGGTTGTTGAAGTTTCTAGTAGATAATCATCATATTAGTAGGATTATTGGAGAAGCCACAAAATGATGACTATGCTAGTTGGGAGTCTAGGTTCTAAGCACAAGAAGAAGAGTCAAGGTGTGAAGAATGGAAGAGAGTTTGGAGCCATTTTGTCGATTTCAAATGGGTTCAAAGTCTACATCAGACCATTTCCATTAGAAAGTGATTTTAATAAGCTTTCCAATGGTATAAGGAAGTCAAAAAAATTCCATCAAGATGAAAATTTATCGATAGTTGCAGTAAGGAGCATGAATTCCTTAGAAGCAGGTCAATTTCAAAACCAGATGAGAAATATGAATTTTAGAACCCCGAATATTGGAGGTCAAATACTTCAGGACCTCGGAAGGATGGAATATCATAACCTCAGATATTAGGGACATTATAATATCATAGGATTGGAGTCTCGGGAGTAGATTCTTAAAAACTGATATAGGAAACGCAGGAACCTCAGCAGGAGGATTCTTGGAATGTTTAATATCAGAGCAGGTTAGAACCTTAGAAGGTCAAGATGATCAAAACCTTGGACCAGGAAAATATCAAAACCTGATATCGAAAGGGATGAATATCAAAGTGGTCCAAATATCAGAGTAGGGGAGAACCTTGGAGGTCTTGAATTTCAGAGATCAAAATAGCGTAAGTCCTTAGTAATTGATTTCCTTTGAAAATGTCGAGGGTTGCAAGAAATAATATTTACAAAGGATTCCATTGCAAAAAAAAAGGATAGAGGGACCCTTTATCTCTCCTCCTTAAAACACATGGTAGCAATTTGTTGGTCCTCGCAAGCTGACAGTGGTAGATGACATCATCTTGATGTGGTTGTACGAAGGACACACGGTAGCCATATTCAACAAGATTGGGTAGCCTAATGGAGAAAATCCATGTGACATGTATCACCACGATGGAGGTGCTACGTGCAGATGATGATGACAACATGATTTCATCTTTGAGGTAAAGATATCAGAGGTTGAATATATCATAACTCATTTATAAATTATTTTTGAGAAATTTACAATGCTAGGGGTTTCTGATGTGGACTTGCAGAAGGTTATGGGAGTTCCGAAGAAACAAGAGTTGAGATAAAGTTATCACGTAAAGTGCTATGGATCATATCAGAGGTTGGAAAAATCATAACTCCACTATAATATAATTTTGAGGAAAGATAATATATGTGGGACTTCTGATGTAGCGTTGCCCTTTAGTCGTAGAACCCAGAGAACCAAGGGGAGAAAGCTAGAATACAAGGAGGTAGTTGTTGAGCCCTAGAATTGCCTTCAATTTTACAAACCTTCACTTCATTTCATCATTCTTTTATCACTTCATAAGCCTAACATCAATGAATAATGATTAGGATTTCTTAAAGGTTACATGCAATTGATTAAAATATTGTATTTTCATGGTTTTTGTTGTTTTAATAATTTTGTGCAAAATAGCTACATAATACAGATGTTCCGTAGTCGATCAGGCATTCCGCAGCTATTTTAGTGTTTAAACAGGTTACAGGTATCGTCTGAGGGAAAGAAGTATATAGTTAGAGTCCAAAACTCTCCTGCATCATTCCTTGTCCTCCACGAGGGCTGAGCACAAATTTGGCAGTGGTTATGCATGTGGATAAAGCCAAAACCAAGAAGTAGACTTCTACAAGGAAAAGGACTCTTGAGGTGTCTTCAGCAGAATACGAGTCCTCAACAGGAGTTCTAGTTCGATTTTGATTATAAAAGACACCTATGCCTATTTCTACTCAATGTAAGTTATGTATTTCCTTATAAAAATAACTCAGTGAACCGAGAGACAGTTAGTTGATGTTTTGTTGTTAGTTCTCAAAGACTGTGATACTCAGTTTCTAAGCATTTTTCCTTTAATAAAAGAAGTACAAATTTGATGCATGATCTGAAGCAATTTTAAGGAGTTAAGGATTCATGTGCCAATCTGATGGTAGAGGGCCCCTACTGTCCGAAAGGCTTTGTGCATATTTTCTAGATAAGTGACCTTTAGCTCTGTTTTGTTCTTAACTTAGGCAGTTTTCTGAGTTTATCCTCTTTCATCATGCTTATGTCATTTACTTATATTGAATATTACAGTCAATCTTGTTCTCATGAGCTATTCCAATATATCACTAATGCGTGAATGAGATATATCTGTAGTACTCTTGAGTTAATTTCACTTTAGTTCAGTTATGTTCATTGCATTTCAGTTTTATTAGTTAATTGCATTCTAGTCCTGTTAATTAGACTTAAAAAACCCTCATTATTTTATAAGTTTCTCTTGTTCTTAACTTCTTCTAACACATCATTATCATATGAACAATAATTAGTTATATCATTTTGAGTTCTTGACTGTTCTGCAATTTCTCATAATTTTACAAAACAACCTTTTTCCCAAGTTGTTCCAAGAAATTTCTAACCTTTGAATGAGGCTTAATAGTAACATTTTGAGTTGCAGAATGAGTTAATTCTAGTGTCAAAAGTTATTTTAGCATAAGGATCCTTACTATGTTGCAGATAATCTTTTCTCAAAATGTTCCAACAAATTTCTAACAACGGATGAGATTTTCTCTGTGATATTTTAAGTTGTTGTTTACTAAAGAGAACCTCATTACATAAAACTAATCCTTTTCTCAGTTGTTCCAACATACCTCTAATGAAATGAATTGGACTGAGTTTAATGTTATGAGTTACTTTTCTTATGAAATTTACAGTCTGTGGATTAGAATTTTCTATTCTTAGGTTCCATTCATAGTTTAGAGTAGATTTCATTCTCTTTTAGTGTGATCAGTAACTTCTCTTTGCCAACAATTTAGTTCTTTTCCTCTTAGCATAAAAACACAAAACCAAAAACACTAGAAAAACACTAAGCACAACGAAGTAGGAAGAAGATACCTAGGCACATATAGTGCATTTCACTTCAACAGTTTACTAGCCCTGGTTGACAATTTATGACATCAATTTAGGAACATTAAGTTGACTAGACAGTAGGCATCCGACAGGTCCTAAGAGTTGAGCGCCTAAATGCTATACCAAAAGTCACATGCACCAGTCCTATGGAGGAAATGTCACAAGAGGCTAAGAATAAGAGGAGCTAAAGGAAATGGGAATATCATGTTTTTGTAACATTTTTATTTATAAATTTATGAAATGTTTGGGCTTATATAGTACAGCACAGAGGTATTGAAAACCGTTGATCCAAAAACAATATTAATTGATATCCTTTGGGCTTTGGATGAATGAGTTGGCAGTGAAGAGTAAAAGTACATAGATAAGTTCATCGCAAGAGTAATGGTGACTTTCGAATGTAGGAGCTAATGATATAGAGGACCATGACTGTAGAAATTATTCAATGGAGTTAATGGTGATGAGGACAACTATGTGCAAAAAAAAGGTGCTAAGACCAATCTCAAAGTTGAAATAAAGTTGCCTGTGATCTTCCCGTGCATGATGCATTGAATTAAATGAAGTGTAGAGAAGCCATCCTGAAGTACAATCAAGCTCATTGATCCATTAATAAGCATGGATAGAGACCTTTTGAGTGTGTAGGTGGACTGAGAATTAATTCTCGATATGGATATCACTTAGGTGCACATTCTCGGAATTTAGTGAAGATGTAGTGGAAAAATTCTAGATAGATGAAACTGCAGTATGGGAAGACATGCAAGAGTATAATCAGGTAGTGTGAATGTCAAAGTGATGGGAAATAGATGTAGCATCGACCAATGTGAAACAAAGGAACAAAACAAAGGATCTAAGTTGAGCAAGGTGGGGGAAGAAACATTGTTGCAAGAAAGTCATGTGGATATCTCTATGTGTTATTGTGCATTGTTCTATGAGTGCAAGACTTGATCTTGTATTGTAGAATGTAATATTCCAAAAATTTAGCCTTAAGATAAATGGAATATTATAGTTTGTTTTATCACTAGGTTGGTGAATAAATGGGTGGAAAGACCCATAAGTCTCCTAAGAAGCAATAAAAACACTTCAAGTGTGAAAGGAGACCCTTTTAGAAGCTAAATAAATCACCTCCAAGTGTGAACAAGGGTTGGATCATGTTGATTCAGTCAACTTTGACCAAGTCAACAGTGTTGTCATGGAGGAGTGGATATTAAATGAAGAATAATGAAATTTTGGAGGGAGATAGTCTCATGAAGGAAATGATCTAATTGAGTGGGGCCAAGGGGAAGTAAGCTCATATTATATTTAAAGAAGAGGATGGCAGCCATATTGGCTCATGTTTTAGTTTATCATTTTGATATTGGTCTTCTTAGACTATTGCTTCCTCTTGCTATTTAGCAGGGTTGATGTTTTGTTTAGCACCGGGTGTTCTCGAGCGGGAACCCCACCTCTTTCCTTGAGAGGCCTCTTGTAAAAGTATTGTATTCATTTCCACATTTAGGTTTTCAATCCAAGCTGCAAATTTCTTCATCAGCGCAGTTTTTGTAGGTTATTGTGCTGTGTTGCAGGGCGTTGTAGTGGAGGGGTTAGAAACCCACTTTCTGAGATATTTTCTCATAGGAGGAAGGTTTCCTTCTCTTGGGATATCATTTTGGAGAGATCTTGGGAATTTTTCAGATATTTGGCATCAGGCCAACTATTTCCCATCATTTCCAGCATTGTTCCAACTAGGGATTGCATTATTTTGAGGGCAGTTTTCAGTGAGGGGTCTTATGGCTCCTTTGGAGTGTTTTATTGTGATTGGAAGGTTAAGCCTTTCATGGGAGGAGACCTTTGAGGGGATCTATGTTAGATCTAATATATTTCAACCTTCTATAGTCATTTTCTTCAGTTTGCAGTGAATCTTCAGCCGTTGGGCTTTAGATCCCATCTTGTATAGAGTGTATTTTTGAAAACCCTTTCCAGGTTCTTTGTAGGAGTTTGTATTGAGCCTAGATATATATTAGGCGTGTATTTTAAGGCATATAACAGTCCTACATATTTTGTGCATTCTTTTTCTGTAGCAGTGTGTTTATAACTACACTGTTGCAGTCTTCTGGCATTTTCTATTGTAGCAGCAGTTCAGATTTAGGAGTGATTGCTTATGGGAGGCTTGTTTCCTCATTGTATATGATTCATGTCTCACTATTATGTATTTATTTTCTGATATAACGCATGATGAGATGTCTCCATATTGGTATCCAATGTTAATGAGTTGATTTGTACTACTATTTCCAGTTTTGTGTTCATGTACTGCTGCATCCCCATTTTGGGATATTACAGTGGTATCAGAGCATAATTTTGGCTCATCCTGTGCATTCAAGAAATTATGCCATTAGGAGGAGAATATTCGCATAGAAAAGAGAAGATGTATAGAATAAACAAAGGCAATACTCCATTATTTGGAGAAATGAAGGAAGAGAGGATATCCCAACTTCTTTTCCAAATTGTGAATAATATCAAAGAAGATATCAAGGAGATGAAAGGGGAGAGGTGTAGAAAACTTCCAAGAGGGTTTGAAAGTGGAGCAAGCCCTAGATATTCACATGATGGGTGTGAGCATTCAGCCACACATGCAGATCCACAACACAGTTTATTATCCACATTCACTGCAAGAAGGATGGAGGAAGAAGATGCAGCAAGGGAGGAGACATTGAGTGACTATCTTCAGGAGTATGAGTCTCAATCACGGAGATTAAAAAAGCACTTGGACTTCTAGGGTTTTTCCAACTCAAGGAAGATAGAAGATCCAGTAACCATAATAGAAGAAATATAGGTAGAATATTTCTATCTAACTTTGATGGATCAGCAAAGTGCATAACCAAAGCCTGGGTGGAGGAGTTAGATTCCTATTTCCAGCTACACCAAGTTTCAGAAAAGGAGGCCATTAGAGTAGCAGCGCTGCACCTCAAAGGTATGGCCCATGATTGGTGGTTTTATAGTTCTTATTCATTTTATCATGCAAATGTAAACACTTATGTAGGGTTTACTGAGAAATTAATGAGGAGATTTAATCTTAAACATTGTAAAACATCTCTTGTTGAACCCAAAAAATAAAAACCTTTGCATGAGTTGAAGAGATTTATTTTTCCAACTCCATTGCATAATTTTGTTGAAGGGGATAGAAACATGCATGATACCTTACCAAGGGCAAGATCCCCACTTCTTGAAGAGCCTTATTCTATAGATGAAGACATGGAGGTTCCTCCTTCAAGGGAAGACCAAGATCAAGGGTCTCTCATTGATGATGAGGCATTCTCACATATTGATGAAGAGGATGAGAAGATAAGAGCTAACAACATTGTACCATCAGGAGGAGATCCATCACCACATCGAGATGGGAAGGGAGCCATTTCTTCCATTAAAGTAACCCTTGTGTCTTTGCAAGGAGTTCCAAATTATCTAACATGTGGGAACCAAAGCACAATGACAGATCAGCATGCATCAGTTTTTGTGGATTGTGAGATGGAGGAAGAGAAGGATCAACATCAAGGGATGATGAGAATTCACCCTTATCTATTTCAGGAGGTTTTTGCACAAAAGAAGGAGACTGTATTGTGTAGTGAAGGGAGCGACAAATCAGTCCACTCATATATATAGTCCACTTCAGATTTTGATGTCTCACTACTCGGGGGCATTCCACCGGGAGGCCACCAGATATAGATTTTGTGAGACACATATTTCCATTTGGTTCACCACTCTTAGATCCTGGAGGGGTGGATAATTTGGAGGGGTATAGTACAACACAGAGAGTTGGGCATAGACTGAAGGAGGAGGGAGACATTCTCCCATTTTCAGCATTACCCACTCTCACTACACATACTACGCTGACAGAACTTGCTGCAATGATGGATGACACCTTCATGGTGTAAGGGAGCTGCTCCATGGATTTGGAGAAACAACGGGTACTTTCTGTTAGGATCCTCGTAGTTTGCAATATTGGCAAGAAAAAACACTGCAGGGCCTACATCAGAACCACTTTGGAATCCTAGGATCTAGCCCTCCTGGATTTAGAGAGGGATCTCTCTATATGTGTGTTAGAAAGATATATCTTTATGATTTGTTTATGATATTAGGCTAGTTATGAAGCACAAGGGATTTTTTTTTGGTTTTGGTTGGGTAGGATATCATCAAAATAAAGGAAGTCTTTTGAAGGGTAAAGGTGTGAGTGAGTTGAAATAATGTTTCAACTGATAGGATAGGTAAGAGACAGTATCAATCCATTGGGCTATGGAGTCACAAAAGGATTTAATTGCACAACAAGTTTCAAGAGTGGTCCATGGGGCAAGTCATCTATATCAAAGGATCTCTTTAGGTTGATTTGTGATATGGAACATTAAAATTGTTGTGAAAGAAGAAAAGCTAATAACCATTTAAGAATATATTAACTTCACTAAACAAGAAAAGCATTTCAAAGTAACTGTTTGAAGTAGGCCAAAGGACAGGGAAAACCATATACTACTTTTGGAAAACTTTTACTAAAGCACACTTTTCAGACAACAATCTAGCAATCTAACAGATTACCTTCAGAAAGTAGAAAACATTCAAGATAAACAAAAGCCTATGATCAAGTAAGAACTTTGAATATATCCTGCTTTTGGCATACTCTCAGGGAAACTTTCAAAACATCTGTTGAACACTAAACAAGGGACAGGGCTAACCATAAACTTCCTTGATTAGGACTCTACCTAGCATGCAGTGAAAACATCATTCAAGAACAAAATCTCAGGTTTTACTCAGCAATACATGGGCTCACCAACATTCCTTGACTGGTTATACTCTATTGAAATCATTCCCAAAGCAACAATTAGAAGAAAAGATAGAGATCAAGCTTATCAGTGAGAAATAGGGTACTTTGCAGTAAATCCTAATCTATATTTCCTGTTCTTTATCAGAAAAAGTGGAAAGTATGAAAACATAAGAAAAACAAAAATTACAGTAAGAAAAACATCACCATTGAAAAAGACCAGGATCCCATAAATTAGCTAGTATATTTGATGTTCAAACCAGTTACAATCTCCAAGTCCAATAGGTCTTTACAACTTCAAAATTCTCTTCTCAACCTATCTTTCCTCAATTACTAACAGAGCTTCAGCAGCCTCAACGACTATTTACATTCAATAAGTATTCAACCAACAACAATATTGGGCTCCCCATATGATATATATAGGTAAATTGAGGAGGTGGAGTGAAAATAAGGTTTAATTATTCAATTAATACAGACTAAATGCTTCTCGACCTTTGGGAGGCCTAATGGAGAAGATATCTAATGTTTTAACTTTGTTAATTGATTTTTACATTAACTTTCATCTACTTCATGTCACTTTGTTGACTTTTGAGGCTTTTGGTAGGCTGGCAATTAATTTCTGAGCTGTCTTTGGAAATATCTCTAACTTTGAATTAACTTTGTATGATTTTGAGGCAAATAAGCTGGCAGGTGGCATTTTGATCCTTGGAGGGAGTAAATAGCCTTGATGGTCTGGTGATTAAGGCTGTCTTTTGATGATTTGTCATGCTTTGTGGCTTTAAAAATTGATTATTAAATTTAATTGTGTTTTTAAGGCTTTATTATGCCTTCTCAAATCATCTTTGGCTTTAGACACTGCGCTAACTGTTTTATCTTTTAATCCTCAAATTTATGCTTAATTCTTTTATCTTTAATCTCTGATCTTCATTGTTGGCTATACAGGTGGTAGTGATGCATTGGAGGACCTTGTTGTGTAACCAATATTCACGGTATATTGATTTAAACATGGAAGTTAGGCCCTTTTGGTCCCTTTTGTCTTTGATTGAGCCTCAGAGGATCGTCACCCTCAACTCTGAACCACTGTAATTGGCTGTGGGAAGACTTTATATCCTTTCCGCCATGAAAACCTACAACTCAACATAAAAAATTAATAAATCCTTCTTCTTTTGGATAAAACTAGTTTGGAGGCATTGCGAGGTGTCTAAGCAATCGTAGAGGAGGAATAGTGTGTAGAGGGAGGGGTTCCCTTGGTGGAACAACGAAAACAGGGTTTAAAAATGGCCTTGGCGCGAAAACACAGAAGGGTGGTTTTGCGAAACCAGAGGTGGTTTTCATGCTCGATGCAAGTGGTAAGTTGTTTTGGGTTGAATGAATGTGATACAGTTCATTTCTGGACATGCGGCTTCTGAAAAATCGGTAATTTCGCGTTCAAGATGCACGGCGGGGAGGTTTGGTGGATACGAGAAGGATTTGGGGTCGTCCGATCTGGGAAATCCAGATCGACAGTCATGGTTGCACACAATGGTTGAAACGCTGCATGGGAGAAGAATGGTGGGGCCTGACAGTGACATCACTTTTTGTTGTGGAGCGGTAGTGTGATGTGCAGGGTTAGAGATTTGGGTTTTAACAAAGGCCGTCGGATGAGATGGATCAATGGTCGTGATTAACGGAGGAGTAAACAAAGTCGGGGTGAGAATTTATAAATGAAAGGGGATTTTCTGGAAAGGCGAAGAATATGGTCTGGTGGAGGAGAGGATGGGACCAAGGGTTTACGGTAAGGAGTTTGTGGCTTTATCCCATGATTTACAGGTTTTGGTCATATGAAGAAAAAGGAGAGGAAGGCTTAAGCCCTCAGGGGCTTAAAGCCTATATATAAAAGGGCGCATTTTTAGGCCAAAAGAGGGTTTTTGAAGCCTAAAAAAGGTTCCGATAAGTAAATAGGAGGGTCCTAAACCTTAGTAAAGGGTTTTTCATGGTTAAAAAGAGGGTTTAGTGGGAAAAAGGGTAAATAAGGGAGTTATTTTTAGAAGGAATGAAGGATAAGTAAAGGGGAAAAATGAGTGATATGGGGGCAGTTGTGAAGATGAGTTGGGGGAATGAAATGATGGAAATGGGGCCTTAGAAAATAGTTTTTCGTTGGAAACAGTAGGATTTTGAAGGATTCTTCTGGTGAAGAGACCACTAAGATAGGCTCTTGGAATAATGAACATGGCAAGACTTCAAGAATTCACATATTTTGTATGAAAATTGTTTCTTGAAGGCTAAAGACTTGTTCTAGTCATCTTTGAATATGTCAAAATTATGGATGGCTAGCAGTGGCTCCACTTGGGGATGAAAGCTCCATGGAGGTGTCAAGAACCTCAGAGATAAATCTCTGGAAAGTATACCAGTGCCTTTGTATTTTGACAACCTTTTCTTCTTTGATCATGCTGCTTTAAAATATGATCAATACTTATATTAACAAACAGATTTCCTTCCCCAAACAACTACCTACACAGCCTACTTTCCTAACATTTTTTCTTCATAAGGTGCACTTGAACTTGCAAAACTTTTGACATCAACATTTTATTCTTTTATTGAAAGTGAGAAAACTAATCTAAAACTACCCTTATAACTTCCATGAGTCCAGATTAAAGAGTTGGACTCAAAATTTCTCTACCTAATCTACTATCTGCCAGGATTAAACTGTCTGACAGATCTGCATTCACTATATTCTAAAACAGAAATTGAAAATACATTCCAACCAGGATTAAGCTGTCTAATTTGCTGTAAGACTATGGCATAAACAAAAGCTGCACATAGACTGAAATTTACAGAAATTTAAAACAAAATTGTGAAGGCTTAAGATCTGAAAATTAAGAACATCCTCCTTTCTTCTTATGATCATATTTTGATCTGTTTAGAGACGTCATTTTTATTTTTATGTCTTGGTTCAAATTTTGAGCATGTTTGAACCATTTTTCTCTATCTCTGGCTCAAGTTTTGATCTGATTAGAGCCATTTCTTTCTATCCTAGTCTATTCTACTGATAAGCCAAGATTGAACTGTTTGGAAAATCTTCTTCACTAACCTATCAGCAGTAAATTGAAATTTATCTAGTCATGATTAGGCTATATGACTAAATAACAGTGCTCTTTTAAGTAGTGGCATTTAGACTTGCACACTTTTAGATTTTTATTTTCTTTTTTGGTATGGGGCTGTACCTTTCTTCTTTTATATCTTCCCTCTTTTTCTTTTCTATTGTTTTTGTATTTTTTCTCTTTTCAAATTCAAAGCAGTCTTCTATACAATGAAAAAAAAAGCTTTGAAACTAAAATATCAGTTAATAGAAATAATGTTTGAGCATCCTGCCATTGACAGGACCTCCAAAATATTCAGCTCCATCTAACTCTTGCAGAAATAATGCATTGTTTCCAATAGCAAATTGAATAAGATAAGGGTCTTGCCATAAATTATCAAATTTTCCATGTTTTCCCTTATCTTCTTTCCTTGAATCCCATTTTAATACTTTTTCACCAATTTTAAAGTCACTTGCCTTGGTTCTTTTGTCAAACAACTTCTTGATGTTTTCTTGTAGTTGATGTGCTCTGATGTATACCTCCTCTCTGGTTTGTTGTA
This sequence comes from Pinus albicaulis, assembly GCA_034641835.2. Lineage (NCBI taxonomy): Eukaryota > Viridiplantae > Streptophyta > Pinopsida > Pinales > Pinaceae > Pinus > Pinus albicaulis. The sequence goes on along the minus strand of CM076574.1, from coordinate 537,403,982 downwards.
GATCTATAGTCTTCTTTATTCTTCTTGTCATATCATCATCTTCAGACTTTACTTCTTGGATCAGCTTCATGACTGGCACTCCTAAAATGGTTGGAAATATCGCATCTATTCCATAAACTAGCTGGTAGGGAAACATTCCAATTGATTTTTTAATTGTTAGTGTGTCCGCCCATAATGCATGTACTAGCTTATTGTGCCATGATTTCTTGTTCTCTTCCAGCAACTTCTTGATTATGTTCACCAAAATTTTGTTTAAGGACTCTGCCAACCCATTACCTTAAGGGTAATAAGATATAGAATGACCCAATATAATATGATATTTATGACATAATTACACCATATTTTTGGACCCAAATGCAGCGGCATTTTCAGTTATGATCTTTCTAGGATAGCCAAATCTAGACAGTATATGATTTTCAAGGAATGAAATGATAACTGAGTCTGTGGCATTCCTAGAAGGGATGGCTTCTATCCATTTGGTAAAATGGTTTGTTGCTATGAGGATCCATTTATGTTGGGTAGATGAGTCAGGATGGATTTCCCCAATGAAGTCTAGAGCCCACTGCTGAAAATGAGCTTCAACAGTGATTGGTTGAAGAGGTAAGAGAAGCAACTTTCTTTTGCCTTCAAAAATTTGGCATTTGTGATAGGCAAGGATCATTTTGTGGACATCTTGAAAGAGGGTGGGCCAGTAGTAACCAGCTCTAAGGATTTTGTTAGCAATTGACTTCCAATAGAGGTGGCCTCCACATTCTCCTTCATGAAACTCGTGATTGATCTTATATGCATCATTCTATGACAAACATTTAAGCAATAATCTAGTAGCATCTTTCCAATATAAATATTTATTTAAAATGCAGTAATTTACAGCTTTCAACTTTAAGGATATTGCCTTTGTTTTAGACAAACCAAGAGGGAAATTTAGGTTGAGAAAAACATACAAAATATCAACATACCAAGATGAATTCAGAAAATGATCTTCAATAAGTGGATTTTCCAACTCCTCTTGTTCATCTAACGCATTAAACATTTTTATATCAAGAGATTGTAAGTTGGATTCAGTCATAATTTTTTCTACTCCTTGACCTTTTATGAGCTTAGTGGGCTTAATTTCTAAGTCATATTCTAAAATTACAACAATCCACTTTCCTCTTTTGCCATCTGAATCTTGGGTCAATATGTCTTTTAGAACTGAATGAGGCACAAATGCTATAATGTGGTAATGTAAAATATAAACTCTGAAGTCTTTTAAGGCTTTGACCAAGGAAAAGGCTTGTTTTTCCATGATAGTGTACTTTAAAGGTGCATCTCTTAATGCCTTACTGAAAAATGCAATAGGCTACTCTTGTCCCTTCAAGTTTTTCTGTAATAAGACAAAAACTATTATATGTTCTAATGCAAATGAAAAAATGAAGAAATCTTTTGTAAAATCAGGATTGATAAGAACTAGTGTTTTGGTAAGTGCTTGTTTTACCAGCTCAAATGATTTATTTTCTTGTAAGGTCCATTTAACTCCTTATTCTCTCTTAAGCATATTTGTCATGTTTCTAAGGAGTTCAGCTAAATTGGGTATGAACCTTCTCAAGAAATTAATCTTTCCAATGAAATATTGAAGTTCCTTGATGTTTCTAGGATGGTTGATTTACAAAATACCATCAATCCTCTTTCGGTATATCCTTATTCCTTCTTCAGATATGATATGTCCAAGAAGCTTACCTTCTTGGAAACCAAATAATGTTTTCTTTGGATTTAAATATAACCCATATTTTCTGCATTTCTTGAAGACTTTTCTCAAGTGTATCAGGTGTTCTTCATCTGTTTTTGAATATACAGTTATGTCATCTAAGTAAATCACAATGAAGTAACCTATTTCTTCTGAGAATTTAATATCCATGGCTCTCTGAAATGTGGCACCAGCATTCATTAAACCAAAGGGAATTTTCAAATACATGAAAGTACCCCAGGGTGAAGTAAAGGATGTTTTAAGTTGATCATTAGGATGTACCAATATTTAATTGTAACCTGAGAAGCCATGTAGCAAAGAAATCCTTATAGAACCAACTACCTTTTGTAAGATATGATCCATTCTGGGCAAGGGATAGTTGTCCTTTAATGAGGCTTTGTTTAAGTTTCTAAAGTCAATTCAAAGCCTTATCTCTCCTGTTTTCTTCCTAACTGATATAATATTAGACACCCACTCTGAGTATCTAATAGGGACTATAATTCCAGCATCATACATTTTTCTAATTTCTTTCTCTACAAAAGGTAATTGAACATGGTTGATTCTGCACAATTTTTGTCTAAAAGGTTTCTGGTTTTCTTTTAGGGGTATCTTATGCTGGATTATTTCTGTATCATATGATTTCAAATCTTCATAACTCCATGCAAATAAATCAGAAAATTCTCTAAATAGCTCAATGTATTCTAGTTTAATGTGAGCTGATAGTGTCTTGGATAGTTTTATCATTTTGGGTTTCTGTTCACTGCCTATGTTGCATTATTCCACTTCAGCTTCAATAGGTTCTAGTTTCGGCTTTTTGGCAACATCATTCAAGTCAAAAAATTCTTCTAATGGGACTAGTCCTTTTGGCAAGCTTTGATTTTTAGGTTGCGGCACTTATAAGTCTTCTTTTCCTAAATCTGTGCTATTTTCTATTTTATGTTTGGGTTCTTTGAATAACAGGTTTATATTAGCAATCTCAGGAGACTTTTCTTCTTCACAAAGGGGGTTTTATTTAGTGGGACAGTCTTGTTCATACTCTGAATCTGAGTTTGGTATTTCAAATTAATTTTTGGACTGTAGGAAGTCTTCTATTTATTTATCTCCTTCAAACACTTGCCAGTATTTTTCATTATCTGGGATAGCTGGTCTATATTTTACTTGGATGGTGTATTTTTTTCTTTCATAAGGTCTTAGACAAGTACTAGTAGCAAAGGCTAATCCATTGGCAAGCATGTTTTGGTTCCTTGGGACAAAGGTAAATTAGAATCCAACAAATGTTTTTAACAAGTCCATGGCATCATCTCTATATGCTCTAAGTCTGGGATGTTTAGCAGTGTATTCCCCTTTTACTTGCCTAATTATCAACTCTAAATCTCCATAAATTGTTATCCTCTTGACCCCTAATTTTTTCAATAAATGCAGGCCTAAAAGGAGAGCTTCATACTCTGCTATGTTATTTGTGCATTAGAAGTTTAATCTATAAGAATGACCCTCAGCATGATTGTTTTCAGTGTTGTATACCCATATGCCTGCTCCTACACCAGTTTTAGAGCAAGACCCATCAAAACTCATACTCCAAAGAGGATTGTTTTCAGATTTTTCATTTATTTCACTTTTGTCCTCTCTTTCTTGTTCACCACTATGTTTTGTGTGAGGGCCTGCACTATGTTGAATTTTGTTTTGTTCCTCAGGGTTTTCAGTGTTTTGAGGATTTCTTGTTTGATGTCCATGATTTGTACTATGCTTATGATTGTTTTGGACCTTAAGACCTTTGATATTTTTTCTATGATTTTTTGAATTAGCAAACTGTTTTTTAGTTTTCTCCTTGTTTTCCTCTTCATCTATGGCTTCCACTATGTTTGGGGATGGAGTGGCCACTATATTGGTTGATGTTTCATTGATTAATCCTTTCTCATTAGAAATATCATCATTAGAAAGAATGAATGAGTCAAGGTTAGTATGTATAGAATAGAGAGAGGAGTTTTCTAGTCTTTCTTGACTACTCACCATATATTTCATGTGTGTTTCCCTATAGAGTCTTCTAGGTTGACTGAAGATAGGGACGGTGGAATAAGTCATATCCATATGCATAGTACCTTACAAATTAGCACCCCATGAGCTTGAAATAAGCATGCCATATTTGGGGGGTATATTAGCAACTACAATGTCCATCACTAGGCTTTTGGCTGGGATTTGAGCTAAGTTAACACAGAGATATTTTATTAGGCCTAGGCATTTCACTCTACTTGAATCAAAGGATTATAAATCTTTGTATGGTCTGGCCACCTCTAAGCCTAATATTTCCATTATTACCTTGGGCATGAGGTTATGTGATGCTCCTGAATCAAGCATGGCATTGTGCAACATCTTATCAGGGATATTCAAACTGATGTAGAAAGGAGGGGTAGTTCCTTCTTGAAATTTTCCTTCAATATTTGGTCCAAATAGGAGCTCTAGTTTATCATCACTTAAGTTAAAAGTGTCATGAGCATCTTCTATGTTCAAGGCTTTCAAATCTTGACATATATATACATTTTGAGTGACTAATTCAGTGAGAGGCACAGAGATTTTGATTTTAGCAATTTCATTCTCTAGGCTAAAGGGAATCTGGTTTTCTGAAATCTTTGATTCAAATTTGTTAGTCACTACTTTATCAGCAAAATCAGGTTGTTGATTTCTACTATTTACAGCAATCAAAATGGTTTTTTCAGGGGCATTAGCTGAAATGCTAGTGCTGCTAGGGTCACCACTCTGTTTTTCATTGATTTGGGTGTTTTTCCCTTGTTTGGATTAGAGCTTTCAGCCACTATTTTATAGTTTTCTATTGTCCTTATGGAAGCATTTAGAAGGCTGTTTTTGGTAGAATTATCAAAGGTTTTCTTTTTGGGAGTTTCTGGGTTCTTTTTACTTCTTAGGTCATATTGTTTGGGTGCCTCTATGATGGCATTTTTGAAATTTTTTTCATAGTATTGAGTTTCTGTTGTGTAACCAGCTCCAAAAATAAAATAAAAGAGATATCAACGCCTTAGAAATGATCCACTTCGAGGGGGCAACCTCCAATACATTACATAAATGAACAATTCTTTGATGATACAATTTACAAAACCCCCTTTCTATATATAGGAGTCCATGTGGCCATAATGTAATCCTAGCCGACCTAACAATAATAATTTAAGAGCACAATAATAACAAAATGGGGGTTACAAGGGTACAATAATAATAATAAGGGGGTTACACTAATAAAAATAAGGGACTATAATGGTAATATAGGGACCTAACATGCCCCTCTCCTTCAAAAAAGTGTTGTCCTCAATGCTTGAGTAGCTCTGGGTGCTTCTGTATAAACTTCTCATCCTCCCATGTAGAATCTTCAGTGGGTAAGTTCTTCCACTTGATGAGATACTCTCAGAAATTGATTGATTCCGTAGCTGTCGAGCTCTTTTTTTCGTGACCGCTTCAGGTTCCAATATAATTTTTCCTTCCTCATCAAGTTCTGGAAATATTGTTTGAAATGGAAGATTTTCACCTATAACCTTCTTTAAGCATGAAACATGGAAAACTGGATGCACTCGCGAAGAAGTAGGAAGCTCCAATTTGTATGCCATAGTACCAATATTTTGCAACACCTTGTAAGGACCATAGTACTTTGGCGATAATTTATTATCTTTCTTAGCTTGCTTGAGGGACATTTGTTTATATGGTTGTAGCCGTAAAAATACCCAATCTCCTATATCAAAACTTCTCTCGCTGCGATGTTGATCTGCCTGTTGTTTCATTCGATTTTGTGCCAAATTCAGGTTATCCTTTAAAAGTTGGAGAACTTCTTGCTGATGCTCGATGTGATCTTCCACTGCTTGAACCTTCGAATTTTCTCTTAAATATGATGTGATGGATGGTGTATGATATCCATAAAGTGCCATAAATGGGGTCATTTTTGCTGCAGTATGGAAGGAAGTGTTATACCACCATTCAGCTAGAGGTAACCACTTGACCTATTGTGTTTGTTTATCAGATACAAAACAACGAAGATATCCTTCCAAACATTTATTTACTATCTCAGTTTGACCATCAGATTGAGGATGATAAGATGAGCTATGAGCTAATTGAGTACCCAAACAAGAAAATGACTCCGTCCAAAAATTTCCAGTAAAAATGGGATCTCTGTCACTCACAATAACCCTTGGGCTTCCATGTAGCTTTTGAATTCTGTCCATAAATGTAGTAGAAACTGTACTTGTTTTAAATGGATGAGATAATGCACAAAAGTGTGCATACATGGTAAGTCTATCAACTACCACCAGATGACACTCTTTCCTTCAGACTTAGGTAAACCTGTGATAAAATCCATTGAAATATCCTCCCAACATTGACTTGGAATGGATAAAGGTTGTAGAAGTCCCGGGGTTTTAATTGTCTCAACTTTATTCTGCTGGAAAACCAAACATTCTGCAACAAACTTTTGAACATCAGATTTAAGGCCATCCAAAAAAAATTCTTTCTTCACCCTGTGGTAAGTTTTTAAAAATCCTGAGTGTCCTCCTAAAGGAGAAGTGTGCAATTCTAGAAAAATATTTTGTTTTAGTTGGGAATTCTTACAAAGATATAAGCGATCTTTGTATGATAAGGAATCGTTTTTCCAACTAAATGTATTATATGTTCCAGGATATTGCTGCAACTTTTGAATGAGTGCCCATACATCTTTGTCCTTCTTCCATTCATATCTTGCTTCAGTTATCCAATCTGGTTGGATAATAGAAATGGCACAAAGCAATGCTTCCACCTCTTAATTCTTTCTTGAGAGTGCATCTGCAACAACATTAAGCTTTCCTTTTTTGTATATTATTTCAAAGTCATAACCCAACATCTTTGTGACCCATTTTTTCTGCTCTTCTGAAGATAGTCTTTGTTCCAAGAAGTGTTTATGACTATCATGATCATATTTTACCTTGAAGTGTCTTCCCATTAGGTAAGTTCTCCATTTCCTTAGTGCGTGCAGTATTGCTAACACTTCCTTCTCATAAATAGGTTTCTGTAAATAATTTCCTTTGATTGGACGACTTTCAAAAGAAATTGGTCTTCCTTCCTGCATTAAAACAACACCAATTCAATTTCCTAAGGCATCACATTCCACAATAAAGGTTTTTGTGAAGTCTGCGTAGCTAATACCGGTGCTAGGCACATTGCCTCTTTAAGATGTTCAGAGGCCTTAGTTGCTTCAGGAGTCCATGAAAATGCATATTTCTTCAATAATGTTGTTAGAGGTGCTGCTATTCTCCCATAATTCTTAACAAACTTGTGATAATACCCTGTTAACCTGAGAAATCCTCCTAACTGCTTTATGGTTGTGGGGACTTTCCATTCTTTAATGGCTTTAATTTTGTTAGGGTCTACTTTAACACCCTCGTGAGATACAATATGACCCAGATATTCCACCTCTTGTACTCCAAAGAAACATTTGGATATTTTTTCATATAATTGTTTCTCCTGCAATAGTTTGAGCGCCCTGTCAACATGTTCAACATGATCCTTCCAAGACCTACTGTAGATTAGTATATCATCAAAAAATACTAGCACAAATTTTCTAAGGAAGGGTTTGAAAATGGAATTCATCAACCCTTTAAATGTAGAAGGTGTATTGGTAAGGCCAAAAGGCATGACCAAAAATTCATAATGACCCTCATGAGTTCGAAATGTTGTTTTTGGAATATCTTCAGTCTTCATTCTAATTTGATGATATCCTGAACGAAGATCCAACTTCGTAAAATAAATTGCTCCATGTAATTCATCCAATAATTCATCAATCACAGGAATGGGAAATTTATCTTTAATGGTGAGCTTATTGAGCTCCCTATAATCCGGACACATTCACCATTATCCATCCTTCTTGTGTACCAATACTACAGGAGCAGAGAAAGAACTTTGACTAGGTTGAATTATACCCGCCTCTAACATTTCTGCAATCATACGTTCAATTTCGCTCTTTTGGAAGTAAGGATATCTATAAGGCCTGATGTTTGGAGGAACACTTCCCGGAATCAAATGAATAGCATGATCATGATCACGAATAGGTGGGAGTCCTTTGAGAGTTTCAAACACCTTGGAATGATTGTCCAAGACTTGTTGGAGATCTGCAGAAATAGATGATTTTGATGTTGGAACTTCTAGTGAGCATAATTGTGCAATTACACATTGTTGTTATTTCTTTAGAAGCTTTGTCATGACATTAGACCTTATTATCCTTCCCGGCTTCCATTCAATACCCCATAATTCGACTTCCTTTCCTTCTGAAAAAAATTTCAAGAAAGTTCTTGAAAATTAAAAGCTACCATCCCCAAAGATTGTAACCATTGTACTCCTAGTACAACATCAGCACCTCCCATAGGAATGGAAAGCATTGGACTAGTCAATACATATTCCCCCATGGTTAGCTTGATATTATGGCATTTTCCAGAGCAATTTATAGTTCCTCCATTTTCCACCATCACTTGACATTCTGGTGTTGGGTATAGGAAACAATTTAATTCCTTGGCTACCTTACAATGAATAAAATTATGGGTGCTACCTAAATAAATCAACACTATTACCTTTTTCTTCTTGATCGGTCCTTCTATCTTGAGAGTTTGAGGAGTGGTAATTCCTTCCAGTGCATTACATGATATGGTCAGATTCATTTCTTCCTCTTCTAGGGCTGGTTCATGGTGTATATCCTCTTCTTGTTCATTTTCTTCTTCCTCTTCACAATCTATGTAAAATAATTTCTTCTCAGCACACTTATGACCTTTAGTGTATTTGCGATCACAACTGTAGCAAAGCCCTTTTGCTCTTTTTTCTTCCAATTGTTGTGGTGTCAACCTTATAGGTTGTGGAAATCTAGGCGTATAAACACTTCCTTCTTTATAGAAGTGAGTGGTAGGCTTCCTTGTCGCCATAATTTTACATTCAATTTTTCTTGCCAATCTAAATGCCTTCTCCAACGAATCAGGTTCCAAAACGCGAAATTCATGTTGGATGTTATCCTTTAAAGTGCCTATGAAGAGATCAATCTTGTGTTCCTCTTGAATATCAGTTACCGTTATATTCAATTTTTGGAAGTCCTCAATGTGCTCCCCCACTAAACCCTTTTCTTTGAGATTTATCAATTGGCTAAAGAAGGTGTTGCTCTTTGTATCCTCATAATGTGCTATCATTTCCTCTGTAAAAATTGACAAAGTGACAATTTTTTTATGGGAGAAAAGCCATCGATACCATACAAATGCATTTTTTTCTAAATGTAAAGTTGCAATGCATACCTTTTGTGTGTTTTTCACATTATGGAGATCAAAATATTTCTCCATGTGTAGTATCCATGTTACAGGATCCTTTCCATCAAACTTCCTCATATCCATTTTTGGAATATGGTGGCTCTTCCCGCCAACATTAGAGTTTATGAAATCATGATTAAAATTTATTTTGTTCTCATCATGAGTTTCCTCTACTATCTTTTCACCATTAGGAAACATTTCTTGTATCAAAATTTTCAAACCTTCTATGTCTACTTTTAGATCATTCTTCATGTTTTCCATTTTAGATTCCATGCCAGCTTCCATGTCATCTATCTTAGATTCCACATATTTCTTCAAACCATCCATATCATTCTTCACACCATAGATCTTTGCTTCCACGCCTTTCTTCAAAACTTCCATTTGATTTTTTGTTTCTCTTTGCGAGAGTGAAATTTGGTGCACTTGCTCTTGTAATTTTGATAGATCATGATGCAATTCTTCATCTTCATGAGTCATAGTAGAGCCTTCTGAAGGCTTAATGGGTGTTGAATTATTTTTACGGGGCATTTTTTAGAACCCAATATTCATATATATTCTACAATATTCCCTTGGAATCAATTCAAATTTATTTTTCAAACAAGACTTATGCAATTTGGAAAAAAATACACACCTTTTCTTGCTTTTGAGGAGCTCGATATTGAAATTTTATTATCTCTGTGATTGTGGCTCTTCAATATGTAAAATTTAGCACCGAAGTAGCCCTATAAATTCTCTTTTGAATGCCATAGGTCTGACCTGATTTGGATTCTCCAAGACAAAGTTATGTCCAATCTCCCACAATCACCTAATTATGGACTGGTTTAGTAGAGTGAACTTGTACGACTTACCACGTGTCACTGTTTCGTCTTTCGCATCTGAAATTGATAGCCACGAAACTACAGTCTGTGTAATTGTGACCACCTTTTACGGAACTCCAATCTGATGCTCAGAGAGAGAGAGTTATTGAGCTTTTCCCACGATCACCTCTTTGAGATGAAATTCGGGAGCCTGAAATAACACCACCTTCCACAGATCCTATCTCCAAAAATATTATGAATCAAGCTCTGAAATTTTTCGAAGCGTTTCCTCAGGAGTTCAGCTTCACACCCTAAAAATTTTAGATTCTGAACCTTCGTAGAAAACAAATTATAGCACTAATTCCACGATGACCTATTTAGAAGCTTGAAAAAAGACCTAAATTCCACATATCATATCTCTAAAAATATTGCGAACCAAACTCTGAAATTTTTAGAAAATCTTCCTCAGGATTTCAGCTTCGCACCCTAACAATTTTAGCTTCTGAAACTTTGTATAAAAAAATTTATAGTGAAAATTCCACGATGACTAGTTTGGAGCAGCGAAACCCTAGAATCCAAACCTCTGATACCAAATGTTGTGTAGCCAGCTCCAAAAATAGAAGAAAAGAGATATCAACGCCTTAGAAATGAGCCACTTCAAGGGGAAATCCTCCAATACATTACATAAATCAACAATTCTTTGATGATAAAATTTACAAAACCTCCTTTCTATATATAGGAGTCCATGTGGCCATAATGTAATCCTAGTGGGCCACAATGTAATCCTAGCCGACCTAAAAATAATAATTTAAGGGCACAATAATAACAAAATGGGGGTTACAAGGGTACAATAATAACAATAAGGGGTTTACACTAATAACAATAAGGGACTATACTGGTAATATAGGGACCTAACAGTTTCTAGTATTCTATCATCATAGGGTGTATATAGACCTTGTTTTCTTTCATGGAGGAAATCAGAATCTTCATTGCTTACTCCCAACATGTTTATGTTATCATACTCTATTTGTTCATTTGTTTCTCCATCCTCATTAACATAATTTTCTTGAAAAGGAGGTCTGATCTATTGATCATCATCTCTTTGTCTGTTCTGAGGTTGATTTCTCCTAAAGTTATGATTTTGATTCTGGGATTGGTTTTTATTTTTAGGAGCGGTTTGGTTTTCTCTAGGAGGGTTTCTTTCATTTAAATTGATATTTTCTAGAATTATTTCCATTACCCTCACTAGGTTGTCAAATTTAACCTCAGATGAATAAGTATATGCCATATTTTCATCTTTATATGTGACTGTTTTCTCTGTTCTCAACCTAGCTCTCTTCTCAACCAGATTTGCTTCCACACTAAGAGCTCCCTTCTGCATGTCTTCTAAAGTTAAGGGATCACTTTCTTTTAGCTTATAGGCCATTTCAGGATCAAATCCTTCAGGTAATTTGGCAAAAGCTGAGCCTTTTGGAGGTTTCAAATCTAGGGGTAGTGCGTTATAAACACTATTAAATCTAGTGCAATAATTTGAACACTTTCCCCAATGTTTCTCTTGAGGTTTTTGTAATCTGAAAGTATTTGGATAGGGTTCTTCCTAATTTCCCATTTGTTTATAAATGTTTGACGTAAAGAAGAGAAATAATTTATACTATTAGGAGATAAACCCTTAAACCATTTCTTGGCCTCTCCTCCTAAACTTTGGGCAAAGATTCTCATCTTAATGGTCTCATCTTCTATTTCCATACAATAAAAGGCATTGTTCATCTTGTCTACGTGTTGTTGAGCAATAGTGGGTTCGTTTATGATGAAATGGGGAATTTTGGATTGATAGTCCTATGGAAAATTGAGTAAAGGTAAAGGAAGGACTAGAGGAGCATACCATGTTGCCATGATAGGAAGTTGTGGGATAAATGGGGGGTTTACAAGTGGAGGTTTTATGAAAGGAGGGGGAGGATGGAATGGAGTATTTTTAACAGTGGGTGTATGGATAACAGAAGTTGTTGGATTAGCAAGAGACTGTTGAGCAGATCTAGGATGAGAGAAACCAAAGTTATGAATGAAATGAAGATCAGGTGGAGTGGTTTCTCTACTATTAGTATTTTCACCACTATGTTGGGGTGAGTGTGGAGAATCAAAGTATATTTTATCTATATCACTAAGTGACTTAGTTCTGGATGGGTTTCTTACGAATGGTAAGTCAACTTGTGTATCTTACAGAGCTGAGATATTTTCAGGGACAAAATTAACTCTATGAATTGGTCTAACAACAATTGAAGTCTTGGATTTAGGAGATTTCCTAAGGATACTTTTTGGATTATCAAATATCTCAAGATGATTTCGGTCAGGATAGGCTCTAGTATAAATTATTCTAGAAGCTACTATGTGGTGTTTTTAGACCTAATGATGAGAAAAGTTAAGCCAAGTATGACAGTCTTTTAAAGGATGACTAATATTTTTCAAAGAAAACTCAATCCTCAAAGTCTTCTTAACTGGGGTTGAATGATGTTTGAAGGATAAAATAATTTCCCATTGGAGTCTTAGGAAAAAATAGTGGGGTCAGTAGGCCTACTGAATACCAATGGAGTCACCAGGTGAAGGATTTTTACTTGTTTTCAAGGTTTGGTTGTTGTTCACCATAAACAATAAATAATAACCAGTCTTGGTGACACTTGTCTCATTTAGGAATAGGGGTTATTTGAGTTCTGAAGTTATCTATTACTCAATATTATTCCCTAGTATGGTCGCCACTATGTTAGGATCCCTGTATTTTGCAAGATTGGCAAGAACAAAAGTTGCAGGGCCTACATCAGAACCACTTTGGAATCCTAGGATCTAGCCCTCCTGGATTCAGAGAGGGATCTCTCTATATGTGTGTTAGAATGATATATATTTATGATTTGTTTATGATATTAGGCTACTTATGAAGCACAAGGGATTTTTTTTTGTTTTGGTTGGGTAGGATATCATCAAAATAAAGGAAGTATTTTGAAGGGTAAAGGTATGAGTGAATTGAAATAATGGTTCAGCTGATAGGATAGGTAAGAGAGTATCAATCCATTGGGCTATGGAGTCACAAAAGGATTTAATTGCGCAACAATTTTCAAGAGTGGTCCATGGGGAAAGTCATATATATCAAAGGACATCTTTAGTTTGATTTGTGATATGGAACATTAAAAGTGTTTTGAAATAAGAAAAGCTAATAACCATTTAAGAATCTATTAACTTCACTAAACAAGAAAATTATTTCAAAGTAACTGTTTGAAGAAGGCCAAAGGACAGGGAAAACCATAGACATCTTTGGGAAAAATTTTACTAAAGCACAGTTTTCAGACAATAATCTAGCAATCTAACAGATTACCTTTAGAAAGTAGAAAAAATTCAAGACAAACAAAAGAATAGCCTAAGATCGAGTAAGAACCTTGAATCTATCCTTCTTTTGGCATACTCTCAGGGAAAATTTCAAAACAGTTGTTGAAGACTAAACAAGGGATAGGGATAACCATAAACTTCCTTGATTAGGAATCTACTTAGCATGCAGTGAAAATACCATTCAAGAAAAAAATCTCAGGTTTTACTCAGCAAGACATGGGCTCACCAACATTCCTTGACTATTTATACTCTATTGAAATCATTCCCAAAGCAAAAATTAGAAGAAAACATAGAGATAAATCTTATCAGTGAGAAATAGGGTACTTTTAAGTAAATCCTAATCTATATTTCCTGTTCTTTATCATAGAAAGTGGACAGTATGAAAACATAAGAAAAACAACAATTACAGTACAAAAAACAACACCATTGACATAGACTAGGATCCCATAAATCAGCTTGTATATTTGATGTTCAAACCAGTTACAATATTCAAGTCCAGTAGGTCTTTACAGCTTCAAACTTCTCTTCTCAGCCTATATTTCTTCAATTACTAACAGAGCTTCAGTAGCCTCAACAACTATTTACATTCAACAAGTATTCAACCACCAACAATATTGGGCTCCTCATATGATATATATAGGTAAATTGAGGAGGTGGAGTGAAAAGAAGGTCTAATTTTTCAATTAATACAAAGTAAATGCTTCTCGGCCTTTGGGAGGCCTAATGGAGAAGATATCTAATGTTTTAACTCTATTAATTTATTTTTACATTAACTTTCATCTACTTCATGTCACTTTGTTGACTTTTGAGGCTTTTGGTAGGCTGACAACTTCTTTCTGAGCTGTCTTTGGAAATATCTCTGACTGTGCATTAAATTTGTATGATTTTGAGGCAAATAAGCTGGCAGATGGAATTTTGATCCTCGGAGGGAGTAAATAGCCTTGATGGTCTGGCAATTAAGGCTATCTTTTGTTGATTTGTGATGATTTTTGGCTTTAAACATTGATTATTAACTTTAATTTTGTTTTTAAGGATTTATTAGGCCTTCTCGGATCATCTTTGGCTTTATACACTGTGCTAACTATTTTATATTTTAATCCTCAACTTTATGCTTAACCATTTTATCTTTAATCTCTGATCTTCATTGCTGGGTGTACAAGCGACAGTGATGCAATGGAGGACCTTGCTGTGTAGCTAATATTCATGATATATTGATTTAAACCTGGAAATTCAACCCTTTTGGTCCCTTTTTCCTCTGATCGAGCCTCAGAGGATCGTCACCCTCGACTTTGAACCACTGTAATTGGCTGTGGGAAGACTTTATATCCTTTCCGCCATGAAAAACTGCAACTCAACATAAAACATTAATAAATTCTGCATCTTTTGGATAAAACTTCTTTGGAGGCATTGGGAGGTGTCGAAGCAATCGCAGAGGAGGAATAGTGATAAGAGGGAGGCGTTCCATAGGCAGAACCGTGAAAAAAGGGTTTAAAAATGGTTTTGGCGCGAAAACACAGAAGGCTGGTTTTGCGAAACCAGAGGTGGTTTTCACGTTGGATGCAAGTGGTAAGTGGTTTTGGGTTGAATGAATGCAATACAGTTCATTTCTCGACACGTGGTTTCTGCAAAACCGACAGTTTCGCGTTCAAGATGCATGATTGAGAGGTTTGGTGGATATGAGTACGAAAAGGATTTGGGGCCGTCCGATCTAGGCAATCCATATCGATGGTCATGGTTGCATGCTATGGTTGAAAAGCTACGTGGGAGAAGAACGGTGGGGCCTGACGGTGACGTCATTTTTTATTGTGGAGTGGTAGTGTGATGTGCGGGGTTGGAGATTTGGGTTTTAACAAAGGCCCTCGGATGAAAGGGATCAACAGTCGTGATTAACGGAGGAGTAAACAAAGTCAGGGTGACAATTTATAAAGGAAAGGGTCTTTTATGGAAAGGCGGAGAATATGGTCTAGTGGAGGAGAGGATGAGACTGAGGGTTTACGGTAAGGGGGTTGCGGTTTTAGCCCACGGTTTGCGGGTTTTGGTCATATGAAGAAAAAGGAGCAGAAGGCTTAAGCCCTCAGGGGCTTAAAGCCTATATATAAAAGGGCACATTTTTAGGCCAAAAGAGGGTTTTTGAAGCCTAAAAAAGGTTCCGATAAGTAAATAGGAAGGTCCTAAACCTTAGTAAAGGGTTTTTCATGGTTAAAAAGATGATTTAGTGGGAAAAAGGGTAAATAAGGGGGTTATTTTTAGAAGGAATGAAGGATAAGTAAAGGGGAAAAATGAGTGATATGGGGCAGTTGTGAAGATGAGTTGGGGGAATGAAATGATGGAAATGGGGCCTTAGAAAATAGTTTTTCTTGGGAAACAGCAGGATTTTGAAGGATTCTTTTGGTGAAGAGACCACTAAGATAGGCTCTTGGGATAATGAACATGGCAAGACTTCAAGAACTCATAGATTTTGCATGAAATTTGTTTCTTGAAGGCTAAAGACCTGTTTTAGCCATCTTTGAATATGTCAAAATTATGGATGGCTAACACTTTCTTTGAGGAAGGGATCCTCCATATATTGGAGTAGATGGAGGCTACTCATGCTTACATTGACCAAGATCAAGAGATTCTTTTTGGATTGGAGATTCTCATGGGAGTCCAAATTCCAAAGGTCACCACTTTTATTTGAGCATGAGCAGCTGCATGATGGGCATGGAATCACTTTAGAGGATGACTTTGGCATGGGGGATGTCAAAGGAGAAAACATCAACATGTGGGGAGCTTCACATTTCAGATCTTCAGCGCCATCTGTTAGGAGGATTGATCCATATTGGAGGTCTCAAATCTTGCTAGAGTACTCCAAGGATCTTGGTGCCTGCATGATTATTGATGACCCGAAGGGAGATGATAGATATATGGGGGATGATGTGGTCATCTATTCTTATGGAAGAGTATTCTTGACTAGATCTTCTGAGCTCAAGGAGAAGTTGCTACATGCAGCACATGAGGAATTCCTTTCTATGCACTTTGATGCATAACATTGTTTGATGAAGAAGTTCACTTGGGAGGGCATCCAGGATGATATATTTCAGCATATCGAGAGATGCATAGCCCTGATGCTGATGGATAGGTTGGCATAGCCACTTCCCTACTCATTGAGAGTGAGGGAGAACTTTCAGATGAGGCATTTCAGCTCAATGACCAAAGTGCAAAGTATAGAAGGTACATTTTTGCATTATGATTTGCACTTATTCACTTTATATGAGAAGGATGTTGTATTGTGGAGGGTCATTCCTTCTTATACATTATATTATGATGTACTTGAGGCCAAATGTAGCATTGAGATTGGCTATCCTATCAGTGGTTTGTGGAGGAAGCCAAATGATTCTTGGTGTGCACCATTGACACCACATTTTGGATTCATGATCCTATCTTATAGGATGATTGTGGCAACAAACAAGTGGCTGGGAAATAAATTTTTATTCTTTGATTTGAGGCGGTCAGGGGATGCACTACGCTGGTTCCATGTGTGGAACTATGATCGACTTTCCGGTTGTCATATGGAAACTTGTTTTCATTGGTTTTTGCTTCCATATATTGAAGATGTTCCTATGTTCATGTGAAGCTTTGTTTGGAGAGTGGGACAAGAGATGGAGGTGCCCATTGGGGATATTTTTCTCCCTAATTTACATGTTTTATGTTCTAGGAGAAATAATGGGAAAACCATGATTGCGATGCTACATCTATTTTCTTCATATGGGAGGAGCCATTTGGAGAACTTGATTTTTTGGAGGAGGCACTTCATGGCTGATTTGTTCAGTGGGATAGCTTGGAAAATTATTGGAGGCCATGACACTTCAGCCCAAGATCAGAAACAACCCCATAAATACCATAAATGGAGAGAGAAACAACTTGGGTGGAATAATTTAATCTCTCCATACAACCCCAATACATTGCATGAACCGAGGGTTGAGGATTCTTTTGATGAGCTACCTAGAATAGCTCATTTCATTTGGATAATAGCATGTGTTTGAGATTTTATCATTGGTAATGATATCCCCTATGCTTTTCATAACTCTTACCTTGAGGAGGCCATTGGACAACAAGAAGGTTTCCACTTACACCTTCCACCTTTTCATGATGTGAGCCATTTGGTTTTGCATACTTGGGAGGAAACATTGGAGGGTAGATTTATTGCAAATTATTTTGAGTAGTGGTGGGGACTATTGATGAGGAGGACACAAGAGGAGGAGGGGAAGAATTTTTCTATCCTTATATAGTTTCTTTAGGAAAATCAACATTTTGGAGGGGACAACTATAATATTCCAAAAATTTAGCCTTAAGCTAAATGGAGTATTATAGTTGTTTTATCACTATGTAGGTGAATAAATTGCTAGGAAGGCCCATAAGTCTCCTAAGAAGCAATAAAAAAATTCAAGTGTGAAAGGAGACCCTTTTAGCAGCTAAATAAAGGACCTACAAGTGTGAACAGGGGTTGTATCATGTTGATTCAGTCAATTTTGACCAAGTCAACAACGCTGTCATGGAGGAGTGGAGATTAAATGAAGAATAATGCAGTTTTGGAGGGAGATGGACCTGATGAAGGAAATGACCTAATTGAGTGGGGCCAAGGGAAAGTAAGATCATATTCTATTTAAGGAATATGATGGCAGCCATATGGGCTCATGTTTTAGTTTATCATTTTGATATTGGTCTGCTTAGACTATTGCTTCCTCTTGTTGTTTAGCAGGGTTGTTGTGTTGTTTAGCACCGGGTGTTCCCGAACGGGAATCCCACCTCTTTCCTTGAGAGGCATCTTGGAAGATTATTTTATTCATTTCCAAATTTATGTTTTCAAGCCAAGCTACAGATTTCTTCATCAGCGTAGTTTCTATAGGTTATTGTGCTATGTTGCAGTGTCTTGTAGTGGAGGGGTTAGAAACCCACTTTTTGAGCTATCTTCTCATAGGAGGAAGGTTTCCTTCTCTTGGGAGATCAGTTTGGAGAGATCCTGGGCATATTTTATATCTTTGGCATTAGGCCAACTATTTCCCATCATTTCCAGTCTTGTTCCAGCTAGGGATTGCAGTATTTTGAGGGCATTTTTCAGTGAGGGATCTTATGGCTCCTTTGGAGTGATTTATTGTGATTGGAGGGTTCAACCTTTCATGGCAGCAGACCTTTGAGGGGATCTACACCATATCTGATATATTTCCACCTTATACACTCATGTTATTCAGTTTCCAATGAATCTTCAGCCATTGGGCTTTAGATCCCATCTTGTATAGAGTGTATTTCTAAAAACCATTTCCGGGTTCTTTGTAGGAGTTTGTATTGAGCCTAGATCTGTATCAGACATATATTTTGAGGCATATAATAGTCATACATCTTTTGTACATTATTTTTCTGTAGCAGTGTGCTTATAACTGTGCTGTAGCAGTAGTTCAGATTTAGGAGTGATTTCTTATGAGAGACTTGTTTCCTCATTATATATGATTCATGCCTCACTATTATGTATTGATTTGTTGATATAATACATGATGAGATGTATCCATATTTGTCTCCAATGTTAATGAGTTGATTTACGCTGCTATTTCCAGTTTTGTGTTCATGTATTTCTGCATCCCCATTTTTGGATATTACACAGAAAGAGGTTGTGTGTACATATTTTGTAGAGAAAAGAGATGGAGTGAGCCAATGTTTCTATGTGAGGTCGAGAGAGACAATGGGATAGTAGATGGTTTAGAGTAGTATGATGTTGTGGTGTTGGCAGTGGGTTTTTATTGAAGAGAAGAGGATAGAGTGTTGTGTGGGTTGTCATAGTGAATGTTTTTTAGCAGAACAATGTGCCACTGCAAACTAAGTAGAGTGAAAAAAGAAGAGAGAGTTAAAATCAGGCATAGTGGCTTCGATATAAAGTGAACATTGAGTTCATTTTTTACTATGGGTTGGAGCCTACATACAAGAAGTTGTTGCTTCCATCTCTAGTGTCTGGTTGAGAAGGCTTGGGGGTTGGTGCTTTCATAAAGCCAAGGAGCTGCAAGTTGGTACTTCACATAGTGCTTCTATTAATATGGGCAGGTGTCTACAAAAGGAGGTAGTTTAGAGAAGCGTTTAGAGAAAGTAAGAAGCCAAGTCGATTTCAAGGGTATGTTGCTGCCATGAGAAACATGATTTAGGCATAACACATGCACCTTTGAAGAAGCTACAAAAGAAAAAGTCTCGAAATATGCCATGATTGAATAATATGAATCCATCATCTATAATTATTTCTAGGAAGTAGCTCCTAGATCTTAAGGTAATTTTTTTGTCACTTCTAAATTTTTTTTTAGGATTAAACATGGTGCAGATGGTAGTATTTAAAAATAAAAGGTTATATTTGTAGATATAGGTTTCCCTCCGAGAGAGAGAACAGATTATGATGGTATTTTTTCATCTTTAGCTTGATACATTAATATTTAATATGTTTTTTCCTTAACTACTAGCCAGGGATGGACTATTCACCAAATGGACGTAAAACTACATTCTTGCATGTCTTCCTTAAGGAAGAGGCATTTGTGGAACAACCACAAATATTTGAAGAAAATGATAGGGAAAATCATGTATGCATATTGAAGAAAGATTTATATGGGCTGAAAAAAAGTTGTGAGAGCTTGGCATGGTTTCATTCATAGCTACCAGATAAGGCTTGGTTTAACAAGAAGGAGTGTAAACCAAAACTTCTACTTCAAGATAGTACAAGATATACCTTTTATTTTTGTATTGTATGTTGATGATTTATTTTTGACAAGAGGAGAACTTCTTATCCTCCAGTCTAAGATAGAGTTAGCTTATGATTTTGAAATGAAATACCTTGGTTTGATGCATTATTTTTTGGGTCTAAAGGTATTAAAAATTCTTGGTGAAATTTATATTTCTAAGGTATAAGTCCATGAATAATCCTATGGAAATGAACTTTGAGAAATTATGTCGAAAACCTGCAGGACCTAGTCTGTAAAATACCACTGAGTATAAATAACTCATTAGAGCTTTGATGTTTTTGTTAAACACTAGGCTTGATGTTATCAACCTATTTTTCTCCCTAGGTTTAGTACTTATGAGTCATTATGTTGATTGACCTTTTTCTAAGCCTCCGCCACTCTTTTTCCCAGTTTTTTTCACAACTGCATGGATCCCAGCTTGTGCATGTAGTTTGAACCTTCAAAATACATGGAGAACACCTTTTGCATGTAGTTATATCCAAGATATTCTTATTTTGTGAATGAGGTTGAGGGATGTTTTCCATATACTTGTGGTTCCAAAGAGATCATATCGACTCATCACTTTATCCTATCTATTCGAGCTGACTATGACTATTTTTTTAGAAGCTTATCGAACTTCGCTTTGTCCTAAGCATATTCATTCATCCTCCTGGGATTCCTCTTGTTCATATTTATACTAGGCCATCTTAGAGAGCGAGGCTAGTTTTGGATACCAAAATTTTTGGAGAGTCAGCTTGAGAGAGTGCATGCTGCCATTGTGATTCAGATTTGAGGGCTTTATGTTGTTGTGATTCCTTCTTCATTATAGTGGGAGAATCTAATAGGATGATGAGAGATTAACCAAAGCTTGGAGTATACTGATGTAATTTCATTTATACGGTTAATGAAATATATTTTCCTTCCCCTTATATCCATATTTTTAGTAATTTATATGCATGGTTTCTGTATTTTTTTGGCCAACAATCTTATACAAAATATCACTTGTCATCTTCATTTTTTTGTGTCTATGTGAGATATTTGGATCAGAAGAAGATGAAAGAGATCACTTGATAGATTCTATGGATTTGGCATCAGGCCTAAAACCCTTCACTGACATGCGAGGAGGAAAGACACTTTTGCATATATTATATCATTAGAAATTTGATACAAGTTGCATGCATGGTAATCTAGTTTGGGTATTTTTATTCGATTGTTTTAGCCATTCTTTTTATTTGTTGGTGATCTCAATTGGGCATGATATTGGGGAGAAATATCTTCTTCCATGTAGAATTTACAACAAGAGAGCCGATGCTTTCAATGAGAGAATTATTTTCTTTTTCCCGCTTTTTTGGGATCATGTGCGGTTGGTTTTTGGGTTTATTTTTATAAATATTAGTATTTTATTTACACTTTTGTGTGATATTTTCATAAAAAATGGGTTTTTTCCCCAACTGCATGCACATAGATTCATCCATGCAGTTGGAACCTTTAACCACTAATTTTTTGTTTTAAGCATTCAGTTGTAACCGCACTGAGCATGAGTCATCCGTGTGGTTGAACCTATAACCATAAAAACTTTAAATTTTCCCTGTGAAATTTCTGGCCTTTAATTTGGGCATCTCCTTGGCTTTATGTCTATAACCTGGGTTTGTTTCATATATTTTTTTATGGATTGGTTTTCTTAGATTGGGTCTTTCATTGTTAAAATTATCTCTTGTTGTGTCATGGATTTCCATCATTCATTCATTTTCTTCCTGATATGTCGAGATTTTTTAGTTTGTTAATTTTTTTTTGCTGCTAGTTGTTGATATATCTCTGGTCTAAAGCCTTATTTCTTGGCTTGTTTAATGTATTCCAGCACTTGTGTACTTCTATGTATCATTTTAGGGATTTATCTTATTTTAATTGGGGCTAGTGTCCTCATCTTGGGATCTTTGCTTTTCACATATTTTTGGCTTCTTGAGTGACTGGTTAAACCTATTTTTCATTTTGGATCTTCACCTTTTCCACCTTCCTTTGGTTTTTATCACTTGTGTTTGAGTGATTTCTCTTGTTTTAATTTTTTGTATCATAATTGGTGGTGTTGTGTTTATTTGTGCAGTTTTCATCTAAATTTTTTTATTTTGGCATGTTTTGATTGTCTATTATCACTCCCATCTAGTATTATTTTTGCCTTCTTGCCTCTAAGGTATGGTTTTAACCTTTGTAGAACATTAGGTTTTTTTGAGCCATTGTGCTACAACCATATCTTGTTGACATTTCCTTCCCCTTTCACTTGTGGGTCTTTTTTTTTTGTTTATTGAGTGTATTTTTTCTTTAGCTTCGTTTTCCTAGGTTTGATGCTTTTAAAGTGCTTTGTGTTCTAGCTTAGGGACATTTATTTGGATTTTTTTTTTGTTTATTTTTCTTTTTTGTTTGTTTTTGGGTCAAAATATTTATAAATTTGGGGAATTTCATTTGAGAATTTAGTGAAAGGTGCATTATCATAGTCATTGGTGTGTTGTTAAAAATCCTTACCCTCCTATAGTTAGAATTTATCGAAGAGAAACTAATATTTTTCATATATTTGGATTAGGATTACTAACAACAGTCGTTCACACCATATGATTTTCATGTCACAATATGACTATGTAAAAAACATCCACTTAAAATTAATGCGACAGTAAAAATAATTAGACTCATATTTTATTTTTGCTGGTAGAACACCAACATTAGCTTACGAAAAAGAGAAGTTAGATAATATTCTCAATAATGAGTCCTACCCAGCTCGAATAGATAGGATAAAGTGATGATTCAAATTGATATCCTAGGAACCACAAGTCTCTAGAACAAATACCTCAACCGCATGTAGAAAAAAATAACATCTACACTATAATTTCACACATAAGGTGTCCTTTGTGCAGTTGGAAGGTTCCAACTACACACACAAGTTGGGATCCATGTGGTTATGGTGATAATTGGGAAAAACTGGCTAAGGTCTGGGAAAAGGTCAATCAGCATAATGACTCATAATTATTAACCCTAGGGATAAAAACATGTTGATAACACCTGGCATATGCTTTGATGTAAACACTTTAGGTAAACATATGATTGATCCCTTTCATGCCCACTGGATTTCTACAAAACATGTACTCGGACACTTACATAGAACTATCAATATAGGATTGAAATACACTATTAAAAATGTAAGACTTCATGGATATAATAATTTTGAATGGGCTTATAACTCTGCTAATAGAAATACCAGTTATGAGTGCTTCTATTTATTGGGATTTGGCATCATCTCTTATTTGAGTAGAATGTTGAAGTTTTTTGCAATGAGTACATTGTTTCTAGAATGCCTAATTGTAAGCTAGTTTGGTTGAGGAATATTTTTGGGGAACTATTTGAGAAAGTTCTAGAAACAACATTTATATATTGTGACAATAAGAGTGGGATTCACATTCCAAAAATTCTTATGTTTCCTGATAAGTCCAAGAATATTGAGATCAAGTATCACTATATTCAATATATCATGCAAAGAGTAGCAGTGAGGCTCCATCACATCTCCACTCTTGATCAAATAGATGAAATTCTTACGAAGCCCCTATAGAAAGGAAACTTCTTGGTTTTTAGAGAGCAGCTTGGACTTATGGAAGTGACCCTTCTGGGAAGCAATCACATCCAATTGAGAACATTGAGCTACCTTTCCCCTAGTTGGAGCTCATAGGATTACAGAATGATGTCAGAAATATCTTGAGGATGAGGGACCTCTTTTGAAGTGTGTGACACAAGAGTATGCCTTAGTATGCATTCGACCGATAGTCTGGGATATGGGAATAACCACCTATCTAGCCATTGGGTGTAGTAAGACTTGTTTGTGTGATTATTCCAGGATGCAAGGGTTTGAAAAATTGACGTTTAATGAAACTTGGTTGTGTTTGATTCTTCTCTATGTGACTTGAGTCGTATTCGTGAGTTGATCCTTTCCCTTACAATTTTTTTTCAAGTGGATAATTCTTATTTAGATCATGAATCCATTTTTACACATGTTACAAATCATATTTTAAGTGAGATGAATGAAAAATATCAAAGGAAGAAAAGAGATCTGATGTAGAAAGAAATGCCCCCCTAGTCTAGATGGGGTGTTAAACTTTAGTAGCTCAACGTTGAATTTCTCCTAGAAGAAATATAATCTTTCAGTTATGTTTGAACCACCTATAATAAAATTTCATTTATGACACTTCTAATATGAATTTCCAAAAATAGTAAGTCACATCTCAATTCAGAAGTGAGTTTCCAAAAATAGAAATTCGTGTCTGAATGATCAAGGAGGATCCTGAAATATGAAATCCACTTTACAATCAAATCAAACATGATTATACAAGTCAAGAATTACTATTTTTATCCTTAATATTATTATTATTATTATTATCATACAATTATTTATAAAATATTATAAATTCATTCACCTATAATGGATTAATACAAGTGAATTGTCTCATGTAATAAATAAATTGAATTCAGAATCTCTTACTTGGAAAGTCAAATCTCTCTCTTGGAATAAAATAGTAAGTACACTCTTAAGAGAATGTATCTCTCCCTCAATAATTAAATGTATGAAAAAAATCAACTCCTCCTCATTAAATGCACTTGTAACTTGCTCATTCAATTTGATTTGTAACTCTCACAAAATATTCCTGCATGTCCAACTGTAACTCTCTCTCTCCCTAATTTGAATTGTAACTCCACAACACAAGTGTATCTTTCTCTCTATTCTTGATTTTAATTACACTTATCCTCATGTAATTCCTCCCTCCTGAAATTTCATTCTCCTATTACTCGCTCAAGGCATGAATTCATTTTGTAACTGCTCTCCTTTCTCATCTGTTTAAGCAAGAGTAAGCGAGACTTGAGAGTAGCATGTTCATTTTGAAATAAGAGATCTAGTGTTGACTGTGTGTAAGAGAAGTGTGAGTGCAAGTGAAGGGTAAGATTACATGAAGAGCTAGAGCAAGTGTGAAGGACAAGATATCATCAAGAGAAGGAAGAGATATTCAAGAAAGGAGAAAGATAAATTCAACTTCATGTTGATCAGACATTGGTGACTTTATTCATTCTAATTTTCTCTCTCTTTGTCTCTCTATACTCTATTGAAAAATTGAAGAAATATAATAGAAGAAGAATCGTTTTGGTTTTCCCCATGTGATTTTCCCTAGATATTGATTTGAATTACACTTATCCTCACGTAATTCCTCCCTCATGAAATTTGATTCTCCTATTACTGGCTCAAGGCATGAATTCATTTTGTAACTACTCTCCTTTCTCATCTATTTAAGAAAGAGTAAGTGAGACTTGAGAGTAATATGTTCATTGTGAAAAAAAAGATCTAGTGTTAACTTCGTGCAAGAGAAGTGTGAGTGCAAGTGAAGGGTAACGGTACAAGAAGAGCTAGAGCAAGTGTGAAGGAAAATATATCATCAAGAGAAGGAAGAGATATTCAAGAAAAGAGCAAGATAACTTCAACTTCACGTTGATCAAACATTGGTGACTTTATTCATTCTCATTTTCTCTCTCTCTCTCTCTCTCTCTCTCTCTCTCTCTCTCTCTCTCTCTCTCTCTCTCTCTCTCTCTCTATACTCTACTGAACAATTGAAGAAATATAATAGAAGAAGAATCATTTTGGTTTTCCCCATGTGGTTTTCTGTAGATATTAGACCTAACTCTTACTGTATCATATTTGTGCTTAGTTGTATTCATATGATCCCTAAGTTTATTTTATCTACAATTGCTTATATAAAAAGTTGTGAACATGAAATATGGATTCTAAGTAATTGTAACAGCATAGAACACTCAATTTTTTGAAAATTAAATTTAGGTCCATTAATTTTTTTGAAAAGTATATCCAATTTTCTACAAGTAAATTTGGTTTTATGCATAGAACTTTCAAGTTTCTCCAAATAATATTTGAATATATGCATATAACTTTCAGATTTTAACACCTCCAAGCAACTATTCAACCTGGGAGAGAAACCTATATATTAGAGACTTTGACCTCACTTAAAGATAAATCGCTCATCACACAAGGCATTCGATCAAGCAAGAATAAGATACAGAAATGGTGCGAGGAATTTGAGGCCTAGAAGAAGAAGAAGAAAGAAATGTTTATGGACTATTTTTTAGCTATTTACTTCACACATGTGAGAAATGTAGGGAACTTATTGCAACAAATAATACCAAATTTGATAAATAGAGCTAGGGTATCAATTGAAAAACATTTTAAGTTGAGTTTCCAAGAAGAAAGGATCAATTTAGACAAAGGATAAAACAAGAATAAACCGCCATCTTTTCCAAATGTGAAAGATTTAGGGTTTCTACAGAAGAAGTTGTTGGGGGTCGAAGTTGTTCAGATCGAAATTGCTAGAAAGAATGCTGATCAAGGATAAATATTTGAGTTGATCTTGGAGGAGTATTTTCCAAGGGACATAGGTCTGCGACTTAATCATTTCAAGTTCTATAAGAAGAGAAGAGTTCATGTGGGTTTTCCTTTCAAAGGAGAGGTTTTGGGCTTCGCTAATAACCTAGATATTGTGTCCTCTTCTCCCATTGATATTTATTATTTGGTAGTTGTTTCATGATATAAAACATAATAATAATCAATTTTAAGAAGAAGATAATCAAGTTAAGTAAAATTACATCACAAGTATTTATCAAAGTAAGAGAAATCATTGAATTAACATGCCCATATATTTGTCAATGGGGTGAGCCACGATCTAGCCCACCATAGGACATTCTATGCTTCAATGTTTCTTACAAATGGCCACCATTGTACTAGTCCTTGATTCCTTGAGGATAATTTAACTCAAGTGTATTTCACATATGTATAATTAGACCATATTTTAACTCCAAAATTTAAATACATTCTCCTTCACACACACTAGAAAACTTATTGATCATAATTTCTATATTTGAGCAAGATCACATTCACAAAAATGCCATGAAATTATGCACAACTCGAGGGAGTCCTTCTATGATCTCTACAGTCCCTCAAAATTCCCCTCTTTAGTTATTTATGCCCTCATATCAATTTATTTCACAGAAAAGGCACTACAATAAATTCAATTGTTCTCACATAAGTTGTCACTCACAAGTCTTAACCATTCATAATGTTTTAATGTCTTTGTTTCTATCACCAATCCTTTTTCTAATTGAAATTTTCTAAGTGATAGAGAGAGATTCATTCGGTAGTAATAGAAAAGAGAAAAATTGGAAGCTTAAGAACCAAGAAGAATAACCCTTTGATTTCCCCCCCTCTTATTTTTATAATCACACCTTGACCCTTCATATTCCCAAAATTCAACTTCTTGGGAAGAGTAACCATCACATCAAGGGGGAATATTCATTGATGTCTACCCTAATGCTCTCATCTCTACCCCGATGGATTGGATTTGTTTTTAAACATGCTACAATGCCATGAGCCTTGTTAATACTATCTAGTACAACCACATTTTCCCTTTTCACAACTTCGTGACAAAAACAAAATTTATAAAGACTAGTCCCTAAGGCTTAATTCCAACATCTAACCCTATGATTAATATAACCAATAGTTTAAAAGGAATGTGCTAAGGATTTTTTTTTTCATTTTTTTTCTATTTTCCCATTACAACCAAAATAATCAACATCAAATTTTATATTACCTAGTGCTTCTACCTTATCTCCTCATGAATTTAGCTAAAATTGGTGGCCTAGCCCACGATTTCGTGGACCTTTGGGTTTTTTCTTTTACATGGTATCATACTTGCCGCAAACACTTTGAATATAAGAAGTGAAACCTGAAAATTTTACGACAACTACCACCTCCTTTTTATGCCTCTGGAAACCAGCAAAACCTCAGAAAAATATCATATTTGGAGTAAAATATTGGGGTGCGATGGTTTCTCAGACCTTCACAATCTTAAGCATCTCACGGTCCAAAGGGCAGGACAAACTTTAGTTGATAGGAATATTCCCATTTCTTATGGATTGTCAAATGACATATCACCCTTATAATCTAAGATCGGTGAAAAATTAAGTTATTTGTATTACTTCTATCACTCAAAGGTCACAAATATGAAAGATAGCAATTAATTGACGAATAAATTCATGTCACCATATAATGATGGAAATAAAATTTATAAGTTTTTGTTCTAGCTCTAATGACCCAAAACCAAAAATTATTTTGCTAACATTCTCTCAATCATACCCTTGCATCTATCCATATACTTAGTGTTATGCAGGAAAATCCCTTCATCGGAAAGAAGTGATCCCTCTCACCCAATTAATGGGTCTAGTAAAAACTGTGACAAAGTGTTACACAACATTTTTTCACTGTCCCTGCAATGCCCATCCCACACATTGGAGGACCATTTCTACGACTTATGTGTATTTTCATGCCTTGCAACAAGTGTCATTGTAGACATTTCCATGAGAAGAACATTTCCTCTGTTGATTATTCCTGGAGCAGGCTCTCAAAAACATATGATTTTGGGTCGGCGTTGGAAGGAAGTTATGGCCTCGTGCCCATAGAAAAATTAGCACTAGGCCTTATGCCCATTGGAACTCTGTCTTGGTGTACTAACCACAGCAAGATGTGTTTGCAAAGTTTTTTAAAATAGAAATGAAGTTTCCATTCCCAACAACTTCGTGAGCAGAGTCAACATGGTTTGTTCAACTGAATAATGTCAATAACCTTCCTTTGGATTATTGTTTCCCACATTTAAGAAACCTACCAAAGGATAAGGTCTCCCTTCCACCATATGAGGGATCCCAACCTCCTTCTCCTCTCCTATAAATACATCTCTCTCACATAGTTTCAACTAGCTGAAATGCTTTAATAGCTTAATAGTCTGAATATAGCTGGTGTTGGATAGATCAGAGAGAGACCCATTGTCAAGAGAGATTCTAGGCTTATTTTCTCGCCAAGTGAAATTCCCCGATGAATTATTGAAACTCATTTTGACTGGACCCGTTGAAGGAGGCTGCAACGTAAAGGTTCTTTTGGTTGTAAACTCTTTCTCTCTCCTTATTAATACATGACTGATGTTTTGGTTCTCGTTTTGCGTTCAATATGATTAATCTTGTGCACTAAGTTTAGCTCTCCTTGAATAATTAAATACTTATGAATGCAAGTATGTTCTCGTATGCTACTATCATTCTCTGATCCTTGTGCAAGCACCTAGGTTCCATCGTTGAAGGACCATAATGTGTAATGAGGAAGATCAACAGACTACTGCCACAGTTATGACAAATGCGTTGGAACAAAGGTAGGGCATATATCTCAACTCAGTTTCATTCATAAACTAGGAATCGACACATTAGCATGTCCTCTTGCTGCTAGACCCACCCTAGGGATAGAGGGATCGCCTCTATCCAAAAAGGGGATTTGCCTACATAACAAGTTAGCGACACCAGTGGGGAGGGGTGTGCTTGTGATCTCTCATTGTTCATCTAGCATTTTTCTTGTCGAGTCAACTTTGGTTGTTTCATCGTTTTTGTACTTTTTGTGACCTGTCTGACTATTTTCAGCCATCATGTTCAGTATTAGAGTGTCAAGTCTGACCTCTACTCAGTGGTTTTTATTTTTTCCCATGGTTTTCTAGCTCGCCGTTGCTTTTCGTTGAACATTCACGCCAATTGGCGCATGTTGCTATGGTCACAGGTGCCCCAACCCATGTTTAGCGTGGATTACAGCTAAAGTGTCACATTGAATCTTGTAGGATTGAATTTTAGCCTCTTTTCTGAGTTTTGTCAGTGTTTCTTACCTCTAGATTGGATTTTTGATATTGCAATTGGTTCACTGAGATTGTTTTGACTCTGTTGTCTCAGTATTCTTAGTTGTTTTTCCATCATCTTATTAGTGGAGTTTGGTGCCCTAGGATTTCTAGGCATCTTGTGCCATTTGTTCGACTCTCTCCTCACTGATCCTTCTGAGTTGAGTTTAAGTCACATTGACCTTCATCGTTTCAATTCAATGACTGATTATTTTAGCTTTTCTTTCAATTATTTTTGTATTTCATTTGTTTAATGATCACCTTTGTTTTTTTTTATCTCTCCATTCATCACTTTGAGCATAGATTACATTGCTCGTTGAATCGGTTCAAAGCCCTTTGTTTTCTTGAAAGAGTGCATCTATGTTTTGAGTGTGTTTCATCTTTGTATTGGATTGATCTCTTTGTTTTATATCGCTACATTCGAATTACTCAAAACTAGTGTTCATTTTTATTTTTAGTGTAGTAGTGCATTGTGTTTCCCATTCATCTAAAAAGACAAAATTTGCATTCTTTCTCTTCAATTGAAAATTAAAATGATGTTTTGCATTAGTATCTTTTAGCGAACGAGAAAAGAGTTTTTTTCTTTTTCTGATTTGGTTGCATTAGATGCATTAGTGAAATTCTTCTTGTGATTCAATTTATTGTTGCTTTTTTATAGACTACTATCCCTCTCTTAGCTAGCATTCATTGAATGGAAATGATTTTCTTTATCATGTAGTTTTGCATTAATAATTCAAGATCACATTCGGTAAGGCCTTGAAATCGCAACATTAATTCAAGGTAAACCTTAAAAAGAATTCAATCAACCTAAGGAAGCATTGAAACCTAACACACATATCTTAAAGGTCTAGGCTAGTGACGTGTTCCAGCGTCCTTAAACCTAGTACATGTCATTCGCCATCTGACATTAGACATCGCTAGCATGTACTTGTGCTCCTAGTACCATCGCGTATATAAAGGGAGACCCTCATAGGTTGCAATCCTTTATCCATAGCAAGCCAAGTCTGTCACCCTGTAATTGTGATACACCGAACACAACATTCAGGGAGACTACCTGCACGTATGTCAAGTCCTTGGTCATTTCTCTTTCATTTGATCACCATGGTGTATATTGCAGTTCATGAAAACTTGGTACACCCTATTGCTTAGATAACCTGAGTATTCATTTTGGTCCTTTCGTGACTCTCTAAAATTGAAAATATCATCTAGCACATGTCCTTTCACGCTCGTTCAATCTGAAAGTGGATAGAGTCATCTTTTGCCTGTTTCTTGACTCTCAAAACATGGAAAAATAAAGTTTTGTTTCAATGTCAAAAAATCAATTCCCTATGATCACATGCCCATTAAAGATATTTACTTGGCTTGTTTTTAGTATTTCCTTAGTGTTTGATCTTGAATCCTCTAATAGGATATCTCGTTTCCTTTATGTTTTGAAACACAGTCATGGTCATGGAACCAAGAAACACCAGTTTCATCATCTTCTTCATTAACTCGTATTGGTGATCCTTCTCCCGAAGTTTCTACGGAAGAATCTCAACCCACTAGGTCTATTGATTTTTGGCAGTTTATCCTTCCGATTATCTTACCTCTCGTTACCCGATCTCCTCTTGAAGAGCCATTTGATATCAATTGGAAACCTTGGGATGCTTGGTTTGGTTTTGGGAATGAAGAATAATTCCATCCTCTTACTTCAGAAACATCTTTATTAGCTATTTCTTTAGATTCTACTACTCATCGCCTTTTCGACGATCAAGTGGCTTCATCCGACATGGATTCTTTGAGTCTCGTTAGTAGTGAAGAGATTTATGTTTCTACATAAGATCATCAGCTCCCTCTAGAGAAATTTCCTTATTTCTCAAGTCCACCTTCCTCACAAGTAGTATATCTCCCATGTGGTTATCGAACTTTGGGTTAGATTATTTTGGGCATTGCATCATTGTATCCGAATCCAATATGGTCTAATACGTCAAATCCCTCTAGGAGCTTAATTATCTCGAAATCGAGGGCATTACCCTCGACTCCCATGAAATTGATGATTGTAACCTTTGTTCCTATCCGACCCACTATCTGCATGACTTCCTCTGCACCGGTTGTTAGTATGACTCCATCATCATCAGAGTCCTCTACTATTCGTAGGTCTATTTTTATCAATCCCATGATACCTGTTAGGCCTTCCATGAGTGGATCACAACCTCACGTTGTAGGAATCCCACCTATTTGTAGTGCACCAATGGTTTCTACTTCTATTACTATTAGTTATACATTCGATGATTATCTATTGGCCATTTAGGAACAATATTCTACCTCTCAGGGTCCTTAGTAGCAAGGTTCTACCCCTCAGGGTTCTCAGCAGTTAGGAACTTTTGGAAATGCTCCACATCATTATGACGTATATGGTAATCCTTTTTATTTGCCTCCAATTAATCCCAGTCAGTTCACATACCAGCAGGGACAATCCTCTGGTTCACAAGGACAACCCTTACAAGGACAACCTTCAATCTAGCAGGGACAACCCTCCAGTTCATAAGGAAAAACTTATGGTCCACAAGGACAACCCTTTTAGGGAAAACCTTTGATCCAACAAGGACAACCCTATGGTTATACTAGTCAATCTTATGTTCAACACGGTGCATCTTATGTTCCTGGGGGAAAATTTATCCGCAACAGGGACAACCTTTTTTTCAACAACATATACCTTATGTTCAACAAGGAAAAACTTTTGTACAGCAAGGACAACCCTATGGTCCAGCACCGAGTCAACCTTATCTTTAGGGGCAACCTTGTTCATCCCAACCATCAAGCCAACCTTTCTGACAAGGGAAACTTGGTGGCCCTCAGTATCTAGGCCAACCTGCTCCATAGGGACAACCTATCTAACCTTAGTATCCACGTCAACCTGCACCCCATAGGCAACCCGTTCAGCCTCAATTCGCCACTTATATTCCTCAATGTCAATCTCAGGTCACATATGGTGCACCCCAAAGTGTTACTTATATCCCTCAAGGTAAATCCCAGATGGTATACAGTGCTCCTCAAGGCATTGTGTATCTTCCACTAGGTCAAACTCAAGTGTTGTATAATGCACCTCAAGGCACTGTTTTCATTTCGTAAAAAAATCCATATGTTTCTTAGGCAGGACCTTAGTGGTATGATAAGAATCAATATCTTGGTCCTCAACCCACATATGGGCAGAAATTTCCAGATTATAACCCCTATGGACAGAATCCTCTAGGACAAAACATATGGGGGAAAAATTTCTCTCAACCTGGGTGGAATCCGAATGTTGGTCTTTATCAATGACCTACCATGCCTTTCAATACTCAATTACCTTTCCTTGCTACGTTAGAAATTCCCGATGTGTTTAAGTTGACGAACGATCCTATCCTTCATAATCCATATTGGCCTCCAGTTCCAACCAAAATTCCTAGGGATTGTCCCAAATTTAAGGGCAAGTCCAGAGAAGACCCCCAAGAGAATGTTATGACATATCACCTTTGGTGTTCCTCTAATTCTTGGGTTGATGATTCTATTCGACTTCATCTTTTCCAACGAACTCTCACTGGTGCCTCTCCCAAGTGGTATATTGAAATTTCTTGCGGCGTCTTCTAAAATTTCAACTCTTTAGCCATAGAATTTCTCACGCACTTTCAATTACCAGTTCATATGAAACTAGGACACACCTCCTCACATCCTTGAAACAAGATCGACCTACCCATATCTCTGATCATCTTCATCAATGGAGGCGTCATCGTCATCTGATCAAGTTTCAAATTCCTGATCAACTTCTAACTTATTGGTTCACCACCTCCTTCGTTGCTCCAATTGCTGACATTGCTATGGGGGCATGCGTTACTGAGGAAAAAGACATTACTCATGCCCAGTACCTTGATCTCATGTACTATAAGTCTTTCACATTGTACGAACTCTTTCCTGATGCCCCCTGACTTGGAACTTCAAAAGAATCGGCGATGCCATCCATCGACAGTAGCATCGGTTATGTGTATCAGAATTCTTGGAAGTCTTCTCCTTCAAATCTTGCAAGGAAAAAATCTACTCCTTCCAATGATACTACTTCTTAGCCACCCCTGAATTTTGGTAAAACCATGAAAGTGAATGTCGCCCAGGTCAATCTAGTGGATAAAGCTTCCAAGAGTAAAAATAAGGGTAAAGGTAAGGCCAAAGATGATACCCCGAAACAGGATTCTCACAAATCTCGTGTTGATGATGGTTCGCAACCTAAACCGAGGTACCATTGTTTGATTTGTGATGAAGAGCACTACACCAAATACTGTCCTTAATGGGCTGAAGTGATTTGAATGCTCAAAGGCACCCAAGGAACTCCATCTTTTCTCAAAGAACCCTTCCCATCACCAGAAACCCAGTTGGTAGAGCAACATCAGTCCTCTGCCCCATTTGGCTCTTATGTTTTCATGATGAACAGTCCTGTATCTGTCTCTATTTCTACCGGATCGAAATAATTATCCTGAACCACGTTAGGCAGTAGGGAAGGAGATCGTTGATAGTCCTCCTACCCCACCTGCTTCTAGCCCTCCTCAGATTGAAAGGCCTAGTATTGATCCTGTTGTACGGCCACCTTCCAAAGGTGTACTCCAAAAGTCTTTTTACAATTCTAATGCCCGTGCTGCTCAACATTACAATATTGTTGAGGATTTGGCTTAGGCGCCATCTTCTATGTCTGCATTAGAAGTACTTCAGAGTTGTCCATCTCAATGGAAGGCTTTGTTATCTTCCATCAGTGGGGTTGATCCCGCTGATTCAAGCCTTATCACTTTCGATTTCGAAAATCTCATCCCATGTCTCCCTCACCAACTTGCCCTGATCATCCAAGTTGGGACTAATGGACTAAACATCCATTAAGCGGTCATGGAAGAGGGTGCGTCTATGTGCATCATGTCATTTTTCTGCTGCAAAGCCATTTGTTTAGCTCTCAATTCATCCCCAAATTCTCTAGAAGCCTTTCATGGAAGAGAATCTCACCCTCTTGGTGTTATCGCTAGTTTACCCATTATGTTAGAAGGGAGGATAGTTAATGTTGAGGTTGAAGTTGTTGACGCAAAGCTCAATTACAATATTCTTCTTGGTCACAGTTGCATTCATTCCATTTTGTGATTTTTTTCCACTCTCTTTCGTGTCCTTTGATTTCTACATGAAGGAAAGATCATCACTGTCGATCAATTATCTTTCTTCACTTCTTCGTCTTCCAAGAGAAATTTTCCATATGTAGATCAAATTAATACGCCTTATGAGAGCGTAGGGCCAGGTATTTTCAAATATCCTACCCTCATGGGGCTTTTTCTTCTTCCTCCATCCAACACTAATCAGGTTAACATGATCTCTAGGTATTTTTATACATGGATCATCCCTTTGCCTCAGCAGATTGATTCATTTGGTGATTCAATGTCGTTAAGTCCGATCGAGATTGATTATTGTGAAATTATTTTGGCTTAGGCTCCTGCACCCTCTAATCATGCTCCTTTGAGAATGTCTCTTGAAACTTATTCTCAATCCCCTTGGCTCAATGATTTGGATTCGCTCGATTCCTTAAAAGAGATATTTCCCTCCGATGAGGCCATCATTGAAACTGTGTCTCTTGAGGATCCTCCTTGGGACGATAGTCATCATCGTTCATCATTAATGCCTCGCATCAAGGCCATGTCTACTTTTATCGAGAGGTTTTCTTCTCAATTTCCTTCTCCTCTGCTTCAAATGCTCATCATGGCACACGAAGTATTTATAGAAGGAAACTTGGGAAACATCAAACAAACAATGCCTATAAACATCTCTGTTAAACTGAGAGTTGTTGAGAGCATCCATATTGGGGTGACTTGTTCTCCCAATGATATAGAGGTCTATACTATTCTCTTTCACGATTTTCTAGATGTTTTCGCCTGGTCTTATGAAGAAATGGCCAACACCTATCCCAGTATAGTGGTGCATGAGATTCCTACCTATCCTGGTGTGAAGCCTATTCGCCAACACCTTCATCCTATGCACCCTAGAAAGGTAGCCACTATTAAAGGTGAAGTTGAAAAAATCCTTAGAGCTATTTTTATTTATCTATTTCCCTTGAAAAAATGGGTTTCCAATATTGTTCCTGTGGATAAGAAACAAGATACTATTTGGGTCAGTGTCGATAACCATGACATCAAAGGTGCTTTCCCTAAGGGTAATTATCCCACTCCTTTTATTGATCAAATCATTGATGACTGTGCTAAGAGTGAGATCTTTTCCCTTATGGGTGGATTTTTTGGGTACAACCAGATTAACAGTTTTCTAGCTGATCAACACAAGACTACCTTTATCTATCCTTGGGGTACTTTCGCCTATAAGAAGCTCCCTTTCAGTCTTAAAAAGGCTGGGGCTACGTTTCAATGAGAAATTTCATATGCTTTCCATGATATCAAGCACATTGTTCAGCCTTACATGGATAACCTTCCAGCTCATTCAACTAAGCGTAAATACCATCCTAATCATCTCCGTCAAATTTTTCTTCATTGTCGACGCTATAACATCTGGCTCAATACGCATAAGTGCATCTTCCTATTTGAATCTGATAGACTCTTAGGGTTTATCGTCTCTAAAGAATGGATTCGTATCGATCCCATAAAAGTTGAAGCTATAGTTAATCTCCCCTCTCCTTCCTCCTTACATCAGCTGTAGATTCTACAACGAAAAGCTAACTTCCTACGTCATTTTATACCTAACTATGGTGAAGTGGCCAAAGGATTTATGTGATTACTTAAGCAAGGCATCCTGCTCCTCTGGGATGAGATCGCCCAAAATTCATTGGATGCACTGAAGACGTTGTTGGTCAATGCTCCTCTGTTGGGTCTTCCAAATTATCATCGAAATTACTCCCTCTATTAGGCTACTGTGTTTAGCACGATTTCCATAGTTCTAGTACAGGATGACGATGATGGTGATGAGCACGTCATTTATTATCTAAGTTGCAATATTATCGATGCCGGAACGAATTATGCACATGTCAAGAAGTTGGTGTCGCTTGATGTTCAAGCTGTTCAACGTTTTCATCACTATATTATGTTGTGCACAATAACTGTGATTTCTGATTTCAACCCTATGAACTACATATTGACTCGTCAATTAGTTGGGGGAAAATACTCGAAGTGAATTTTTATCCTCCAAGAGTTCGGTTTGGAGTTCACTACCACCAAGTCGAAGAAATCATTGGTTTTTGCCCACTTGATTTTCTCTCTCCCTTCTGATTCTACTTCATATGGTTCAGAGCAACGCATTCCAGATGACATGCTTTTTCTTATTAGCACCCTCGATCCTTGGTACAGTGATATCATCGTATATCTTCAGACTTCCACCTTCCGATCTGAGTTGATGAAGGATGCTCGTTGATGCATCAGCCATCATTCACAACCTTATTGGATAGTCAGAGATACACTCTACTGCATCGGAGTTGATTCTATTCACCGCTGATGTTTGACTCTCAAGGAGGCTGAAAAGGTTCTTAATGATTGTCATAGTGGTGCCTATGGTGATCACATGTCTAGATATGCTACTACATAGAATATTCTTCGTGCTGGCTATTTCTGGCCCATGATCTTTAAGACTGCATTGTTGTTATCTGTAAGTGCCATGATTGCTAGATTTATCAGCTCAAGATGCGCACGTTGCCTTCCCATCTTCACCCTGTAATTATCGTTAGTCCCTTTGCAAAGTGGGGAATCGATTTTATGACGTGTAACCCTCACTCGGGTGGGGGGCATGCTTATATTATCATAGTTGTGGACTACTTCACAAAATGGGCTGAAGCAATGCCTACACTTGTAGCTGACGGTAAGACAGCTGCACAATTTCTATTCAATCATGTCATTACTAGGTTTAGTGTCCCTCAAGCGATTGTTACCGATCATGATTCTCATTTTTGTCATTACATGGTGGCTAATTTGACTTCTAAGTTGGGCCTGCATCACGAAAGCTCAACGTTGTACTACCCTCAGGTCAATGAACAGGTTGAACCAGTGAACAAATTTCTCATCACTATGCTTCAACGTATGATTGGGATGCACAAGTCAAACTGTCATATCATGTTGTTCCCAGCTCTTTGGGCTTACCGAACCTTAGTGAAGCATGCGATCGGATTCACTCCATTCCATATTATCTATGATCGGGAAGCTATCCTTTCGATTTAATGTGAAATCCCTTCTCTTGAAATAGTTGTTGAATTGCTACCTAATACTTCACCAGAAGAAGAGCATATTCTATATTTAGAGAGGCTTGATGAATCTCACCGGTTTTTCGCTCTTATCATAGAAGCACAAAAAAAGCAGGTCAAAGCTCATTTTGACTAGTCAGTTTCCCCTCATTCCTTTATAGAAGGATACCTCGTCCTCCTACATGACCAAGCTCACAATAACCTGGGGGCAAGAAAATTCCAACCCATGTAGCATGGGCCCTACATCGTTAAGCACGTTTTTTAGAACAAGGCTTATGAGCTAATTGATTATGAATTTCATCCTCTGGATTAGCCCAGAAATGGGTTGTATCTCAAAAAGTACTATGCATGAGTATTTTGTGCATGCTTATTTTGTACATAGGGGTTTTTTTATTTTTGTAAATTTTTGGCTTTGTGTGTTTTACGAGTGTTTTCCTGTTTATTGGATTGTTTCTTATTGTGCAAATGTCTTATACCCCTTATGTCGGTTTCACAGATGGTGCTTCCCGCAATACTTGGAACCTGTATTCTGCAGCCTGGGTGATTTATAATCCTGATGATGAGTTGATAGACCTTGAAGGTATCTGCCTAGGACGAACTACAAATAATGTCACTGAATATGGTGTTTTTAGTGAACTATTGACCAAGGCCATTGCTCTTGACATTTGTGCATTGATTGTTAACCTAGACTCACAACTTGTTGTTCTTCAACTTAATGGGCATTATTATATTAGAAATCATCATATCTTAAGGTTGTATTTGCATGTTCATTTATTGGAAAGACATTTTGATTACATCACATATCAACATATTCCTAGATGAATGAATGCATTAACTAGTACAGTAGCCAATATTGTATTAGATAGAAATTTTCATAATTTGTAAAAACATCATCATCACATGCTACGATTCATACAGGAAAATAAATGTATATATATATATTGATTTTTGCATCCAAGTGCATCATAATTTCAAAAAATATGTATGTTTTGGTTACATCATAAGACATCATGTCTCTCAAAAAATATGCAGAAATAAAAGCCTAGGTTTGTAGTCGGCGTGACACTCATGATAGCACGTCACTACCCATATGAGCCACCTCAATAAGTGGTGAACACGGTTCGACACCCATGCAATGTGTCTATGGTACACGGGATGAACATAATAAAATATCGCATAGTCAGGGATCCCATGGGAGATTCACTTCAAGTTTCGTATGATTTCCTCTTCCTTTCCTCCCTCACCATGAGGGGCCACATCAAAATCATGAGGAATCCTCCGTGCTATTGGAGACATGCCTGTAGGTATTTCTGGGCTGAAATATGCAAATACATGGATTAATGTCAGAACATATGTAATAAAAAAAATCATAATACTCATCAAAATAAAAAATTATTCTTACCCAATGCTTCATCCAATCCTCTCCTACTGGGAGTGGGAGATCCGCATCACTAGTAAAATCTGTGCGAGAATAGGGCCAATCCTCAACGACAATCAATTATCGGCGGAGCCACTTAGAGAACTCCGATCTCTAGGAAATCTGTTGACCGCCTCCTGATCTTGGCATCAAAGCCGCCCAA
Source organism: Pinus albicaulis (assembly GCA_034641835.2). Taxonomy (NCBI): domain Eukaryota; kingdom Viridiplantae; phylum Streptophyta; class Pinopsida; order Pinales; family Pinaceae; genus Pinus; species Pinus albicaulis. Next base: position 537,364,484 of record CM076574.1, on the reverse strand, counting down.
TGGACCATCCGTGGCTCTTGGGCTAGTGGTGTTGGAACTATCACTTCATGAATTTGGAAAATTGGTAACCATTCCAAGATAAATGCTACCAAGATGGACCCATAGCTGAACTGTTTCAGCTTACCTTTCTTGCATTTTGTCAACTGGAATTTTATGTTAATTGTTACCACCTCTGCCTAGTTCTAGAGAGTTGGTGCCATGAAATATACTGCAAGAAGCAACTGTGTTTTTGTGGCCTCATGTGGAACCTGAACTCCAGCAATTCACGTGATGGTGTGTAGCACTACTCTTAGTGCCAAATCAGGAATGGTTTGGATATCTACCTTGCCACTTCTTGATCCTTTCCTTGCTATTTACCACACTCTGTCGATAACCATGCTCATGTTTTCCATTGTGGGGAGATTACCTGTTAGGATTGGTAGTTCCCCCCTTTGTGACAACCTGGTTATGAAGTAAACATCTGAGACCTCAATCTCGAGTTCCTAATCGTGAATTATGAATCTTTCCTGATCAATTTCCCAGAAACTAATCAAGTACAGTAATAGCTCTGGTTGAGCTCTGAGGCATGGTGCTATGAAGAATTTCTTGACCCTGTAGTCCCTAAGAACGTCCATGCATCTTACATTGCCCATGGCTTTCTTATCTTCTTCACTATGTTCTCCCTCCTTCTATTCGATCACCATTTTTCTCTTTCACACTTGCAAAAACATACATATGGTTGGCATTAGTAAAATGATTTGCTTTTGAAGTGTTTAAAATGGTCTCAGTTGTTAAATGTATAATCTAAAGATCGTGGTCGCAGTTGGTGTGCCCCCGTTTGATTTTAAGGTAGGTTAGTGTGAGTCCGTGCCCAAAACCCGCATCGATTGTCGCACCCTAATTTACACAAAAATCCCCCCATAGATCTACAAAATGGGTTGTAGGAAATGAAAATTGTATCAAAATGCAAGGAAGGATATGAGTTCTTACATGGAATAGACGGATTCGTGATTAGCCTTCTGGATTGTCCGCTATCAGCTCTGCAAAATCACAGTGAAAAAAGGGTAAAAAGTGCTCACAAGAGGTAAAAGTGAAAAGTAACTTATTTTTTACCATTTGTGGCATTTTATAAAATTTTTAGAACCCTAATTAGGTTTTGAAACATATTTTTTGATTATTTTTCTATTTTATTTCAAAAAATGGGTTTTACATGTGTCTCTTGTGCAGTGACAGGTCCTCAACGTGATGACGATGAAGTGAAGAGTTGTATTTTATACTTTTTTGGACTCAGTAAAAGCACGAAAAATTCACCCCTGGAGTCATCTTTCAGCTCTTTTTTGACTCTCAAAAATTGAAAATATTGTCGAGACTCTTGTCATTTTGAGCTCGTTAAAAGGCTTTGAAGCGATATCTACCCAGTATAATTTTACCCCTATTCGGGCTAGGATGGACTATTTACAAAAAAAGGATGCCTTAGCCTATCAAGACTAAGAGGTTCTCTTAGACATATTTTTCTACATTTTTGGATCTATGAGACTACCTACGAAAAGGGACTTGTTGGAGTTTTATTTTCTAATTCTTTTCAAACTCTCTAAACATGAAAACATGTCAAGTTCTTCCTTTTTCAGACTTGTTAAAACTTAAATGACATTGGAAACGGTCACCATGATTTAACCGAGTTCCTCCTTCCAAGGGCTCGTAAAATATACGAGGCTGGATTTGTCTAAAGGAAAAACTTACATGACAAGAACATGTTATCCCCTTCAATCTTGTTTCTAGAAATAATTGGGGTACTCGCCAGCAATGGTGGGGGAAAATGGAACCAATTCTTAGTCATGTCGGCAATATGTTGCTCTTGAACATGACACTCATCTGCATTCGTGTCGAGTTGGGGACATCTCATTTCATCATTTTTTCCTGCATGCATTTGGGTAATCTTTTTTGACCTCTCATATACTCTTTGCCATGTCATCATGACCTCAGATAACTTGATGTCAAATACTACCAAATTCTAGAGTCGTGTCGCCGACGTGTTCAAGAGAAGTTTCCTTTTGCAGTTTTCAACCTCTGATCCTCTTTCTCGGTCCTAATTCACTATCATCTTATTCATCTGTATTTTTTCGATGATGTGGGAACATTATGGCCCTCCTTTGACTAAGTCACTTCTTGTCGACTTCAACTCATTATCTAGTAAACTCATCTAGAGAATCCCTTCAGGTAACTTCGATCTTGCATGCCTCAATGGAAAGTTCTTCGCATTCGACGACAGGTCCTCATCATTGGCCTTTGATCGAGTGATTCTGTAGATGTTATATGCCAGATCACTATTCACATTCCATGGATTGTAATTGTTGTACCTTGAGAGCCATTTTCATTATTGGTGGTTTCTCTCGTGCTTGTTAACATCTTACATCATTAGCTGGTAATCAGGTGACTTTCTTTCATGTTTTTCTTCAACTCACTTATTCACATGCTTGAATTTGTACTTGTTTAGGTCGAGATGGAGCACAAGACCCTGGGTTTTGTCTGATAAAATCCAGGCTGTGAGATATTTTGGTTTATCATGACTATATGCATGACTCGTTTGATTGGATGATTGCGACCATGCTGAGTCTATTTATTGATCCTTCTTGGTGGATGGCTGCATCCATACCTCAGATCTTAGTTTTATATGTACTCTATTATGGGTGGTTGTGCCCATGCCACATGTTCATGTTGTTAGGTCCATGTAATTTGTCATATTGGCAAGACCAAATGTACAAGGGTAACATCAAACTAGTCTTTGGAGTCCTAGGACCTAGCCTTCTTGGACTCAGAGAGGGCTCTCTCTATATTTGTATGAAAGGTGTAAACTTGATTGATTTTAGGGTTTTGATTTTAGGCTAGTTATAAGGATTAGGGTTTGTTTGTTTGGGTTGGGTTGCTTTTCAAGAAGAATAGATAGAGTAAGAGAGGTTTAGACCATTGGTTTATGGAGTCTGCAAAAGTTCTTGAAAGGTATAGCAATAGGTCAAGGGTGTTTTGGAGGGCAAGTATAACAAAGCCAAATGGATCTTCAAGGCTTATGTGAGTGGAGTGAACAATAAATTATGAGATTAGTAGGTTTAAAGGGCAGTTAATAATCCTTTAACATGTACTATAAAAGGAAAATTCTTTAATAACAGTATGCATAAATAAATAACCAAAGGCAAGGCGTACCATAAGCTTCTTTGACCAAATCCTACCAAGTAAATATTAAGACAACTATCCAACAAACCATAGAGAGCAACAAACTTGTAAATTCTCTTGTGATTTCACCTTTAGGAAAATAAAAAATTTAAGATAACATATTGCAATGATCAAAGAGAAGGGAACTTATAAATTCCTTGATCAAACTAAAAAAAACTTCAAAGAAACCATTTAAGATGGACAAAAGGGCAGGGAAAACCATAAACCTCTTCAGCCAAACTCTAATTACCAATATTTTGAATAAAAGACCTCAAAAACAATGTTTAAGTTACACCAGAGAACATGGCAAACCATAAATTACTTTCGCATAGGCTCCATTAAATAATTCTTGAGATAAAAAAGCTAGGTGGGATTAGAAAGCAACTAAGAATTCTCTAATCTGACCTAGTAGAGGAAAACATACAAGCAATAGAAAGAAGACAGAGATAAGGTGCCTATAAACAACATTTCTTAACCTAAAATTTATTTCCTACTACATGAGAAAGATGAAACAAAATGAAAACATAAGAAGACAAGAACTAATTTAGAAAGACATCACCATTATTCATGCTCATGAACCCTGCAAGTGTGATTTCTCCATTGCCATTCCAATCAAAGCATTCATAAAAATCCAAAGCCAAATTTCTCCTCAACTCCAAGTCTATAAAATTGAGTCTAACAATCAGCCAACATGTAAATTGAGGCATCCATGCAGTATTTATCTTGAAAAGGAGGACCAAAATCCTATATAGGGTTTCAAAATATCATTAACTACTCATAAATACCAAATTTATCCTATGAGACCATGCAAGGCCCAAGGTACAAATATCTAACTTGAATAAATTCAAAAATAAATGCTAACTAAACTCCTCAGCTAACTCTGGAGTGATTTGCCTCAAAAACCCTCAAAATATATTTTTCATTAACTCCAAGTGAGTTTTTTTGACTTCCTAGCAAGGGTGCAGCGCCAAGGCCAAGGGCGCAGTGACAACACTAGGAAAGTAACATGTTTTGAAGCTGAGTTTTGGAGGCCTTCCCAGTATCCCAATGAGCTCCATGATAGATCATTCAAAAGCATGTCCTGTCTACTTTATAAAACTGCCTTTATTTGTCTGATTGGAATCCACTTACCTATGAAAAAACACATTCTCCCAAGACTACTCAAGGTGCAACGCCAGCTCTAAAAATAGGGCAGAAAGTTGATTTTTTGCATGTTTTTAGCACATTTGGAGTACCCGTTCTGCTCCAAATGAGATAAAATTTTGTGAGGGTGATATCATTGGCCCAAGGATTCTGAAAATATCAAGTTTTCCTCTAATGGGTGCCCCAAGAAAGAGAACAGTGCCAATGGTGTTGCACGCTTGGCCCTTCAAAACAGTCAAAATTTCCAAATCTTAAAAAACGTGCCAAAAATTGAAATTGTATTTTTGATCATGTCTTGGATGCTTGTAAGGATGCATCAGTAAGAATGTCCATCTTTTATTTGTATTTTTCCTCCATTAATTGAATCTTTGTAAGGGCTCTTTTAAGGTTGGCCCTGGCAATCTTGTTTCTTAAGGCATAATGCCTTGCCATATTCTTTTGGAGTTCAAGGTCCCTCTTGGTCTTCTTCAACTGATCCTCCAAGTGCATGTTTGCTCTCTCAAGCCAAGGTTCTCAGTGATAATATATTTCCATGGAAAGCAACTCACTTAGAGTGAGATGCTCTGTCAATGTTGTCTCTTGCTCCTTCTCCTTGGCTAAAGATTTCTTCAAACCAATTTTCCTTGGCCTCCTCCTAGGAAGTTGTTCTTCCTCTTCTTCATTGTCATCATTAGTGCCCAAGACCTCATCTAGATTTTCCTTTGTCTTTTCAGCCTCCTTCCGAGCTCTGATAGCTCTGATCTCATAGATGGCCTTCTGCACCTCTAGTTTCTTGTTTTCAACCTCAAAATAGTGGATTACATTCTTATCCCTACCTATATTGGTTTGCAGATCTTTAATTTGGGCATATTTTCTTTTGAGAAACATGCTTGTGATCCTTTGATTATTTCCATCATCACTATCAACATAAATAAGTTGAAATTCCTGTTTAGTCTCATGTTTGTCTTCTTCTTCTCCATCAACGACCTTTTACTTACCTTTGTAAAGCTACTTGTTTGATGTAGAAGGCATGGCCCCTTGCCTCTTAAGGGCAGCAAACACATGCCTATTTCCCCTTTCGTAGGTCAAAGGAAAAGGTTCAATTTTCACCATCTCTGTGCCACTTTTTTCACTACCATCATTGCTACTATCATGACTGTTATCTACATTGGAATCATTACTATTCTCATGGATTTTTGACCCACTACCATCATCCTTAATGATCTCTGGTTCATTTCCCTCTACTTCACTAATATGTGCCTCACTGCTTTCTTCCTCATTGTCTGATTACTCATTTCCATCTCCCGTACTAATTTATTCTTTATTTCCACTTGCCTTACTCTTTTCTGCCTCATTTCCTTCTTCATTGTTTGATGCACTGGTACCATGAGATGACGGTGAGGGATTATGTAAAGGTGATGAAGGAGGAAGATCATCATGATGTGAAGGACTGTGAGTGGATGGTGAGATGGAAGAGTCATCATGAGGCGAGGGAACATGAGTGGATGGAGGAATGGGAGGATGAGAAGATGAAGGGGCATCTTGCTGCTATTGCGTTTGTGGAGAAGTAAACACCTCATTGGCAATGAAGGTTTCCCAAGCAAAACCCTTCTACTGCAATTGATGCATAAAAACAATTTTTATAAGAGATTCGTGAAAGAGGCTTTGCATCTGTTGAGGATAGTCTCTCTTTTGTAGAATATAGGAAATTTTTTCAATGCTTCTATAGAGGTATTAGGGTAGGTGCAACATCCACACCATAGTAAAGTGCATGAGCAGCCTGATGTGATAGGAGTAAATGTGGGAGAAAATTACTTCACATGTAAAATACTTCATAATGATTCTAATCATAGGTGCATATCTGCCAAGAAAATGTGAGAAAGGAAAGATCGATTTATTGTTGTCTTTGTACCTAGGCTTTAGGTAGGGTTCAAAGTAGCTCATGTCTAGGTTGACCTACTTGAACCATTTCTCAGCCACACTTGGTATGCATGTGGAATTGGAAATAGCATCTGAAGGCATCTCAAAGGTTACCTCTACAAGGTTAACTTGTTTTTAATGCAATTTAAGTATGAAGAGCCTAGTTATCTCACGGTGGTTTTTCACCTATTGTACCTTCTCAAAAAATCAAAGCATCCTACATGCTTGAAAGTAAGGGGAGATGCCATTAGCTCCCTTGTGTTATGGGGTTAAAAACTATTTATATTTCCACCTTTGTGCTCATGTGTCCTTGGCATTTGAGCATCTTCTCCACTATCACTTTCTCCCTCTCTTGACATTTTGAAAACTTTGCTTTGAGAAAACCCTAGACTGTAAATGGAAATGAAATGAAGGGATGGTGATGAAAAAGGAAACTTTGGACGTTAGTGAGATGATTTAATAAGGGTATAAGTGTATGAGGCTGGGTGAGGGGTAAAAACGACTCAATGGAAACCCTATTCTAACATGTTCAAACTTTGATTTGAAACTCTAGGGCTAAATCTGAAATTGAGATGAAAGAGGGAAATGGAATGTCAACATTTGCAAGTGGAGGGACTTATTGAATGAATGGAATGGGTGTAAGGACAACCTAGGTGAATGAACAACCTTCAAACAATGCAACCCCTCTATTTATCACTGGTTGTCTTTATAAGCAGATGAATGAGGCTTAAACAATGATCTTAGGCTTGAAATTTAGGGTTTCTTCTTAGGTTTTCCTTCTTTCAATTACAAATCGTCACAAAGCTTGAAAATGTGGTTATGGAATCCACTTACCATTCACCAGTGCCTTGGAGGACCTTGGAGGAAGCTTGAAACTAATTTGAGGTAGTTTAAGTGGTTTTTTTTCTTAGAAAACCCTCTTGGCTAAAAGCGTAGCGCCTGAGATGAGGGCACAACGCTCAATCTCAAATGTGCAACGCTCAATCCTTAGCACGCCAGCGCAAAATTTTTATTCACCGGGTGGTTGTAGGGCAAGAATGCATTGCTCTTCCAATCGCATAGCGCCACCTCCCAGGCACGCAATTCCCATGTAAAATATACGGGGAAAACTTGCCAAGGGCGCAGTGCTCGATTCGAGGCACACAACACCAAGCTGAGCATGCAACACCGGTATAATTTACCCAATTTCACTTGTAAAACTCACAAATTTACTTCTCCTTATTGATATTTCTCCTTTTAAATGCAAAAATGAATCCTTTGAATTGTAGAATGGGATTTTATAGACTTAGAAATTTAAATTAAACCTTTGAAACCCATTTCCTAATGTTGACAAGTCCTTTTTCCCTTTTCACTGATATTCCTTTATACTTTTTCTTGTAGGTTACTGAAACCACTAAATTAGTTTTTCTTATGTTCTTTGGGACTTGACATGTCTATTTTGATAATTTTGTGATGATTATACATACCAACAGCTTGAAATCCTCTATGGTTTCCATCATGGAGTTCAAAACAACTTTTCACCTTTTCTCACTAATCCTCTTTCACTGTTTGCATGCATGTGTCTGAAAACATTTGAGGTGGCTCTTCCTTTTGCTCCTTGAGGCATAATAAGTTGATTTTAACAACTTTAGGGCTATATTACACATGATGGCATCTTCAAAACTTTTTTTGGTTTCCATTACAATACTCAACTTATCCTTTTCACCTTGGCTAGAAGTTTGCTAGAGTTATGAAATTTGTTTCCCTTTTGACCCTAAAGATTTTCATATGTTTATTTTGACACAATAATAGCATTAAATACCACCTTCACTTACACCTTAGAGCTTAAACTCATATTTTTCTCATTTATACATGGCAAACTCATAAAACACCTTTGGGAGGATTCCTCATGGTAGAACTTTCAAAACCCTCTTTTGCATGCACCATGGAGTTTAATTCATCATTTCATCATTTAGGCAAGATAAACTCATTTTGACAAGTTTGGGATCTGATCACATAATGACATCTTCAGAATCCTTCTTTTTCTTTCACCATAGGGTTTAACATCATCATTTTATCTTGTATGGCCATTTTCCCAAAACCATAGGTATCTGGAGTGCTTTAAGACAATCATCATTGTTTTCTTCTAAGTTCTCTTTAGCCCTTTCAAGTTCATTCATTTATGTCTATTTCACCTCACCTTTTTCCTTATCTCATCAATAATCTCTGATAAAAAATTTTCATATTTGGTTTTTGGTGTACCTCCTCCATCATCATTTTTGCATTTGATCATGGCTTGGCACACTGCTGAACCATCAAGCTCAAAAAACCCTAATTCTCTACAAGAAAAAGTGTTTCTTGTCTTCCTTGATGCAAGATTACCTTATCTTTAGCATTTTGTCACCTTTACTCAACCATTTAACATGCCAGACTAATCGCTATTATATGTCAAATTATATTTACCTTTGGAGACCTTTAATTTGATACAGCTTTTCTTGAAAACTTTCAGATCTTTTTTTCGAACAACTGCGTTCAATATTTCAACATTTCAATATCTTTGAACTAGATTCTAACAAAGAAAAAAAAATTCTGAAAGACCAATTATGACCTTGGAACATGTGAAACCCTAATTGACTTAGTGGGAGGATCCTTTGACTTGGTCTTTGACTGAAAATTGGCTTGGAGTCTTCAAGTGAAAAACAAAGTATTTTTCAAAGTGTTGTATTGAAGATCCAAAATGCAATGTATTCAATTTATCTAAAGAGCCTACATAGATAGTTTTGATACCATCAATGCTTGAGGAATCTGGGGAAAATGGGAAAGATTTAGGCTATAGGAAACCCTAGATGGAAAGTGGAGTTATGGACAAGGGGAAAAAATAGGCCAATGAAGTTATAGGTAGGGAAGGAGACTGAAAATGATAGGTATAAGCTTAGGAAGAGTTTGTAGGAGTGAAAAGGTGGCCATGAAATGACAAGCTGATGAAATAGTGAAAAATTTTCCATAAGGATAATGAAGGTAGTGAGATTTCTGAAAATAACAATTTCTCAAGGAAGGTTGTTTTCAGAAATCTAGAACCAATATTTAGTTACCTACAGATAATGAAAAATACTGATGACTAATAGTGGCTCCACTTGGGGAGGGCAGCTCCCTTTCAAGAGGTGTCCAGAATCTCAGAGTCTAGATCTCTGTGTTTTGAAGATTAGTACCTTACTTGTACTTGGAAGACCTCTTTTTCTTCTCTTGTTGATTTTTATTTTGAGGCTGTGATCTCAAATATGAAAAAAAACATGATTGCTTCAATGTCACTTCTACCTACCCATCATACTTTGCCTAGCATTTTTTATTCACTTCGGTGCATTTGGATTTGCAAACCCTTGACATCATTTTTTCTTTTTAAAGAATAAAAATTATCTACTTATACCCTTATCACTTCCAAGAGTTTGATATTAGGCTGATGAACTCTTTATTCTATACCTACTCTACTTATCTGTCAAGCTTAAGCAGTTTGACTAATTTTTATTCTCTAAGCTACCAACATGAAATTTAAAACATGATCAAACAAAGGTTAAGCAATCTGATTTTTCATGGGCTATGGAATTTTGGACAAGCTGCACATAGTATTTATTTTTGTACAAGTGAAACTAGAAACCTGAGGGCTAATAATTTAGATTTTGTTACCTATCCCTCTCTTTCTCCTTTGGTTCAGATTTGAGCATTGAAACCAAATATCTTTTCCAAATCTAATCTACTGACAAACGACATTTACATCATTTGGAAAATCTTCATTCACTAACCTATCAGCAGACATTTAAAACATGTTCAATCATGATTAGGCTAGATGACTGAACAAGACTCTCTTTCCTTCAAAAGAAATGGAATTTAGGCTTGCACACTTTCAACAATACTGTTTTTTGGTATGGGGTTGTACTTCTTCTTTTTCCTACCCTCTTTTTCTTATTTTCTTTTTTTTCTTTGTTTTTATTTTTCTGATCTTTCACCAGGAAATGTTATGTACAATGAATGAAGTTTCAAACTAAGAATTTCTAACAAAAGTAGTTCTTGAGCATCCTGCCATTGACAGGACCTCTAAATAACTCTGTTCCATCTAGTTCTTGTAGAAAGAAGGCATTGTTACCTCTAACTGAATGGATGATGTATGGACCCTTCCATATATTTTCAAATTTTCCATGCTTTCCTTTTTCCTCTCTCCTTGAATCCCATTTTAGCACTTTTTCTCCAATCTGGAAATCATTTTCCTTGGTCCTTCTGTTAAATATCTTCTTGATGTTCTCTTGCACTACTTGTGTTATATTGTACACTTCTTCCCTTGACTATTGCAAATGAATGGTTTGGTTCTACCTCCTTTGTATGTAATTATCCTCTGATTGTACCTCTTGGAGAAGCTTCATTACCAGAACTCCCAAGGATGTTGGGAAAACTGCATCCATGCCATACACTAGTTGATAGGGAGACATGTTAATAGATTTTTTCCCTATTAATCTATTAGCCCATAGTGAATCCACTAATTTTCTATTCCATTACTTTTTTTTCTCTTCCAACATCTTCTTGATGATGTTCACCAAAATTTTGTTAGAGGACTTAGCCAACACATTACCTTTAGGATAATAAGTTGTAGAATGCCCTAGTGTGATGTGATACTTGTAGCAAAAGTCCAACATTCTCTTGGATTTAAATGTAGCAGCATTATTAGTGATGATTTTTCTTGGACATCCAAATATGGACAAGATATGGGTTTTAAGGAATTTGATGATGACTAAGTCAGTGGCATTCCTTGAAGGGATGGCTTCTATCCATTTGGTGAAATAGTCAGTTGTAGCAAGGATACATTTGTGTTGGGAAGATGAGGTAGGGTGAATTTCACCAATGAAATCTAAACCCCATTGTTGAAAAGGAGTTTCAACAATGATAGGATGCAAAGGTAAAGGAAATAGTTTTCTATTTCCATCAAATATTTGGCATTTATGGCAAGTAGCAAGTAGCTTGTGGATATTAGGGAAAAGAGTAGGCCAATAGTAATCAGCTCTAATGATTTTGTGGGCAGTGGTTTTCCAGTAGAGATTACCTCCACACTCTCCTTCATAAAACTCATGCATGATTCTATCTGCATCATCTTCAATTAAGAATTTCAGCAAGATACCAACATAATTTTTCCAATACAAAGCTCTATCTAGAATGCAAAAATTTACAACCTTTAGTTTCAAGAATCTATCTTTTGTTTTGGACAAAGCAGGAGGAGCATTTATATTAAAAAGAACATAGAATATATCATCATACCAGATTGAGTTCAAAAATTCTTCTTCATTGGGTGGAGTCACCATCTCGTCTCGTTCATCCAAAGAATGTTCATGTTTATGTCTAGTGCTTTAAAGTTTGCTTCAGCCATGAGTTTGGAAAATCGTTGTCCTTTGATCAATTTAGTGGGTCTGATTTCTAAATCATATTCTAAGATGACAACAATCCACTTACCTCTTTTTCCATCAGGATCTTGATTCAGTATTTCCTTGAAAACTGTGTGTGGAACAAAAGCAATGATATGTGAATGCAAGATGTAAACTCTGAAATCTTTTAAGGCTTTGATTAAGGCAAAGGCTTGTTTCTCCATAATGTTATATTTTAGAGGGGCATCTCTCAGTGTCTTGCTGAAGAAAGCTATCATTTTTTCTTGTCCCATCATGTTATTTTATAGCATTACTGCAGTAATAGTGTGTTCCTATGCTAATGAGAAGATAAATAAATCCTTGGTAAAGTCAAGTTTATTATAACTAGTGTTTCGGTGAGTGCTTGTTTTAACATTTCAAAAGATTTCTTGGCTTCTGTGGTCCACTTGAATCCTACTCATCTTTTCAGCATGTTTGTAATGTTCTGCAAGGTTCTGAAAGGGTCCTATAATAATAGGATTCATAATTTTTAAATTGACTATGATTAGTCTTGTAAATATGTACATACCTTGCTTTCTGAAGTTGTTTTTCCATATTTGAAAATAATAAAAAATGAAAAGAGGGTAAAAGACCTAAAAGAAAGTTCAAATGACTTAAAATAAAAGGATAAAAAATAATAGAAAAAATGAGCCCCAAACAAAAGAAAAAAGAGATAAGAATAAGACATGTGAGCAAGTCAAAATGCCACTACTATTTACTTTAATTGCAAAAATAATCATTATGTGTAGCTTTTCCAAATTGCCATAATCCATGACGAGTTTAATAGTTTAAGCTTAATTTTTCATGATTTAAATTTCATGTTTTAGATAGAGAATAAACATATGTCAAACTGTTTAAACTTGACAAATCAGTAGATAGTTAAAGAATAAATAAGGAGCTCAACAGTTTAATCTAAGCCCTTGGATGAAATAAGGTTAGAATTAGATAGTTTCTTTCTTTAAAAACAAAAATGAATTTAGCGTTGCAAGCTTAAATGCACCCATGAAAATGAAGTAAAAAATGTTAGAATAATGATGGGTAGGTAGAAAGTAGTTGTGCAAGGCATGTAATAAAACATCATCTAGAAAATTACTAATTTTCACTCCCCCACAATGTTCTAGTATTCAAAACCTTCAGTTAAAGAGGCTCAGAGCATTTCTTTGAATTCTGTTGGGATTGGACCCAAGGCTTAATGACTGATTAGTTAAAAATATTGGATTCCCTTCATAAAAGCCCATTTCCTCAACATATTTTCCATTTCCAAATATAATCCCTTTTTCTAAGTAAAATACCTTTTTTTCTTAGAAAAAAATAAAATCCCCTCTTAATTAATTTCATTCCATCCAAAAAACACTCAAAAAACCCATAAAATACAACTTATCATAAGTTTAAGTGTAAATGTTTAATGGTACAAACATTGTGCTTAAAAAAATTATGTTACACTTTACTTAGTTTATTTTGTGTATTTTCTTTCATTCTCATTCATTTCATATTAATTTTTAACATATTGTATTAAATATTTTAAACTACCCCTTCCCGTATATATAATTAATTCCTTTATTTAAAATATCCCCAAAAACCAACTTATTAACTTTTAACTTATGATTATATTTCCCCGCGTGTTATATTATCCTGCCCATACCCCATAGGTTAAAAAAATTATATAATAGAACCCTCTTTAATGGTTATAAAAAATACGTAAATATCTCATTTTCTATGTAAATATCATGCCCCGTCTATCATAAAAATACATTAGTATTACAGTTAAAACTATGTTTTAAATGTTAAAACTTAACCCGCCGCATAATAAAATTTTCAGGCCTCACACCTACATACCAAGCAACTCCATTCAATCTCTTCCATTCGCACCCTCTCCTCTCAATCCAATGATCTAGATGTGATATCACATTTCCAAAAGCGCAATCGCTAATCATTTTTTATTTTGCGAAATGGGCATTTTTTCCATAGTCTCTCTCCTCCACGCGGCAGAAAACTATTGGATCGCATCCAATCCAAATAAACCACTTACCACCTCCTCGACCACGCAAAAACCACCTTCCCGCCTTCGAAACCCACTTTTACCTCTGTTCCAAAATCTAAATACTGCAACCCTCATTCAAAATCCCCAAAGGTTTTTGCATGCACAATAAAGCCTCCCCTCCCCCATTAACACCTCTGCAACAATCCAAACACCTGAAAAAACTCCAATAAACGTAGAAAAGCCATCTACACAGGATTTAAAGATTTAATTATTCACTTTATGTGCAAGTTTAATGACAAAAATGCATAAAATGCATTCAGAAGGTCCAAAATCGATTGAATGAGTGGTCTCGGTGATGATCTAGAGGATTTGTTCAATTATGAAGAACCCAGAGGCGAAGATCAAGCTTAATCACCAATGAATCATGATCCTTGATGGACTATTAAAACCCTCTTGTAGCATAAGAAACACACCCTTGCACCATAAACACAGACAGAAAGTACAGTGAGAAGAAAAGACAATCAAAAGACTATAACAAAAAAGTGAAGGTTAAAGGGCTAAACACATATCAAAATATAAATAAAAAATATTACCCACAAAGACAGGAGATCAAATTTTTAAATAATAAAGTCAAATATTAAAGGAAAAATAAAGGAGAATCAGTCATAAAAATAGAGATAAAGGCGTAGCTAAAGAAGAAGACAATGAGGCCAGCAATTAGGAGGCATAAATCAGAGATTAAGGATAAAACAAAGGAATATAAGACACGAAGGCACATTTGAATGACTAAGAAAAATTCATTTTCTTCTTCAGAAAGATATTTTTCTACCTATAAGATGTTTTGTTTCAATAAAACATCAAACGGTGAAAAAAAAATAGTCAAAGAGCATCAGAGCTAAAGTGTATCAGACGAAAGTCAGAGTGAAAGTCAAATTAGAAAAAAAAAAGCATTCAAGATAAAAATAGTAAAATTAAACATGGAGGTAGTAATGGTTGGACATATATGAAAACATTTTCACCATCAAAAATGAAGTTTATCTAAAGTGAAAGTAAAAACAGTTAAAATAACAGTAAGGTTAAAAGATGAAAATAGAGCAGGAAGGGACATTTTTCAAAAATTTCATGTTTAATTCATTGTTGTGAAGAAACTATTGTGACCAATCGAAGATGAATTTTGCAAAATTCGAGGAGGTTTTTTCTCCCAAGAGGCCAGTATACAAAAACCTATATCACTTTTACATAGGTATTATAGAATAAGATACATGCACATCTGCACAGCCTAATTTTTAGATTGTGCAAAATTCTATTTTACACATATTTTTGCAGAGCTTATTGTGAATAACTGGAGTGGAATGCAAGGAAACTGAGATAGGTGGATCTCAAAAACATATTTATCTACAATAACCTCTTTCATTTTTTACATATCTATCTCGGATTGATATATAAAAGGGTATCATTGGACCCGAATTTTGCAGAATTTCTAGAACAAAATACACAAAGGAAGGAGACAGTTAATGACTTGGATGCCTCATCATCAACTAAGAGTTGATTTCAAATTCAAATTTCTCCTCTTTGTCATCATCAATCCATAAAAAATAGTGCCAAATAGATTCATTAGTTTTGAGTGTCCTTTTATTAAGTTCTATTTATGTAAAACCGTTTGAGATATTTGTAAACCAATCTTGATATTTTTTTCAAGATATTTTAGTTTAGATTTTGTATAAATACTTCATCCTTTGAAGTATTATTGTGGAATAAATTGCTGAAGATTTCTATATTCAATTTTTCTATACCTAAAGGCTTTTTGTAGCAAGTTCAAGTAGCAGACTGGATCAAATCATAAAGCATCATATTTTAGGATTCATGTGATGAGCCATTGAAGTGAAGTACTTTCTACTGTCATTGTTATCTTCTTATGTTTTACATGCATCCATATATGTGTTCTAAATTTGAATGATAAAATAGCAATATTATTACAGGATTTGTTAAAAGCACCCTGTCTTTAACTATTTATCATTTATATGTTTTATGCTGATTTCCAGAGTAGGGAACCCTTAATTTCTCCCTCTTTCAAATGACCTTTATCTTCTCCCTCCTTATCTGATTCAAAGAATCCTTGATTGTTCTTTATCCCGATTAAACCACTTCACCAACCAACCTTCCAAGATCTTCCATGACTTGTCTATCTTTCCCTGAAAATATTTTCCTTTTTGACCTTGATCCTAGTCCTGTTTGCTTGACATTTGACTCCTTTTCCCAATGGACAAAAAAATATACCACTATCCATCTCATTAAGTGATTTTTCTCACCAAACCAAATATCAAAACCAATTTTCACAGCATAACTAGCCTAATATAAAATAATTAAAACAAAGTTAAATCTTATAGAGAGAGCTCTCTCTGAATCCTAGGAAGGATAGATCCTAGAGTATTAAAGTTGGTCTGTGGTTACCTCTAATGTTCTTAGACTTTAAATCAAAATCTCACAACTTAAGAATTATTAGAGTGATAACGTATTGGCGACTCCACTGGGGAAGACTAACATTTTCTTCAGAAATATTTTACAGGTTCAAATCTGATCTATAGTGGTGGACAGTGAACAGACATACAAAGGTTAAAATCATCCACTTGGAAACTCCATTTTCCAAAGATACAGAACTTCAAAGTTCAGAAGAGACTACATAAACAAAGAATCCATATTTCAAATCATTAATGGTGATACAAGATGACAGGGTTTGTGGAAAACCTTTCATCTCATGAGATTTTCAATGAATTCACGGATGGGTTATTAGAATTTCAGCTTGATGAGGATTTTCTAAGAGTTGTCTTTCTTCTTTTGAAATCAAGAAAACATTCTCTTGAACATAAAATATGTGTTCTTGAGATAGTTTTTGAAAAATATGAAAATGGCATTAAACTTTTGCATTCTCAAATTTAGTCATATAATTTCCGAGATCCTAAATAATTCTTGGAAAAATATTCCTTCTCCAAAGTAAGAGGAAAGTGTAGTACCTTTTTACTTGCAGATTACGGATGATTATGATTTCAAGTACAATACTGAAGAAATATTTTAAGGGTTTAAAAATAAGGATACAAATAATAAGTTAGTCAGTGAAGGCCTAGAAGCACAAATCATACATCATGCTTTTGATGATCCTATAGAAAATTATATGGAGATTATTTTTAGCTCATGTCTACAAACATGTTTTCTCTATGAGGATCAAATACATTAGCAGTTTCCATTACACATCATATCTTTGACTATGAAGACACATGATCAAGTTATGCTTCCAAGTTTGATGACAAGCAGTCAAATTATCCATTCATTTCTACAACTACTTGACTAGCTTCATTGGCATTTTTGTATTACCTGATTCAACAAGATTATCTATAGATTAGAGTAGGTAGATGTGCAAATAAGCTCAAAATTCTGAGCATCTTTTTAGTTTTCGATTTTCAGCTAGTTTTGAAATAATTCATTAAGATTTGAAGTCAATGAAAAGGCCCTAAGATATTGATTATTTAGTAGTTTGGTTTGAAGGTTGCAGCACCTTTTAGTCTTAGATCAGATTTCAATTTGCAGAAAAAGGTGTAAATTTAGTTCAAGAGTTTTTCGATCACGGCATATGCATGTTTGGGATTTCCCCAATCTATCATGCTACTAGTCTCAAATTTCTTGACATTTGACCAGGAAATGCCATCCCCATGTGGAGCCACTGTTAGGGTCCTATAATAATAGGATTCATAATTTTTGAATTTACTATGATTAGTCTTGTAAATATGTACATACCTTGATTTCTATAAGTTGTTTTCCCATATTTTAAAATATTAAAAAATGAAAAGAGGGTAAAAGTCGTAAAAGAAAGATCAAAGGAATTAAAATAAAAGGATAAAAAAGAATAGAAAAAATGAACCCCAAACAAAAGAAAAAAGAGATAAGAATAAGACATGAAAGTGAGTAAGTCAAAATTCCACTACTATTTACTTTAACTGCAAAAATAATGATTATGTGCAGCTTGTCCAAATTGCCATAATCCATGATGAGTTAAATAGTGTAATCTTAACTTTTCATGCTTTAAATTTGATGTTTTAGATAGATAATAAACATATGTCAAACTGTTTAAACTTAAAAAATCAATAGATAGTTAGAGAATAAATGAGGTGCTCAACAGTTTAATCTGAGTCCTCAGATGAAATAAGGTTAGAATTAGATAGTTTCTTCCTTTAAAAACAAAAATGAATTTAGGGTTGCAATCTTAAATGCACCCATGCAAATGAAGTAAAAAATGTTAGAATAATGATGGGTAGGTATAAAGCAGTTGTGCAAGGCATGTAATAAAATATCATCTGGAAAATTAATAATTTCCCCTCCCTCACAATTTTCCAGTATTCAAAACCTTTAGTAAAGAGGCTCAGAGCATTTCTCTAACTTCTGTTGGGACCAGACCCAAGGATTAATGATTGACTAGTTAAAAATACTAGATTCCCTTCATGAAAGCCCATTTCCTCAACATATTCACCATTTCCTAAAATATAATCCATTTTCCTAAGTAAAACACCTTTTTTTCTTAGAAAAAAATAAAATCCCCTCTTAATTAATTTCATTCCATCCAAAAAACACTCAATAAACTCATAAAATACAATTTATCCTATGTTTAAGTGTAAATTTTTAATGGTACAATAATTGTTCTTTAAAAAGTTATATTACCCTTTAATTAGTTTATTTTATGTATTTTCATTCATTCTTATTCATTTCATATTAATTTTTAACATATTTTATTAAATCCTTTTAAACTACCCCTTCCCATAAATATAATTAATCCCTTTATTTAAATATCCCAAAATACCCACTTATTGACTTTTAACCTATGATTATATTACCCCACATGTTATATTATCCTGCCCATACCCCATAGGTTAAAAACATTATATAATAAAACCCGCCCCAATGGTTATAAAACATACATAAATATCTCATTTTATATGTAAATATCACACTCCCCCTATCATAAAAATACATTAGTTTTACGTTTAAAATATGTTTTAAATGTTAAAACTTAACCCGCCACATAATAAAAATTTCGGGCCCCACGCCTACATACCAAGCAAATCCTTCATTAAATCCCCGTCGTTTGCACCATCTCTACTCAATCCAACAATATAGATGCGATATCACATTTCCAAAAGCGCAATCACTAATTGTTTTTGATTTTGTGAAATAGGAAGTTTTGCCATAGTCTCTCTCCTCCATGTGGCTGAAAACTATTGGATCGCATCCGATCCAAAGAAACCACTTACCACCTCCTCAATCATGTGAAAACCACCTTCTCGCCTCCAAAAACCACTTTTCCCTCTGCACCAAAATCTAAGGCAAAATAAAGTAGAATCAGTTATAAGAGCAGAGATAAAGGCAGAGCTAAAGAAAAAGGCAGTGCAGCCAACAGTTAACAGGCGTAAATCAGAGATCAAAGATAAAACAGAGGCATATAAGACACAAAGGCGCATTCGAATGACTAAAAAAAATTAGTTTTCTTCTTCATAAAGATATTTTTCCACCTACAACATGTTTTCTTTCAATAAAACATCAAATAGCGAAAACAAAATAGTCAAAGAGCATCAGAGTTAAAGTGTATTAGATGAAAGTCAGAGTGAAAGTCAAATCAGAAAAAAAAAATAGCATTTAAGATAAAAATAGTAAAATTAAACATGGAGGCAGTAATGGCTAAAGAAATTGAAAAAATTTTACCAGCAACAATTAATTTTATCCAAAGTGAAAGTAAAAATAGTTAAAAGAACAGTAAGGTTAAAAGATGAAAAAAAGAGCAGGAAGGGACATTTTCTAGAAATTTTTGGTTTAAGTCATTGTTTTGCAGAAACTATTCTGACCAAGCGAAGATGAATTTTTAAAAACTGGAGGAGCTTTGTGTTCCTAAGATGTCAATCTATAAAAAAGTATCTCATGTTTTACATAGCTATTATAGAATGAGAGGTACATGAACATCTTCATAGCTTAATTTTCAAATTGTGTAAAATTATGTTTTACATATCATTTTACAGAGCTTATTGTGAACACCTAGAGTGGAATGTTGGGAAACGGAGAGAGGTTTATCTCAAAAAAATATTTTTCTACAATAACCTCTTTCAATTTTTACCTATCTATCTCAGATTGAGATATAAAAACGTATCATTAGGCCCCAATTTTGCATAATTTCTGGAACAAAATACACAAAGGAAGGAGATATTTAATGACTTGGATCCCTCATCATCAACCAAGAGTTGATATCAAATTCGAATTTCTCCTCTTTGTCATCATCAATCCATAAAAAATAGTTCCAAATAGGTTCATCATTTTTGAGTGTCCTTTTATTAAGTTCTAATTATGTAAAACAGTTTCAGATATTTGTAAACCAATCTTGATATTTTTTCAAGATATTTTAGTTTAGATATTTTAGTTGTTCTATTGCTTGAAATTTTATTCCTTTGCCCAATGGAAAAATAGATCTACCACTATCCATCTCATTAAGTGATTTTTCTCACCAAACCAAAAATCAAAACCAATTTGCACATCATAAGTAGCCTAATATCAAATAATTAAAACAAAGTTAAATCTTATATAGAGAGCCCTCTTTGAATCCTAGTGTTTCGGGGAATTAACACCCTAGAGGTTGGTTGGGATACAACCTCCACAGAGTAGGGGCGTACTACTTAACAGAGACTCACACAACCATGCACGTTCAGAAAAACTAAATAGAGCAGAATGAGAGATTTACCCGTGGGTCCTACGTTTGAAGTAGATCCACGTGGAGTCCAAACTCCCTGCAACCGTCCTTCCTCCTTAACCTGAAATACGAGAAGAAACCAGCACAAAGGACAAGTTGTACAGCATATATCTACTCTATATGTTAGTGAGATTCATATAAAACATTAAATAAATCATAATGAATGCTTGTATAATAAATATTCTCATACATAAAAGCATACACTAACACGTTTATTTCGGGAACAGCATGATACTTCTGTATTATAAATAGTACGTACAAAAGTAATCAAGTGGAGAGATCGCCTGATCCTTCCAAGGCCTTCGCAGACCGTCGTCCGGATCCGTCCAGCCCTTGCCTCGCTAAGACTCCTTCCAAACTGGTGCATACGAGATAACATATAGAGGGATGTGTATCTCAAGGAAACAAGGGTTTCCTACAATGAACTGGGAAAGTGCAGGAGGCACGGGGAATCAGACTTGGATAGGGAATACCAACAGAGTATAATATCAATAATTCTCTCTCTCCCATAGGCCATACACATGAGGGCTTTTTATAGTCCCTCCAAGTAGTTTCAGCAGTTGGAAACAGTTGGCCACGGGCTGGGGTGGTTGAACTACCTGAGTAACCATCAACCCGGCGTGAAATTAGGGATTTTTTATATATTTTTTAATCATTTTAATGGCATACGCGGAAAAGTCTAGCTGAACTCGCGTATACACGCGGAAAAACACGGGCATAGTCGCGTATGGAGGATTTTACACTGTTTTTAAGTGAATTTGTCCAAGTCTGTAGGAATGGGTGCCCATAAAGCCATAAAGCAATCATGAATCATGTCAAGGTGAGAAATGATGCTATAACACCTAGGAATTGGTTTGTGGTCACCTCGGTGAGTTCTTTCTTTAACCTTGAGAAATTACTGAGTGATAACATTATGAACCTTCTTAGGAAGTTGACCTTTCCAATGAAAGATTGCAGCTCTTTAATGTTTCTAGGGTCATTGATTTGCAATATACCCTCAATCCTTTTTGGGTCTATCTTAATCCTTTCTTCAGATATGATTTGGCCTAAGAGTTTTCCTTCTTGAAGACCATGTTAGTCATAAGTATTTTTCACTATTTGTAGATGACTATAGGATGGTTCTAGTTTTTTGAAAAAAATATTCCTTGAATATTGTGAGTTTCATAAATCTCACTGCCTTCATTATCCTTATAAATTTTTTTTAACTTTCCTCAATTTGCATTCCCAAATCCACCTTGTTGTTCCTAAAAGAATCATCATAGGCTTATACCTCTCGTCTTCATCCTTATTTCCTACTTATAACCTCATTACCCTATTTTCCCTTGTCAAATAGACTCCATCCTCCCTCTAGGGTTTCCTAGTGATGACTCATTCAAATGTCTCTTTGGTCATTATAAGCCATGACAATGCTCTATTTTTACTTAAAAATCCTTATGTTAGAGTGTCAGTCAAGATCAAGTCAAAAGATACCCCCACTAGGTCATTAGGGTTTTACATTGTTTAAGGTCATCATTGGATGTTTCAGGCATTTCTTTTTCCTTTGCTAGAATCTGGCTCAAATGTAATAGAATGTCAAGACATGTT
Organism: Pinus albicaulis; assembly: GCA_034641835.2. Lineage (NCBI taxonomy): Eukaryota > Viridiplantae > Streptophyta > Pinopsida > Pinales > Pinaceae > Pinus > Pinus albicaulis. The sequence goes on along the minus strand of CM076574.1, from coordinate 537,342,493 downwards.
TATTCAATAAAGGCCTAAGAGATTTCCAAAGAAGATCACCTTTTCAGTTCAAAGTCTGCAAATGAGGAAAATGGACAAAGTTTAACACATCTGTAGGAGTGTTGAAGGTTGTGTCAGCAGAAGGTACTAATGAGGTAGACTATCTACTCCTGAATGAAAACAACTTATATCAAGGGAAAGAGTAAAAAATTGGTATTATAGATGACTATGGTTTGTAAACTAGTTAGTCCTTTTGTGTGCCAAACTAGTGATCACTTGCAAAAATGACATAGAGGAAGCACACAAGGCTAGTTTCGCTTCAAATTGTGTTTATGAACAAACAAAGATGAATTTGAAAAATGTGAGAGATTTTTTTGTCAATCATAGGTAAAGGAAGAAAAGCCTCCAAATTTTATAAAAATATCATGGTTTGGGATAAATGTTAAATTTATAGGGGCTACAAGAGGTTTACTGCACTTCTGGAGTGACCTTGGGAAAATCAAGTTTTCTCACAGGTTGAGTGTCAAAATGACTTACTTGATGATTCAAATCACAACTATACTAGAATATATTTCCTGTGAGATATTATGAGCTCAATTTGGAGCTGCGAAAGGCCTCCAAAAGTTTCTTGCACCATCACTTTGCATTTCTACACGATCATTTAGCACATTTTGACCAGTCTTGGGAGAATAAACTTTTGACAGGCCAAAATCAACTCAAATTAGCAAAAAATAGGTATTTTTGGAAAGTGGACAGGATACGATTTCCAACAATCTATCATGGGCCAAATTTGGACACTGAGAAGGCCTCCAAATTCCCTCTACAAAATAGAGCTACTCCCTAAGAAACTTGCACTACGCGCTCAAAAAATAGCACTACGCCCTCAGCCCTTGGCATTGTGCCCTTGGCCAAGAGGGTCGTCTAAGTGATTTAACCACTCAAATCACTCCAAAACACCTAAAAATCTCTGCCAAAGGTCCTCCAAGCATATTGAGGGATAAGTACATGATATACACTCATCTTCAAACAATTTGGTGTTTTCTTAATGAATGAAATCAAACCCTAAGAGAAACCCTAAATTTCAAGTTTGAAATCACTGTTTAAACCTCATTTCACATTCCTATAAACAATATTAGTAAAAATAAGGGTTATTATAGTGCCAGAGGTTTTTTATTGATTTTTTTAGCCTCTCACTCATTCTCATACACTTATAGCCTCAATCACTCATTCCCTCATTTGCAAAGCCACCTTTTCACACCATCCCTTCATCTCATTCCTATTTACACTCCAGGGTTTTATTAAGGAAGAGTTTAAAATGTTAGAGGATAGTGGAAGTGATGTGAAGGCCCAAATTCCAAGAATGCATGATCACAATGGTGAAGATAGTGGTCTTGAGGAACAAAGACCAAGAACTACTTCAAGAAAAACCAAAGTGCAAGCTCAAAGCTACAAAAGGCCAAATCAAGACTTCAAACCCTAACCAAGAAAAATGAAGGGGAAAAGCTTAATTTTCCTTTTTATGTTCCCTTGCATTCCTCCCAACATGATCAACAAAGTAAAATTCGTTTCTGGCACTTTGGTGCAAGTTCGAAAATTTTGACAGTTGGCTTGCAGACAAAAGAGCCAAGCACGCAATGCCATTACCGCTGTGCTCTTCTTTGGGGCACTAAAATTCGGAAAATTTTACATTTTCATATTCCTCATGGCAAGAAAATCACCCACAAAACATTTCAGCTCATTTTGAGCAAATTTGGTCCTCCAAAAGTGCCAAACCCCACCTAAAAAAGACCTTTATGCCCTATTTTTAGCACTAGCGCTGCGCCCTGAGAATCCTTTGGAGAATTGGTTTGTGACTAGTAAAATGGGCCCCAAATTGGAAAATAAAGGCATATGTCAAAACTAGACATGACAGGGTTTCCAATCAGCTATCATGGAGCTCATTTGGACACCAAGAAGGCCTCCAAATTTCAACTGCAAAAGAGGCAATTTTTCCAGATTTGGCATTGCGCCATTGGCCTAACACTGCACCATTGCACCTTGGTGTTGCGCCCTTGCCTAAAAGTCAACAAAATACACAAGAAGATATTAAGAATATATTTTTGAAGGCTTGAAGGACAAACATCTAGAAAGTTAGCTTATAATTTATGTTAGAAGTTATTTTTGTAATGAATGAGGCTCTGATAATTTTCCTTTGGCCTTTCATGGTCTCAAAGGTAAAAATGCCTTAAATATGTAATAAAAAACTTCTAAAACCCTAGCTAGGGTTTCCACCTCCTCATTTTCAAGTTAAATACTGCATGGAGGCTTCATTTTTGTTGTCGGTTGATTGTTAAACTCAATATCATAGACTCGGAGTTGAGGAAAAATTGGCTTTAGTGTTTTGTGAATGCTTTGATTTGAATGGTAATGGATAAAGCACATTTACAAGATTTGTGAACATAGTTTATGGTGATGCCTTTCCAATTTAGTACTTGTATTCTTATGTTTTCATACTGTTTCATCTTTTCTCATGTAGTAGAACATAAAGTTTAGGTTAAGATTTTTTTTTTAGAGGCACCTTAACTCTTTCTGCTTTCCATTGCTTAGGTATTTTCCTCTACTAGGTTTTCTTGAAGAAATTAGGAGTTCCCTTTTTCTCCATGTTCATCTAGTTTGTTTCCTTGATGTTAAATCAGTAGAGTAGGGATAAAGAAATTTATGGTTTTCTTTGTCCTTTGGTTTTACTTGAAATTTTGTTCTCAAGGATTTCTTTGAAGTTTACTAATTAAAGTTCAGGCTAAATAAATTTATGGTTTGCCTTGTCCTTTAGTCTATCTTGAAATGGTGGCTTTGAAGGTCTTTGTAGTTTTATTAAAGAATTTAGTATTTCCCTACTCTTTAATCATGACTTATGTGTTATATTTTATGTTTTCTTTTCCTGAAGGTGAAATCACAAGAGAATTTAAAAGTTTCTTGCTCTCTAGGGTTTGCTGAATTGTTGTCTGAATGTTTACTTGCTAGGGTTTGGTCAAATAAGCTTATGGTATGCCCTGTCTTTGGTTATGTCTTTATGCATAGTTTTCTTAAAGACTTTTCTTGTTATAGTACATGTTAAAGGATTCTTAGCTTCCCTTTAAACCTACTAATCTCACAATTTAATGTTCACTTCACTCACATAATCTTTGAATATCCATTTGGCTTTGTTAAACTTTCCGTGTGAAACACCCCCGACCTATTGTTGTAATTTTTAGGACCTTTTGCAAAATCCATAGCCCAATGGTTTAAACCTCTCTTACTCTATATGTTCTGCTTGATAATCAACCCAACCAAAAAAAACAAACAAACAAACCCTAAGCACTATAACTAGCCTAAAATCAAAACCCTAAAATAAATTAGGTTACATATTTTACACAAATATAGAGAGAGACCTCTCTGAGTCTAGGAAGGCTAGGTCCTAGGACTCCAAAGTTGGTTTGATGTTACCCCTATACGTTTGGTATTGCCAGTATGAAAAATTACAAGGACCTAACATAATGGCGACCATAATGGGGAATGAGTAACTAACAGCTTGAATATTCCTTCAAAACTGGAAAAAAAAAGAAAAAAAAAGTTCCCCTATCCAACTTAGATAAATAAAGTGTTAGCCAAGAATGACATCTGGTTGATTTTCCAAAATAGCATCATGGAAAGCACCCTAGGGAACACTCATTAAAATCTTAGTGTTACATAAAGAACTTAGAAATCCAAAAAATATCTCTAGATTTGTATTCAATTGTTGATGGTGGACAATAAGCAAATCTTCAAAACACTTAGCATCATCTAGCTGGTGACTCCACTTTATTTCCAGTAGACTTGGTGAATCCACTATTTCTCACAGACCCCCTTGGGAATATACTATTCAAACCTGATAGAATAAAACCCAGCCACTCCCTCTGTGAATTTGGTATTCATATAGTTTGTTATTGTTTTCAAATTCTTATAAACTTTCAGCCTCTCTGTGTTGTGGGTCCAAAATATGGCTTCACAAAGAATCAGCACCAGATCTCACCCTAACCTAAACCCTCCTACTATAGCTGACAATCCTGAAAGCATCCTTAGGGAGTATCCTAGATCTGAAAATTCAACTGTTAGTAGACCTACCCATGAAGCAAGTTCCCTACCTGAAAACCTTACAGACTTGCTGGATATCTGGTTACTGATGGTGGACAACAATGTTGAGATGTTCCACCTGGCGACTCCATAACTCTCAATAGACCTAAAGACTCCACTGGTAGAAGAATATAAACTGGCTGAAAAGATGCAGTGACCCTTTTTTTATTAACAAAGATGGATTCAAGGATACAACGCAGATATTCTATAATGAACAGAGATCACATTCTTGGATTCCCACACAAAATGCCTTAGAGAAATTGGGATTCAAACCTGGCTATTTTTCAAGATGAAAATTTTGATGACCCCTTGTTACATCTCATCAAATTTCATATACATACTTGGAGGTTAAAAGTTGAATGGCATGAGGAATGCTTCATGAAAATGTTCATGGGGACATTAGAAGGGAAAACAAGGGAATGGTATGAAGGCCTGGACCCTGGCAGTTTGTTTTCTTTAAAATAATTCCACAAGGTGTTTTATGAACATTATAAGGAAAACTTTCGATCTTTATCATTAGCTAAAAATTATTGTGATCAGTTTGAAGATCTGATACAATACCTAGTAAACATTTATGAAGAGTTGGGAAATTGGCATCTTGGGGATCTATTAGAGGAAATTCATGCATTTCATACTCAAGTTAACTATCATGACAACCAAAAAGAGTCCGTTGAGGATGAAATCAACCAGGAAATAAAGGAATATCCACAAGATCTCTCTAAAGGTACAAGTGATGGTTCATCATCTCTTCTATGTGACGCTCAACATGATCTTTAGTCTTATGACCAACCTTCACAAAAGAAAGAGGTAAACTAGGTCCAAATAAAGCAAAAGATGCCTCCTCTTTTAACTAAAGAAGAAATCAATCAGATCCTAAGAATACAACCAGCCTCCAATTTTTTATGTAAAGAATATATTTTTGTTTCTTCTACTACTGACCTGTTCATTAAAACATGTCTTCAAGAAGAAACTATAGAACATATTGATACTAATGTTGTGATGCCTCCTCTAGAAGACCTATTTCCATATGATGCTCCTAATTAATACCTTCAGAAATAACTCAACCCACTCAATCAGAGCATATCAGGTGTGCTAGAGAAAAACATAACAATACATTATGAGGCTTCTTAGTCATATGATCATGAGGAAGAGGTGGGGTGTCTTTCCCAAAAGCATCCCAAGCACAACCAAATGGAACAAGAAGTAGTTCTGGATGAAGCCCATGGTTTAAATCCTCATAGCTGGGTATTACTCAGAGATCCTTTTGCTGGTTTCTTAGAGACATTTGAAAATGGAGTAAAATATGCCAGAAGCAATTTGTTGTAGAGTGTAAATAAGATCTAGAACACTGATGTTCAAAATCAAGTGAGATGGAAGTGGCCTTGGTGTCTTTTCAACATACCCAAAGGGTGGAATGAAAATCAATGATGCAGTCACTTACTTGATTGGTTGTATTGGAAGAGAGAGTTCACCTAATGTTGATATCATATACAAGTTAGATTAGGATAGATAGGTGCGCAAATAAGCTCAGCACTATGAGAATATATTTAGTTTTAGATTTTTCCTAACGAAAAGAGGGAAAATAAAATGAAAGGTAAAGCCCCATACCAAAAAGAATATGTCTGAAAGTGTGCAAGTCCAAATGCCACTAATTTTGAGGAAGAAAATTATTTTTCAGTCATACAACCTAACCATGATTGAACATGTTTTAATTTTTTGATGATAAGTTATAAAATGAAGATTTTCCAAACCATTTAAGCTGGGCTCATCAGTAGTGTAATGCCCCAAATGGGAAAAATAGGCATAGTGGGGAATATATTAAGATATTCCTCTATGGATTCACAGCAGTATGGGAAACACACCCAAAAATTCTAAACCAGAGATGGACTAGAGGGGATTTTACTGTATATTTCATCTCTAAAGAGAGGGTGAGATCCGAAGGCTACCTGGCCCGATCTAGACTCTGTCTATAGAGTACAAGGATAGCACATAAAAAGGGATGTTAACACAATCCTTAGGATTTTTTTTCCCTTTGGGTCCTTAGATAAGTAGATCTAAGATGAGGAACCAAAGAGGAGAAAAAAACAAGTAGATGAGGAGTGGCCAAAAACTCCAATTTAGGAAATTCAGCAATGGGCTCAAGAGGAATGTTGTATAAGATAAAATATACAAAAATAAGGAATTTCATATCTTTCTTTCCATTTTTTGGGCTATGAGGGATAGATACAATGAATTTTAGCAGAAAAAATTAAGTTTTAGGACCTTATGCAGGTCTCCCACAATCAAGACTAATAAAAAACCATCCAACGGAAAGGGCTGCAGCAACTTAAACACTGTATTAGAGTACCAGAAAACTAAGAGCTCTTATATGAATTTGTAAACACTTTAGCAGAAATTATATATACAACAATAAGAAATAAGGTTAATTCTCTTCACAAGGATGGGGGAAAAGCAGTGATTTTGACCCCAAAAGGCATAATTTCATATATTTGTGTAAAAAAATATGAATTCGATGGTTTTAAATGTTATATTAGGTCATGAGGGACCTATTCTCCTAATTTGGGTTCAAAAAAATAATCCTAGCTCAGTTAAACAGTTTCTACTTCTCAAACTAGGCTTAAAAACCCTGATTCCCCATGACATTCTTACTGCAGAATTTTACTAAAGCATGAGAGCATACTTGGCTGAATATTTTAGCTTTTTTAGGGTATGAAAATTGATAAATCATATCAGAGACATTTCCCATAAAATTTACATGAAAATACAGAGAATTTAGTGAAGAAATCCCTTAGAAAAAAGGGGCTACAACAATGTATTGAACTACAACAAGAAGGTACAGCGTTATTTGTCAAATGATTCAGCTGATTTACATTATAATTCAGATATATTAAAAATACAGAGGTGTAAAATTAGATATAATACAGATCTGTAAGCTATAATAATTTAAGAATAACATCCCTTTGGAATTACATCAAAATATTGCATGAATAGACGTCGATCTAAATTACAAATTACAGTGTTGCAGAAAACCCAGAAATTTTTGGAGATAAATTATATTACCAAAATAGATTATATATATCGATACATGGATCAGCAACCCAATCCATGGATCACCAAGGGAAGGCAAGCCTAACACCAAGAGATCTTCCTCCAAACTGATGGCAAACTTAAATAACAAAGCTCTCTCACAAAATAACACAGTATGAAGCAGAAACTGTGCAGAGGGTAAAGGAGGATGAATACATGGAATGGAAAGTATAGCTCTGATATAAAATATATATCAGCTAACTCATTGGAGGCTGAAGAACACTCTCCAATAGAGAAAGCCTCTCAAAACAACTAGATCTAAGCAGATCTAAAATGCCACTTGCTACAAAAGATAACAACTGCAAAAATCTCAATGGGCCAGCATTGCTCATGAAAGATAGAGCTTGGTCTCCAACCAGATAGTGGCCAAATTTAGCAAAGAACTCCTCCAATGAACCTCAAGGGAAGAGATGAAACTCCTAAATAGGAATTCAAATCACAATCCTCCACTAAACAGCAGAGAATGGTATTTGTCTAAGTAGACAAATACTTCAGAAATATAATTCATCAACAACCTCCTCATGTTGCTCTCCTCCTTCTTTTATAATATGAGAAAGCCTTTGCAAACCCTAAACCACTTGGATGAGTTAGTCCTTTTAACATTATAAGCTCCCTTCTAGAACTGCGTAGTCCCTCTTGGAGATGCATTGAACCTAGACAACACAGTTGATTTGGTCAAGGTGGACCCAATCTTTGGCTCAACCCTCTTTCACACCTGCAAGTGATTATTTGCATAGCCTAGATTTGTCTTTTTTCACATGGGCATTTATTTATTAGGAGTTTTACATGTCCTCCTTTATTCATTTATTCATAAAACATAAATTAAATCAAAATTTAATGTCTTCTCTTAGCTAAGGCTAAGTAGGGACATTACAGTCCTCCCCCTCAAAATGTTGCTTGTCCTCAAGAAAATGGTAGGGTAAGAGCTGTGTTTCTTCTCCTTCTCCATTGATGACATCATTAAGAATCAAGCTCTCATCATGAAGTAAGTGTTCACCAAGGCAATACATCAAAAATTTCTCCTCCAATACTAGCATGATAGGTTCATAGTCTGCCCCTTCAGGAGTGTAAAACTCAACAGAAATAAACATGGGTGAACCAATGTCACATCTGAAACATGTATCATAAAGTACTAGATAAAGTTCCATCCCATGTGGTGCATGTACACTACTTACTTTTTTCCCATACATATCCATAAAAAAAACAAATATGTCATCTATGTATGGTAGAAAAATCACATAAAGGAAAACTGAAATTTGCACATGAGGAGGTGGGTCACAATCCCACATAAGGTACCAGCGCAGTACACTCCTTATTCTGAGTAGATATGAATGTGATATGAGGTACTCCCACCACATATTTTCTGCATAAGCCATCTTGACATGGATGAAAGTGAAACTCTCATTAGGTGCCTTTGGGAAGCACTCATCATGATAAACAATCTCCCTTTGCACCTCAAGGGAGTGGCCAGCTTTGGAATTTTTATTGGCCCCATATTTTCCATGAGATATTCATGTAATATTAATCCTTGTAGGAGCCATGGCCTGCATACGTATGGTAAGAGAATGTGCCAAATCAGAAAAATAAACATGCTCCATAAGATCAGATTTCTTACCATTCAAAACTTTCATACTCATGGGGTTGTGCATGGGTATTTCTCCTCCTTCAAGAGCAGGAAGAGGTGGCTAGAATGAATCTTTCATAGAGTCCCTTGGCTGCTCAAACTCCTCATAACTGATGCACTCTTGCAAGGGCTGATGTAGCTTCTCCCAATCAAAGGAGTGGTGCATGGATCTACTTCCTCCTTCCAAAGAAGAAAGAGTGAGCTGATTCAAATCTTTCAAAGAGTCATGAGGCTGCTCCATTTTTGCATGTTCCATGCATCTTTGGAAATGATGATGTAGCTCTTCGTCAAGGCCCCCACAACAATAGCTCCTCAAGTTGATCTTGTTGAGCCTCATAGGAAAGGGTTGGTTGAAATAGAACTCCTTTTTTTTGATCTCCTTTATGCCAAAGGTGTCATGTGGAAATTTTCCCTTCAGAAATGTGCTAGTTGTGCATAAGTGCCCTTTTACTATGTGGCAGTAAATAAAAATATATATCAGCTGTACATGATCAAAATAAGTAGACATGGTGCCATACTTTCCTTCTAAATCATCATGATGAGTATGGAGAAATTTCAGCCCATGCTCTCTCAACAATGGCCATAGCAACAAGGACCCTTGCTGCATCCTTGCATTATCAAAATGTAGATCATGGAGCAATAAGATAATGATAGACATGTGAGATGACTCTTCAACATAATGAAAATCAGCTCCCTCATATACTATGGGGAAGTCATCCTTCCTCCCAAGACAATGTTCATCCATGAAATATATCTCAAACATAAATACATGTGAGAACATGACACATACCTCAAACAAGAGAAAATATATGGACATAGGATTCAGCATGTAATGTCCAACCTCTCTTCTTAATGGCCACAACATCCATACCTTATTCTTATGCATCCCATCATTGAATCTTAAGGCATGAGATAAGGAAGTAGAAAATTTTGGGTAGTGACTATAGTCACCCAAAAGCAACCAGCGCAACCATGCTTCTTGTTGGCCTGTATCATAGATTTGCAAGTGGCTCACAAGCCTCTTTCTTTCTACCCATCCTTCTTCATTCAAGTAGGGTTGCCCCCAACCATTCTTTCCATGGGTATATTCCAAATGACGACTACCAAATTCCTCAAGAAGCTTTCCCCTTTAAACCTCATGGGAAGTTGAGATGTAAACCTTTGGAGATCTTTGTGGGAAGACTTATCACCAGTCAATCCATTGGATCCAAAAGAATCCAAGTGTATAGAGAACCAAACATTATGAGGAGGTGGCACATTCCACTTGATACCTCCCAATACCTTGCACCTCCACACCTCCTGCTGCATGTTGCTCACTAAGGGTGCCCAACCATAGTGGCACAACACTGTGCTTGCTTCGTTTCCCCTCATCAGTGAGGTGTTCCTTGGGAGCCTTTGAAACAACTTGCATGTCTATAAGAGTCTCTCCTTCCCATGTGTTGGCTGGCCCAACTGCTGCTATAGATAGCTATTTCCTCATGGGTAGGATAGTGATGGTACAAGGTTCTTCAAATGGATAAGATGACTACTCCTTCTCCCACATTTCACTATCTTTAGGAAAGCAGGAAGTGCATGCATCTCCTTCTTCCCCTTGAAACCCTCTTGGGGCTTCATTGCATCTCCCTGCTTCCATCGGTTGAACCTCCTTGGAGAGGATCTTCTTCTTTCCGAAAATGGATGAGAGTAATCTCATCCTCTTCATCTTATGTTCTTTTATTTCTTCTTCCTGCTTCTTCTCAGTGCTTCTCTAATAGCTTGATCTCACAGGCTGGGCCAGAGCTCATGCTCTGATACCACTGTAATGCCCCAAATGGGAAAAATAGGCACAGTGGGGAATATATTAAGATATTACTCTATGGATTCACAGTGGTATATGAAACACACTCGCGACTTATAAACCAGAGATGTACTAGAAGGGCTTTTACCGGATATTTCACCTCTAAAGAGAGGGTGACATCTGAAGGATACCTGGCCCGATCTAGACTCTGTCTATAGAGTACAGGGATAGCACATCAAAATGGATGTTAACACACTCCTTAGGAGTTTTCTGCCCTTTGGGTCCTTATATTAGTAGATCTAATATGAGGAATCAAAGAGGAGCAAAAACCAAGTAGACGAGGAGTGGCCAAAAACTCCAATTCAGGAAATGCAGCAATGGGCTCAAGAGGGACACTGTATAAGCTAAAATATGTAAAAATAAGGAAGTTCAGAGCTAGTTTTCCATTTTTTGGTCTATGAAGGACTATTAAAATGAATTTTAGCACAAAAAATTAAGTTCTAAGACCTTATACAGGTCTCCCAGAATCAAGACTAGTCAAAAACCATCCAACGGAAAGGGCTGCAGCAACTTAAACACTGTATTAGAGTAGAAGAAAACTAAGAGCTCTGATATGGATTTTAAAACACTTCAGCAGAAATTATATATACAACAGCAATAAATAAAGTTAATTATCTTCACAAGGATGGGGGAAAAGCAGTGATTTTGACCCCAAAACGCATAAATTCATATATTTGCGTAGAATCAAAGGAATGGTATGGTTTTAAATGTTAGGTTAGGTCATGAGGGACCTATTCTCTGAATTTTGGCTCGAAAAAATAATCATATCTCAATTAACAGTTTCTCCTTCTCAAACTAGGCTTAAAAACCCTGATTACCCATGACTTTCTTACTACAGAATTTTACTGAAGCATAAGAGCATAATTGGGTGAATATTTTAGCTGTTGTAGGGTTTTAACATTTATGAATCATATTAGATACATTTCCCATACAATTTACATGAAAATATAGAGAATTTAATGAAGAAATCCCTTAGAAAAAAGGGGCTGCAACAATGTATTGAACTGCAGCAAGAAGGTACATTGTTATTTGTCATATGATTCAGTTGTTGTACATTATAATTCAGATATATTCCAAACAAATAAGAAAAAAATCAGATCTAATACAAATCTGGAAGCTATAAGACTTTAAGAACAATATCCCTTTGGAATTACATCAAAATATTGCATGAATAGCTGTAGATCTGAATTAAAAATTATAGTGCTGCAGAAAACCCAGAAATTTGTAGAGATAACTTTTATTACCGAAATATATCATATCTATAGAGACATGGATCAGCAACCCAATCCATGGATCACGAAGGGAAGGGAATCCTAACACCAAGAGATCTTCCTCCAAATTGATGACAAACTGAAATAACAAAGCCCTTTCACAAAATAACGCAGTATGAAGCAGAAACTGCGCAAAGGGTAAAGGAGACTGAATACATGGAATGAAAAGTAAAGATCTGATATAAAATATAGATCAGATAGCTCCTTGGAGGCTTAAGAACACTCTCCAATAGAGAAAGCCTCTCAAAACAACTATATCTAAGCAGATCTAAAATGCCACTTGCTACAAAAGATAGCAGCTGCAAAACCCTCAATTGGCCAGCACTGCTCATGAAAGATAGAGCTTGGTCTCCAACCAGATAGTGGCCAACTTCAGTAAAGAACTCCTCCAATGAACCTCAATGGAAGAGATGAAGCTCCTAAAGAAGAATTCCAATCACAATCCTCCACTAAACAGAAAAGAATGGTATTTGTCTAAGTAGACAAATAATTCAGAAATATAATTCATCAACAACCTACTCATGTTGCTCTCCTCCTCCTTCTAGAATATGAGAAAGCCTTTGCAAAACCTAAACCACTTGGATGATTTGGTCCTTTTCACATTAGAAGCTCCCTTCTAGAACTGCGCAGTCCCTCTTGGAGATGCATTGAACCTAGACAGCTCAGTTGATTTGGTCAAGGTGGACCCAATATTTGGCTCAACCCTCTTTCACACCTGCAAGTGATTATTTACATAGCCCAGATTTGTCTTTGTTCAAATGGGAATTTATTTATTAGGAGTTTTACATGTCCTCCTTTATTCATTTATTCATAAAACATAAATTAAATCAAAATTTAATGTCTCCTCTTAGCTAAGGCTAAGTAGGGACATTACAAGTAGACTAGGTTAGGAAAAGATGTTGGTTTCCAAAGTTCAAATCTAAACCAAAGAGAAAAGAGAAGGATGAATGAAAAACTCCAAATCACAACCCTCACTTTTTAGTTTTACTTTTCTGCAAAATAATCTTTGTGCAGTTTTTCCGAAATGCCACAGTCATGACAAATCAAACTGCTTAAGCTTGATTTGGTCATGTTTTAAATTTCATGTTAGTAGATTAGAGAATGAAGAGATTTCAAACTATTTGACCTTAATAGATAAGTAGATTAGGTAGAGAATAAAAGAGCTCATCAGCCTAATCTAAGCCTTTGGATGTTATAAGGGTAGATGTAGATAGTTTTATGATTTCTGTTATCACTCTACTAATTTTCAAGTTGTGATATTTTGGTTTAATGTCTAAGACCACTAGAGGTAACCACAAACCAAATTTTAAACTCTAGGATTAACTTGCTTTTAATTATAATATATTAGGCTAGTTATGATTGTGCAATTTGGTTTTGATTTGGTTTGGTTTGGTGGGAAAAATCACTTAATGAGATGGATAGTGGGAAATCCATTTTTCCATTGGGCTAAGGAGTCAAAAGTCAAGAAGACAAAACTAGGATCAAGGTCAAAAAGTCAAATGTTTTTAGGGCAGATAGATAAGTCTTTGAATATCTTGGAAGGTTGTTTTGGTGAAGTGATTTTATCGAGATAAAGAGAAATGAAGGGTTCTTTGATTAAGAAAAAGGAAGGAGTATACAGAGGTCAATCGAAAGAGGGAGAAATTAAGGGTTCCCTACTTTGGAAATTAGTAGAAAATATAGAAATGATAAATAGTAAAGACCGGGTGCTTTTAACAAATCCTGAAATAATACTCCTGTTTATTCATTCAAATTTAGAATACATAATGGATGCATGAAGACATGAGAAGATAAACAATGACAAGTAGAAATTACTTTACTTCAATGGATCATCACATGAATCTTGAAATATGATTCTAGTTGATTTGATCTAGTTTGCTACTCGAAATTTGCAACAAAAAGCTTCCAAGTCCAACAAAAATGACTATAGAAATCTTCAGCAATTTATTCCACAATATTACTTCAAAGAGTGAAGTATTTATACAAAAATGTTTACAAAATATCCTAGAATTATTCTAGGAATTATCTAAGGAAGAATAAAATATCTTTACAAAAAAATAGGGACAGTTGCTTAACAAATCAAGAAGTTGTCTTATTTATCCAAATAAAATAAAAAATTGTTTGTGGATTAGGTGCAAATGGCTACCTCGGTGTCCTCTTTGGCGGCATATATATTTTAAATTTGTTTTGAAATATTATCTTCATTATCTTATACTCTTTAACTCTTATTCTCTTTAATATCTGATACTCTTTAACTCAGATACTATTTAATCTCTGTAAAAACTGCCTTACTGCTGTAATTTTCTGTTTCGACTGAAAAAATCAGCAAACAATTTTTGTCTTTCTCTCTGCATTTTGACTTTTACAGTAAGTCAGACTGATTTCTAGGCTCCATCATTAGGAATTTGTATCTTTTTCAGCCTCCTGAAGTTTTCATATGCCTCAGTATATCTGGAAAATGTTGGTTTTATGAAAAATAATTGTCTTATCTCATGTTCTAGATAAAATGAGTCTTCAAAACTTTTGAGTAAGACCTTCCCTATAGGAATACCTTGCCATCCTATTTTTTCAACCAGCTCTTTTGCATACTCCCTGATTTTCTTATTATAATATTCTTGTGGCATAAGTTCATCATTAATGACCAGAATGTTAGGCAAACTTCTTTGCCTCAAATTTTCAAATTTAACCATGAACTTGGTTATGGCTATGTCCATGTTTTTACATTTATCTTCAAGTTGTTTCATCAGATTATTCTTTGAAAGGACTTACTTTATTTCAAGAATTGTCTCTGTCCTATCAGTAATTTATATTTCTTCCAGCTCTTTCTTGTTTTTACTGTTGAGAAACTTTATTAATTCTAAGTATTGGTCAGGTTTGTCACCTAGCTCATGTTTTTTTTTCCTGAATCTCTGATTGTGCTACATTCAGTAAATCTCTCTTCTCATATATCACCTGGATTGAGGGCCAAACATCATTCATGACTTCAATTATTTTACTCCATAACTGATTCTTTACATAGGAAACTAGTTCTTTCAAGGTTAAATCTTTTTGTAGATTTTTCAACTCAGTATTTAACCTATTAGCCCTTTATTCATGTGTTTTAGCATTGAGTTGAGCTAGCTTTTTGGTGTCCTCAATATTTTCAATTACTTTCTTCAATCTGTTAATTTTATTTGTTTGAAGTGACATTTCTTCCATGGATTTCACTAGTTTACTAGCTTCATTTTTTGGTTGCACAGTTGATGTAGAAGACTCTGTGGCTGAAGTTGTGGATGATGTCACTGGCACTGCAGTAGCCAGTGGTTCTTTTGGTACCAACTCTTCTTCTAGAGTTCAAGGCACAACAGTAGTAACGATGGGAATTACTGTAGGAGTTTCCTGTGCTTTTGCAGTTTCCCATTCATGGACAAGCTTGTCCATTTCGATTTCCATCTCTTTTATCTGTCTTGTTAATTAAAATATAAATTTCATCATGTCATATTTCTGATTTTGTTCTTGTACTACTTCTCTTGCCTCTAGATGTTCATTTGATGGAAGCTTAAGTTGTTTCCTCAATGCTTAAATGTCCTCATTCTTCTTCTTCACTAGCTGTTCTGCTGCATTAACATTTGCAGGATCATATCCTACTTGGATAATTAACTCTTCTAAAGAATTAATTCTAATATCTTTAGCATATGATGAGGCCTTGTAAACCTTCATTTGATCCCTCATGTTTATGATTTTATTCTGAAGTTTTATGATACTCAAAGCCTTGGCAGTTATGGTAGAATATAACATCTTTGAACTTTACCTATGAAACTCAATCTTATCTAATGCATGAATACTTTCTGTGGGCACTTTAAGATAAAATTTCTTGTAGTTTTCAACTGCCATTGGAGTATTAACTGTTGGTTAAAGCACTGACATAATCAAATTTTTGTTTGAGTAATCAAAAGCTAATTAAATTCTATTTTGTACGCTTGGTGTTTGCTTCAAATACAAAGAATATATCTCATTCTTTGTTGCTTCATTCTTTGTCTTAAACTGTTTATATTTTCCCCTGACATCAAGATCTTTTTCCTCTACTGTCTATGAGGAGGATGCCTCCATATTATGTTTTTTTTCTACCACCTGTGTATTTGAATTATCAATCTGTTCTTCATTTAGATTCTCTATAATTGGCTCATTTGTTATGACTGTAGCAGCATCTATATTTGTTACTGGAACATCTATGTCTTCATCATTGCTCCATTTTCAGGTGAATAATAGCTCTGACAAAACCTAATAACCTCTGGGCATTGATGAGTGACTGGAAAAACATATTTGGGTAGGTTTTATTCCCAAATTTGGACTTCTTCAACCCGATCTAAGGACTTTTCATAGCTCCAGCAGTGGAGGTCTAACAGATTAATTCAACAACTGGATCTGTTATTTCATAGTCCACATATGCTAATGGTGTGTGTTAAATGTCTACAACAGGAGGTTGTAGAGGATTAACAATGATTGTAGATATGGAGGACATAGCTGGAGTGGATTTTGGAATTTTTTAGGATTTCTGGATTCTTCTATAAAATTAAATGGTTTACAGAAGTATTATTTTAATTTGACAGAAGTTCTTGGATGAAAATAAGCACAATTTGATTTTTTCCTTGGGTTTCAACTTCAATGTTAACCTCAAACTTTACTACAAACTCTCACAAGTTTATAAAATAAGAAGAAGGGGTTTCTTTTACTTTTTCAGTGGATATTGGGCTAAAAATCGTTTCAAATTGGACACAGAAGGTCAGGGTTACCTGCAGAGGATTTCTAGGTTTGATTGGAGTTTTATAAATCTGTAAAATCTTAAATAAACTTGAGTTTATTTTTCTAAATTGAATGTAGTATTAAAACAGAGGTTTTTAATCAAATTTTGACATGAATATGATTGTTTTCGGGCAAACAAAATCTTCCTTAGGGAAAATAAGTTCTTACTAGATTCAATTCTTTCAAAAAATTCATTTCAGAATGACAACAGGATTTTTTTTATAGGAAAATACTTGTTTTCACAGGTATAGGTCTTTGTAACAATTTTTTAGGCATTTGAAAAGTTTCTGGTAGCTTTCTGGGACTTTTTAGTAGTTTGGAATATTTCTGAAGTCTTTTGGCATCAAATTCAAGCTTTTTTGTTGGTTCTGGGCTTGAATCAGTGTATAGGCTTCGTTTTCTGAGTCGAGAGGACGAATATAGTCGATAAGTGTAGGGAAAGGGATTAATAGCACCATTTTAGAAACTTATTAGGTTTTTTAGGTCTAAAGAATATGCCATTAATAGAGGTCACATTGGACAAACTGGTGGTTTTTGGGCTTTCAAAGGCGAAAACTGCAAGTGGTTATCATGCAGGAAATAGGCGGTAAGTGGTATTAGTTGGATCGAATGTGATCCTGTAAAGCTTGGCCATGTGGATGAGAGAGGAAAAGGTGAAACCACCTATTTTGCGTGGTTAGGAAAATGTTATGATTGTGCAACTTAATTTTCGATATGGCCTTTGGATCATTGGATTTGGGAGGGCCAATGTGAATGGCTACTATTTCATCTTGGAGTTGCTCGGTGATAATAGGTGTGGTTCGGGGCTTAATATTTGGCGAGATAGGTTTGAACCTTATAAATATATATATTTATAATGTGAAAAACTTATATTATGTGATTGGCGGAGGGGGTAATGTTATATGGTTAAATAAACATTTACCAAATGTTTTAACCAATGGTACGGGTATGGTATTTAACATTGTAAATATATATTTATAACAAATAAACATTGCTTTATTCAATTGGCGGTATATATAATATACAGCAAATAAAACATTTTTACGTGTTTTAAAACCATAGGGTGTGGGATTTTAATATATATATGTTTAAATGGATGGGAAAAATGGTGGGGTTTATTTAAACATGTGGGATAAATAGGCATAGGTTTAATTTTAAAATAGGTGGGGTTTTTTGGGGGTATTTAATATATAAAGAAATTAATATATATGGCAATGGTTTTATATAAGGGATTTAATAATATAGGTTAGAAATTAATATGATATGGGAATTAATGAATGAAATCAAATAAAATACATAATATTTAAACCAAGTACAGTGTAAAATAGGTAATTAACCATAATTTTGTCCCATTTTGATTTTTTACACGTAAATTTAGGATAAAATGCATTTTGAGGGTTTTTGAGTGTTTTTTGAATGAAAATGAAATTAATTAAGTAGGGTTTTTACTTTTACTAAGAAAAAAAAGGTGTTTTACTTAGGAAAAGGGATCATAGTTTTGGAAAAGGGTGAATATGCTGATGAAATGAGTTTTATGTAGGGAATCCAATATTTTTAACCAATCAGTCACTAAGCCTTGGGTCTGATCCCAAAAAATGTCAGAGAAATTCTCCGAGTCTCTTTAACTGAAGGTTTAGAATACTGGATCTTTGTGGGGGAGGGGAAATTAGTAATATTTTTTCTCGATGATGCTTTATTACATGGATTGCGCAACTGCTTTCTACCTACACATCATTATCCTAACATTTTTTACCTCATTTGCAAGGGTGAATTTAAGCTTGCAACCCTAAATCCATTTTTCTTTCAAAGGAATAAAACTATCTAAATCTATCCCTATTTCATTTGAGGGCTCAGATTAAACTATTTAGCTCCTCATTTATTCTCTAAATATCTTTTTTTCTGTATCTAAAATATTAAATTCAAAGCATGAAAAGTTAAGATTAAACTATTTAACTGATCATGGATTATGCAATTTTGAACATTCTGCACATAATCATTAATCTTGCAGTAAAAGTAAATAGTAGTGGCATTATGAATTTCTCACTTTCAGGTCTTACTTTTATCTCTTTTTTCTTTTGGGGTCTATTTTTTCTAAGTCCTTTCATTTTTGTTTTAGGACTTTTACCCACTTTTCATTTTTTTATTATTTTTTCAAATATGGGAAAACAAATTCCAGAAATCAAGGTATGTACATATTTACAAGACTATCAAATTCAATTCAAAAATTATGAATCGTATTATTATAGGAACCTAGTAGTGGCTCCACATGGGGGTGACATTTCCTAGTGAAATGTCAAGAACGTTTAAGACTAGTAGCCTTTGAATTTTGACTGTGATGTCCTTGTAAGTGTCTTATTATTTCTGCTTTTATTCATACTTATGATATTTTACCTGTCAAATCTTAGGGCCTTCTCTCCGGGCTTCAAATTTGTGAAGAAAACATCCAATCCAATCTAAAATCTACAATGAAAATGTACAATGGTCAAATTAAATAAAACTAACTATTTTTTATCTCTGACAAGTAGGACTGCTTCAACATTTTTCCATTTACTGGTCCATCTAGCATATTTGATCCATCCATTTGTTTCAGATAGAAATAATTGTTACCTCTATAACCATAAATAACATAAGATCCTTTCTGTAGAAAATCAAATTTCCCATGTTTACCTTTGTCTTCTCTTATTGCATCCCATTTTAACACTTTATCTCTAATGTAGAAATCATCTTCTTTACTCTTTTTGCCAAAAAAATTATTTATTTTATCCTGGATAACTTGAGACTTAATGTAAACCTCTTCTCTTGCTTGCTGCAAGTGAATGGTTTTATTTATTATTCTTTGTATATCATTTGGCTCAACTTGCAATTCTTGGATAATTTTCATTACTCGTACTCCTAATGAAGATGGAAAAACAACATCCATTCCATACACAAGTTGGTAAGGAGATGTACAAATAGATTTTTTAGTTGTAAGTCTATCTGCCCATAAGGCATTGACTAACTTCTTGTTCCACGTCTTTTTGTTATCTTCAAGTAACTTTTTGATGATGTTTACAAGGCTCTTATTTGAATATTCATCTAGACCATTACCTTGTGGGTAATATGCAGTAGAATGGCCTAGGGTAATGTGATATTTATGGAATAAGTAAATCATCTTTTTAGATTTGAATGCAGCTGCATTGTTAGTAATAATATTTTGGGGACATCCAAATCTTTAAATTATGTTGCTTTCTAAAAAGGAGATAATGACAGTATATGTGGCTTACCTAGAGGGTATGGATTTAATCCACTTGGTAAAATATTCAGTGGCTTTCAGAATCCACTTATGTTGGGATGATGATAGGGGGTGAATTTCTCCATTGAAGTCAAGACCCCATTGTTGAAATGGAATTTCAGTTGAAATGGGCTTTAAGGGAAGGGGTAAATTTTTTTTCTTACCCTCAAATATTTGACACTTGCGATAGAAGGTCACATACCTTTTAACATTTGCAAACAAAGTAGGCTAGTAAAAACCAGCTCTCAGGATTTTGTCTGCAGTAGTTTTCTGGTAGAGATGTCCTCCACAGTCACTTGCATTAAATTCTTGTAATATTTTGTCAACTTCTTATTTTAAAAAACAATTTAACAAAATCCCACTATGATCTTTCCAAAAAAGTACATTGTCTAATATACAAAATCTTACTGCCTTAAGCTTTAAAAATCTAGCTTTTGTTCTTGATAATCCAGGAGGAGCTTGTAAGTTTAGTAATACAAATATGATATGTGCATACCATGGTGAATTTGAAAAGGCTTCACTGATCTCTGGAGTCACCATCTCTTCTTGATCATCTACTTGGGCAATAAAATTTATTTCTAGGGAATGGCAATTTGATTCAGCCATGAGTTTGGCTAAACCTTGACCCTTTATCAGTTTTGTGGGTTTTATCTCTATGTCATATTCTAAAATTGTGGAAATCCACTTACCTATTCTACCATTAGGACCATGCTGATTTAGAATGTATTTTACTACTTCATTTGGGACATAGGTAATGATGTGAAAATAGAGAATGTACACTCTGAAATATTTAATGGCCTTTACCGAAGCAAGGGCTTGTTTTTCCATGATATTGTATTTCAAAGTTTCATCTCTAAGTGTTGTGCTAAAGAAATATATGGGATATTCATAACCCTGGTCATTTTTCTACAATAAAAATGCAGCAATGGTGTGTTCTGAAGCAAAGGAAAAAATGATGAAATCCTTTGTAAAGTTTGGACTTATAAGGACTGGAGTTTTGGTTAAGGCCTGTTTGATCGATTCAAATGATTGTTTCACCTCAATAGTCCATTTAATAATTTAATGTTTTTAAAGCATGTTATTTAATTCTCTAATGATCTCAGTTAAATTGGAAATGAATCTTCTTAAAAAATTAATTTTTCCTAGAAAGGCTTGTAACTCTTTTATGTTTCTTGGAGGACTAATGTTAATAATTTCTTCTATTCTGGTAGGGTCTATTCTAATTCCTTCTTTACATATTATGTGTCCTATTAACTTTCCTTATTCTAATCAAAATGAGGTTTTGTTAGTGTTTAAAGAGATGCCAAAATTTCTGCATTTAATAAAGACTTGTCTAAGATGATCCAAGTATTCACAATCAGTCTTAGAAAATACAGTTATGTCATCTAAGTAAATCAATAAGAATTCATGAATTTCCTTTGCAAAGGCTATATCCATAGCTCTTTGAAAGGTACCCCCTGCATTCATTAAACCAAAAGGAATTTTTACATACATAAAAGTACCCCAAGGAGTAGTAAAAGTTGTTTTGGCTTGATCCTCTGGTTGGAATAAAATTTGGTTGTATCCTGAAAATCCACCTAAAAGTGAAATCCTAGAAGATCCAACCACCCTTTGTAAAATGTGATGCATATTTGGTAAAGGATCATTATATTTTAAGGATGCTTTGTTTAGATTCCTAAAATCGACACATAATCTAATATCTCATGTATTTTTTCTAGTTGAAACTATATTAGAAACCCAATCAGAATATCTAATTGGTTCAGTTATCTGTGCATCGTACATTGTTTTTACCTCTTTTTCAATCAAGGGCATAAAAATAGGGTTGATCCTCCTTAAATTTTGTTTAAAAGGCTTTTTGTCTTCTTTTATAGGGATTTAATGCTGAGTTATGTTGGTGTCATAGGATTTTAGGTCCTCATAACTCCAAGAAAAAACATCTTGAAATTCCTTGAAAAAAGCAACATATTTTTCTTTTTCTTGTTGAGGTAAGGCTTTGGAAATTTTGATCATCATGGGTATTAACTCTGTGCCTATGTTGCATTCCTCAATGTCAGATCTAAGTGGATCCATTTTGGGTTTTCTAGAAACATCATTTGAGTCAAATAAATCTTCTAAATGAGGTAAAACTTTCGGTAAGAAACTATCTTTGAGACTTAATATTGCAGATTCATCATCAATTATCTCATCAATTTCTACTCTCTCTAAATTTCTTATATCTGATTGACTAAACTTAGTTGGTCTAGCAAACTTTAATTTGTTTACATCTATATTATTCAAATCAATTTCACTATCTAAATCTTGATCTAATGTAAATCAATTTCTATTTTACAGTTCTGAAATTGACCTTCATTATTCATAAAATGGTAAATTTTTTGATCTTGTGAGAAAATATGCCAATATTTGTGGTTATCTAGAATTATTGGTTTGTGTTTTACTTCTGCAGTATATTTATGATTGGGCTGAAAAGGTAAAGTACAAGTACTAGCAAAAGTTGCTAAGGAGTGTGCTTGTAAATTTTGTTTTCTAGGTATTACAGAGAAATTACATTCAAACAAATCATCAATCAAATCTAATACAGTCTCTCTATATCGACCTAGTCTAGGATTGTAAACAGAATATTCACCATTAATTTGTTTTATAATCAACTCTAAGTCTTCCATTATTGCTATTCTTTTGCCTCCTAAGTTTTTGATAATCTGGAATCCTAAAATGAGGGCTCCACTCTCAGCCATATTGTTGGTGCATTAAAAATTCAGCGTAAAAGCATGGCCTTCTGCATGATTCTTTTCAATATTATTTATCCAAGCTCCTACTCCTACTCCTAGTTTGTTTACTGAGCCATAAAAATCTAAATGCCATAAATATTCATGAAAGATATTGTCATTGTTTTGTGTTTTCTTTTGGTCCTTTAGTTCAGTTTTGATTTCATTATTATCTTCAAAGTTACGAAAGATGAAAGAATCTAGATCAATAGGTGTAACATAAATTGGGTAATTTATTTATCTTGTTTCACTACTTACCATATATTTCATCAATGTTTCCCTATAGAGTTTCTTTGGTTGACCAAAAATTGATATAGTAGCATATGTCATGTCCAATTGAAGAGATCCTCATTGATGTCAACCCAAGCAGAACCAGAAGCTAACCCAATATTTCATGGGAATTTTAACCTACCAAATTAATATATTCTAGGTCTATAATTATTTTGATGGTTTCTACTTGTCAAGATGTTTCAATTGATATATGGCATGCCATGTAATTCTTCACGGTTTGAGAGATATTCATGTTTGAAGTCTGTACCCCTAGTTAGTGGGCTAAAAAACCATGGGGTTGGGGCATGGGTCATTGAAAAGTCATAATTAATATTTTTTAAGCCCCTAAAATCCCTCCCACGCTCACTTGTTGAAGCCCCTCTTAACTTAGGCATTTATATAGATTATGATCTTCATTTCCTCCTTAGGCAAGGTATTTAGCCATCTAAAACACGTCATCTTGGAATTTTCGCTCTAAATTTTTTTCTACGAAGGTTCAAAAGCTGAAATTTTTATGATGCAAAGTCAAAATCCTGAGGAAGCTGCAATAAAAATTTCAAATCAAGGTGCGCAATATTTTTGGAGATATGATCTGTGAAAGTCAGGGGTTTTGCAGGCTTCTGAAATTCATTTCAAAGAACTGACCTTGGTAAAATGGTCATAAATCTCTCTCTGAGTATCGGATTGGAATTCCATAAAAATTGGAAGATAGTGCACAGACTGTAGTTTTCTCTCTATCAATTTCAAACCCAAATGAAGAAACAGTAACACGTGGCATGATGTACAAGTGCATTCTTCTGAAACAGTGCATAATTAGGGCATTGTGAGAGATTGGGTATAACTCTCTCTTGAAGATTCCAAATTGGGTCAGACCTATGGCATTAGAAATACAACTCATAGGACTACTACAGGATAGAAAATCAGATATTTAGGATCTGAAATAATAGATATACACCAGATTCAATATCAATCTCCTAAAAGGTAAGAAAAAGCTAGATCATGTGTTGTCAAGGATTGCAAAGGACCAGACTTTCTATGGAAGAAAAGCAAAGAAATATGCAGCAGAGGGTAGCATGAAAAAAACAACAACCAAGGTGCATAACAGCAACAAGAAGTTCATCATATGAAGTCTTCAAGTGGGAAGCACTACATATAATCATTGTAAAGGTATCATTGTACTAAGTCATTGTAAATACATTATTGTACACATTGTACTAGTGTTTATCTGCCAAGGGCTGAAGAGGCAGTGTTGGCAGGTCTAGGATCATCATCAGGTGGTTGTGTCAAAGTTGGGGTTATGTTCTAGTATATATTCTTCTTCTACATCATTCTATATTATTGTAAAGTAGACCATTTTACCTGGTACGGGAGTCCATTCTTATTTTATTCTTCTATAGGGTGGTAGGGTGGTGCTAGAGTGAGTTGTAGATCATTAGGTGTTGGGGCATCCATTTAGTTGACTAATGAATAATATCGGGTGTTGGAGCATCCATCCAGTGGGAGATAGATAATAATGCTTTTCTAGATTCTAGGAAGTTGTAGCTTTATTTTCAATTGGAGTTGAATATTAAAGAATTATTAGAAAAGCATTACGTGGTTTTTGTCCCAGAGTGGGTTTCCACCTTAAAAAATGTGTGCATTTTTGTTCCTCTTGTTTGCTACTATCATTATAAAAACACTGATAATAATTGAATATTAACTAATTCTCTAATTGAAAGGAATATTGATTCACGCCCCCCCCCCCCGCCCCCCTCTCAGTATTTCCAACAATTGGTATCAGAGCTTGGTTCCTTCAATAGCAGTTTAACAGCTGGAAGGAGGTCATGGAGCATACCAAGAATGGTGTACCTCTATTCAATGAAAATAATTATGCACTATGGAAAGGAATAATGGAGGTCTATCTCTTGGTGCAAGGTTATGAAGTATGGGACACTGTTCAAAATGGATTTACATCAACTACGGATGAACAAGGTAAGAATAATTTGGTAAATGATGCAAAAGCAAAGAATATTATTATCGGTGGACTTATTGAATCTACTTATCATAAGGTGTTGGGTTGTAAAACTGCCAAAAATGTATGGGACAAGCTTGAGAATATATATGTAGGTGACTCAAATGTCAAAGAAGCAAAGCTTCAAATCTATAGAGAAAAATTTGAGCAACTCAGAATGAAATAAGATTGCAACATTGATGCATACTTCCAATACGTTGATGAAATAACCAATACTCTGGAAGGATTGGGAGAGCCAGTTGACGAGAAGACTATTATACGAAAGATTCTTAGAACGTTACCAGGGAGATTCAACCCAAAGGTATCAGTCTTAGAATACAGTGCAAATCTGGACAAACTCAACAAAGAGGAATTACATGGAGTTCTCATATCATATGAAATGAGAATTGATGAAGAAGAGGGTACTTCGCATCTAGAAACTGCGTTCATTGCATCTAAGGAAACCAATAAGGATAAACAACCTTCAATTGAAAAGACATGCACCTGCAAGTGTGAAGAAAAGTGAGATGATGAAGAAGGTCTTTCAGATGAAGAATATGCTTACTTCACGAGAAAACTGCAAATTGGTAAGGGACAATTCAAAGGTAAACTTCTATTGATATTTTTTAGCTGTAATGAGGTTGGGCATTTTGCAGCAAAATGTCCAAACAGAAGTAATGGAAACTCAAAAGGAAAGAAAGACTTTAAGAAATTCAACAAGAAAGGATCCAAAACGAAATTTCTCTGTAAAAAAGATAGCTCATCATCCGATGAAGACAATGACAGTGAAGAAAAAGTGAATGAGAGAGTATTGTTTATGGCCAAGCACAATAAACAAGAGGTATCAAACAACGAAGAAGAAGGATGGACAATAAAAGAATTTTATGAGGAAGCAATTCAAGCTTATAAAAGATCTCAAGGTGGAGAAGATCCGTTCCAATACCCTTGAAGAACAAGTTCAAGGTCTCAAAATTGAGTTTGAAGAACACAAATGCATTGAAGAGTCACTTCAAAAGAAGTTGGAAGAAAGAAACCAAGAAAGGGAAGAATTAGAAGCCAAAGTAGTTTCGCTGCGTGAGGAAGTGAAGAAAGGAAAAAATATCCAAAACTATGCCAACAGCTCAAGGGCATTAGAAGAACTCATCAAAAATCTTACAACAACAAAACTGGCATCGGTTACAAAGAAGAAGAAGCAGGACCTTCTACAACAAAATACAATGAACATATGAGATCTGACATGCATGTAGACTTCATTGGACAAGATTCGCAAGAACAGTCTTGGAAGACAATTCCTCGGCGAAAATTTCCATCTAGGTACCAACATATTTTTTATGGCTACTGTTATTCATGTGGAAAATTTGGTTATAAAGCTGTAGAATGTCACACATATCCTAGGAACGAATACAATTCTAGGAGATCTATCAAATATGAACCTCCCAGGGCTCAGCGAAACATCAATAGATTTGAACATTTAAGAAATAATATTGAATGTTACAAATGTCGAAACTTTGGACATAGCCAAAGACTGCAAACTTGAAAATCCTCCAGAAGAATCTTCGAAGCCACATAACGAATGAACATGGAAGAAGAAAAAGAATGATAATTGTGCTCTCGCTTTCAAGGCTCAAAAGAACAAAGATGCGTGGTATGTTTATAGCGGTTACTCAACGCATATGACTGGAGATAGAAATAAATTTGTATCTATGAAAGAGAAGAAGGATGGAATCGTGTCCTTTGGAAATGATGGATCTTCAAATGTTATAGGATTAGGTACTGTCACTCTCGGAAGCAAATATGATCTAGCCAAGAATGTTTTATTGGTTGAAAACATGAATCACAATTTGCTCAGTGTTGTACAAATGTGTGATCAACGACACACAATACTATTCAACTCCACGAAATGTGAAATCAGGAAAGGCGTGTATGGTGAAATTGTGGCTATAGAAAGTCGAGCTCCAAACAACATATATGTTCTGGATGAAGCAACTAAAGCATGTCTAATAGCTAAAGAGGATGATACAATAATTTGTAGTAATGATGATCGACTAAGTAAGAATTTTTCTACAAATGTGAAAAGTGATTTTGAGATGTCTTTACTTGGTGAGTTGACATACTTCTTAGGGCTTCAAATATCTCAGCAAGAGAAAGTAATATTTATATGTCAAGCCAAGTACATCAAGGAAATGTTCAAGAAATTTAAAATGGAAGATTGCAAACCTATCCTTACTCAAATGGTAACAGGTTGCAAATTGAGCATAGATGACTCATCTAAGGATGTGGATCAAAGGTTGTACATATCTATGATTACTAGTCTTCTATATGTAACAACCTCCAACTACAGAGCATGAAAGCGAGTTCAACAAGTAGCAAGATTCCAAGAAGCACCAAAAGAATCACATATTAAATATTCACCAGCATTGGAATATCTTCGCCAGAATCTTTGGATTCTCCTATGTTCTCATTAGATTTTTTTCGGGGATATAAAGGGAGTAGAAATAGATTGGTCTGGGATGGTTGTGTGGAGTGGGAAGTGTATAGGTGCAAGGATGGTTGTGTTTCAGGGGGAGTTACCCTTTGCCATTGATGTCAAAGGGGGAGAGAATGTTGTAGGAAGATGTGTCATGATTGCAGGGGGAGTACTTGTGTTGCCATTAATGCCAAAGGGGGAGATTGTTGATCAGCGGTTGTCATTGATGTCAACCCAAGCAACACCATGGGCTAACCCAATATTGCATGTGAATTTTGACCTACCAAATTAATATATTCTGGGTCAATAATTCTTTTTATGGTTTCTACTTTTCGAGATGTTTCTGTTGATATATGGCACGCCATGTAATTCTTCACGGTTTGAGAGATATTCATGTTTGAAGTTTGTACCCCCAGTTAGTGGGCTAAAACCCCATGGGGTTGGGGCATGGGTCATTGAAAATTCATAACTAATATTTTTTAAGCCCCTAAAATCCCTCCCATGTTCACTTGTTGAAGCCCCTCTAAACTTAAGCATTCATATAAATTGTGATCTTCATTTCCTCCTTATGCAAGGGGTTCAACCATCTGAAACAGGTCATCGTGGCATTTTCGCTCTAACGTTTTTTCTACAAATGTTTAGAAGCTGAAATTTTTATGAGGTGAAGCTGAAATCCTGAGGAAGCTGCAACAAAAATTTCAGATCAAGGTGCACAATATTTTTGGAGATATGATCTGTGGAAGTCACGGTTTTTGTAGGCTTCTGAAATTCATCTCAAAGAAGTTACCTTGGTAAATTCGTCATAACTCTCTCTCTGAGTATCGGATTGGAATTGCGTAAAAAGTGGAGGATAGTGCACAATCTTTGCTTTTCTCTCTATCAATTTAGAAGTGATAGAAAAAGTGACACATGTCATTACATGCAAATTACATTATTGAAACAGTCCATAATTAGGGCATTGTGAGAGATTGGGTATAACTCTCTCTTCAAGAATCCAAAATTGGGTCAGACCTATGGCATTGGAAAGCTGACTTAGAGAACTACTATAGGACCAAAAATCAGATATTGAGGATCTGAAATGACAGAGATACACCAGATTCAATATCGAGTTCCTAGAAGGCAAGAAAAAGCTAGATCATGTGTTGTCAAGGGTTGCAAAGGACCATACTTTCTATGATAGAAAATAAAAGCAAGGTGGAGCAGAGGGTAGCATGACAAGAGAAGCAACCAAGGTGCATAAAAGCAGTAAGAAGTTCATCATATGAAGTCTTCAAGTGGGTAACACTGGATACAATCGTTGTAAAGGTATCATTGTACTAAGTCATTATAAATACATTATTGTAAAATTGTACTAGTGTCTATCTACCAAGGGTTGAAGAGGCAGTGTTAGGAGGTCTAGGATCATCATTAGGTGGCTGTGTCAAAGTTTTGGTTATGGTCTAGTATATCTTCTTCTTCTACATCATTCTATGTCATTATAAAGTGGACCACTTTCCCTGGTACGGGAGTCCATTCTTCTTTTATTCTTCTATAGGGTGCTAGGGTGGTGCTAGGGTGAGTTGTAGCTCATGGGGTGTTGGGGCATCCGTTTATTTGACTACTGAAGAATCTCAGGCGTTGGAGCATCCATCCAGTGGGAGCTGGAGAAGAATGCTTTTCTAGATTCTAGGAATTTGGAGCTTTATTTTCAATTGGAGTTGAATATTAAAGAATTATTAGAAAAGCATTAGGTGGTTTAGTCCCGAATTGGTTTTACCTTAAATGCTTGTGTGCATTTTGTTCACTCTTTTGCTCATCATTTATCTGACATATTAATAATTGAAGATTAACTAATGCTCCTATTGAAAGGAATAATGATTCACCCCCCCCCCCCCCCCTCTCAGTATTTCCAACAGTAATGTCTAAGTTCAGGGTTTCCATTATTGCTTTGGGCATTAGATTATGTGAAGCTCCTGAATTTAACATTGAATTATGTAAAATTTGGTTGTGAACAGTTAAAGTGATGTAAAATGGAGGAAGTGCTCCATCTTGATGCTTTCCATTCACATCAGGGAAAAAAATCAACTCTCCTTGATCATCATTCAGGTTTGTGGAGTCTTCTCCATCATTCATGTTTAATGTTTCTATGATAGTTGTTTTATACAAATCATGTTTTACCAATTCTGTCAAAGGAAATGGTATTTTTAACTTTGCAATTTCAGTTTGTATGTTGAATTAAGGTTGTGATTTACTAATCTGAATTAACTCTTCCTTAGTAACTGTAGTTTGAGTGGCTTTATCTTGTTTTTCTACAGTTATGTTTTCATTTTCTATTTGAGTCTCTTGTGTCTTACTTCTCCTAGTTTTCTTTTTAGGAGTGGTTTGAGAAGTAGTAGATGTCTTTTTGGATTTTGAATTCTCAGAAGCTGTTTTTGCAGTGTCAGCTTTTGGATCTGCTAATTTTGGATTAGCAGTGGATGTTTTGGACTCTAAGTTTGCTATTTTAGCAGAATTGGTTGTTTTAATAGCATCATATTTTCGTGAATATTTCGTTGTTTGATCAACTTCATCTGTTATGTCAACTATCTTGGGACTTGGTGAAATTTTGGGGCTGTAATTTTTTTGAGATGAATTAGAGTTTAGCCTATTTTCCCTGGGGAGAATTTGTAGAACTTTTGTTGTTGGGGCTTCTACCCTTTTCTTATTTTTAGTTTGTGGATATTTCTTAGTAGAATTTTCAGTGTTTTTCTTACTTCTAAGGTTATATTGCTTGTGTACTTCATTTATGGCAAAATCATAACCTTTTTTGTAGTCAAATGATTCACCTGAATCTAATTGAAGTTGTTGCATTTCAAATAACTCTTGGTCTTCCTGAGTGAGAAAGATAATGTTATCTTCAATTATACCCATTAGATTTATGGTGTCTTCATCATCTACATTGTTTTGAGAACTTTCAGCATAGTTCTCCTGAAATGGGGGTCTTATTGTCTAATCTGGAGATGATTCTTTTTATTTTCCTCAATTTATATTTTTAATAAAATTGGGATTTCTGATTTGTTGTTGATTATCCCATTGAGGTCTTCTTTCTATGTTGTCTAATATATCCATCATTATTTCTAAATTTTTAGCTAACTAGTCTATTTTTCCATATGAACTAGATGTTTCTTCCTTAATGGTCACTCTTCTCTCATTCCTCAATCTAGCTTTTCTAGCTAAGATATTTACTTCTACACTAACAACATATGTTTTCATTCTTTCTAATGTTTCAACATTTCTTTCCCTCAGCTGATAAGCCATGCTCATGCCAAATCCATTAGGGAATTTGAGTAGGACAGAATCAGGAGTGGGTTTTAGATTGGCTGGGATTGAGTTATAAACATTTTTATATCTAATGGAGTAGTCATGGACTGATTCATTAGGAGCTCTTCTCATGGCATCAAATTCAGATAGTATTTGGAGAGGATTTTTCTTATTTTCCCATTTATTCAAAAATACTCTACGAAAAACTGCTAAATCAGTTATACTACCAAGATTAAGACCTTTAAACCATTTTTTAACTTCACTTGTTAATATTTCTGCAAAAAATCTCATTTGTACATCAGAAGCATCTATTTCATGGAGTTGAAAGTAATCTGTCATTTTATTTATGTGATGTTGGGCAGTGTACTGAGTAGTAGCATCAAATTGTGGGATATTATTTTGGTAATCCTGAGGCATATCATGTAGTTGTGCTGGAAGAACTAGGGGAGCATACCTAACATCCGTAGCTTGAATTTTTTCTTGGCTTGGGGGTAGATTGGAAGTGCTTGAGGCTGAACTAGTAGTACTAGCTGATATAGTTGAAAAATCAACTGATGAAACTGGAATATAGGATGGTGAACTATAAAAATTAGTGGATGAACTAAAGGATGAAGTGGAGGTGCTGGGAAATGAAACTTGGATATATAAGGAACTACTAGGAAATGAGAATGATATATTTAAATTTGTAGAATATAAACTAGTGGATGTAGTTGATGTAGGGGATGATGGAAATAATATTCTAGGTTTTAAGGGTTGTCTAGGGATAAATGGATCTATAGATTGGATGGTAGTGGAAATTATAGATGATGTAGTGGTATCTAAATGAGAACTATAAGGCTTAGATGTGTATGCTAGCAATTGAGCTAATTCAATAGCTTCATCAATTTCTTTAATAATAGTAGCATTTATCTCTTCAAGTTTATCCTGAGCTTTAACTATTTTTAATTCAGAATCTAATGTAATATTTTCCTGTTTTTTCTCAAGAAATGAAATGAAAACAGGGTCTATAATAGCAATTTTTAAATCAATTTCTGATTTACATATGAATAAATAATTTTCAAATTTCTTTTTTCCAATTCTGTCTGGATTGTCTACTATGACAACACGTTAGGATCTGGGTTAGACCTGGTATAGTAATTTTTTCTAGAAGTCAGAATTACAATTTTTTGATAAAATGATACTCATAACTTATAAAACAGTCTTAAAGGAAAAAAGGTAATGAAAAATATTTCCTTAAGACCTATTTTAAGACTGAGGATAGGTCATGTCCCTAGTATGGTCGCCAGTATGTTATCACTCTAGTAATTCTCAAGTTGTGAGATTTTGGTTTAAATTATAAGAACACTAGAGGTAACCACAAACCTAATTTTAAACTCTAGTATCTAGCCTTCCTACGGTTCTGAGAGGGCTCTCTCTATAAGATTTAACTTTGTTTTAATTATAATATATTAGCCTAGTTATAATTGTGAAATTTGGTTTGGTTTGGTGGGAAAAATCACTTAATGAGATGGATGGTGGGAAATTTGTTTGTCCATTGGGCTAAGGAGTCAAAATTCAAGCAGACAGAACTAGGATCAAGGTAAAAAAGTCAAATGTTTTCAGGGCAAGATAGATAAGTCTTTAAAGATCTTGGAAGGTTGTTTTGGTGAAGTGCTTTGATTTGGATAAAGAGCAATGAAGGGTTCTTTGATCGGGAAAAAGGAAGGAGTAAACAGAGGTCAATCGAAAGAGGGATAAATTAAGGGTTCCCTACTCTGGAAATCAACAGAAAACATAGAAATGATAAACAGTAAAGGCAGGGTGCTTTTAACAAATTCTAAAATAATAGTCCTTTTATTAATTCAAGTTTAGAATACATAATGGATGTAAGAAAACAAGAAAAGATAAACAATGACAAGGAGAAAGTACTTCACTTAAATGGCTCATCACATGAATCCTAAAATATTAAGCTATTTTATTTGATCCAGTCTGCTACTTGAAATTTGCAACAAAAAGCTTCCAAGTCCAACAAAAATGACTATAGAAATCTTCAGCAATTTATTCCACAATATTACTTCAAAGGGTGAAGTATTTATACAAAAATGTTTACAAAATATCGTAGAATGCTTCTAGGAATTATCTAAGGAAAAATAAAATATATTTAAACAAAATAGAGAAAGTTTCTTAACAAATCAGCAAGTTGTCCTATTTATCCAAATAAAATAGAAAATTGTTTGTGGATTAGTTCTAGCTAGCTGCCTTGGTGTCCTATTTTCTGGCATAGATATTTCAAATCCGTTTTGAAATATTTTCTTCATTATATTATACTCTTTAACTCTTATTCTCTTTAATCTCTAATACTCTTTTAACTCAGATACCCTTTAATCTCTGTAAAAACTGCTTTACTACTGTAATTTTCTGTTTTGAGTAAAACAAATCAGCAAACAATTTTTTTCTCTCTCTGCATTTTGAATTTTACAATAATTCAATGAGTGATTTCCAAGCTTCATAATTAGGAATTTGTATCTTTTTCAGCCTCCTGAAGTTTTTATCCGCCTTAGTATATCTGGAAAATTTTGGTTTTATGACAAATAAATGTCTTATCTCATGTTGCAGATAAAATAAGTCTTCAAAACTTCTAAGTAAGACCTTCCCTGTAGGAATACCTTTCCATCCTGGTTTTTCAATGTGCTCTTTTTCATAATCTCTGATTTCCTTATTATAATCTTCCTGTGGCATAAGTTTATCATTAATGACCAGAATGTTAGGCAAACTTCTTCGCCTCAAATTTTCAAATTTAACCATGAACTTAGTTATGGGTATGTTCATGTTCTCACATTCCTCTTTAAGTTGTTTCATCATATTCTTATTTGAAGGCACTTTCCTTATTTCATGGATTGTCTCTGTCCTATCAGTGATTTCTATTTCTTCCAACTCTTGCTTGTTTTTACTATTGAGAAACTTTATCAATTCTAAGGCTTAGTCAGGTTTTTCACCTAGCTCATCTTTTGTTTTCTGAATCTCAGCTTGTGTCATCGTCAATAAATCTCTTTGCTCATATATCACCTAGATTAAGGGCCAAACATCATTGATTGCTTCAATGATTCTACTCGATAACTGATTCTTTACATAAGAAACTGGTTCTTTCAAGGTTAAATCTTTTTATATATTTCTCAACTTAGTATTTAACCTGTTCACTCTTTGTTCATGTGTTTTAGCATTGA
Source organism: Pinus albicaulis (assembly GCA_034641835.2). NCBI lineage: Eukaryota > Viridiplantae > Streptophyta > Pinopsida > Pinales > Pinaceae > Pinus > Pinus albicaulis. Next base: position 537,308,543 of record CM076574.1, on the reverse strand, counting down.
GTTGAGCTAGCTTTTTGGTGTCTTCAAGATTTTCAATTACTTTATTCAATCTGTTAATTTCATTTGTTTGAAGTGACATTTATTCCACGGCTTTCACTAGGTTACTAGCTTCATCTATTGGTTGTATTGTTAATGTAGAAGACTATGTGCCTGAATTTGTGGATGATGTCACTGGCACTACAGTAGCTAATGGTTCTTTTGGTGCCATTCCTTCTACTAGAGTTGAAGGCACAACAGTAGTAACCATGGGAATTACTGTAGGAGTTTCCTGTGTTTTTTTAGTTTCTCTTTCATGGACAAGCTTGTCCATTTCGATTTCCATCTCTTTTATCTGTCCTGTTAATTGAAAGATCAAGTTCATCATGTCATATTTTTTATTTTGTTCTTGTACTATTTCTCTGGCCTGTGGATGTTCAGTGGATGGAAGCTTAAGTTATTTCCTCAATGCTGCAATTTCCTCATTCTTATTCTTCACTAACTGTTCTACTGTTTTAACATTTGCAGGATCATATCCTACTTGGAAAACTAACTCTTCTAAAGACTTAATTCTAAGATATTTAGCATATGATGAGGCCTTGTCAACCTTCGTTTGATCCCTCATGTTTATGATTGTATTCTAAAGTTTTTTGATACTCATAGCCTTGGTAGTTATGACAGAATATAACATCACTGAACTTTGCCTATGAAACTCAATCTTATCTAATGCATGAATACTTTCTGTCAGCGCTTCAAGATCAAATTTCTTGTAGTCTGCAACTATCTTGGGATTCTTAACTGTTGGCTGAAGCACTGACATAATCAATTTTTTATTTAAGTAATCAAAAGATGATAAAAGTCTATTTTTTATGCCTGGTGTTTGCTTCAAATACAGAGAATATATCTCATTCTTGATCGCTTCATTCTTTGTCTTAATCTGTTTATATTTTCCCCTTATATCAAGATTTTTTTCCTCTGCTGTCTGTGACGAGGATGCCCCCATATTATGTTTTTTTTCTACCACCTGTGTATTTGAATTATCAATCTTTTCTTTATTTATATTCTCTATAATTGTCTCATTTATGATGACTTTAGCATCATCTATATTTGTTACTGGAACATCTATGTCTTCTACTTCTATGGTCACTTTTCCTTTATCCACTGGATTGATTTTAGGTTTTTTATTATATCTTAATTTGAACCTATTCTCAGTTGTGGTTTCAGCAATGAATGTCCCTTCTTCTCTGACTCTTTTAGTATCCTTTTCTCCATGATTTTCATTTTGTAAGGTCTAACTAGTATCACCCTGCTTAACTCCATCTACCAAAGTGCTTTCTACCCATTCAGTTTGATTGACATACTTCTCAATCTCTAGTTTTTTCTCATGAATGTAGGGTGTTAGTTTGCATTTAACCCTCATTTTGCTCAATATCCCTTGTGGATCATAGTTCCATGAGAATATTTCTTCAAATATGTATGCAAGTAACTATTTGTATGCTTCCGTATCTGCATCTATATGATTACAAATAAATGGTCCCACCTGATTCTTCAACTTAAATTGTGGTTTCTTCTTAGCTGCTAGAAAGTTGATAGAATCAGAATTTAAGTTTTACCTAATATATTCCAAGGAAAAGACTCTCATTGGTACATATTTAGATAGTTTTTATGGTAATGGATTGGACCCAAAAACTCTAATTTATGTATTTTTTTCATATAAGTACCAATCACCAGTTCTAGTGTGCTATGATAACTACATAATTTTCTTCATTTCATCATTGATCTTGGTTGTTCTTTGTTGGTCAAAATATTTATCAATGGATGGAAAAATTTATTTGTAAACTCTACATAAGTAAACTCTATGGACTCTTTTCTAATCAAAGAAGTAAAAAAAATGACTAAAAGTGGATTTTCTTCTATATCAAGCTTCTGGAGGGTCATAGGAAACTTGTCTACTTGAAAATACAAGGACATATGGAAGAGAAAGGATGTATATATAAATACTCCTTCAATGGGCAATTTGACTAGCTGATCATGGATATTGTGAGATATATACTCAGCATAATTGAAAATTACATAGGGAGGTTGTCTTGGTGCAAAAGTAGATAGAAACCCTAGGATGGACTCATCAGTATGTTCATATGTAAAGTATTCTAGGATAAATGACAGCATGAAAATGACATGCCTAGACCCTTTTGGAAATTTTGAAGTGGAATATGAAGGATTGATTTGTGGAATTTCAGCATGTAAGGACATAAACACTTGGAAGATCTGAAATCTTTTTGGAAAATCAGGGCCAATGTACAATTTTGTAAGTGCTTCTATTGACCAAGGAACTGATTTAGGATCATGTTTGAGTTGTAAAATCTAGTTTATGGACTCAACAGTAATTGTAAATTGTACCTCTCTGTTTGCATTCATCATTGCTCTATTTTCAAGTGAATAATAGCTCCGACACAACTTAATAACCTCTGGGCATTGATGAGTGACTGGAAAAACATATTTTGGTAGGTTTGATTCCCAAATTTGGACTTCCTTTACTGATCTAAGGACTTTTCATAGCTCTAGCAGTGGAGGCCTAACAGATTAAATTCAACAACTAGATCTTCTATTTTATAGTCCACATCTGCTAATGGTGTGTGTTCAATGTCTACAACAGGAGGTTGTAGAGGATTAACAATGATTGTAGTTTTGGAGGACATAGTTGTAGTCGATTTTGGAATTTTTTAGGCTTTTTGGATTCTTCTGTAAGATTAAATGGTTCACAAAACTATTCTTTTATTTTGACAAAAGTTCTTGGATGAAAATAAGCACAATTTGATTTTTTCCTAGGGTTTCAACTTCAATTTTAACCTCACACTTTACTACAAACTCTCATAGGTTTGTAAAATAAGAAACAAGGGTTTCTTTTACTTTTTCAGTGGATATTGGGCTAAAAATTGTTTCAAATTGGATGCAGAAGGTCGAGGTTACCTGTAGAGGATTTTTGGGTTTTATTGGAGTTTTATAAGTCTGTAAAATCTTAAATAAACTCGAATTTCTTTTTTTAAACTGAATGCAGTATTAAAAAAGGGGTTTTTAATCAAATTTTGACATGCATTTGACTCTTTTCGGGCAAACAGAAGCTTTATTAGGGAAAATAGGTTCTTACTGGATTCAATTCTTTCAAAAATTTATATTTAGAATGACAAGAGGATTGTTTTTTATAGGAAAATACCTATTTTCACAAGTATAGGTCTTTGTAACAGTTCTTTGGGCATTTGACAGGTTTCTAGTAGCTTTCTGGGAATTTGTAGTAGTCTGGGATCTTTCTGAAGTCTTTTGGCTACAAATCCGGGCGTTTTTTGCTGGTTCTGGGCTCGAATCAGTGTACAGGCTTCTTTTTCTGAGTCAGCAGGATTAATATAGTTGATAAGTGTAGGAAAAGGGATTAATGGCGCATTTTTAGAAATCTATTAAGTATTTCAGGTCTAAAGAATTTGCAATTAATAGCGGTCACATTGGACAAACTGGTGGTTTTAGGGCTTTCAAAGGAAAAAATGGCAAGTGTTTATCGCACAAGAAATAGGTGGTAAGTGGTATTAGTTGGATCGGATGCGATCCAATAAATCTCGGCCATGTGGAGGAGAGAGGAAAAGGTGAAACCACCTATTTCGCGTGGTTAGGAAAATGTTATGATCGTGCAACTTAATTTGCGATATGGCCTTTGGATCATTGGAATTGGGAAGGCCAATGTGAATGGCTACGATTGCATCTTGGAGTTGCTCGGTGATAATAGGTGGGGTTCGGGGTTTAATATATGGCGAGATAGGATTGAACCTTATAAATATATATATTTATAATGTGAAAACCTTATATTATTTGATTGGCAGGGGCTAATGTTACATGGTTAAATAAACATTTACCAAATGTTTTAACTAATAGTGCAGGTATCGTATTTAAAATTGTAGATGTATATTTATAACAAATAAAAATTGCTCTATTCAATTGGTGGTATATATAGTATATGGTAAATAAAATGTCTTTACATGTTTTAAAACCATAGGGTGCAGGATTATAATATAGATACGTTTAAACCTATGGGAAAAAGGGCGTGGTTTATTTAAACATGTGGGATAAATAAACATAGGCTTAATTTAAAAATAAGTGCATTTTTTGGGGGGTATTTAATATATAAAGAAATTAATATATACGAGAACACTTTTATATAAGGGATTTAATAATATAGGTTAGAAATTAATATGAAATGGGAATTAATGAATGAAATGAAATAAAATACATAATATTTAAGCCAATTAAAGTGTAAAATAGGAAATTAAGCATAATTTTGTCCCAATTTGATTTTTTACGCATGAACTTAGGATAAAATGCATTTTAAGGGTTTTTGAGTGTTTTTTGAATGAAAATGAAATTAATTAAGTAGGGTTTTTACTTTTACTAAGCGAAAAAGGTGTTTTACTTAGGAAAAGGGATCATAGTTTTGGAGAAGGGTGAATATGTTGATGAAATGATTTTCATGTGGGGAATCCAATATTTTTAACCAATCAGTCACTAATCCTTCGGTCTGATCCCAAAAAATGTCAGAGAAATGCTCTAAGCTTCTTTAACTGAAGGTTTAGAATACTAGATCTTTGTGGGGGAGGAGATGTTAGTAATATTTTTTCCTGATGATGCTTTATCACTTTCCTTGCACAACTTCTTTCTACCTAAGCATCATTATTCTAACATTTTTTAATTCATTTGCAAGGGTGCATTTAAGCTTGCAACCCTAAATACATTTTTTTTTCAAAGCAATAAATCTATCTAAATCCATCCTTATTTCATCCGAGAGCTCAGATTAAATTATTGATCTCCTCATTTGTTCTCTAACTATCTACTAATTTGTCAAGTTTAAATTGTTTGACATATATTTATTCTCTATCTAAAACATGAAATTCAAAGCATGAAAAGTTAATATTAAACTATTTAACTGATCATGGATTATGGAATTTCGAACAATCTTCACATAATCATTATTCTTGTAGTAAAAGTAAATAGTAGTGGCATTTTGACCTTCTCACTTTCAGGTCTTATTTTTATCTCTTTTTTCTTTTGGGGTCTATTTTTTCTAAGTTCTTTGAATTTTATTTTAGGACTTTTACCCTCTTTTTATTTTTTTATTATTTTTTCAAATATGGGAAAACAACTTGCAGAAAGCAAGATATGTACATATTTACAAGACTATCAAAGTCAATTAAAAAAGTATGAATCTTATTATTATAGGACCCTCACACTTTGAAAAGAAAAATTATGTGAAGGTTCTCCAGTCCAAGTGCACCCAAATGAAGAAAAAATGTTAGGAAAATTATGATAGGTAGGTAGAGTTCATATGGAAGCAAACATGTTTTTTCATATGTTAATATATCATAACTTCCAAGGAGCAGCAACAAGATAAACATTGCAAAATGAAGAAAATCAGCGAGCATGTAAGGAACCTCATCTACAAAATCAAAGATCTGAGCTCTAAGGTTCTTGACACCTCCTAAAAGGAGCTACCCTCCCCAAGTGGAGCCATTGTTATTCATCAATATTTTTCAATATTTGTAGATGAATTGTTGGAACAGGGTCTCCTAACAAGCTACAAAACTGATCCATTTTGAATATTTTTTATTAGATTTAGTCTAGCGTAGGGGTTTTGGGGTGGGTCAAAGCCCCGAATGCATTGCAATGGGTAAAAGGGTAAACCAGGGGTCTGAAAACCCTAGTTTTCGGACCATAGGAAACTCTAGGCTAGATTGTTATAAATAGAGGAGAATTTTGTGTTGTAAAGGAAAAGAAATGATGAACTATTGATACGATTTGTGGTTTAATATATCTGTATGGGTTTTGGGGAAAGGACTCCTGCTGGCTGTATGCACGGAGATCCAAGTTCAGTGTGTGTGGACCCTATTGCTGTGTGCACAGGTTGGGAAGGGGATTGTAAGGAAGAACTGATGAATGAATGAATCAGAACAATTGATAGAGAACTGAATCTATGCGTCATCTTGTGCGAATTGTTGGTATTTTTTGTATTGTGCATTTTCTACCTTTAAGCTGCGAAGATCTGTGTAAGTGTTTTTCTGGATTTGGATCTATTCTGTTCTGTTTATGTAATGTTGTGTTGTTGTTGTAAAAGCATATAACTATAGATCTAGCGCACGTTGATGTGGATAGAGACCTACTTAACCCTACACAGAACAAGGTAATCTGGGAATTACAGGACCTAGCGCAGCTCTGCTTGCCTTACTCATCCTTTCTCAGGGTGCGAAAAGCTGGTTCCAGCACCTACCCATACTACTTCATGTGAGATTTTGACCTGCACAAGCAGGTCACTACCGAAAGGGCCAGTAGTATAGGGGTTTGTTGGCAAACCTTGCACATCGAACCTGGGTCAAGACCTATCAAGCCACCAAATGGTTCTGTTGCCGAGACCAAAAGGAGTCTAAGAGAAGGATCGGGTAATGAAAAGAGAATACTGGAAGCTTGAGAGAAATGAGATCGAAGACTGGTTCAAAAGGCAGATCTAGGAATTCGCAGTAAAAGGAAATCGCAGTGAGAAGTTAACAACAAAAAGGTGGAAAAATAGGTATATCCTTACGAAGAGCTACGAAATATTCTCTGTGACATTTGAAATTGAGCTCTAAGAGTGGCTGGCCAAACTTGTAGAATTCTAGAAGTGCTTGAAGGATGAACGAGTCACTCGGTGGACCCCAGAGCTGATCCAGCAGCTGGAAAAGACTGATAATATCATGTGCATGGTATATCACTGGGTGGATAATGTGCTAGGCGGATTTGTGACAGAATTTTCCATTGATAAGTTCATCTCATACTCCGAGGTTGAACGATGATTCTTTAAGGGGTTATGGGGAAAATTTCTGAGGACGTTACCGTTGCTGATTAATATATTACTGTGCAAAAAGAGTATTCTGTATAGTCATACTGACTAAATGACCTCGAATCTAGATGGGAGCGTAATGCGTAGTGGTAAATATTATCGGACCAACCTTGACGGAGGGAGATCCACCTATAATCTGTTGAAGAACCAGCTGCACAAGATCCCCCAGCTACATCGCCACCTAGGCCGCACAAATGTAAGAATTTTCCCATACCACCACCCCCTTTAGACAGTGATATGGTTACGCACCTGAAAATACCTACCTTTAAGGGGGTAGGAGATGAGGATATGGACCAGTTTTGGTTTGTGGCAGAATCGGTATGGGTTGCACAGGGTGTAGTGATAAATACTATGAAAAACATGCAGCTATCCTTAGCCTTTTATGGAAGAGATTTGGACTGGTATATGGGCTATGTATCACAAAATAGGGGCACAACTATCCAGAACATTAAGGATGCCCTAGAACAGCAGTTCCAGAAACCTAAAGCCTACTCTCAGATGGTAGCAGAACTAAAATATTTCAAGAGAGCAACTAAGTCTGTATGGGAAGTAGATCAATGCCTAAAGAAAGCTATCAGAGAAGGAGGATTTGATCATGATGATAGACAACATACAGAATGGTTCATCGCTATGTTGTTACCTCACCTGCACACACCAATGAGTCATCAGAACTTTGAGTCTTAGGAGAAAGATGTGGAAATCGCTATGAAACTAGAAGCTGCCCCCGGAGAGGATGCGTCGGCATGGGTACAAAAAATTCAGGAACAACTTGGGGCTATGCATATGGAATTACAGAACCTACGAAAGGAGCGAGGAAAGGATGTTTTCACAGATCTTTGGTGCATACAATGTCGGGTGTTTGGAGATAGAAAGGATCAGTGCCCTCTACTAACAGATTACATGCAAGCTGAAGGACCCAGTCCAGTATGCCCAAGAGAAAGTAGGGAACCTATTCTGTCATGACCAAGGTCAAGAAAACCTGCGCTGTGGTGTGATGACTGTCGGGTAGAAGGACTGCATGATACGAACCGTTGCCCTCGGCTAGGTGCATATGTCCTAGAACTGAAGAAATAATGGTGTAGATTCTTTCGATCAGTGGGACACGATGAGAAGAACTGTCGTAATTATGATTTAATGATGGATCGTGGGAACTTATATAGGGTACAATCGAAACCTGCATCACTAACAATTTCTACACACTTTAGAGGATCATCGGCCAAAGGCAGAGGAGGTCGGGGAGGAAGCGTAGGGCGAGGACGTGGGCAGCTAATCTATTATAACTGTGGGAAAATAGGACACTTTTCCAGAGAATTCCCAAATCCCACCAAGCCATCATGAAAATATTGTAGGCGGTTGGACCATGTGGTGGAGGATTGCCCAATTTTAATAGCCAAAATGCAGGAAAAATAACCCACCCCTACGCAAAACATACAAAGAGTTAAAACCGAACTAAGGAATATGAATCCAAGCGTAAAGGTCATGACATGCAGTAGGATGGTCACCCAGGGAGAAAGGGAGGAGCTTTCCCCTTGGGAAGGAGGGAATTTCAAAGAACAAGCACTGCTAGTAGGCCCCGCACAGCAATCGACGCACCTCCAAATAGAAGAAGGAGTGGAGCCCTTTTTGGAGGCATGTCTGAAGCTTCTACGAAACCCGCAGGCCATAGGAAGTCTCCAGGCACTACTGAATACCTGTGCAACTCAACCCAATCTGATCCCTGGGACCAAGGATGTACACAAACTATACAACTATAAGAAATGCACAAGAAGAGAAATGTAGCTAACTACACAGATTAGTGACTATGAAATGGATCAGGTCATCTTAGATCTTGTATCGGATGTGAATGTATTACCAAAGCAGATATGGCAATGAATGGGAGAGCCTAAATTAGAATGGTCCACCATCCGGCTGCACATGGAAAATCAACAAAAGATCATTCCTCTAGGAAGGCTACCAAAAGTCATGGTTGAAATCGCAGGGGTAAGGGTCCTAGCTAAATTTGAAGTAATAGATATTGTGAAAGATACGAATCCCTACCCTACGCTCCTTAGATTGGACTGGGCTATAGACATGGGGGGTGTCATCAATCTCAAGAAACACATCATGGTGTTTGAAAGCAAAGGCACACGCATCATAGTGCCCCTAGATCTGACACAAGGTGCACAATATACAGAGCCATCCTATGAGGAGGAGGAGATTGATCACATTTATAAATTGGCTATGCAAGATGAAGATCGGGTTAACCCCACGGATGAAGGACTGCTCTTCTGGGAAAATGACAGTGAATGTTTTTCTGACTCTTATGAGGAGCTGCAAAATTGGCAAGGTCGGTTACATGAGGTTTCGGCACTACCATGTCTTTGAACCACCAAGATTTTCCGTCACATCTCTACCATGGTAAGAGACCTACCTTTCCATGATGACATAGGTGATAATAAGAATATTTTTGAACCTAAAGTCCCCAACGAACGTAGGATAGGAGTACTGCCACTAACGCTACGTGGAGCACCTGCGCTAGGTCCGATATTCTTCACTCAGGAGAAGTATTGGAGTAGGGTGATCCTACGCTTAGGGACCCCATTTGCTAGATGGGCTCCAAGATCATTCAACCTACGTAGATACTTCCTAACATACAACACTCAAGGGTGTGACCGAACCTTTCCTGGGCAGGCTCACCTAGTTACCGCTGACATAGGCATGCATTCGATTATAGACCTGCCTGAACCCACGTGGAATTGGAATAATTTGCAAACACTTCAAGTAATAGATGGCACGAGGATGCGTGACATAGCCCTATCATACAGGGATGTCCCGACCAAGGGAGAAGCACATGGCTCGAGAAGATTGGTGGCGAACTTGCAGATTTGGTACCTGAACCATGACATGAAACACCTAGCATCGACCTTAATTTAGGGTACGCGAATGGCACACAGGCGCCATTCACAGTCTGAAGTTCCATGGAAGAGACCTCAGGCACAAATGATGACCATCATCACATCCCAATTTGATAAGAAAGGAACCTTGAAAGTCCACAAAATAGGCAACATATCATCAATGCAGCCATTTATGGTAAGATTGATCTGAATGATCGATGGTACATTTCACGAACAAGCTAATCCACCATTAAATAGCTCCAGACGGTGTGCGGTTCACTGGATGACTTCACACTAGGCTATTTATTTTCTCTACAACATGCTCCTACTATCTGCGTACTGGTTTTCTAAGATCATTAACATTTTCTGGGAAGCATGTTTTCTTGTTGCTAAGATGGACCCTAACCCGCCGAATGATCTGTTCCCGGGTAGCTCAGTACCCACAGAAATTGTCTTGAGAGGGCCTAGGAGTGTTGAGTGTAGTCAAAGGATTGAGCGTTGGTTTCCTGAAGAAATAATTATCCGCGAGCCACGCACAAAAAGGCACCAGTACTGTGCAATAGGAATAACCTACCTTCGCACTCCAAGGACAACCGCGGGATCCAGCCAGATGGCCTTGGAAGATATAGCATAGGAGGGTATGTTGGTACCATAGTCCCCCACCTGCAGCATCACAGTCAGGTCCTAACTGGTTCTGTGCGAAGAAGGAACACTGAGATACAAGGACATGCTGCGACTTCTCCTCGACTCAAGAGTACCGCCCAACAGAAGCAATGTATGTTCACTCCCTCGCACTGCCATAGTTGAAAATCATGATCCAGCTACTGGGGACATCCAATTAGATTTAACGTAGTTATCTCATGCAGAGCTACAAGGATTATACACCAGATTGTTGCAAGAGGTTCACCACCGGGACCAAAATATGCAACAACAGTATGACATACCTCCGGAAGTACGAGCCCATCAGATTGCATTGGTCACAAACGCAACGCACATTATTTAGGAGCAGCTTACACAAGGCACGTATTTGGTCGAAATAGCTACATAACTATGGACAACAGTCTCACACCATTCTATGCTTCAACATATTCAGAAGGAATTACGGTAGGCAGAGGCTGCTCTGGATCAAGTTAGCACTTCCTCACCCTCCAACGTCTCTGTGCAGCATCTAGCCATCATGGAAAAAATTTAGGACCTTCTCCACACCAAACATATTTTCCAAAAGCGGTTGAAACCATGGGCCGAAACTGCACTCCATCTCACCCAAGATGCTCAGTCCGCCATTGCGCACCTCCACTGGCTACTAGAATGGGTTACCGTGGCTCCTGACGGCCCCGCCTCCCTGACACTTGTAAACATTACACAGAGAGATGTTGCCCAGAGTCAAGGAGTGCTTCCTTCACTTGTCTGCACTATTGATACCTTGCATGTGCAGATCGAAGCCACACCACTTCAGTGACTCGAGACGAGTCACAATATTGTGTTGGGGTACTGTTGGAACAGGGTCTCCTAACATGTTGCGAAATTGGTCCATTTTGAATATTTTTGATTAGATTTAGTCTAGCGCAGAGGTTTTGAGTTGGGTCAAAGCCCCGAATGCATTGTAATGGGTAAAAGGGTAAACCAGGAGTCTGAAAACCATGGTTTGTGGACCATAGGAAAGTCTAGGCTAGATTGTTATAAATAGAGGAGAATTTTGTATTGTAAAAGACAATAAATGATGAGCTATTGATGTGATTTGTGGTTTAAGCTATCTATTTGGGTTTTGGGGAAAGGACTCCTATTGGCTGTGTGCAGAGATCCAAGTCCAACTTTGTGCGGGCCCTGCTGCTGTGTGCACAGGATGCGAAGGGGATTGTAAGGAAGAATTGATGAATGAATGAATAAGAATGATTGATAGAGAACTGAATATGTGCATAATATTGTGTGAATTGTTGGTAATTTTTTTATTGTACATTTTTTGTCTTTAAACTACGAAGATCTGTGTAAGTATGTTTCTGGATCTGGATCTATTCTGTTCTGTTTATGTATTGTTGTGTTGTTATCATAAAAGAATATAATTATATATCTAGTGCACGTGGATGCGAATAGAGACCTACTTAACCCTACGCAGAACAAGGTAATCTGGGAATTACAGGACCTAGCATAGCTCTGCTTACCTTACCTATCCTTTCTCAGGGTGTGGAAACCTGGTTCCAGCACCCACCCATACTACTTCGGGTGAGACTTTGACTTGCGCAATAAGGTCACTACTGAAAGGGCCAGTAGTATAGGGGCTTGTTGGCAAACCTTGCACACCGAACCTGGGTCAGGACCCCTCAAGCCAACATGACTATAAGATGGTTCTAGTTTTCTGAAAATAATGGTTCTAATTTTCTGAAAACAACATTCCTTGAATATTATGAGTTTCAGAAATCTCACTGCCTTCATTATCCTTATAAAAAAAATTTCACTTTTCCTGAGTTGATCTTCCCAAAGCCACCTTATTTCTCTTAAAAAACTCATCATAGGCTTATACCTCTCATCTTCATCCTTCTTTCCTACCTATGACATAATTACCATGTTTTCCCTTATCAAGTAGACTCCATCCTCCCTCTAGGGTTTCCTAGTGATGACTCATTCCAATGTCTCTTTGGGAATTATAAGCCATGAAAATGCTCTATTTTTACTTGAAAATCCTTAGGTTAGAGAATCAGTCAAGATCGAGTCAAAAGACACCCCCACTAGGTCATTAGGGTTTTTACATTGTTTAAGGTCATCATTGGATGTTTCAGGCACAGCTTTTTCCTTTTCTAGAATCCAGCTCAGATGTAATAGAATGTAAAGACATGGTTATTCAAGAAGTGCCTAAGAGATTTCCAAAGAAGATCACCTTTTGAGTTCAGAATCTACAAATGAGGAAAATGGACAAAGTTTAACACTTCTGGAGGAGTTTTGAAGGTTGTGTTAGCATAAGGTACTAATGAGGTAAACTATCTACTCCTGAATGAAAAAAACTTACAACAAGGGAAAGAGGAAAAACCTGGTCTTATATATGACCAGGGTTTGTAAATTATTTAGTCCTTTTGAGTGCCAAAGTAGTGATCACTTACAGAAATGACATGGAGGAAGCAAACGAGGCCAGTTTCGCTTCAAATTGTGTGTATGAACAAAAAAATATGCATTTGACAAAATTAGAGAGGCTTTTGTCAATTATAGGAAAACAAAGAAAAACCTCCTTTAGATTTTAAACAGGTATCATGGTTTGGGAGAAATGTTAAATTTACAAGGGCTACAAGAGGTTTGTTGCACTTCTAGAGTGACCTTGTGAAAATCAATATTTCTCATATCTGGACTGTCCAAATGACTTTCTTGATGAGTCAAATGAAAAGTAGATTGGAAGAGCTTTCCAATGATATACCATGAGCTCACTTTGGAGCTGATAAAGGCCTCCAAAAGTTCCCTGCACAAACACTCTACATTTCTGCACCATCATTCAACACTTTTTGACCAGTGTTGGGAGAATCAAATTTTGACAGGTCAGCTAAACTCCAATCAACAAAAAAAAGGTATGTTTCGAAATTAAACAGGATACGATTTACAACGAGCTATCATGGGCCCAATTTGGACACCGAGAAGGCCTCGAAATTCCCTCTTTGAAATGGCATTGCACCCTTATAAATTGGCACTGCACGCTCAGAAACTAGCGCTGCATGCTCAGAAACTAGCACTGCACCCTTAGCCCTTGGCGTTGCGCCTTTAGCACTGGTGCTGCGCCCTTGGCCAAGAGGGTCCTCTAAGTGATTTATCCACTCAAATCACTCCAAAACACCTGTAAATCTCTTCCAAAGTTCTTCCAATCATATTGAGGTGTAAGTACGGGCTATACACACATCTTCAAACAATTTTGGTGTTTTCTTAAAGAATGAAATCAAACCCTAAGAGAAACCCTAAATTTCAAGCTTGAAATCACTGTTTGAACCTCATTTCATCTTCCTATAAATAATATCAGTAAAAAAAAAGGGTTATTACAGTGCTGGAGGGTTTTCATTGAGTTTTTCAGCCTCTCACTCATTCTCATACACTTATACCCTCACTCACTCATTCCCTCATTTGCAAAGCCACCTTTTCACACCATCCATTCATCTCATTTCCATTTACACTCCACGGTTTTATTAAGGTAGAGTTTACAATGTTAGAGGATAGTGGTAGTGATGTGAAGGCCCAAATTCCAAGAAGGCATGATCACAAGGGTGAAGATAGTGGTGTTGAGGAACAAAGACCAAGAACCGCTTCAAGAAAAACCAAATTGCAAGCTCAAAACTACAAAAGGCCAAATCAAGACTTGAAACCCTAACCAAGAAAAATGAAGGGGACAAGCTTAATTTTCTTGCTGATGTGTCCTTGCAAGCCTCCCAACATGATCAACAAAGTAAAATCCATTTTTGGCACTTTGGTGCAAATTTTGAAATTTTGACAGTTGGCTTGCAGAAAAGATGACCAAGCGCGCAGTGCCACTGGCACTGCGCTCTTTTCTGGTGCACTAAAATGGGAAAAACTTTATATTTTCACATTCCTCATGGAAAGGACATCAGCCAAAAAAAAATTCAGCTCATTTGGAGTAAAATGCGTCCTTCAAAAGTGCCAAAAACCACCTAAAAATCACCTTTCTGCCCTATTTTTGGCAGTGGCGCTGTGCCCTGATTAGTCTTGGGAGAATGGGTTTTTGACTAGGCTAACGGGAACCAAATTGGAAACTAAAGGCATATTTGGAAACTAAACAGGACAAGATTTCTAATGAGCTATCAACAGTACAAGGAAAAGACCGTCTAGCGGATGTTTTTTATGAACCCCACAGAAAAATACCCCATACATCCATTCCTAGCGGAGGTTAGCAGGAGGAGGGTTTTGCGGATGCTTTTCATTCAGTGAGCTTATCATTAAACATTGCCTCAATGCTCTAGAATCATGAAAGCACCAGTGCACACAAAAACATTGGCACACCGGACACCGTGCACTCCGTACACACCCACCTAGTGCATCGTATTATTCTATATCACCGGTGCATCACAACTCTTCCACGTTGGTGCATTATAAAAAAATTCGCCAAAATTGAAACCACCCATTTTGGTAGAAAGAAACCGAACCAGTGCATCATAAAACAATGCGCCAAAACGCAAACCAATCGGTGCATTCATAAGAAACAAAACTAGCGCACCTATAAACCAAGCGCACTGGTAAAGGGTTAAATTAAGAAAAAATTACGGCAAAAAACCCAGATTTTTCATTTTTCTAGTGCTCCTGAGCTCTCAATTACTGGTGCGCTCTACCATAGAACAAACCAGTTCACACAAAACATTGGCACACTAGACAGCATACGCGATGTACACACCCACCAAGGGCATCCTATTACAGTAATGCATCGGTGCTTCACTACTCTTCCACACCAGTGCATCATAAAACACCGCGCCAAAACAAAAATGTGCCAGTGCGTTCTTATCCAAGAGCACCAGTGTGCCTATAAAAGTCACGCACCATAATAGTGTTAAAAGAAAAAAAAACTAAGCCCAAAAAACTAGTGCTTTACGACTATTCCGCACAAATGCTTTACGAATATTTCGCCCTGGTGCATCATCAAAACATCGCGCTCGAACTGAAACATCCCGGTGTGGTGTTAAGGGATCGCCCCAGTGCATCATAAACAATACTCCAAATCTAACACCGCCCGGTGCGGTTTTAAGTAAGCGTACCGGTGTGCCTATAAAACCCTGCACAGTGGAACAAGGTTAAATAAAAAAAAAATTACGGCCAAAAAACCGCATTTTTCACTTTCCTCAGTGCTCTAGAGGTCTCAAGCTCTGGTGCCATTTACCCTTATTTGAGCTGCCCTGACATTGGTGCTCTCATTGCACCCATTTCAGACACTATTGATCTGCATTGGCCACCAATCTCCAGCTTGCATTTTGAAAAACGGTAGGCAAATTTTCTTTTGCAAATTTTACAGCCAATATGCCTCCTCAGTGGCGAAATGTACAGGTATTTTTCTATTTTTTCCATAATTAAGCTTTTTAGTAGATTATAATTTGAAATAACTTTAAAAAATTTAGTCATTAGTAATTTTTTTCCTTTGTAGATGACTAAATGTCTATCCTAGATTTCTAGAAATAAAATTCATGAATCTTGTGAGTTCTAGAAATCTCATTGCCTTCATTATCTTTAGGATACATTTTTCACTTTTCTATTGCTATATCATGTCATAGTCAGCCTATCATTCATGGAAGATCCCTCATTGACTCATGCCTCTCATCTCTATCCCATTTTCACACCCATAAATCCCATTACTTCGTTTTTCCCTTGCCTATGACTTCATTATCCAACTAGGGTTTTTTAGGGAAATTTTTCTTGGTTTCATGACCTCCATGGTTAAAAAATTAACAAGGCTTGTATCTGGATGCTATTACAACTTCTCCTATCATTAATATACCTTCATAAACACTTCCCATCTCTCTTATCTCTCAAACTCATCATTTATCTACAAAGCCTAGCCTATTGCTACAATTTGACATTTTTCAAGACTAGGCCTGTGTTTTTCCCTTTTGGAACCTTTCCCCTCACTCAATTCTTTAAATTCCACTTCCCCCTACTCTCTAACATCTATCTCTATCCCCCAAAATTTCCCCAAGAATTTAGACAACCCTTAACCCCTTCATTCCCCTCCCTCTACAA
Source organism: Pinus albicaulis (assembly GCA_034641835.2). NCBI lineage: Eukaryota > Viridiplantae > Streptophyta > Pinopsida > Pinales > Pinaceae > Pinus > Pinus albicaulis. Next base: position 537,292,079 of record CM076574.1, on the reverse strand, counting down.
GGCAGTCCTTAATCCCCTACACCAAACCCTAATTTCCTCTTCCAACTAAGCTAGGGTTTTCTATGGAAAAGTGGCATTAGAGAAGAAGATCCATATGGTAGGTCATATCAGCAATCATGAAGCCACGCCAACTCATAAACATCATGCCTCCATCATTTTCCAAGAATTCATTCGAAGGGCCAAGTTATTTTCCACACCTAGAGCTAGTTTTGCTTAAAAATATGTTTATGGAAAACCATAGATGAATTTGGAAAAAGTGAGAGATTTTTTTTTCCATAATATGACCAAGAAGAAAAAATTCCTTCAATTTTTACACAGGTATCATGGTTTGGGAGAAATAAAAAATACAGGTGTCACGAGAGAATTTCTACACTATTGGAGTGACCTTGGGAAAATCCATTTTTCTCATAGCTGGAGTGTCCAAATGACTTTCTTGATGGGTCCAATGACAACTAGACTTGAAGATATTTCCAATGAACTATCATGAGCTGAATTTGGATTTGAGGAGGGCATCCAAAAGCAGTCTTCAACAGCACTCTGCATTTCTGCACCATCATTCAACACTTTTTTACCAATATTGGGAAAATCAACTTTTGACAAGGTAAATCTACTTCAAACAGGAAAAAAATGGTATATATGGAAGGTAGAAAAGTTAATCTTTCCAACGCACTATCAAGTTCCCAATTACAACACAAGGAAGGCCTCCAAATTCCCGCTGCAAAAAGGCCTATTTTTGCAATGCGCTCCTGGAAAGTTTTTCCCATATAAATTACACATGGCACTGCGCTCCTGGGAAATGGTGCTGCACTCTTGGTCAGGAGATATTCCTAAGAAAAGTAACGCCTCATACCACTTTAGAGCCCTTTCAAGTTTCCTCCAAGGTTTTCTAAAGCTTTGATATAGGTGAAATCAAATGAAAAGAAGGTGAGATCATGATTATCCAAATAGTGTCGAAATATCTTCAAGGAAGGACCTCCTAGATCAGATCATAAGTCTTCATAAATAAAGTTTTCCCATGTTCAAAAATTTCTATAGGAATTATTTATAAATGGTCAACCACAGGACATATGCAAAGGTGATAGGCCTAAAACTCATAAGGACATCCATAGCAAGTAATGGATACAAAGGCCTAAGTTCACAAGGAGGATCTTGATCTCATAACAATTTATTGTAAGGTGTTTCCCATAAAAAAGCCCATGCATAAGGTCCTAAAGATAGTAGCACATTAAAAAAACTGTGCACCAACCAAAAATTCAATAAAAAAAAATACATAATGGAAAGCCTCCTTGGTGACCACAGAAAGAGATTAGAAGATGATGTCATAGAATAATTTCTAAGGTTTGATAGGACAACATCATTTCACTACAACAAAGGCCAAGATAACAAAGAGTATCAGTGGAGTTACAAATTTTTAGCACAGCAGGTGACTTCCTAATGATATATCTATGCAAAAATCACATAAAAGGATGTATTAACACCATGAACTAAAACAACAGCTTCCTTTCACTGCTACAAAGGGTCATACAACATCCATCAAGTATACAAAGAAATATGCATAGGTTCAACATGTGAAAATGGAGAAAACCAAGCAAGATCACCAGTTGCTAAGGGTTTAAAAGGTGCTAAATCCAACAGTGATAAAGGAAAAAAAAAGACACTGCTCCTTATAAACACCACCTACAAAAGGAAAAGAGAATGTTAGCCAAAGAAAAAGGGCTCAAAATAACCTTAGAAAAGCACGTTTGTATCTTTAATTTTTCAAAGGAGTATAAAGGTAGCCCAAAAAACATCTCCTAGCTCCATTTGGTCATTTGCAACAAATAATCGAGGTTTTTCAAACTTTCCAAAATATCCTAACAGTGGTTCAGGTAGAAAAAACTTTCATTATGCTCCTGTAGAGTCGCGTTGCGCTCTTGAAGGGACTGCCTATGCATTTTTTAACTGTGTGTTGCATGCCTATAGCATGGCGCTGCACTCCTATTGTCTACCTAGAGGCACCCGATACCACATTCAAAAATTACACGTAGACTCGTGCAAGAGTGGCATGATAATGCGTTCGAAGGATTGCACGAAGGCTCATGCATAAGTGGCATAACAAAGTGTAGAAGGTTGCACATATTTCCGTTCAGGGCCAACCAAAGGTTGCACGAAGTCTCATGCAAAAGTTTGCCTCACTGTGCAGGACATACAGGCAGATCCATTCAGGGGGTGACCCAACACTCCATTCAGGACTGCCCAAGAAGAAGTGCACTGTGCTCCTCCCAACAACGTGTAGCCTCTGCTCAGGCACGTTAAGGAGCTGCACAAATTTTCATGCAGGAGGTGCATGCATACACATTCACAAGGTGACACAACTCATGCAGGAGGTGCACGAAGGCCCATGCAAGAGTTGCCCACATTTCAGAGCTACATAAAGCTCTTTTAGGATCTTCCCACAATGTGTAGGAGGTGCACGAAGCTTGTTGAGGGGTGCACGAAGCTCGTTCAGGAGATTCCCACAATGTGCAGGAGATGCATGAAGCTCGTTCAGGAGCTACCCAAACACGTTCACGAGGCGCCTGACCTGCCCACAAGGTGTTTTGAGCCATTTTTTTCTGCTGTGGAGATATTTTGAGAGGGATAGAGGCAGCTTATCAAGAGGAAAATAGTGAGCTATAAAAAGACCAAAACAGTGAGCCTAATGATAGTCAAAAATATAAATGACAGTCAACGAGAAGAAGTAAATGATGAAGAAAGTGACACTGAAAATACAAAGGACATTGGAGCTAAGGCATATGCCAGCAGTAAAGAAGACAAAGATGACAGTGGAAAAGATGGAAAAGGAAACCAAGAAAATTTTTTTGAAAGTGATTTCAGTGGGAAAAAAAATGAATATCATGAGGCCAATAATGAAGGTAATGAACCAGACAGTGAAGAACGAATCACCCGAGATAACTCACCTAGTGAAGAAGGAAATGACCATCACAACAAGGGAAAAACTCTAAACTGCCCAAAATAAGGGCCCGGAACCAAAAGATGAAAAATACCAATATAGGCTTGGTATTTTGGTAAAATCTTCTCTACAAGTCTCCAGGGACCCATGAGGCACCTACCTACCAATTTTTAGAGAAATTGAACAAGTTTTTGTTTTTTACAGATTTTGAGGCTAGGAGCGCAGCACACCCTATGTTGCACATTTTCCCAGGGCATATTCAGGAGGTGAGGTTTAAATTTTTGGTTCCCCATCATTAGAGGAGTATGGTCACCAAATTTCAGCTCAATTGGAGTTGTTTTGACCCCCCCAAAGGGTAAAAAACACTCAAATTTTCACCTTTCTGCCCACTTTTCTGAGCATGTGTTGCGCTCATGGCAGTCTTGGAATTTTCACATTTTTGAAAACTTAAAAAGGTCATATTCACGATATAAATATAGATATGGAAAGTAGACTTCAATTTCTTTCCAACGAGCCATCATGAAGCCTTTTCCGACATCAGGAAGGCCTCCAAAACACTGCGACAAAAAGGCCTATTTCTGTGCTGCACTCCTGGCATAATTTCAATTCTTGACATAGTGTGTTGTGCTCCTATAGGTGACTGGGTAGAATCTGCATTTGGAATGTTTTCATATGCTTGTGAGGGCGTAAAAGTCAATTTAATAGCTATTTTTGGCCGAAAAAGGTATTTGTTAGATATTTTTGTGCCTTGGACCTTGTAAGGCCTCAAGGACAACTTAGGATATTTCTTGTTGGCCAATAGGCTTCTAGATGCTCTAGTTGGCTCTCCTCTTCCTTTATTGTTATATAAGGCATGAGGATTCATTGTAAACTAGGGGGAACTTGATGTGTTAAGAGCAATACATGGTTTTTGAAAGTTGAAGAACAATTTAGTGTTGTGGAGCTTGTGGATGGATTGCCTTGATTCATGGTGATGAAGGCTTGCTTGCAGGATCCTTGAGTTTAGTTAATGGTGATGTATCTCTCATATTTTCATGTTTTTTCTTATTTTCCATATGTCCATCTTCTATTTTACAATAGCTCAGAAAATTATGGGATGAGAAATGTTGTTTGAGGCACCTCAGTCCTCCTGCTAGCTATTGTTTTCATGTTTTCTTATGTTGGGTTAGCTTAAAGAATTCTTCATTGCTCCTTAGGCCCACCTAAGCCTGTCAATTTCATTGTTGGATTAATATGCTAGTTTAAAAACATTATTCATGGTAAGCCCTTCTTGTTTAATGCTATCTAAACTTTGTCTTGAAATCTCTCTTTGATATATTGATTGTTAGGTTAAGTCAAAGAGGTCTTGTTTTTATCTTGCCCTTTCAATATGCTTATCACTTTGCCTCGAAGTTCTTTATAGTTTAATGAATGATGTTTAGGCATTCCATATTCATTTATTGATGCTATTTGTTTCTTATATGTTTTCAAATCTTGAAAATTGAGTCATTGAGTTAGATAAGTTGTCTTGCTTCTGTGTTCTACTGGATTGTTTATCTTCAATGTCTATTTGCTTAAAAGTATCGTCACTGAGTAATGGTGTGCCCTATCTCATGATCAGTATCTTTTGCTTATCAATATTAAAGACCTCCCGATTCATAGGTATTTGACAAAGGATTCTTAATTTCCCTTTTCCCTACCTTGGTTCCCAAACTTAATGTCCATTTCACCTCACACATAAACTTAAAGATCCATTGACTACACTATATTTTCCCTGTGATGTACCCTGATTCGCTACCAAAATATCAATAACTTCATAGACTCCATTTCCAAATTGAGTTGATAACCTCTCACTCCACCTGTCCTACTTAGTCATCTTACCCCAACCCAAAACAAAAAAAAAAAAACCTACACTTAACAACTAGCCTAAAATCAATCACCCAAAGCGAACAACTTCACCTCCTTCGCATAATAGAGAGAGCCCTCTCTGAGTCCAGGAAGGCTTGGTCCTAGGACTTGAAAGACTAGTCTGATGTTACCTTGTCATTTAGTTTACCAATATGTCAAATCATGGGACACTAACATAATGGCGATCAAGATGGGACCTTGAATCAAAAACATCCTAGGTATCTGTTATAGCATCATTTCTCACCTTGACATGATTCATGATTGCTTTATGGCTTTATGGGCACCCATTCCTACAGACTTGGACAAATTCACTTAAAAACAGTATAAAATCCTCCATACGCGACTATGCCCATGTTTTTCCGTGTGTATACGCGAGTACAGCTAGACGTTTCCGCGTATGCCATTAAAATGATTAAAAAATATATAAAAATCCCTAATTTCGTGCTGGGTTGATGGTTACTCAGGTAGTTCAACCACCCCAGCCCGTGGCCAACTGTTTCCAACTGCTGAAACTACTTGGAGGGACTATAAAAAGCCCTCATGTGTATGGCCTAAAGGAGAGAGAGAGAGGTATTATTATTATACTCTGTTGGTATTCCCTATCCAAGTCTGATTCCCCGTGCCTCCTGCACTTTCCCAGTTCATTACAGGAAACCCTTGTTTCCTTGAGATATACATCCCTTTATATGTTATCTCTATGCACCAGTTCGGAAGGAGTCTTAGCGAGGCAAGGGCTGGACGGATCCGGACGACGGTCTGCGAAGGCCTTGGAAGGATCAGGTGATCTCTCCACTTGATTACTTTTGTACGTACTATTTATAATACAGAAGTATCATGTTGTTCCCGAAATAAACGTGTTAGTGTATGCTTTTATGTATGAGAATATTTGTTATACAAGCATTCATTATGATTTATTATATGAATCTCACTAACATATAGAGTAGATATATGCTGTACAACTTGTCCTTTGTGCTAGTTTCTTCTTGTATTTCAGGTTAAGGAGGAAGGACGGTTGCAGGGAGTTTGGACTCCACGTGGATCTACTTCAAACGTAGGACCAACGGGTAAATCTCTCATTCTGCTCTATTTGGTTTTTCTGAACGTGCATGATTGTGTGAGTCTCTGTTAAGTAGTACGCCCCTGCTCTGTGGAGGTTGTATCCCAACCAACCTCTAGGGTGTTAATTCCCCGAAACAGAACTGGCGACTCCACTGGGGATCACATTCTTGTGATTATCCTGTTGGGTTGTTTCAGCTGTTTGGTAGGTTGCCAACAGTTTTATCTGTCTTTTACAGTCCAGTTTATTTTCTTGCAGTCAGTCTGAAGTCTTGGTGTCTTTCCCAGGCTTGTACTTTTTGTTTTTCATTATCTTTCTTTGTATACGCTCTTTTTCTTGCACACAGTCGCGTATACCCGCGAGTTTGTGTAGAAGGAACCGCGTATACACGCTGGTTTCATAACTGCAAGGTCGCGTATACCTAGGCAGATTTTGAATTTTTGAGTTTATTGGCTTTTTGGTCCTTTCTGGCTGTAGAGGCCTGTGTCTACAGTGTCTCTGTGTTTACTGGAGTGTGAAGGAAGTGGTTTCAAGTCTTGTTTCTCTTTCGTTTGTCCGAAAACTGATCTTTTTGGCAAAGTGTTCTTGTTGGTGCTGGCACTCCTGGATTGAGTTCCAAGATCGCTCTCTGAGCATTCTTGGCTATTCTGCTTTATCAGAACAGAGAGCTTCTGCTCACTGACTCGCTCCTATCTTTGTGTTGTGCTTTGCGTTGCGTTTTTGCTTTGTTTTCGATTGGTTTTCTTGAGTTTCATAGGCTAGGGTTTTGTTGCAATTTTCGAAGAACTTTTCTTGTTTCTTTGGAGTCTTTTTGTTGCAACGCGTTTGCACCGTTTCTCTAGGCTGGTTGGCTGAGTTTTTGGTCTTCCATTGCTCTTATTGATCTTGCTATCATTAGCTTTATAAGGTTTGGGAGCATCGTTGAAGTTTATGCTTGAAGTTCGGTCTCATTTTGGCTTGGATTGTGATAGTTGCGCTTGGTCTTTTTTGAGCTCTTGCTTTATAAAACCAAAAAGCCCAAAAAACATTTGTTTTGCTTTTTGTTTTTGCATATCAAAAACTCAAAAAACATTGTTTCTTGTTTTTGTTTTTGTGGTTTCCTTTTCATTTTCGTTTGGTCATATCTTTTGGAGCTTTTGTGAAGTTTCTTGCTTCTAGTTTTCAGCTTGATTTTGAGGAGAGGTTGTCATTTGATTTCTTCTTCTTCTTGTTGAGTATTTTGGTGTCTTATATTAAGAGTTCTTCTTTTCAAGAATTGGCTTTCTGGACAACAAAAGATGATTTAAAACTGAAGGAGCCTTTTTGGGAAATTTCACCTTGTTTCAAGAGACTTTTGCATCTTAGAATTTACATGCTTGTAGTCATTTGCATTAGGTGCATTAAATCATTTAGTTAGCTTCTTAGTTTTTGTGAGTGTGAGTTTGTAATTCGAAAAGAAAAATACAATTTTTTTTTAGTCTCGTAGAACCTCTATAGAGATTACTTTTCATCGAAAGACAAAGAACTGCATGTACATGTAGTCAGGTTTTTATTAATTTCTTTTGCGTAAAAACACCATTGGTTTCATCTCCATATCCTTGTGACTTAATACAACAGCCCTTAAAATAAGCGATTTAATCTAAAATCAACTAGCAAGTTTTACTAAGTGTCAATCACCAACTAGCTAGGTTGTAGGGCCTTGGAATAGGTGAGTGGAGAGTTGACTCTCCAAGGCCGCTCAAACAAACATAGAAGTTGATTAATTGAGTGAAATCCAACTCCGTGAGGTGGACTGGGAAAGCTCTCATCCGAGAGTCAAGCGCGAGGGGAAGTGAAGGTTAAGAAGAGGGATACCCCCCCTCCGATTAGCTGAATCTAACCTCAAGACCGTTCCGCCCAGCTTCTGATACGGATTGGTGTCCATAGTTGCTGCTCCTAGGTTCCACACAGGTGACTGCGGGGGGGAATACCCGTGGTACCTGAGGCAGACGTCGCATCACTTCCAGCAGTACTTCTGGGGGGTGCCCTTGCGAAGTTGCATTTGGAGCCAAAGGCCGCTAGACCAAGGTAGTCCCTCTAGGTCTGCAAAGAAGTTGCTCGGCCCAATCATCCCGGTTTATTGATAAAACATATACTTCGCTTTCCTGTATTTTGGTGTCCGGTCCTCATCACCCGGAGCGGAAATACTTGGAGGTTGTTTGCTTGCTGTTTCTCAGGGATTTTTATTTTAGTGAGTGCTCTTTGCTCCTAGCTTGCCTAGCTTTTCACTTTTTTGAGTCTAATTTAATAAATCTATAAAAGTGGCTGATCAAGCGCCTCGACGTTCGAGGAGAATCCGGGGGTTATCTCCGAGAGTGCAGAGCCTTCTTCGAGAAGGCGTAGGAGCGATTTAGCTGGTGGTTACCACCCGGTAGCGTCTGACGCAGTGGAGAGTGATCCTCCACAAAGATCTGAAGGTTTCGTACCTGATTCTGGTGTCGGTCCCGAGAGGAGCGTTCCGCTCACCTCGCGAGTTCTTTTTCCTCAGGAAGAAGATTTTCAAGTTGAAGATATACCTGAGCCTCCTGCTACAGGTCCATCTCCTCTTCCTCCTGATCATCCGTTTGTTCTTCAGTACATCGGACCGGAGTCTGAGAGACCGCCGAATCTTCCATATCATTCTTATCTTTCGATGGCCACGACTGGGAACGCGGTTTCTACCGTGAGTGCTGCAGGCATTCAGACCCCTGCTTCTGTCGAGGCAGGGGGCACTATTGCTTCATCTTCGACCGCTTTTAGCACTGCTATGTCTGGCTCTGGGTTCACCCAGGCATATGCTTCTCATTCTGGTCCCTTCTGTTCAGGGATGTCCATTAGTGGAAATCCCTCGTTTTCCTTTTCCGCTGGTGCAGCTGGATCTACACCGCGTCTAATAGCTAGTGGATCAGCCTTTCTGCTTTCAAAGGGTTTCTTTGGGACTGGCCATATACCTGCCCAATCCTTCTTTAGGGTCGTTTCCTTTTCATTCCGGTGACCCGCAGTTTTAACCCTTGGTCCGGGGGCAAAACGCCGACTACTTCACAGATGGAATCCCGTAAGCCAAAACGGCCGGGGCAGAATCGCCTCTTCGGTCAAGTGAATGCTTATTTCCCTTCACGAGTGCTTACTTGCCTTTTCTCCTATATCTAATGCATGGAACCCCTATCAGGGGCTTTCCTCTTCAGTCAATACCTCAGCGGGGGGAACTAGTATGGGTTTTGGTAATTCGGCGTGGGGAGGAGGTTCTTCTCCGTTTTCTACGAGTCCTTTCTGGCAGCCTGGTGCCTCATCAAATCCAGGCTATTCTTTTCAGAATGTTGGAAATCCATCCCATCAAGGATGGAATTCTCAGGCTCCGCCTCGATTACCGTTTCTGGCAACGTTAAACTTGCCAGATTTGTCGAAGTTAACTAATGATCCGATTCGGTATAGTCCGGGGTGGCCTCCGGTTCCAACCAAACTTCCTTCAGACATTCCTAAGTTTGAAGGTAAGAATGGTGAAGATCCGGCAGACCACATCACCACTTTCCACTTATGGTGCTCATCGAACTCCCTGATCGATGACTCGATTAGGTTGAGATTATTTCAACGCACCCTAACTGGAAATGCTGCCAAATGGTATATAGAGCTCACTGGGGGCAGTTTCGCCACATTTGGAGAAATGGCTGTCACATTTCTAAACCATTTTCAGTTGCCTGTCAGATATGAGGCTGGGACTGAACTCCTGGCTAATTTTAAGCAGGATGAGGCAACTCACATTTCTGATCACATTCAGGAATGGAGGAGAAGGAAGAGGCTTATCAAAGCCCATATTCCAGGTGAGTTCCTTCTCGAGTGGTTTTTGAAATCGCTTCAGTCAGACATTTCGAAGGATGTATCCCTATCTGGGGTATTTTCCGAGGAGCAGGCCATCTTTAGGGCCCAGCAGTTAGAGTTGATCTATTCTCAGTCTGGGGTACTTTATAAGTATTTGCCCAATGCTCCTCGCTCCAAATTGGATTTGTCGAAACCTAAACCTGGTCCGCATGGTGACGAGCTTGTCGGATCGGTCAATAGTAGTGCAGCCAGCCTGCTTTCTCAACTGCAGCAGTTGTCTTTACAATCTGCTCCTTCTGGTCAGGCTGTGCCTGCTGATTCATCACCTTCCCAGTCTTTGTCCATAAATGTTGTCCAAACTTCCGATCCCAAAGGAAATCAACAATCCGATGGGAAGAAGAAGGGACGTAATAACAAGAAGAAGGGCAAGAACGGGAAGGGAAATGCAAATAAAACCAACGAGCGTGTTGGTGAGGGTCAAAAGGAGAAAAATAAAGTGAAGTTTCCATGCAAGCTTTGTGCTGGAGACCATCTCACGCACCTTTGCCCGAAAATTCAGGATGCTCAGCGCCTGTTATCTCAGCAGGGTTCTTCTAGTTCCCAGGCTGTGCTAACAAACCCTTTTCCCCAAGGGCAGCAATTGATTGTTGGCGCGAACCAAAATCCTGGGGCTTCCTCTGGAGGTCCCCAGGAAGGGGAAATTCCATCGAATATCTTTATGATGAGTGCTCACGTGGATGTCGCTACGAGATCCCGTGATTATGGCGGAGAGGAATCTTCGAAAGCTAAGGAAGTTCCTGATGCTACTGAGCCGCTTCACATCACAAAGCCAACTGTTGAGTCTATGCCTCGGATGCCGAAAGCATCTTCTAAGCGGTCAACGATTAATCCGAACGCGAGGGCTGCCCAGAACTACTCGATTGTAGAAGATCTGGCGCAAATTCCTTGTGCTATGTCAGCTTTAGAGGTACTCCAGTCTTGTCCGGCTCAGCGCAGTGCTTTGCTCACTGCCATTGGGGCTATTGATCCGAAAAATTCTCTTCTGATTACCTTTGATATGAAGAATTTTAAGAAGAGACTTCCTCATCATATGGCTTTCCATATTAAATCATCGTACCGGAAGACTAATATCTTTCGCACGGTCGTTGATGAGGGTGCTTCTACTTGCGTGATGTCTCTCGCATGCTGGAAGACACTAGGATCTCCCAAAGCCGTTCCATCTAGCACTATTCTTACTGCATTCGATGGCCATTCTCATAGGCCCCATGGTATTGTCCCGGCTTTGCCCATCTGTGTTGGGGGCAAAACCGTTAACATAGACGTTGAGGTAGTAGATGCAGCCTTGGACTACAACCTTCTGTTGGGGAGGAACTGGATATATGATATGGATGCTATTGCATCCTCACTATTTCGGATAGTATGTTTCCCCCATGAAGGGAGGATAGTTACGGTGGATCAACTGGACTGTCCTCCTGTAGACCTGGATGCGCCTCCTGACTCATCTGTCCCTAAGTTGGACAATACTAAGGCGCCTATCGAGAATCTGGGAGTTGGAATGTATTCTTCCCTGATGGGATATTTTGATCTTCCTCCTCCTAAGGTGTCTATCAATGCTATTTCATCCTCCAAGGCTCCCCTTCGAAGAGAGTTCTTTCGAACTCATTATTTTTCGGACCCTTGGACCTTACCTTCCCCAACTGCCACTTTGGAGGAAGGGCAAGTGGGTGAAATGGCATTCCCGATTTCTGCAGCTGAGATTGCATATCAGTCTGTTGTTGACACTGCAGAGTCTGATTCAGCTCCTCTTTCGCCGGAAGAGTTGGATGGTGATGTGGCTCCGGCTTGGACGCTTACTTCTTCTTCTGCCCAGGATTGTCTAGATACCACTCTTCCATCTGAAGAGGCCATCCTGGAAGCGATGACAAGTATAGATAGACCGTGGGATGATTTGCATCATCGGTCTTACTTCCTACCTGACTTGAGCGAAGTCGAAACAAGTTTTCCAAGTCCTCAGTCTCCTGGACCTGTTCACCCAGTCTTGAGCCCCTTAGCACCAGCACAGGTTTATGCTGAAGGGAACATGGCTGTGATCTCTCCTACTATCCCGGTGAACATCTCTAGGAATCCCAACATTATCGAGAACGTTTTCATCGGAGCTGAATGTTCCCATGAAGAGGTTCAAATCTATACCGAGCTCTTCAAAGAGTATAGGGATGTTTTTGCTTGGTCTTATGAGGAAATGCCTGGCATAGACCCATCTATCGTCCAGCATGAGATCAAGACGTATGAAAACGCTAAGTCGGTCAGGCAAAAACGTCGTCCGGTTAATCCTAGGAAGGCAGCAGCTATCAAAGCTGAAGTTGAAAAGCTGCTTAAGGCGGGATTCATTTTCCCAGTTCCTCTGACTAAATGGGTTTCAAACCCCGTTCTAGTTGATAAAAAGCAAGGAACGATTCGAGTATGCATCGATTTCAGAGACCTGAATAAGGCGTGTCCTAAAGATAATTACCCCACACCCTTCATTGATCAGATTATTAACGAGTGTGCCGGTAACGAGATTTTCTCCTTCATGGACGGTTTCTCTGGTTATAATCAAATTACTATCCGTCCAGAAGATCAACATAAGACCGCATTTATTTGTCCCTGGGGTACGTTTTCATATAAGAAAATGCCTTTTGGTCTTAAAAATGCTGGAGCTACTTTTCAGCGGGCCATGTCTTACGCCTTCCACGACATCAAGAAAATTGTCGAGGCATACTTAGATGATCTAGCTGCTCATTCTCGAAAGAGGATGGATCATCCAGGTCACCTCCGGCAAATATTTGAAAGATGTCGTTTTTATAAAATTCGTTTGAATCCAAACAAGTGCGTTTTCGCGGTAACATCCGGTCGGCTGTTGGGATTTATCGTGTCTAGGGAAGGGATAAGGGTAGATCCCTTCAAGGTGGAGGCAATACTTCGGTTACCTCCCCCGTCTTCAATCCGTCAGCTTCAAAGTCTCCAAGGGAAGTCTAATTTTCTTCGGAGGTTTATCGTTAACTATGCTGAGATCACAAAGGGATATATGAGACTGTTGAAGAAAGGAGTTCCTTTTCTTTGGGACGACTATGCTCAATGCTCATTCGATGCCTTGAAAAAGGCATTGACCTCTGCTCCTTTACTGAGTCCACCCGATTATAGCAGAGATTTTCTTTTGTATCTGGCTACAGCAGAATCTACCATTGGTATGGTTCTGGTTCAGGAGGATGATGCTCTTGTCGAGCATGTTATTTACTACCTTAGTCGAGGACTGGTAGGACCTGAACTTCGATACACCCCGATAGAAAAATTAGCCTTAGCAGCAGTCCATGCTGTGCAGCGACTCCGGCATTACATTATTCTTCGCAAAACTTATGTCTTGGCAGCTGCCAATCCATTTCAGTTTTTCCTCAGCAGGCGAGTGATTGGGGGCAAATATAATAGATGGATTGTGATATTACAAGAATTTGATTTAGAGTTCATGTCTGCCAAATCCAAGAAGTCATTAGTTTTTGCGGAATTGATCTCCGAGTTGCCTTGTGAAGAGGAGATGATCTATGATGAGTCCTTTCCGGACGAACACTTGTTTCTTATCTCTCCACAAGATCCTTGGTATGGGGACATCATTGTATATCTCCAGACTGCGAAGTTTCCCTCTTCTTTTTCGAAAGATGAGCGTCGTAAGCTGCGTCACTTAGCTAAAAGTTATCTGATTACTGGTGATGCTTTGTACCGTCGAGGGGTTGATTCAATCCTAAGACGCTGCTTAACTTTCGAAGAAGCTGAGGCTGTGCTCAATGATTCTCACGGTGGAGCTTGTGGGGGTCATTTATCAGGGCTTGCTACAGCCCAAAAGATTTTGCGTGCTGGCTACTTCTGGCCCTCGATTTTCAAAGATTGTATTAAATCGGTCAAGAAGTGTCATCCTTGTCAAGTGTATACTCAAAAAATGCGCGCTCATCCAGCTCCGCTTTTTCCAGTCGTTACTGTCGGACCCTTTACAAAGTGGGGTATGGATTATACTACTTGTAACCCGCCTTCGGCAAAAGGTCACAAGTACATTATCGTAGCAATAGACTACTTTACGAAGTGGGTCGAAGCTATGCCTACTTTTGGGAACGATGGTGAGACTGCAGCTCTTTTCTTCTTCAACCAAGTTATTTCTCGTTTCGGTATACCTAGAGAGATTGTCACTGACCATGGCAGTCACTTTCAGAATAGTATGATGGCTGAGTTGGCTCTTAAATTGGGTTTCCGGCAGGAGCATTCATCTCCGTATTATCCTCAGGCCAATGGGCAAGTGGAAGCCGTGAATAAGTCCTTGAAGACAATTCTTCAACGGACGATTGATAAACATAGATCCAACTGGCACATTATGCTATATCCTGCACTCTGGGCATACAGGACGTCAGTGAAAACTGCAACTGGCTTTACTCCGTTTCAGTTAGTCCACGGGGTGGAATCCGTATTTCCCATTGAATGCGAGATTCCTTCCCTTAAACTGGCTGTTGAGCTTCTTCCCGACACTTCTAGTCTGGCAGAGCGGCTTCTTCATCTGGAACATCTTGATGAGCAGCGTCGAGATGCCGCCACGTTGAACGAAGCGCATAAAAACCGAGTCAAAGTTCAGTACGATAAGGCAGTTAAGCCTAGGGTCTTTTCCGAAGGCGACCTTGTTTTGGTCTATGCCCAAGAGAAAGATGCCTTGGGGGCAGGAAAGTTTAAATCGATGTGGTATGGCCCCTATATCGTTAAAAAGGTCCTTAAGAAAGGAGCTTATACCTTGGTTGACTTCGAAGGGAACGAGTTGTCGGAGCCCCGAAATGGGCTCTATTTGAAGAAGTATTATGCCTAGGCTTTCGCCTAGCATTTTGCTTTGTATATAGTAGTTTTTTGCTTTGTACATATCTGTTTGATTTTCGATTTTTGATGAGATGGTGATGTTTTTGATCTGCTTTGGCAGGTTGTGTTGATGTCATGAGTCATTTTGGTTTCGTCGATGGTGCTAGTAGACACACCTGGAACTTAGCTTCCGCGGCTTGGGTGCTTCATTATCCTTCCGGTCAGCTGTTGGTATCAAGAGGAGTCTGCATTGGTCCTGCTTCCAATAACGTAGCAGAATACACTGCAGTCATTCATCTACTCTTGGAGGCAATATCTTTGGGTGTTGATTCGTTGGTAGTTTTCTTGGACTCTCAGCTGGTGGTGTCGCAGTTGAACAACACTTATCGGGTACGAGATCCATTTTTATTACGATTGTTCTTGAGGGTACGTTTGTTACAAAGGTCATTTCAATTTTTAAAATTCATTCATATTCCTCGAGCTGACAATTGGTTTGCTGACTAATTGGCTAATCAAGCTTTAGATTGGCATATTAATCATTCAATACAATAAATTCTAAACATCAAAAACATCATACATTTGATACATTTATCACATCACATCAAATATCGTTGTATATATATCATCGGTATGTCAAAAAACTTTACAAAATTTGGATCCATAAATGCCATACAAAACTTGGGCTTATGCCCCATCATGTTCAGTCTCAAAAAAGAATATACAGTCATCTAATATATAAAATATGTCTACTCCTGAGGACCCTGCCCAGAAGTCGTGTTCCTATAGAACATCACTGTAGTGGCCACACGGTGGAATAGTCTAACCCAGTCCCAGGGTACTCCTACAACCCGTCTCTGGACGGCTTCTGGCAAGTCCTCCACGGCAGCCAGAGGGATTTGGCGGGTCAGTCCCTCCAAGTTTCTCTGCACGGCCTGGAGTGTCCTGTCAGAATCCGCTGTTTCCGCCTCACCTCTGCGGCGCTTGTGACGTGCTAGGCCCTCAGGACGAACTGGTCCAACATCTGAAACATGATCATTTTTCATTGTCAGTCATTATGAATCCAATCCAAAAACATGTTTGTTTTTCATTTTTCATACATATTTGAAAAATCCAAAAAAATCATATAAGTCAAAAAATTTTGCAAAACTTACCGACTGCTCCCCATGCTGCTCCGGGTGGAAGTACTAGATCTGGATCTCCTCGGAAATCCATTCCGGCATAGGGATAGTCGTCCACTGCGATGATCTGTTCTCTCCACCACAAGAAGAACTCATCGTCCCAGGTGGTTCGGGGTACCTCGCTGCCCCCCAGTCTCTTCATCATGTCTGCCCAACGGGCAATTATTGGGTCCCGCGGGCTGCTGATAGTCGAGATGACTCTGGGTCTCAACGCTGGAACTCTCTCAAAGAAGAATGTTGTCAAAATGGTTCCATAGCCAAAGTGTTTTGTCTTTGTTTGGTGAATGGAGGTCAATTTTTGTTTCATGTTTTGTAGCAGGGCAGTGCACCAATCATACACATGAATTAAGCACTCTACAGCTATGCTCATGTGCGTCCTGGACGCCTGATGTAGTGAGGCAGATCCTGCCACTCTGCCGATGGTGAACAGGAGGATCTTTATGTGCAAATCCCTGATATCTCTAATTGCAATCTGTGTTCCAACCTTCTTGGAATTATCTACGCAATATATTTGGACATAGTCTTCCACAGTCAACCCTCCCAGGGGCTTTCCGTGCAAGTTCACTGGGTCTCCCCTCCTGGAGAGTCCAGTGATGAAGTATATATCCTCCACTTCTATGCGTAGTGGCATCTGATCAATTATGAAGCAATCATGATCTGGTTCCCAGTAATTTACGAGCATTTCAAGCAATCGCACATTACTTTTCATATTGGGCATTTTAAAGAATTTGAACAATCCACAGTTTCGGAGGACATTTTGTGTTGCGCGATCCTGCATGACCTCTTGGTCTATTGCGCTATGCTCACGTTCCCTCCATGAGATGGTCATCCTGAGAAATTTCATCAAAATTTTCATTAGAAACTCTTTTTTGGGTTACGGACTTGCGCATACGCGACTTTTCCTGTGCACAGTCGCGTGTATACACGGCTTGCCTTCATTGAAC
Source organism: Pinus albicaulis (assembly GCA_034641835.2). Taxonomy (NCBI): domain Eukaryota; kingdom Viridiplantae; phylum Streptophyta; class Pinopsida; order Pinales; family Pinaceae; genus Pinus; species Pinus albicaulis. The sequence goes on along the minus strand of CM076574.1, from coordinate 537,275,408 downwards.
CCGCGTATGCGCAGATACGCATTTTTTAAGAAGGGTTTCCAGGCAAAAAATCACTAAATTTTAATTTTCAAACGGACAAAATGAATAAACAGGATGATTAAGGAGCCTACCTGAAGTTTCGCTGAATTCCGACGGTCGGTTGTTCCTGATTTGACGAAACAAGTTTTTAGCTCCAGAGCTCTTTTTCCAAATCAGCTATGCAATAATGAACCAATTGAGAGGTAATTCGTGTATTTATGGCTAAAAAATTGAAAATTTTCGCAAAATTTCCTTATGCTTATTTTTTCGATCTGTCTTATGCTGTATAACTCGATTGCTTGGAAGTGCCCAGTTTGGTATGTTTTCAGGTACATTTTGACGATTTTGAGACTTTTCCCGATTTTTGATCCATGATTTCAGACTCTTCACGGCAGGTATATGATCTTCACTGGCATATAGGTTAGGGAATCACTTTCCGTTGCATCTTGCATTCTAGCCTCCATACTGATCACTTGCCTTAGGGTTGATCCCATCAGGTCATGAGTATTACACCTTTTTCACTCGCCGATTTTTAATCATGACTTGATGGTAGAGCCTTCCTTTACATGGGCCTCCTAGTTAGTTCCTCGCTATCACTTGTTGCCCATGCTGCTTTTTATGTAGGCTCGGGAGTCCTATTTAGTCCCGCCATGTCTTCTGTGTTGAAGCTTCATTCTTCTCCTTCATCACTTATCATTTTTCTGGCTTATACCCTAGAGGCTCCCTGGTGTCGTTAAGTTGTATTACTGCATTGCATATTGGCTACTTGTTTATCCTGGCCTTTAGCCGGCTTCATTTGGACTCGATGTTTAAGCCAACTTTTGACCTTGACTCTCTGTACAAGTTAACCATTGCATGCACTTAGCTATCACGACTTGACACCTTTTTACCCATGGATGGAACGTTCCTCTGAGTATCACTTACCAGTTTTCACCAACTTGCATTGAGCATAGGATTGTTCCAATCCCAGGAACTAGTGCATATGATTTTTGATACTCGTTCTATCCATTGTACCATAGCATTCTTTTATTCTTTTTCCGGCTTATTATATGAAAAAGACAAAAAAAATCAAATATAACAAAAAGAGCGTGAACGGGATGTATCTTCGTTGTTTTGATGGCAGTACAGAGTCAGTTTGTCGCCCTTGAACAAAGCACATATACTTATATATATTTCCTTCATTTGGGATGGTTTTAGTTTTTGACCTAGGTTCAGCCTTTACCATGTTTCACTTGTCATTTCTCCCCCGGTTGGTTATCTCTTCCAATCATATGGAGAGTTTGTTTTGCCTCCTGCAAGACAGACTTATACAGTGTCACTTTTTACTGCCATGGTCATCACAGAGTCGTGCTTTTGTTCAAGGGAAGTCTAGCCTGAGTCGGCCATTCTGCGGTGTCTCCTGACTCATTATTCAGTCGGCCTTCCCGGTCTTGTCAGTATCATGTTCTATCACATCAGATGTTTTGATCTTCTGCTCGTGCTGGTTTGAGAAGGTCCCCATTGACTTCTTGCCGGCGGGTTTGTCTCTTATCGACTACGACACATTGCTCTAAGAGCAAGCCTAGAGCCGCACCTTGGGCTTATTTCCATTATTGATAGGTGACCTCGTGCTCAGCATTTGATCATCATCATGGGTCTTTGACTGAGTGGTTTCCCCTGTGTTCGACGTCAGCACACATTATCACACTTGGGATTCGTGCAGTACCTGGATTTCCATTTGTCCCTATCGGTGGATTTCTCGCCTCTGTGTCAGCTTTCATTATTGGTTGGTTCAGAGGGTTTCTTCCATGCGCTAGCTATCATCTTGTGCACATCGGAAACGTACTTCAGTTTTGGTTCCATCACTCTCCTTCGTCCGATTCCTTCCAAATCTTGGCCTGCGGGTTACACTCGCGCTGGACTGATGTGGGATGCCTTAATGCCTTCCTTCCAGCAGATCTTTTCCCATCGACTCCGACTCATTGCTCTGGGAACAAGATCTAGAGTATTTTGTCAGTACCTTAGGGTTTGCAGTCATCAGTGGCAGACTCTTCGCTATCGACAGTGGGGATTCATCATTGCCTCCTGATTGGTAGATTATTTCAAGTGTTCGACTTCAACTCATTCATTCACACTTGTCAGATTGTACTGGGGCACCTTGACACTCATTATCATTATCGGTGGGTTGTCTCGCATTGGTTAACGGGAAACATCATTGCCCGGTAATCCAACGATTTCTCACATGGTCGACTTCAGCCCATTTATTCCCAGTGTGTAGAATTGTGCCGTTGTGATCGGTGAAGACCTCGGGTTGCATCAGCATTTCTCGGTTCACTGTTGACAGTTCTCTCAGTTTCTGCCAGTGTTGCCGTTCACCCTTATATGTTGCAGTTCAGCACAACAACATCTTATATGTTGATCCCCGAGTTGCGTGATTGTACCGTTTGATCCGCCTCTTATGATCCGGTACTTGGAGATTCAGTTACTTGATCAGACATCCAGTTGCACTATCTTTGATCAGCTTTCTATATGTGATACTTGGACATTGATACAGACTTGTCTTTCCGGGCCCTGCTCAGATGATTCACTATGTATTTTCAGTTCAGTTATTCTTGTATACATGTTGGATCTATTCAGTACTTTCTATATATATGATGTATTTTTGACTGAGCATGGGTATGCCCGCCTCAGCATGGGTTGACTCTCTGGTT